>OY747716.1:15403039-16065539 GCA_963556495.2 Valencia hispanica
ACAGTGTTGAAAGCAGTGATGCCATATTTGTGTAGAAGCACTGCTGTTAGTTTGTGAAATTAGGTTATCTATCATGTGAAAAGCAGACTTTCTTACGCAACCGCTTCATACCAACACGACAGGCACGCAGCAGTGTGTGTTATTTAATCAAAATGGATTTCTCAGTGATTGAATTCTGCTGAAGTATATCCCACATTTGCCAACGGCGTGTTCTCTGTGTGCACCCCAATTAGTTGCTGTGACATTTTCAAAACAAATCATCACGTTCAGTGTAAATCTAGAGAGGAAAACCTACAAACGCTTGTCTGCTTGGTGAGTTTCCCTCGTACATGTGTGGTGTGGTTGCGTCTGGCTACGGTGTCAGGCATCAGACGCCTTCAGGAGAGTTGAGAAGGGATTAACTGGCTGTTTGCTGTTACTGATTGCTGGGAATGGAAGGCCCTCCAGTGCTGATCAACAAACAGGGCCGTAACAGCCCCTGGCCGTATTCACACTCCATCTCCAACTCATATTTTGCTTGTCTGGGTACGGCAGCATTAAATAGCACTCCCTTCTTTGCCTTTGATCTTGTTATAATTCATTAGGTGCTGCATGCATGTCCTTGAGGCTTTGAAGGGCGTTGCTAAAATACAGTACACAGATTCTTAATCAGATCCACTCTGTGTAGAGTTGAAGTCGAAATGTTTCTATATCCCTCTCATGTTCTCTTTCCCATGTTTTCTCTTTTCCCATAATTTGCTTTCAGGCTGTTTGCCTTCTTAAATGAACATAATGATACAAACGGAGGATAAATTGCCTTCTGTGCACTTCATCTCATCACATCTATCCCAAGGGCCCTTTGCCGAGGTAGGGAGGGGTTCAAACACAAACACACACACACGCACGCACACACAAGTCATAAAAATAATTCACTGGCTTGCCTCAAAGATTCGCATTGCTTTCTGTTTGAAGTTGCTGTGATAAGTTTGATGTGGGTTTGGGGCCTACAGCAGTATCATCATAGCACACAGCAAATATGGAAAAAGGGCCAAATATCAGGGATCACACAGCGTATGTGTGTTGTACACAAATGTGTTCCATCTTTTTCCTACAAGGTGAAAGAGAGATCAACACGGTCAAACTCTCATACAGGGAAGTACTAGTGCTCTTCCCGATGTGACAATGTCCATTTTGTTTCAAAGTTTTAAAATAAAAAACAAGACTGTTTTTGTGGCATTGATTTTACCAACCGCAAAACATTTTCCAGGTCCAAGTCAGGTCGTTGAGACGCGAGCCTAACCGTAACTCAAATCTCAGGTCTTTTGCCTCCAAATCTACGTTTAAAATGTTTAAAAAAACAAGGAGAAATTGCCTAAGGACAACGAAGAGGTCAAAAAGATCAGATGACAGCCAGACTGATGGTATTGGATGATGAGCCGCCATTTGGGGTTGCAAACGTCGGACTTTGCAGTCTCCCGGAGCACCTGGAGCCACGGCATGAGATGCCTTCTCATCATCGCTTTACAGATTGAGCTCGTCCAGGCATTCACAACAACCTACGTGACGACCTGCTAGTTCTTTCATCAAAGGTGTCTGATTTGGGGTTACCATGCAGACATATGAAGTTTGTCTGTTTGTCCGATGTCGCTGCAAAGCTTAACCGCGCAATAAGTCGACTCAAGTTTGAATTTAAAACATGCGACCTTGCATGCGGAACACTTTAGCGAATCTCTCACAGCAGAGCGTCATATAAATAAAAAAAAGACCCCTTAAAATTCCTGCAATTTTTGTTCGAAATGGATCGGTTTTGTCACGTTTATTGGACTACAAAGTGGTGAGTTCCATATTTTTATACCTCCATTAGGAGAACGTTTGTGTTGGCAACGTTTGTGTTAGCGCTCACTGTGTCTTCAGTTATGATTGTATCGTTAAACGCCAGGCATAATTGGCATCACAAGACTCTTAGCTTTCCAATGATATAAAATATGTATAAGTTCATAAAAGTTAGAAGTCAGAAAATCTGAGGATTTAAACTAGGAAATGGACTGGGCCCGCCCGCGGGCCCTCGGAACGTTAAGGGGTAAGGACAACTTAGATGTGTTGTCCTTTTTCATATTATTATTTTAATGCATTGCTGAAGTATCGGATCAGAACTCCGTATCGGCAGATACTCAAAATCAAATGATTCGGACTCGACTCTGAGGCAAAGATATTTGATCTGAACATCCCTAGTTATAAACTCAAGTCATTACTCTCAAGCCGTTTTTAATACTTCAGCATTAAACATTTATCTTTTGCTAAAAACTACTGAGAACTACTATGAAATAATATTTCAATATTTGAAAGAGGATGGATAATATCTGACTCCACTTGGAGTCAAACTAGGTTAGCATCTATTAATATTGAATTTCTGAAGGAATCCAAGAGGAGGTGCTGTATTTCAAAGAACCGTCTCTACAAGGACGTCGTTTGTCCACAGAAGAGTTATGCTAGCTGTACTAGGATGCGCCCTCGACTCGGTGCAGGTGATGGGAGACAGAAGGACTCTGGCTAAAATAACAACACTGTTGAACATTGTCTCCCACCCCATCCACGAATCTGTTGTGTGCCCTAGATGCATGAAGGAACATTAATGTAGGTCCTTCCTCCCAGGAGCTGTAAGACTGTATAACCATCGCTGCTTGCAACAAACTCAATGGATGTTTACATCTCTGCTGTTATGAGCGCATCTCTGTTGTTTGCACCATTTTATTTTTCACTTCTTGTAAATTGTCTGCCTTTTTTAATGCACAAATCCAAATGCACATTTTGTAAATATTTTTAAATTATCCCACTCAGGTGCACATTTCTTTGATCTGAGCATGCCATTTTTTTTTTTGTACGGCACAGTATAAAGTGTTTGTAATTTTATTGCTACTGTACAGCATATTATTATTTTTTACTCTGTTTTTTTATATTTTTTCATGTGATTCTACAAGCTTTGATTGCCTGACACTTTGCTGCTGTTACGCCTGAATTTCCCCTCTGTGGAACAATAAAGGATTTTCTATTCTGCAGTGCATTTTATGGGGTTTAGATGTTTTTCTTCTCGTTACGTTGAGTGGGAGGGTTTGCTCCTGATCTGACCTGTCATTTTCTTTATCCCCTGTACGTTTGGCCACACTCTGACACGGCATGTTATTTCCCTCATAGAGTTAGCCCAAATGAAGTCTAAAATCTTTTCAGGATGCAAGTTAAACTGAGGTCACCATCTATGTCAGAGACAGCCAAGATGAACTTGCATGGGTGCAGAAACCGTGAAGTCCAAGTCTTGTTTTACTTCTCAGCCAAGTGGTGAGGAAAGAACAAAAAAAATATTCTGGACTAAGCGAAACACCAATGAGTTTGTAAATCACCATTAGCAACCACTTATGCATGTGTTTCATTAAAGCAAATTGTTCCTTGATGTTAGAAATATCAATGGGACTCCCTTGGGGGACTACAAGAAAAGGTTATTATAGACTTATGAGTTGTTATTACAATCTTAATGCAGATGCAGGGTTGTAGAAGATTCATTTGTGTACCGATGAATTATTGAGAGGCAGGATTTAATCAAAGCTACAGATGTTACAGACTAAAGTGTTGTTAATCTCTCTTTGATTGCCTCTCAATTAAAAGAGACTATAAAAATCAAACTGATTGTTGATTGCAGAGTTAATTATAGACACCAAATAAGAGAGTAAACAATAAAAAAGTGATTACTCTAGATTGGTTCTGTGATTATCTGACCGAGCTATTGTTCAAAAGAAATTATAATTCATCTTAAATTTTAATGCCATCCTTTCTGATAATACAGCACATAATAGAACCAAAGGAGTACATGTCACCATTGATATGGAATGTGAGTTGGATTTTCGCATCCAAAAAACCCAAAATGTGTATGATAATAAAAACCAAGGTAAACCATAAGAATTATGAAATAAACACAAATGCTCTAAATGCCTGTTTACGTCACAGAGGTGTGAACCTACAAATACTCGACCTTTGGACAACATCCAAAACTCTCTGAGTGAAGAAAAACTCCTAACGCCAATGCTGAAACGTTGTTGTGGTGGTGGCATTATGTTGTGCTTAAGCTTAATATATGCCAATGCTGGAAGAAAACCTGTCAGAGTCTGTAAAAGATTTGTGTTCAGTTAATTTCAGTTGATTAATATAGTTCCATTTTTTCAAAGCACAGGTCCCAGTTCAATTGGCTCCTAATTGTTATAAAATACAGTCAAATTCAATTTGCTATGTCAATACATTAAAAAAAACCAGCCTACTACGCTGAGCTACGGACTCTTCAGCGACCCCTCTAACAGGGCACGCATGTGGCAGAAAGGAATTTAACAGGAAGTAACCTCCAGCAGAATCAGGCTCACTGTGGGCGGCCATCTGCCCTAACCATCTGGGGATTTGAGACGGGGGAGGAAAGCCAACTTCCGGATGGACGACGGGCCTAAAAATACAGCGGGAGCTACAATGGAACGGTTTAGCTTAAGACACATTCATTGAATGGCCCTGTCAAAGCCCACAACTAAATTAAACTAGGTTTGAAGTCTGTGGTTGCCCTGGACACGTCGCCAGTCCATATCAGGATAGTTTGTGGTTAAAACATGACAACATTTTAAAAAGTTCAAGAGGTGTGAAAACTTATGTAAGGGACTATGGAGTGTTACCTCTGATCTAATGTATGCAACCGTGCCTCATCACATATTGATGCTTCCCATGACAAGGCGACATCAATAAAGCTGGGGTACGTAGTTCAACATTTTTAAGTAGCTTAAAAATGCTTAAATGTGACTATCTGACCAAGTGTTGATTTCTAACTAAGCTTTCTGTGTAACTAAAGGGAGCAATGGGAAAAGGAAAACATTGCACTGTTTGTTCCGTTTAGGAGAAGATCTTTATGGTTTTTCCTTCTCTTATTGCTGCCTCCTCACCAGACGTTCCAAAGCTGCTGAGTTGCCTGGGACTTTGGAGACTTTGAAAAGCCGAGATCCATAAGCTTCATATCTTTTCTCCTGAGCTTCCCCAGACCCCTTCCTTTGCATCTCTCCGACTCTTTCTTGCCCGTGCTCCAAGGTGTGTTCGAAACTCTGCTGGGTAATGGGAGCAGCAGTCAATCAAACTGAAGTTTCAAAAGGTGATGCTTTGTTTCACGCTTGCTTCCCCCAAATCCCATCGAGCCTTGCAACCTGTCATGTTGTCGTTTCCAAAAACACAGCACCGACTCCAGTCACCCAAACCAAACAGTCCCTCGGCAGATGGAGGGGTTGACTTGTCAGCTGCCTGTCGAGAAATGAGGTCATTCCATTTTTAGAGGGATGACTTTTTTATAAGGTGAAACAAACCAATCTAAAAGGAAAACAGTGTGCTCAGGTGTACACGCCTGGCACGCTTTCTTTGTGAAAAACAGAACAGAATCAATGCTTCAGATATTAGGGTGAAAAAGGATATTTACCTTTACTTTTATATCAGACTTTGACGACGCTGAACATAAACAAATCCTCGGTTTCCACTGGTGCCCTTCAATTTTACTGATTCTGACAGCACTGCCAAAACACCACCAGAGCTGCCAGTTCTAATAACACAGCAATAAATTGTCAAATGAGCTCTTGTTGTAGCGCGATCCCACAGAGGAACTGTAAAACTCGATATGGCAGAGTGGGCAGTATCTCTGAACGGCCACACCAAGCAGGGGTCCTCATATCTCCCAGTGGTTTATTGGCTCAGGTCTGACTCATTCCGGCTTTACAATCATGGTGACCTTCCCATTAGGGCTCCATTACCAAAGGTCCATTAGATGGGAGAGAGGGTGGGGGGGGGGTTACATACGGAGGTTATTTATCCAGCTGCAGACTCTTTCCACAAAATGTAGTGGGTAAACAACAGAGCAGCTCACTAAGCATCGCAGAGTCATGGGTGAGTGCCTTTATTAAGGCATTAAATGAATGCACATGCATATATAAACACATGGGGCATAAATGAATTGAAGATGCCAAACAAAATTGTTTTGGCAGTTGCAGATATTTGAACGTTAAATCATCTAACAAATAAGCACCTTTCACATAACATTCAGAGAACCAACAAGTCGCTCAAATTACCCGACTGTCAGTCAGTCTTATGGCTTAAGATCTCAAACAGTGTGGAGGGAATTACCTAACCATGGCATCTGAAGTACTTTAACCTAAAAAAAACACACCAATCAAGCAAAACATTACGGCCACCCGAAAATAGTATGTTGGTCTCATTTGCTCTTATGCTAAAACCATTCCTGAAACATTTGAGTTTTGCACCAGGGCGGATTACCCTACTAGGAGAGGTCACAACAATCATTTAATATTTTTAATTGAAGGCTATATGATCTCCAGAAAAAAAAAGGGTTCAGAGGGTTCATTATAGTAAAACTAAACTGGCAAAGATATAACCAAAGAACCCAGGACATTTGTGACAGATGTTCACAAACCTCTTGCGTGATTACACAAATGTTTTGGTCGTGCCCAAGGTTTAAGGGCTATTGGAGGTCCTACTTTAATACTGCCTCAGACATACTGAGACATGATATTAAGCTGTGGCCTCTAATTGCTATCTTTGTGTGCCTAGACCTCATGTAAAATTGTCTTCTAAGCAAAGATATGTTCTTTCCTTTACTTTACTGATTCTGCAGCACTACTACACTATTGCTGTTGAAGAGCGGGGCACCCCCATCTTCGGCAGCATGGCTGCGTGAAACAATGTCTTTTTTACAATTATAAACGATCAAATTCACATTAAGAGGATCAACCTCAAACTTTTATCAACATTGGAATCCATTAATTCTGTATTTTAAAGCCATAACGTCCCTCTCAGCTCTTGAACAAACCTGTGGATTCAAACCTAACATGATTACTGTAACTTGTTTTCTTTTTGATGTGTGTGATATCCGACTGTATATCGTGATGTCACTATTTGTTTATTGTATGAAAGACGATTATGCAATATATCTATGCTCTCATCTTGTGAGGGTGGGTGAGGGTGTTCTTATAATCTTTGTGTTCCTAATTTGATGACTGTTTGTAAGCTGTAAAACAATGAACTCCAGAAATGTTTCAGCCGTTAAGACATTAGTAAATAAAATGACGTTGGGTAACTTGGGATATTTGATTTCCATGTAATGTTTTCGATCTATTGTAGAAAAAGAAAGGGATTGCAGACATGAACTTCTGCTTTTCAAGAAATAACTCAAACAACCCCTTTTACACTTTTATCATACTAAACCCAAAGAAAGATGATTGACTGTTAAGGGTTGCAATCCATTCATTCTCCTCTTTATAACAAAGACTGACTGACAGCCATATTGAGTAGTGACCTTCCATGGATAACCTTTATCAACCTCTCTTTTCCTTATCTTCATATGCACAAAACATTATTAAATGTTATTTTTGCAGTTTCAAAAAAGCACTTTAAATAGCAATACAAGGGATTCAACAAAGATATGAATCACAAGGTTTATATGCATGTTTGCTGTCTTGAGCTTTGATAAGGTCAGAAATAATTGCAAATTCTGTTTTATAGGTCCTTTAAACTTGACAGTTCCATTAAGATTAATTTAAAAATGCAAATTACTGTTTACGTTGGTCATGATAGGCAAGTGACAGGAGTTTTAAATCTGAATGTGCTTCTGGCTCCTTTTTGAAAACAGTTAATGGAAAAAACTGAGTGAAATACAAAGCAGTGGATATTATTATATTTCAGAGGCAGCCAAACAAATACTGCAGGCAGGCACACAGCTGGGCTGGCATACATAAGATATGCAAAGCAAGAGGGGGTGCAAAACAAAAAAGCAAGTGTTCCATATGTTGTGCATATTTGAAATCAAATCACTACATCCACAAAAGTTAATCCTGTTCCTGCAAATAAGCCCCACATACAGCCATCAATACTGAAAGCTCACATCCAAAATGAAATAGAAGTGTCTGCGCATAATTAATACAAAACAATACGATTTAATTTGGAAATAAACCTGCAGAAAGTTGGTAGATCTGCATATTCAAGGCCCTATCAAAGCAGGGTAAAGAAGAAATATAATTCTTTAGGAAAATATTCACCCCCTTTTAAAGTTTTCCACATTTGGTCACGTCATGACCACAGACTCTATGTAGGATGGGAAAAATATATTAAATATATTTCATTTATAGCGCTTTGTGCCACATACAGTGTCCTTTCATCTAATCGAGTATAGATTTCTATGTCGATCACTGTTCGTCCGCATCTATGGTGCTGAAAGCTTGATAAGGGAGAGACGCTTGAAAAAAAGCGCAAAGTCAGCCTGGAAAAGGAATGTCAGCTCGTCTCTGTTAAAACTGCTCAGATTTAAGGGAAGCATGTAGCTTATTGAGCTGCTCGATGTGTGATGGCGCGATGTGGATTCTCTGTTCAGTTTGTTCGGATTGAATATTAACTCAGATGGAAGAAAACAAACTACTGAATATGTTATAAAAAATGCATGGGTAAAAGTTGATGATGACTGGATTCTTTTGACCTCGTTCAGTCAAAATGACAGATAACAAAATATTCTAGCGTGACCTCTGGGTCAGAGTTGCTTTGTTTAGAATTCATTAAAAAAGAAAAACTACAAAATATGACTTTCTGTAACAAAACATGATTCTGATCAAAATCTTCCTCTTCTGTGGCAAACATGTCTGTTTAGCCCTCTTTACTGTGACACCCCAAAATCCGTTTCAATCCATTGTCTTTAGAAGATAATTAATTAGCAAATAGAATTCACCTTTGAGTAAAAAATCTCAGTATAAATGCTGCTGTTCTGGGAAGGCATCAGATATTTATTAGAGAACATTAGTGACTTGTGTTGAGAGGCAGATATATTATTTGTGTACGCCACAACTCTGGGCATTATGGAAGAATGGTTAAAAGCAAGGCATCGTTTTTGAAGAAAGAAGTCCCGTTCAAGGTTCGTCACAAGCCATGAGTCCAAAATGGAACTTTCTTTGTCCAGGTGAAAGTCCTTCAGAGTGGCGTATCACTAACAGCACAACACTCTGATCATATCAAATCTATAGTTGAAACATGGTGGCGGCAGCATCATGGGGTCGGGTTGATTTCTACATGACTCTTTTCAGATTTTCATTTGCAAAAAAAAAATGCAAACCACAAATAAATCTGATTCCTCTTCCCTGCCACATAAAATCCCAACGAAATACATTGAACTTTGGATTTTTTTATTGCATTCACATCATCTGAAAAGGTTTTACAAACTGGAAGGTTGTAATCTCCTTCATCTTTATAAATTGGAAAAATTTCAAAGATGTGGGAGAAAAATAAGGATGTACCACACTAAGCAAAATATTACAAGAGAGCCTCAAGAGACTCGAGGGAAGTTGTACTTCTGTGCGATTGTTTGCAAAAAATAAAAGAAAATTGTTTCTTTGATATTCCCTAGTAAAAAAAAATAAAAAAAAAGAATTTGAAATATGAAACCCAATCAAGCCATTCAGTGTTTTTCTTTATGTATTCTTCATTAGTTGTCAGAAAGGTTTATGGTGAAAGTGGATAGAAGAGGATGGTGGATCTTTGGCTTTTGGCAAGTACTGACTATATTCCCACATGGTCTGATGTGGCTCTCAGAAGAAACAGAAGGGCTTGTTCTTCATGAGGGTTACAGGACGGAGATCCTTCTTTCTCAAATCCTCTTAACCCCCCCCCCCCCTTTTTATCCTGAGGTGTTCTTTCCTGGTCACACACACAGTAACACTATTCCAGCCACTGCCCAGCAGGGAAAGGTCACAACCCTGCCAAACACACATGTCAGTCACATGAGGTGGGTATTATCCAGTCCCTCAGTAACACTCTCGAAGGTTGGGAAGAACAGGAGACCGGTGGTCTGATGAGTATCAATGAGTATCCCTCTTTCACCTCTCCTCAACTCAGAAAAGGAAAAGGGCATCAGGATTTAGCCCGTTAAACTAATGAATGTTAGAAGGTCGAGTGCAATTTGTTTTCCTCACATCAAAACGGAAAACTAAATTAACGGAAAGAATGTTTGTGTTCCGAGAAAACTTTCCTGACATGACCTGATAATTTCACTATTTACCGATTTGCCTGAAGCGGCCCCTTCAGCATCTGTTGCAAAAGTTTCACAACATTACATTCGTCTCTCCTGTGGCTTCCAAAAAGATTAGATCATTTCACAGCGAAGGTAAAATGGAGAGTTGAAGTTGCCGTGCCGACAAGCTGTGTAAACAAGCTCTTAGTGGCTTCCGACTGCAGCGGATAGATAAAAATAGTGGTAATTTGATGTTGCTGTAGGAAAGTTACTTGATGGTGTTGCAACCTTCTAAACTGTAGATTTATTATTATATTGACATGGCGAAGCCATCGGCAGCTTCCGTGTGCAAGAGTCCGGGGAGGGTTACCTGTGATCCCAGCAAAATAAAATAACAAAATCAAGCGAGAGGACACCAGATAATATATTCCAACACATGGAGAATTACTGAGAGTATTCTGATGTTCTTTTTACTTTGCTTCCAGATTTTGCCCGCCTGCTCTGAAAATACCCTGTAGGATAAAGCATGTGATAAAACTCTGTGTGAAATTCAGTGTTGATCTGTGAACCATGTGTCATCTTTGTCAAGTAAAAGTGAACAAACCCGCTGACTTCACTGCCTATACATAATAGATGAGATGGAAATCAACCAGACTGATGCAAATCCCTAAGCACAGAGCAGCAGGCTAAATAGCCTCATTCAGATTACCAAAAATTGGTTTTGTGGAAATTCCCTACCTGTCGGGAGCTGCAGGACGTCCGTTGCGGTGCTTGTTAACCTGGGCATACAGCGCCTCCAGTGGTGGGCCGTTGCTCTGAAGGATCAGCGAGGCTTGAGGGCTCTGTGGGCTCTGAGGGAGATGGTAGGGGTTGCTGTAGGCGTCCACGCTGCTGCTATCTTGAGACGAGCCCAACGATCCGATGCCGGCATAGGTGTGCTCCTCGTCTGAGCTGAAAGTGCGGCTGACGACATCTTGGATCTCTGCGTATTCCCTCTCCTTCGCCTGCCGCTCCCAATGTTCCAGTGTCTTGGCCTGGATTCTGAGGTGAACATCATTAGGATAAATGTTAGACACACAATGTATGAAAAAAAAAATGTGTACAGTTGCAGATATGATGAGTCGTACAACAAACTTTCAGCTGATTATCTGATTTTAACCTCAGATAATAAGAGATACAGTAGATTGAGAAAACTTTTCTCACAAAGAAGGAGTTCTTCCCCTGAGAACTGGGATTTTATTTTATTGAGCAGCACAAAGTAGTGCATAATTGTAAAGTTTAAGTAAACTGATTTTGAAATATTACCCCCCCCAAAGAAATCAGAAAAGTATAGTATGCATTTGCATTTACCCCATTTACTCTGCAGGAATGGAATACTCGAGTCTTGACTCGATGACTTACACTGTTGGGACTTAAATTTGGACTTGGACTCCAGCATGAAAAACTGCTATTGTTGGAATGACCATGTAGCCGTTGCTAATGTTAGGTTGTAATATTAGGTCAGGTTACTGGACAGATTTTAATAAAAACTTCCCAAAGCCTTTGTAAGTGTAAGTAAGTGTAAGTGCTTTCAAATTTATTTTAAGTATGTTGTATTATTTTGCACATGCTACTGTGTTAGCTTGGTGATAGCATAGGGGCACTGAGTAAAATTTATTTCAAATAAAGTAATATATGTATGGCTGCCATTATTGTAGTCTTAGGACATGTACACGCATAATTGAGATTTTTTTAAAGCGAAGATCCTCACCACCTTGTAAAAAAAAAAAAAGAAACCCATCCGAACCTAACCGCAGAAGTGCATTGTTAAGCACATTCAAAGGTATGCCTGTTGGGGGCAGTAATTTGGCAAATCCTATCCACTCAAAATAACTTTCTAAATTCTACATAGGGCAGTAATTGAGCTTGTAAAAACAAGCAAGCAAAAAGAGCTTGGATACTCAAAAAAGCCAACACAGCTCTGAAGGCATCCATGCTGTCTCAGAGTGGAAACACAGGTCGACACACGTTCCGGACCTATTCCTGTCTGAAAGCAAATGCTTAAAACTGAGAATTCGCAAATCTTCACTTTGGTCAGAGTTTTTAGAAAGAATCGTTTTTGATGGAGTAAATCTGCGTTTTCCAGGCCAGATTGTAGAAACATATCTTCGTTTTGTGACTCGAGAGATGGTGACTTGACTAAAACACTGTTACTCTGATACCCCTCGCTAAAATCCAGCAAAAACAGTTGCCTTTCGGAATCCCCTGCTTAGTAAAACAGTGCGCCTATCTTTGACTTAAAGTCAGTATTAATTCAGCTGTTCTGTGACAGCCTTGGAGGTTTCTAAGAGAACATTAATGCACAAACAGACTCAGGGATAAAAGGTGGGGAAGTTTAAAGGAGGTTTACATCTCAGAAATACCTCCACACTTACAGTTAGTGCTATAATTGGATGGTAGAGCAAATCTTGGAATCTTTAGCAAGACTTGAAAATTGCTGTTTACAGACAGCTTCCATCCAATCCAACTGAGTTTGCACTATTTTGCAGAGGAATAATGTCACTCTCAAGATGTGCATGCTCATACATGTAAGCAGAGCAAGGCACCATGGCTATTAATTCCTTAGCATTGCAAATAAGAGAAAGTGGGAAGGAAATCTCATTTTCTTCTCTCATGCCACTTCCATGTTGTTACACCCCTGGGAACACTGCCATACAACACAGCCTTTCACAGACCTTTCCTGTCTCACAGAATGGTTCCATGTGAATGCCCATCTGTCTGCAGCTAACAAGCCTCACGCTGCATGTGTGCAAGGAGATCTGGCACTGCAGGAGAAGACAGAAGGACAGTGGGGAGAGAGGAGCACTGAGGACAGCAAAATAGGGGGGCAGCTAAACTTCCACCGTGGCGACCCGGGCAACAGCAGCCACCGAACTGTTTCACTGGTTCCAGATGTTGGCTGCGCTACAAGGGAATTCACTCATGCACACGGAGATACGAGCAGGCAACCTCCTACTGCTGCTAAACGTCCCCGTTACCTCAGGTCATGGCTGACCCCTGACCCCCACACTGCTGCTCTTGGAAGATGATTGGCAGGTTTGGAGCACAGCAAAAATCCCCTGCAGGACTGCCTCTCCCAGGTCTGTGTGTTTTAATAACAATAATCACATTTCAAACAATCACCATTTTTCAGTGCCAGATTAACCCAATTCCCACATCCTGTCCATAAGGCTGCCTTGTTTATTCCTAGCCGTCCAAAATCCTATTTTCTTGGTATTATCTGGAGAATGAGATTTGGATGGCTGATGCAATGTTCCAAGATGTGCTGTCATCTTTAAACAGCAAGCCGATCCATTGTATTTTTTGAATATTTGAGAAGGTGGTATACTATAACGAATTATCAATTTAGATGGTTGAAACTGGGGTGCTTTCAACGTTGCTTTTCTTCTTTTAAAAAATAAACATGACATGACATCAAAACCAAAACTTTGAACAAGCCCTTTTCCACCTGCACATTGACGTCAGGTCTCTGTCGGGAATGATCTGAAAATTATGTTACGTCATTCCCCTGGGATCTAAAAACCCCCGTGTGTTTTATGGACTAATCGGATCCATAAAAAAAGTCTTATTGACATTTGGGTTGAAATAATGGCTTTGGCTAGTCTGGCAGCATGAGGTAAAAGAAGAAACTTCCTTTCCAGGCTGGAGGAGTCTGACGGGAAAAAAGGTAAATAAGCAGACTTCAATAAAAGAATCATCATAAGTCATGTGGTTATTATCATTGTCGTTGTTTTATTTGGATCAAATGTGTGTTAAAACTTTTTCCCTGTGTGTTTGAAGTGAAACTGTCCAACTGTTTACTGACGTAAGAGAAAGTAAAAAAAAAGGGTATAACTAGGTAACAAGACAACTTGCTGCGTAACAAACCTCATTGTTCATCAGGCCAAATGACGTCTGTGGCAAATTTAATTTCAAATGTCAAACGACAAATTAACTTTTTGCAGATTAAATGTATTCAAAACTGCTGCCACACTGTTTCATATATCTGTTATGTATCCCAAAGAGTTGTTACACAGGTCCAAGGTTGTTTTCACACCTGATAGTCCAGCAGACTCTGTTCGATTCAGGATCAAAAATACCTTTTGAACAACTCGTACTGCCCAAAGAAGCACTGAACAGGGGGACACTTCCTGTTCTGTGAAATGTAAACAAACATGGAGGGGCCATCAGATTTGAGCGGTTTTAGGATTGCTCTGTTGTCTTTGGCAAATGTTCCAGACAAATACGTTGCAGCAACGGGCTTAGCATGAGCAGAGAATGAAGCGGAGGAAAACCTCATTGTTTTTGTGAGTGGTCACAAGTAACTGTGATATACGTTTGTCTGCCAATATTGCCATAAGGGCCTTATCCTCCTCTTCACTCCCCATCTGACCAGGAGCCATTTCTCCCACTATTGCTACCCACCACACGCTGTTGTTTTGGTTGCATTTACCCAGAATTCCGTTCGCTGTAGTCCACTTCCTGCTTTTGGAGCCCCCTCCCCCACCCAGCCCAGTTTACATTTATACCAGAGTTCACCTCAGCCGAGTCTAGACCTAGGTTTTTGGGTGGAAAAGAGTTAATTTTTTTGAAGCGGACTAAACAGGGCTAGTGTGAATGCCACTTTAACTTAAGGAAAAATGAGTTTTTTTTATTTTTGGGGGGAAAACTCAAATGCCGTCATGTCTATCTGTATTTATTTAATTCTGCTCTTCTGAATAGTACATATGTATAGGGATCAAAGCTGCGGAATACACAATGTTCTGTTCCATCAAAACTGGGTAGGCTACTTTTGCCATGAAATCACCATCTCATTTGAAATATTTTTTTTAATGTTTTTTTTTATATTCAAGGATTACATAACCATATAGGAACGGAATGTTGACGCTCTATAAGGGCACCAAAGTGATCAAGTAATTATCAGTCAAATTAATCAGAACATATGGTTTAATCTATTCCTACCTTACTGAAGCAAAGGTCACTTTTAGACTAGGTACACCTTGCATGTTCTGCACTCAGTAAAGCTGCTATCACATACTTTATTGTTTCTGTACAGAACCATTGCAGTGTGATTTAATAAGTGCCTGTCCTACCACTTTGGTTTCCCTCTTGTTGGCAAAAAAGCCCAGCTGTAGAGCGTGAAACTCATAGCAAATCTGAAAAGTAAATGTAAAACGGCTGAAAAGTTTTGTGACAATGAATAATCACTAGGGTTTATAGAGGAACTGTTGATTTTCCTTGTTTCCAAAGAAAAAAGAAAAACCTTCGGTTCAGAGAAATCGGTAACTAGCGAAATCGTGGGAGCTTTTATATCATTGATGTTTTCTGTCCAATTTAATACATTTTTTGGGTTTGTTTTTTCTTATTGTAATGTTAACCTCTTGAGTTAACCTTATGTGATATTAGTAGGACTCATTATTTAAGATCTGTAGGTGCCAGAGCTTGTAGCCGCCAGCTCCTGGCTGTCTACCTAGGCTGCTGCGGGAAGCAGCAACATCATTTTTAAGAACAACTGACCCTTCCTTAAAATATAACACCTCCTGGACATGCATCAAGTGAAACTAATTATAATGTCTAATGACTTGCATAGACTCAGAGTCTCCAGTGTGCAAAATCTGAAGCAGCTGATTAAGCAATGAAATGTCAGCAAACAAAACGTGTGTCTTCTTTTTAAGTATTTAAATAGAATGTAATGATTTTTCACTTTATTTTTCAAATTAAATGTCTGCATTCAAAATTTGTTTTAAATTTCCTCTTCGTAGCACCAATAGCCTAGCCCTCTGCTGGTTACTGAACTTTAAGCGTCCGATTTGTCTATGTTGCACGTGTTTGAGATGAATGGTGTAAAATGTACAGTGTGTAAGACTAATTTACTCTTGCTGTGACGTCAAGGTCTCATTTATTTCATTTTCCATACTTACTGATTCTCTGATCACCTAGGGACGAAAGCTCAACAATCTGTAGACAGTCTATAAGTGCCCCCAAGTGCTCAAACAATGATTAACTAAATTATTGAGAGAATAGGTCCGAGTGTCCTGCTGTTACAGCCACCTCGAGCATTTGGAATATTGAGGAGGTTGAGAAGTCTTCATTAGTGCAAGGTGTCTGAATATGTAGCACAAGATTAAATAATGTTTGGCATTTCACAGTGTTTTGACATTGGACTGGCACTTGACATATCTGTGTAGAAGGGGGTGCAGCAAATATTCCAACATGTCCAACAAATCTGTGGCAGCCTGGCTTAACTGGACATACTACTAGTACAGTGTTTCTCATACTATGGGGCGATTCCCACTAGTGGGGCGCAGAGGTATTGCAGGTCGGGAGTGACATCAACGGGATTTTAATAGTTTTCCCCCCCTAGATTCTGTCGTTGTGAATGTTTCACTGCACTGTAAATTAAATCAACCAGCTTCCCCCTCTCACAAAATTAAACACACAAATAAATTAGCAATTGTGATCATCAATGTAAACAGAACCGGGACCTGGAACATCGGGCTGGAAATTTGACATTGGAATAGATCACAGCAGAACAAAACAAGCTGAAGTAGCCGCATTATCAGTGATTCCATCTACAAAATGTACAAATATCTAAAAAGATCAGGGAACGTTTCAGAGTAAGAGAAGTCACACGGTCAACCACGGAGGAAATACAGGGATGAGCTGCTTGCTCTTTATTTATTTATTTATTTATTTTTTATTTTGTAATTTTGAAAGCTTTGTAAATTTGATAAAACTACAACTTTTATTTTCTCCAAATGTGAGCTGAAGTTCTACATGTAGCAACAACTGACAGCATATATTTCTGAGCCAGTTTTATACCAGTGCACAACCCCTTTTTCCAACTAATTTATACCCATAAAAACTTGTAGACTAACTCGGCTATTTAAATAAATAAAACACTTTAAAAATCAGCCGTGGTCACCATTCTGGTGGGGCGATAAAAGGATGGGGGGCTTGTGTATGTTCCTTTGTCCAAAGTGGGGAATGATAAAAAAAGTTTGAGAAACACTGTACTAGTATAATATTGCAACATAGTCATATGGTCATATATGCAACAGTGTGATGGGTGTTTTAAGACTGATATTACAGAGACTAAAAGTTGTGCAGGCTTAGTAAAAATTAGGTGCCCTCATGTAACTGTACAATATTTTTTGTAGAATCGGCAACCAGGTTCGACCCTTTTAAACGTATGCAAAGCAAACAATGCAATCTTGTTCTGTGCTCTGTATTTCCAAATACTTACCGAAAGGACTTGAAAAACATCTAGCAATAAAGTTGTTCTGAAAGCACAACCAATGTGTAGGCCACTTTTCTGCTCATTAGCCTCAAAACCTTCCCCGTCTGCTAACAGTGTTTTACTTCAGCAACCTGTAACAGCTTCACTGCCAACTCCTCTTCCTTCCCCACTTTCTCCTCAGAGACCACCCCTGTTCTGTACCATATAAACTCCATTAGCCAATTAATGGCCCAGTATGTTAACACTGAGGAAAGTGTGGCCCACACCAAACACATTATTACTGTACAACCCCAATTACCAGCCTGTCTTCTCTCTCCTCCTCTAACTACGTACTACATTTAGGAGGGAAAGCAATGTAGTTTAAAAACTAACCCCTATAATGTAGGTAACACGACAGTAAAGTATCCTACTGCAGGCCTGCTGTGGGTTCTTATTTAATCAAACTGATGAAACAATGAGAGATTCTAGTTGACCCGAAGTGTTTCCTCTGTTTGAACTTTGAAACAAGGGGGAAAAAAATCCATCAACTTCTAAGGTTTTATTACTTTATATTGGAATGGCATTTCCTCTTAGTAAATAGACAGTCTAGATAGTCTAATGTTAAGGCAACCGGAGCAGTTCAAGTTCAGCCTCTAATTCACTGACTGAACACTTCTTCAAGAAAATTATGTCGGCCAGGTGATGCTCTTCTTCCGTTTTTCAACATGAACCAACCAAATATTACCACTGACCAAAATTTGTATTTAGTGTGAAGGACCATGTCAAGTTATTACAGCACTGGTCAAAAGTTTACATTCACTCACCATGGAAAGAAATGCCTTGTTAATTTTCACCCTTTCAAAATGCATTTTAGCAAGGCCATAGAGAGAAAAAACAACAACTTCCACAAATAAGAAAAATGAGATTTGCTTACACAAGTTTGAATTTATTGTGGATTTTCTACCAAGTTTAGACTTCCAATCCAAATGTACATATACTGTGCTGTAAAAAGGTAATCGCCTCCCTACCTAATTTCTCTCTGGAAATCAATAAAGTACTTTTGAATTTGAATTAAATCATAGATTTCCTTAGCTTTTTTCTTCTTCCATTTTTGTCACTTACTTTTCAATTCATTATAAGAAAAAATATATCTGACAAAGATATCCTGAGTGAATAACAAAAAACAATTCCCTAATGATGATTTTATTAGTTAAGAAAAAAAAGCTATCCAAACCAACCTGACCCATGTGAAAAAGAAGTCAGCAATTGTTGAGTTGAGCGAAAAACTGGCAATGAGTTTTTTACATTGCTGTGTTGGATGTTCTTCAGTGCACAATTCTTTTAACCCAGCTCCATTGGAGTGTTTCCGAGCATGAAGGGCCCTTTAAAACCATGAAACAGCATTTGAATCAGAATTACACTACCACCCCTATGTTAGACTGTAGGTATAATGTTTTTTGCTTTTTTTTGAAATAGTGTTTCACTTTTATGCCAGCTCTTTCCAAAATATTCCACTTGGTGTCGTAAGTCCACTTAATATTTTCCTAAAAGACTCATCAAGGTGTTTTTTGGTAAATGTAAGCCGGGCCTTTGTGTTTCGTTTGATTAGCAGCAACTTTCATCTTGGAACTCTCTCTTGGAAGTGATTTTTATCCAGTCCCTTCCCTATCAATGGACACTGACCTAAGCTAAAAGAATTGAGATCTGCAGTGCCTTAGATGTTGCTCTGCGTTCTTTTGTGACCTTCTGGATGAGTAGTCTATGTGCTCTTGGAGTACTTTCGGTTGTCTAGACATCAAGGTTCATCACTATTCCATATTTTCTCTATTTGATGATAATGGCTCCCACTGTGGTTCGTTTGCATCCCAAAGCCTTAGAAGTGGCTTTCTAACCTTTTCCAGACTGAAACGTCAGTGGCTTTGCTCCTCATCTGCTGCCAAAAGGTTTTAGATTATTAAAATGATTTCTTGTTTCCACGTCTCTGACAGTAACCAGGGCTGGGTGTGGGTAGTGAAATCTCACCAAAAAATGTGGTCGATCAAAAACAATAAACAACAACAAAAACGTCATGATTCAGAAGTGGGGCAATTTTTTCCACATGGTCCAGATTAGTTTGAACAGGCATGTCTCCTTAATATATAAAATCATAATTTAAAAACTGCTTTTTGCTTATATTGAGGTTATCTTCAAAATCTCAGTGGTGATCTAAAAAAAAATCAGTGTGAGCTAAAGGCAAGAACAGAAGAAATCTGTAAGGGGACAAATACCTTTTTTAAAGATCTGTAAGCAATCACCACCACTAATATTTGTTTAGATTTGTAGCAAACTACAGCTCATCCACAACCTTTTTATAACCATCAAGCAGCTTCTATTATATTTCTAGCTGAATATGTGCTCACCTCTTTTTGCCAGAATTTGCTACGTCTATTTGCATTGGCTGAATTTCAGGTACAAACTAGACCTTTAAACACTCCACATACTTCCAACAATGTTGAGGTTGAGGGCATTTCAGAAGCCTACCAATAGCCCACCTAATCCCTTAATTAGTTCCATTAAACCATGTATTGATGGGTATTTGGAATTATTGTCCTGCTGGCTACTCAACTGTCTCTAAATTTAAGCCATTTTGTTGTTGATTAGAGGTATACTTAAGAATATGGAGGAAGACCTTTTTTTTTCATCCACTTTTTATAAAGTAACAGTACCCCTAGTTAGAGGCCCGTTTCCACCAGACGAGTTCCGGGGCATTTCTGTGAGGAGGGAAGGTGACAGGGAAAATCAGCTGGCTTGGTCCTCCCAGCCGTTTTGTCCCTATACGAAATCGGTCCTTTCAGGTACTTCCTAAGACGTAAGCATATCGCGACTGTTTTGGCAGTGAGTGGCGTCACCGATTCGTGCCCACAGCAGCACAGAGTAACAAGACATAGACAATGGAAGAAGCAGAGATGGTTGCCACTTTTCTGTTTGCTAAGTTGTCATACACAGCGATGGTCAGTCCACTTGTCATAGCTTTTCTCATTTTCTTTTCCTTAAATTCTGCTTTGTCTGCAACTTTTCCAATTTTACAAATGCTGGTTGTTTGGAGACGTCTATTGATATAATTTCCCAATGAGTTACAACCAATCAGCATGAGTTAACCACAACTCCCACCTAGCGACTATACCGGGTCAAGGCAAGTACTAGTTTCCCAAAATGGCCCGGAAAGTGGTCCTTTCGGGGCGGCCCTGTGAAGTGGAGAGATATTCACACTGTGAAGGTCTGGTAAAATTACCAAGAAGTTCCAATAGTGGAAACAGGCCTATGCTTGACAATATGGAATGTGCTATTTCATTTGCAAAGCTCACATTGACTCCTTTTAACAAAAACATAATATGTAGCCAAACAGTTCCATTCTTGACAGGTCATAATACCTTTTTTAAGAAGGCAATTGAATCATCTATGTGGGGAGCTGTAGGTTTAAGTTAATCTTAAATGTGTAGATTTTTGAGGTGAGGCTTATTTCTCGTTCCAGACTGTTAGTCCAGGGCAATGTAGAAGTTGCTTGACTGTGGACAGTGACAGAGTTTTAGCTGCTTCCAGGTCATTACAGGCAACAGTCTTAGTGGTTTCATGTCTTTTTTTGTTTTTTCCCATCCTAATAATTTCCTTACAGCCAAGAGTGAAAGTTTGGGTCACATTGTTTAACTTTATATATAATATATAATTGGATGTTGGATTGAATAGAACACTGACCTCAAACACACCTAAAAACAGGCCATTAGGAAAGCAAATCCAAATCTACCTACCGGATATGCTTTTTTAAAGTCTTGACCTCAACTGGACTTCAAATTAATCGCCCATGCTAAAAAGCTGGGCCCTTGACAGGAAGGCAACCCATCTGATAAAACTATAAATTCTGAATTTAAGAGTGGTCAAATAACCAGTCAGAAAAATGAGCGAAGTATGTTATTGGGAACAAAAAGCATGGGGTCCACATACTCCACATAGTTTATTTTAATGTATTTTCATGTGTGGATTATAGAAAATCCAAAATACATTCAAACTTGTTCATTTAAATTTCCACGATTAAATGTAACTTTTTTTTGTTTTGTTTTGTTTTGTATAATCACCCTCTATAAAGGATGTTGAAAGTCATCATTAAAACCCCCAAATTGATGAGATCAATCCTGAGGTTGGGTTTATGAAAACTTCTGACTGGCGCTGTACTGCGGAAATAGACCTCTGGAGTAAAATAGACCACTTCAAATCTTTATTCAAGGTCTCTCTACCTTGAATAAATGCCAATTCTGATCCAACAGAGCATAGTTTTGGAGCTAGCAAACCCCATTGCCATATTTCTGTCAATGTTTAATCCACCCTAAGAAACAAAAGAGTGAGGGGGGGGGGGGGGGGGGTCGTCTTTATTTTTTATTCATTCTCAAGTCAGCACACTTAGTAGTTTGAAAGCATGCCTCCTCAATATGGATTGTTTTGGTTGATGGAACAGAATGTATTTGCTCTCTTACTCCCAAATTGAGATTCATGAAATAGATTTTTATTTCCAGCATGCCTTCATCATAACATGCTCTCAGTATTGTGAAGTGCAGGTGGAGGGCAGAGTGAATCTGAATCTAATCAAAGAATAGTAAATGACTCTGCACGCAGCTGTCTGTGCGGAATCACAAACCTCAGACAGCCCATCTCGGTGTTGAAACTAGCCTTGTAATGCAATCACAGAGATAATTGTTCTGTTTTGTGGTGTTAATAATCATATTAACTTCCTGTAGGTATCAATATAATTACAAATATCATCACTCTTTTCAATCAGGCTGTTAGACCTTCCTTTGAACTCACTCTGGAAATGAGATGCAGATACCATACTAAAAATTAATGAGATAACTTGACAAAGTGGAACAATATTCCTGGTAGGAAAAAAAAAATAGTACAATAAAAAAAGTTCCCTGAAGCAGATTGTATTTTTCGTATTTTTGGTAATTAGAAAAGCAAATTCTCATCCCTAATCTAGGTTTGTTTGTTTGTTTTCTCAAAAGCAAATTATGTTGACTAGTTCAGAAAAACGGGGTCAGGTTGTATTTGCCTGGAGTCAGCATGAAGTCTATTAAGAAATATGAGGAGGTCTCTTTCTTGGGAAAAAAAAGAGAAAAAAGAACAGGGATGAGCTCTGTTGTAGTCCAGGCAGGGCTAACAAAAGGAGTGGCAGAGGACTGCTGGTCGCTGATTAGAAGCCAAGCAGAGCCAAGCAGATAACAGAGAATGGACGTCATAATCAGCTGCTTCAGAGAAAGAGAAAATGTGGCTCAGCCCAGACAGAAAATGGAGACGGAACAATTTCGCATTTCTTTTTTTATGCTTCCAATCACTTTGGATGGAAAAATTTAATTTCAGGACTGGAATGTGCAGAGATAAGCAAGAGACTGATAGAAGTCTGACCAACACCACACTGCCCATGTGCCTTTCATCCTTTCTCCTCATCCTGATGTTATTGGATGAATAAGTCCGGCAGTCATTATGGATCCAGTCAGGGAACGTGTTGAATCCACTGGCCCCACAACATGAGGCAGTAAGATAAAGGTGTTTTGGGTACTGTCCACAGACTAAAGGAGAATATTGGCTTGCTCTGTTGAGACAGACTACACTAAAACCTCGGGGTTACTTCTCTAACTCACATGATGGGGTTATTCTGTTAGCAATGAGCTTGAGTAGCTCTAACCAAACATTGGGTCAGAAACTGTGACCCATGGGCTGGGGACAAATGTTGTTGGCCGTGATAGTAAAAAGAGAGATAATGTTTTGTCAAGCAGTTACAAGGTGCACACACAGCACGCTCACTTCACTTTGTCAGTTGCCACAAAACAACCTAAGAAGAAGACCGTGTATAAAGCAATCTAAACTCCTGTAGCTATTATCGTGTACACACTACTTACCAGCAGCCTGACTCACATCATGGAAGAAAGGGGCACATGCTCAAGCACCCTCTGCCCCCCTTCTGCCCCGGCCTGGTTTTCTACTACATTAGAAATCTTAAGATGGGGAAAATATACAGCATGATAATGACCAGACCAGTGGGTTGAGTTAATGACTTAAGCTTACAGTACACTACGAGTTTAAACACTTAGCATAGCATTACCCTTTTATCTGCTAGAGTTCAACATCAACACTTTGACTAAAAGATGAGTAATGAAGTCAATACATACAGTGAATATTTTTACATGATGTTATATTTTGAGTATTATTATTCGAATGTAAATGTCATGAATCTTATAAGCCACTGGGAGACTGCTTACTGTTCTTATTGGGTCCGAAACTCTGCCAGACGCTTTCTGTGTAGTGTTGGCATGTTCTTGGTGTATCTGTGTGGTTTTTCTCTGGGTACTCCGGCTTCCTCCCACAATCCTAAAGAAATTGTTTGCTTTTGTTTTGGATGTTTGTCCTTTGTGTCTCAACGTAGGCCTGTCCAGGTTACACCCTTGCGACTACTGACTAACGGATATTGGAACTAGCACTCATAAGGATTAGGCAAATTTGGAAAATTAATAGCTGGATAATCCCCTTTAACCCAAATAGTGGGCTATGGGTTAGTTATTTTTAAACCACTCTTTAGTAGCCTACATGTTGGACATTAGTCTCTTTAACACATCTTTCGGGAGGAAATGCTAACCAAACAACCCGGGTCAAAACCAATCCCTGTGTCAGTTTGAAAAGTAACCCAAACCGAGTTGCTTTTAACCCAGCAGTTTTTTACAGAGTAGAGTTCTATCCGGCCTGGTGTAGGTTAGGATGCTTCTTTGATGAGACCCTGATAACCACTCATTGTGGCGTTCATGCAATATGCTTTGCATCCATATTGTGACGATGTCAAAGTTTTATGTACTCTCATCTCCATCATTTAGAGCCCACAAGACTCTGAAAGGATATTCATTTGTATCTTATTTAACATAAAATGAATGGTTTGTGTCTGGGAGGATCATAGGCCAAACCATCAATTACAGATATCATATAAGGGTCATAGCTTCGAATATGAGATCATTGCTTCTTTATAGCGTGGAAGCCTTTTATAAAATAATCTGCTTCACCTCTTCACTGACTCTTATTTTTAATCACTTAGAGTCCTTGTCAAAACTGTCTGCCTGAATTAATGATCACTAATGTCAGCTGCGCAGACACTTTGGGTTCAGCTATGGGTAGTGCTCCAACGCAGCTTCATAAGGCCTGAATTGATCAGTTAAATAATTTCTCAAAGGCACTAAAAAATGTCTGGTGGCTACATTTGCAAAATAATCAATCAGCTCAGATTACTTTTGCGGACAACTATGACTGAGAAATCTATCGCCGCAGGAGTGTAAAACAGCGGTGTCACCAAAGAATACAAGAAATAATGGATGTCTGAGCTGTCATGCTGCTGAACCTTAATGTTTTGAATGTTGGCTTCATGGCACGTTGGTCTATTATTACAAACTGCAATTTGCCTTGGGATTCCCGTTCCATTAACGGAGGGACAATCCAAGGTGGGCTGAGTGAGAAGGAATAAGGCTGAGTTCTTGGGAATCACTCAGACATGCTGAACAAGACAGGGAATGAGAATCTGTTCAAGACAAAGCAGCAGAAAAGTGTGACAGCAGGGAGGGGGAAAAAGGAAGGGTATGATGTATATGGTGGTTATTACTGTTAAACATTTTGTCACATCATAAACACCAACCTCCGTGTAGTTTTTCTGACTTTTATGGCATAAACTAACTTACGGTACAGGATAATTGTGAAATGGTGGAAAATTGATCATCTGACAACACATTTGAATTCAGTGAGTATTACTAACTTTTGCTGCACTTACAGCTGAAGGATTGGATTATTATTAGATCTTTTCTCCATTCCTTCCATGGCTACTTTCTACTTTTAAATCAATTCAGTTGCCATTAATTGAAGTATCCAACCAAATGTTTGTCCCGTCTTTTATTTATGTGAAACCACAAATAAAACCAACACATGTTGAAAATATGTCTCATAATCATATCAAAGTCATATGTTTCCATGAAATCTAAAGTAAATGTGTGTTGGCAATAGAAGTACAATATATGCTGACCATATTTTGATTCCCATGAAAAGGACACTTGGATCAATCCGTAAACACTTCAGTCATGCTCTGTTCACTTAATGAAGACTTTTGATTTTACCAAATTTAAAGTGTTCCTGCTCTAAGTGGTTAGAAAGAATATATATATATATATATATATATATATATATATATATTTGTATATATACACAACATATTGTTTATATATACAAATATATTGTATATATTTACGATCGGCTTTTACAAGTCAACCATTACAGGAATTACTTTAAAATCTCTGTAATTTACAATTTTTTTGTATTAGAAAATTCATCTATAACCATATCACTTTTTGAAGTTATACAGGAAACAAAAATTACATTCTGAGAAAATAGGTATTATTTTCTATTCACTGTAAAAAAAATAAAAAGCTGTCTCCCAAAGACACTTAAAGTGTACACTCAAGTCTAGCTTTTCACTGTTGATTTAATAGATGAACTCTCACTTTGGAGCCTTATTCTTTTTCTTTTTTTTGTGTCAGTGTGACCAACGGGATTTTTGGCTCCCGTCGTAAACAGAAACAAATATGCCAGCTAAGTACACGGTGCACTCTGCCACACATTAGACATGACCGAGATGGCATAAAGGAAACTTCCTTTGCGGTTCGTCTGCAAAGCTACACTTGGGCTGAAGTCTTTTAAACAGCTCGACGAGGACACACCGGACAGAGCGTGAAAAGTGGACATACCCTGGGAAAAGAGGACATTGCTGCTAATATGATAAACAACAACAAAGACACTCCTTTCACAACTAGAGCGCGTAATATTTGCTGAATTTTGTAAATTTGGTGCTGCATGGCTTAAGCAGCAGTCATACGCTTTATGCCAGTCCGTCCTCTGAAAATGCCGTACGGGCTTCCCTGACTTTTTATTTATTCTAAAAAATATTCAATTCTGCACACTTTTGAGTCGCAGTTGATTTGGCACGTTTCACATTGCAATTAATTGATTTATTAGTATATCGGCACACCTCTTAAACCAACCATGCAATGTTTAAAAAATATCACAAATCCTTCTTTACATTTAAATACAAAACATTCAACATTTCTGACTCTTTTCAATATTTTTTTTGCCTAAAAGGAATTTTGATTGTGTTCTGAGCAACTAGAGGGATTTATAATTCAATCGGGTTTTTTTGTGGTTTTTTTTAAAACAACTACAAATAGATTAGTTTATTGCATGTCCCCTGCTCTAACAAACCAGGATTCAGGATTGCCCTGCATTTAGCTCCCTGCCCAACATCTTCATTAATGCTTAAGAAAAGTAGCCCCACAGCATGATGCTGCCACCCCCATGTTTCATAGTGGAGATGGTGTGTTCAGGGCAAAGTGCTGGTGTTGGTTTTTCTACCAATAATATAATTTTCCAAGTCAAAAACATGTTTTGGCTCATCTGGCCAGAGCAACTCCTTTTTCACATCTTTGCAGTGATCCATATATGGCCTGTGACAAATTGCAAATAGGCCCCCGATAATTTTCTTTTCAACAGTGGTTTTCTTCTTCTTATTTCCATAAAGGCTAAATTTGTTGAGACCACAACTGATGAGATTTTGCTGTGGATCTCTACAGCTACTTCGGTGTTAGTATTGGCCTCTTGGCTTCTTCGTTAATGTATGTTTACTCCATTAGGCCTGTCAGTTTAAGTGGACAGCAGTGTCCTGGTAGGTTTGCGCTGTACCATGATTTTACATTTTTGTAAATACAGTCCACTCCTTTAAAAAGGAGTGGACTGTATTTACTAATTAGGTGGCTTCTAAAGCAGTGGATGTTATTTACGGGCATCAGAGCATAGCGGGGTGAAAATCAATGCAGACTTTCCTGTGGTTTATTTGTAAGAATGTTTGAAAAACATCCTTTTTCTGTTGTTCTGTTGCATATAATCCTAATAAAAGGTTTGAGGCAAACGAAATGTGAACAAGTTCAATAGGGATGAATACTTCTCCAAGGCAGTCAACGCATCTCATGCCCACTGTGTTTTTGTATTGATCCTGCTGTTTTGGAGCTGCTCAAAGGAGATGGGTCTGGATGAAAAAAAAACAAAAAAAAACGGCCTGCTGGTTTTCCAGAGCACACTGAAAGAAATGTGTTAGGCCCACAGCCAGAGAGGTTCATAGCCTGAATGGATAGGACCTTCACTGCAAATCACAGTTCAATACCAGGATGCAATGTGCTACAGTTATTTGAGTAAAACCTCCAGATGTTCCATTCAGCGGGGAAGACAGCCTTTGTGACAGTTTAGTCAGGGTGTGTGTGTGTGTGTGTGTGTGTGTGCATTACGTTCTCAACAACCAGCCATCCTTTTCTTCCTTCACTGTAAGAGGGAGCGCTATCAAGCTCTATTGTTTCTATTCAATTAGCTGTCATTACCGACGGCGGTTTGATTTCTGAGTTCATTTGGCTGCTGGAGAACAACGGACGCAGCAAGCTGTCTTTTCATTCATCCCGCTACCAATATTGTCTTTCTCCCTGGCGAGAATTGAATGGGGCTTGTCTCTGAGGAATGAGGTCCATGCAGTAAACACCACCGCGATGCCCGAATTCTGTTGGACATCCACAAACGGCAAAAAGACTCAAAACAACGAAGGTGAAAACAAAAACAGTGTATTCTTTACAGACCAACAGCTTCCATTGATGGCTGTTAATCTCTAATTGATTTCACATCAATAATGAGCACCATGCAATTAGACTAAATTCGCAGGACCTCTGGACTAAAGCCTGCGTACCATCGGACGCGTAAGTGGCGCGTAACGTTTACAAGGAGTAACACGCAGCTGATAGCCGGTGTTATAGTTTCCACAGGGCGCAAATCGGACGCGTCCCAAACGTGTAGTGTCGTGGCCCTCTTTTAAATTTATGCGTTGGGTTTATTTATTTTTTTATGTGCTACGCTTCCGGAACACGTCAATCTCAGCAGTTTAGATCGGACCAAAGAGGAAGTCAGACATGGGAGCAAAGCATCCAGCAAATTTCTACACAAACGACGAGAAGTTACTTGGGAGTGGATGGTGAGATTATGATATTCATCAACATAGAATGACATTGTTTTTCTGCATACCACTCATTCAGTTATGCAATTCCCTTGTGATTTCTTGATCGCGCGGGACCAGCTGGGTGGAAAGCTTTCACAGGCGCTACTGAGCTTGTGGGCAAAACACGTCTATTACTTTACGCGCCATTTGTGCGTCCAGTGAAAAGGTGGGGTAACATTAAGAGCTCCGTCCCTGTGAACGGTATGAGCCACTAGAATCCACAACTGTTTCATTCAATATGCTGCTAAACTAGAAGGAAACATTTCACAATCTGATAAATTGTCTATGTCTGTCCAAGCTTATAGCTTAAAAACGTATGTCTGTGTTTGAAATCATAGCAATATTAGCTTAAAGGTAAGCAGAAAATGATTTTAATAGCTTTTATTCTCATGCACACAAATACAGACCCTTTCCAAAAAAATTGGAATATCATGGAATAGCTTATATATTTCCATAATTCCATTCAAAACGTTAAACTTCCATAGATTATAGATTCAGGGCCCACAAATTAAACAATTTCAAGTATTTAGTTGTTTATCTGTGCATAATTTGGGCTTCCTCCTCATAAAACCGGAATTCAAAAAATGTGAATACTGTGAAGAAATCAGTCCAAATTTTACAGGGCATGAATGTTTTAAACGGAGTCTCACACACTACTCATCTACTAAACTCAAAGAACCTGCACAGGTTTTCCCACATGTCATTAAATTGCTTCACTTTGGTTCAGTTTTCTCAGTTAGATTCAATATGGGGAAGACTGCAGTCTTGACAACTGGCCAGAAGACCATCATTGATACCCTCCATAGGATGGGTAAGCCACAAAAGTTTGAATAGTTTGTATTTTGTGAGAATCTCTGAATTAATGTTTGGCTTTAAAAGCGCTGCTTCTGTGAGCTGCTTCACCATCTGTTTTTCATGGAGTTACACAACACCTGGCTCTTGTGAACAGGCATTTCAGCCCACATCCCAGAATCCCTGTGTGTTTCTTGGTTTTGTCACAGAAACAGCATTTTTCTTTATGTAAACCCAAAAGATTTTTTGTTAGATCAAGGTTCCAAAGATTGGGCTGGTCACTCCAAAATGTCACTCTTGTACATCTGGAGTTAAGATGGTGCTCACTTGCTCGTGTGTTTGGGACTGTTGTCTTGTTGAAACAACCATGTCAGGGCATCTCTTCTGAATAACAGAATATTATGTCTTCAAGAAATTTCATATATTGAAACTGATCTATAATCCCTAATATAGGTTTAAAAGTCCCGACATGTGCCATACTGCTTCAGAGTCTTCATAGTGTACTGTGGCTGAAAATTAGAATTTGGGGGTCGTCTGACTAACTGTCTATGGACCCTAGGCCAATAACAGTGTTCCACTTGAATCTTTGGAGTTTTATTCTATCAAATGCACAATTTACCAAATTGTACGATATTCCATGTTTTTACATGTCAAATTTCAGCTATGGTCGAGGTCTGGATTGACATGCCGTAGGGTCTGGATCTGAGAAAGGCTCCACTGTAATGAGTATGTTGCTGCTTTAATTCTTAAATAAGGGCCATCTGTTTTACATCTGCTGTTTGACAGAATAAACGACCTTATAGATTGAACTCCACATTTCAATTTATGATTATTACACAGACTCTAAAGAACACATGTCCTGATCATCGGGTCTTTTCATTTTTTATGACTCGGCTACACCTAGAAAAGCATTATTTGCTATGAAATAATATAACTTCTCAGAAGAACAGGGATTCCTGGTAGTAATCTTTAGACTCATATTGGTCTGAATAAACTGTTCAATCATCTCTTCATTCTTTTATTTGGCTATTAATTTCAGTGTTGGTGCTTACCTTTCCTGTTCCTGCTTCAGTTGGATGGTTTCATCTTCAGATGCTTGCATTTCTTCAGCTTTAGATCGGCTAGAGCTTTTTCTCTCCACCCTGTCCTCGTCCTTCTTGCTCTTTCCAAACCTAAAAAAAGCCAACGTTAGACTGGGGTGAGAAGGAGAATCACAATCAGATTTATTGGCAAGGATTGTTGTGGGGACGAGCAACGAGGAATCCAACTTTAGTTCTACATGCTCACCTTGTACAGACATTAAGCATAAATATATAAACTTTGGAGAAGGGTTAGGGTTAGCTGACTACTCAGGCTGTAAGGTGTTCACTGTGTTCATCAGAGAGACAGACGAAGGAAAGATACTGTTTCTGCCGCGGCTGCATCTCGCTCTGTAGCGCCGACCTGAAGGACGGAGAGAGGACGGGATGCAATATTTTCCAACCCAGTATAAATATATTTGTGAGGACAATCTCTTTCACTTTATCGGGGAAATTCAAGTGAAACACTTTGTTGAAAATTAAAGTGTCAAACTGTCAGAGTGTGCAAGGCTGTTTGTAAAGTGAAGACAACCTTGGAGGGCCCCAATTCAATACTGAAATAATAATGTGCCTGTTCAATTGAAATTCAGAATGCATTAAGTCATATAAAACGATATTCAAACAGGGGTTTTCCTTTCTTTCTGGACTCCATTTGGTTAAGAAAGTGTGCATTATCAGTGTAAACTTAGGCATAAATAGTTTTTTTTAAAAGGTTCAACTCAGCTTTTCTAAAGAAAGGATAAGCTAAGTTTTTCCCTCCTGAGCTTCAGCGGGTGATGGCAGCTGTGACAACTCATGATTTAGATTCAAGCGGGGAGAACAAAATACCTGCATCCAGACAAAATGTAGAAGTAGGAGACTGGCTGCAAACTTTTACATTTTAATGGGAAGAGTTTGGGATAGGTTGATAGAAAAGTGAGGAAAAGGCAAAGTGAACGATTTTAATGATTCGTGCAGTGGGTATCGTTTGGTTCTGGTGGATTTTCGGCTATGATTTGATTGTCATGGTGAGCTAAGTATTTGAAAAACATGACATGGTCCCCAGGTTTTTACACGTCTCAGGGGAGAAACTTTAAAACTTTTAGGTATCTTCCCTGCTGCTTGAGGGCTCAAAGTCTCAGCTCCCTCCACAGACTGACTGTAAGACTGAGGTCTTTACGCCGGCTAGGCCACTTAACGAGGTTTTTGTGCTTGTTCCTTAGCTACTTCTTTGTTGTGTTGCTGATATGCATTGTGTTATTATCAGACTGAAAGACTCATTCAGTACCCATCTTCAGTGTTTTGGGTACAAGAAGAAGGTTCTCATCCAAATCTTTACGTTACATGACCCTGATGGTAAGTGCGCCCTGTCTGACAGACAAAGATATTTTTAGAGACAGACCAGGAGCAACTGAGAGAATGTTAGAGTTGTCGGGGCTGCAGAAGTACATATATGAGCTCCAAAACTAGGAAAATTAGGCTGACTGAGCAGCCAACCCCTGGGTGACTTATATTGGTATGTTATGTCATTTGCAATAATTTTGGTTAGAATGTAAAATGAGATGTGTTTGGCAGGTGTTTTTGTTTTGTTTTTTTGCATGTTTAGAATATTATGTCTTCTGTGGTATCTTAATCATTATTTTAATTGGTCATTTAATTGGTACAATAGCATGCTTGGCGCAAGCTCATGTAAACAAACACCATGTGGTTTTGTTAGAACAGCTAAAACAGTGAAATACAAACTTGAATACATGTTAAAATAAGCCAACAGTTACATTTATATAAAGAAACCAACAGTTTCTGTAAATGTCAGGTTTACACCGAATTGATTTAAGTACTGAGGAGCATAGAAACTAAACTCTTTCTCCACTTGTTTAAGTGAGCAGAGCTCTGATGACCTCGAAGATCTAAATGCTTTAAACCTGATAAGCAAACTGAGATGTATTTACTGTAGGTCCTTTATTATTCAGTACCTTGCAGATCAGCCTTGTTAAATTAACCTTTTTACATATAAGAAGCAAATACAGTAAGCTAAAAAGTGATGTGATATGATCCATTGTCTTGGATCAGGGTTGTGGCAGAAGCATTATAGATGAGCTGCAGCTGTAGATTTTCTACAGAGATCAGTCAAGTAACCATTACAATAATTGGACCTACTTAAAATAAATCCAGGCTCCAGTTTTGAGTATCCTGATTTGAGAGAAACCCCTTTCTTATGGCAGTTCTTCTAGGGAGTAGACTGATTAAGTAATAGGCTTTATGTGAATATCATAAATTAGGTATCAACCCATAACAAATGTTTCTTCCACTTGGGTGCTAAACAATTAGAATAAAAAACTAAAATTTAAGTCTGTATTTTCTAAATTATTCCAGAGAAAATTCAAAGACTTTAAGGTACTCTGATCATACATTGACACACAAATATAAAATTGTGTATCATCGGCATACGTATGTTAACTGATCTCGTTAGACTCTTTTATTCTGAGGTAGGGGGAGCATATAGACAACCATCCATTATCTATACCATCTATCCGTCGCAGGGTCCCGGAGGGGGCTGATGCCCAATTGGGCGAGAGGTGGGGTACACCCTGGACAGGTCGCCAATCGCAGGAGCATAGACATTCAATCAAAGTGGCCCAAGAAGAGAACCTTGGGGAACCCCGCATGTAATCTTAGTTCACTTTTTAACTGCAAAATAACACAGTCATCATCTGTCAATTAAGATCTGAACCAATTTAGCACAGTACCAGACAGTCCCACCCAATTGGTCTACAGTTTATGCTGAGGTCAAGGATGTATAACAAGATGTACTGGCCAATGGTCTATCTGTTAAGAATTTGTTTTTAAAAAAAGAATCTTGAGGAGAGCTTGTGAAAGTCACTGGCAACACTTTATAAGTGTCATATTACTAGTAAAACAGAATATGCTGCTAATATATTTATTAAAAACACTAAAGAGCCTAAGAGATGGTCAGAATGTATTCAAAGAACATGAATCATATTTGATCAAATGCTGACCTAGGTTACAGACAAATGCGCACCAGATTTGTGCTGTGCTCCTTTCAAATGAAAAAAAGCTCAACCACAACTATATTAAAAAGGTTAAATGTTTGTAAAAATGACGCTATGTCAGGAACGTATTTGATGACTTTAAAGCAGGAAAGTAAGCAGTAAGCAGCAGGAAAGTAAGCAGACATGAGGGCAGGTGGCCACAAGTGGCAAGAAATCCAATAAATATAATCACTGACAAAGATCTGGGTTTTATTGAGCGTTTCTGTCCCACAATGTAACTCAATGTATTTTATGTACAGGCATTGATTATGATGCTTCACATGGGATTCTTTTTGAGTAGTGCCGCTCAATTTTAGACTGTGAAAGCATTAAGCTCTGCAGTCGCCAATCCCCGCGGTGGTTCGCTCCAAGTTTATTTTTACCTTCCTCGTAGCTGAGCTTTTCTTGACAGTTTGAAAACTTTCTCTGAAAGCTGAAATATTACATCAGACAAGATTTGACTTTTAGGAGATGGAAGAAGATATATTCATGGAATGGGAGGCTGCTTCCCTAATGAATGTTTTTTGTCCTACTTTACATTACAACAACATGGATCATGCAAATGAGGTTGGAAGAAACCTATTTGGAATTCCAGTGTTTTTACATTTCTCCCGGAGGAATGACTACATCGTGGTATGGAAAGAGGAAGCAATATGTTGTCTCCTATTGGACAGATCATCTATTCAGTTTTCATCAGATTAATTCCTTGACAATTGGCTCGACTAAGTTACAACACCTAGCTATAAGGTAGGGATTACTATTATAATAGTATCTTTACTATCTATCATCAGAGAAGGTGACAAGTTCCTTCACCTTGGATCAACTTTTGGCGGAAATGTTGCTTTTCTCCTTTGTTGATATCTACCCTCTTTCCTCTAAAACCACAAAAATACCCTGTGGGAGAAGAAACTTTACTACAATTCTTTTGTCTTTTTTCCTGGATTGACATTAATAAAGTGAGGAATGTCTTTATTGTGAAACATATTGACGGATTAAGGTGAGCAAGACCTCGGACATGCAGCGGCTCCATATGAAAGGCTATTCCCATATACATTGTGTCCTGAGAGGGGGAACAGATCAAAGCACAGGACTGGGAAAGGGAAAATAAAAAAGGTAATTTATAGGAAACCTGCTGGTTCACTGACATAAAGGTGAGCCCTTTACTTTGGTAGTCTGAGGCTCGTTAGTATGAACCATAAAACACAGGATGAGCATCTAAAACCTGAACTACAAAATATGAATCATATCTTATTCTTTCACATGGATACATAAAGATTCAAAACTGTGTAGATGCAAAAATTACCTAATGGCAATAATAAGTTTCAGATGAGAAGAAGCAGCTCTGTAAAACTCAATCAAATAGCATATCAACATATTACTATGCTGGTAAATGAACAGAGATTTGATGATGTTACAGTTTGCGAAATAACGTAACATCTCTAGGCTACTCAAGTCAGCTTCACCGTAACATACTTTCAACACAGAGCAGAAGAAAAAAAGAACATTAAAGGTGCAAAATGTAAGAATTTTACAGTTGACAAACAACAGCATAATGCCTCAATCGTGTTGGAAGGAAGGTTACATTGAAACAGATTTCCTTTACAGCCGGCTGGGTGGTTACAAGATTTTTTTCATTTTAAAAAGGCCGCAGAGGGACGGAGTCGTCGTTTACAATATCTGTCCCGCCTCCATGCTTCCTGGTTCAAGAGCCAATCACATGTGAGCCTGCGAGGTTGCCAGGTCTTCAACACCGGGCTAGCGGCTAACGTTGAGCTAACAATGCTAGCAGTAAATCGGAAAAAAAATTTCAGTTTTAAAAATATCCCAAGCTACTGTTTTCAATTACTAACAACTCTGTTTTGCAGTGAAACGTATTTATCCACTTATCAAATTACTGTGTATGACTCGCCTTCGCTCGTCTTCTTGTATCTTCTGCCGATGATTCGTAACTGGCAACCCGGCATGAAACTCACGAAGGGCAGGGGGTGAGTGGATGAGAGCGGACTCACCCCCTGTAGAAAGACTCCATGCAGTCCATGTAGTCTTTCTACATGGACTGCAGTACCCCCTTTGACCACAAGATGTTATTCTTACATTGCACCTCTAAATGAGCTGTTGATTACAAAAAGCATATGGTATAGAGACATCATTGAGGTCAAGGCCATTCCACAAGCTTCATACTTGCTGTTTTGATGTGTGTTCACAACCTTAACCCAAATATGTTCAGGTTTCATTCCCCTAGCTGTTCAACTGGGGTGAAATTAAAGAGTAAGGAGCAAATCCTCCATTGTTGTTATCCCAGCATCACTGATGACATAACTACCCCACAGCCTGATGCTGCCACTACTGTGCTTAACTGGTTTTGGAACATAGAAAAGCAAAGTTGTGCATCCAATTTGCATTTGTACCAATAAATGAAGTTGTTTGTTGTATGATCAGCTGATATGAGGGGGGGGGGGAAGAACAATTCTGATTAACAGTCCAAAATCAAAATGAGATTCTTGAGTAAATTTGTAAACTGTCTGGAACTGCATCTGTTGGCCACATTGTACATGACAAATTATGATCAAATAGTGTATTAAGTTCAAGATATTCAATCTAAATTCCTTGAATATTACATCTATAATTTGTTTCAATAAAATCTTTTTAAATGCTCATCAACACTTGGCATGTTAGTGATGAACTGAATGCTACACACTGCTCATACATGAAAGGGAGTTAGTGAAAATGTAATTTATCCAACACGATACATGGTAATATATCATAGAAAACAGAAGGGTTTATACCGCTACCACTGAGTGCCTCATACATCATCTCCATTAATTTATGGACTAATAGTCTGTCAAGGCTCAAACACAACAGAGAAGTAAAAAGTCAAAGACAGAATTTCTAAAGAGGGAGAAAAAAATAAATTATGCAAAGCCTCAAAGCCAGTTTGATTTGTACAATCATTTAATCTGGGGAGTGGATTTAAGAGAAGCTAATCTGTTTTGACATCTTCTGTGGAGAATTTTGAGGGTATTTCGGAGTTACTCGCCGAGTTAGAGAGAAACAAAAGCAGAAGCTGCACCCTATTTCTACTCCCTAAATGTGTGGGCTTTGACAGAGCATGAAAGGATGTAAAAGACCACCAGGTTTAACCTGAAATGATGCACTCACTCGAAGTGTTAAAGCAGTTGCCATTATTCAAATTTTCGATTGGAAACAGGTGAGCTAGAAAGAAAAAAACAACAACATGACTGTGTATCAATTTGAGTAAGCGATGAGAAGGTAATTTCAAGGGCAGACAGTGAGAATCATTATGGTTTCTGCTCGGCCAACCTGAAACTTAATCTATATCTCCCATGGCAAAGTCCCCCACAGAGGTCTGATGTGGTGTTTGAGCACCCATCCCCTGAAAGTGTGCTGGTGGCACTCAAGAGGAAAATAAATAACTATGCGCCCACCTTCAGATTTTATCTGCTGTAAAGACCCATTAAAACTGTATTTTCTCAAAGAGAAAAACAAAGAGACGCTATCTGTATGCTAATGGTAGGCCGGTGCGCATCACAAAGTTAAGACAACCACACAAAAACCCCCAAGTAAAGACTCATATCTTCTTCAAATTCTGTTCAATATAACAACATTTCTAAATAGCATTGCTGTTGGGCAGCACTTTGTCAATGCAATGTCCTTTTTAAATGTTCCCTTTTACTTGGCTTGTAAGAAGACATAATTCAGTGGTTGTCACCAAATGGCTTTAAGATGATATTATGAGCAACGATGTGATGGTGAGTTTTTGCTTGACACTCTTTAAGACTCTTATTTGGAAGTATAAAAAGAAGTAGTTGTTCAACTGTTGCCCTGTTGAGTGTTAAGAACCACAGCACCAACCTCCACCACTTTTAAATGCTTATCTGGCAGCATATTTGAGTCCTCGGTGGAACACAGTAGGCCAATGGTAAACAAAGGCTAACCAGTAGCCGCTAACAAGGCAAGACATGTGATTCAGAGCTTCCTCTAGCTGCTAAACTGACTGATTTTATCACTTTTTAAACTAGTCTGGACTGCATTTGATCATCTCATGATTCAAAATCTTTTTAGGGAATGTTGAGCTCTGGTTTCCATTAGGTTGACGGTAAAAGCTGGGTCTTCCATCTGTAAAGATTGTGAGATTAATGCTCATGTGCTTCTAAACCAAATGTGAAATATACCCCAATATCAACCATCACAATACTTCTAAATTCCTTTAACTATTAGCTTATCTTGATTTATTGATGTACTTTTTTGCTATTTTTATGGTTGCTTTGTACCTCGTAGATCACCATCAATCTAGTGGATTGCATAATTTAATTCCTTCATGTAAGACATGTTAAATGGATATTAATCTTAAATTAAACCTGAACTGGATGATTTTACACAGAACAGAGATCCTTTGAAGCCAAGTTTGCAAGGAGCACCATAGAATTAGACATAAAAACAGCATTACAGTATATGGACTAGTTAAACCAGAACTAAATTGTTCTACACCAATTACACCAATCCAGTTTGTGACCGGTGATGCTTAAATCTAATTCTTCTGAACCCTGTTTCAAGAATATTGTGACTTCTATTATCTCATGACATGAGATGGATGAATAGTTACAACTAGGCATGGGCATCAAAGGACACAAACTTTTTAATATTTGAGGTTTAAAAGCCCAGTAGAACAAATATCTAAAAAAATTCTTTTTATTACAAGATGCCAAGGAGAGTACTGCTGTAACCATGGTGTCTAGAGATTTTTCTAGATGTTTATAGGGTTGTTTAAACACTTTTCTATAGCATACAACAAAGAAAAAGCTATTTATTTGAAACTATGTTAATACTGTGAAACCATGATATTTTTACTTAAGGTTATTTTATAACGAATCATAGTTAAACCACAACTTATTAGGAAAGAAATTGCCTGACCTTTTGACTCACAATGTGTTGAAACAACTGTGATGAATAAAAGCTGGAGTTAAACAAAGATGCAGAGCAAAAGAAAGAAAAAGCACATTTTTACTTTCCCCTAAGCATCATACAGTAAGGCAGCTGTAGCTAGCATAAATCATAGGATCATATGTTATCACAAAATGCCACTGATGTGGTGTTGCCATTATTCTCTTTCCTGGCATGTCAACTTCAATAAAGAATAGGAGGTTGCCTTAAAGTGGACATATTATGCTTTTAAATTCTTTCTTTTTACAACTAAATCATTATTTTGTGGTCTATATACAGTGGAACTGCAGTTATTAGTTCAGAATTTTTTATTATAGTAGTTCTACAGGCTCCTCTTCTACCCCTGTTCAGAGGTGTCTGAACAGGGTTTGCAGAATGACTCGCTTTGGTGCGGCCCCTTTAAATGTGTAGGACGTGCTGCATACCACGCCCCCCTCCAGTTCGCTGAACCTTCCACTCCACCCCATTCAGCCATTTTTGTAGTTTGATAGAGAACCGGCAACCTAGCACTGCAGAAGATTTTTATTCTTCAATTTTATTTTATTTTTTAATGTCGGAAGAGTTGTCCATTCAGCCGTAAATGTTCGAGCCAGAGTCTGACCCTGAGCGAGAGGGAAATAAAGGGATTGAGCCCTCGATAAGACCAATTCTTTTAGAAAACCCTTGTTAATACTGGCGAAGGTTAATTAAGCACTCGTCTTTGAAGTGTTTGGCGCAAACAAAAACCACTTTAGCCACAGATTCGGGAACATTACCATTAAAAATAAAACTTCGAAAATCCACACTTTAAATTCACCACACAAAGCATTTAAGGGCTAAAAAAGTGGAATTATCATGATATGTCCCCTTTAATGTACCATCTATCTTGCAGCACACTGTCTTCTTTCCTGTGGAATTGATTTTCCATTCGGCTCTACAGTAATGTTAAGTCTGATATTTTTCTGGTTTGGTAGACCTCTTTCCAGCAAGAGACTGGAACTTATCCCAAGAAAATCAACTTGAATCTCAGAACTATCGTTTAATGCATGAGATACATGAGTTGACATGACAAAAGGTGTTACAGAATAAGGAAATCCCTCATTTGGCTAGACAAGAATTCAACATCTGACACTTCAGGGATTTCAACCCAGGCAACCCCATTTTTTGGCCAAGAGTGCGAGCAAACTCAACCAAACGGTTTCGAGAGAAGCAGTGAGCTGGACTTCTTGATTGGCTTCAGGTCTGGAGGGAAGTCAGTCTAAAGTCTTTCAGCAGTGGAGTGAAAACAATGGGGGAAAGGAAAATGAGGTTGAGAAACGAAATAGTTCGTTCTGGGTGGGAAAGCGGCGTGTTATAAACGTGGCGGCATGATATGCATTTATTCATGACATCAGATCGAGTGCCAGTAAGGGGGCGACGACGGGCGCGAATCGAAGGGAAAATGATTCTCGCCACAAACTTCTACGCCTCTTAGGTTTCCCAGCTGAGCAGAAATTAGACCGTAATGTTGGACGTTGTTCGGTTGTAAAAACATTACATCAGAAAGTATATGGAAATGGAAACCATTTTCAGGTGTGTGCATTTTGTGTCAGCTCAAAATATTGTATTTAAATTCTGCATTTCTACCCAAATATCCCTGCACGTACCAACCCCTTTACATAGAAATGAAGATTTTCTGCCAGGTGCATGGATGTGGTTGTTGTACCTCGCTGTTCTGAAATTGTTTGTTGCCTTGATTTTGTTTTTTCTCCCAGCTATGTCTATCAGTGCTTCATGCTATTTCTATTCCCCTCTGCCAGGTCTGCTTCCATCTGCTTTTCTTCTATCTTCAAGCTTCTCTTTTAGAAGTAATCTTTGTGAGTTGTTCGGTTTTTGATTTCATGCTTGCAAGCGTGTCCAATAGCTTGATCAACAACTACATTCCATTGGTGGTCAGGTTGTCGGCAGGCGTAGGCAGCCAAAGACAAGCAGAGTTTCATAAACATTTCTTATCCCCGCATCCAACATCCCTAAAGGAAAATGAGATAAAGATGAAATGGTCTGAACCAAAATATGTGTGGAGAATGCACTGTCACATTGAGCCGCAGGGCTGTTATTGTGTGGCACTCCAGCCAACGGCAATGGGTGTCCGCTATGTTTCTGTTTTTAGTCATATTTGTGAAAACATATGCAGAGGATGGCATTTTGAAAAAAAAAAATCTAGCTTTCCAGTTAATCCGCTCTTATTGAGAGATGTTTTTTTTCCTAGCTGCAGAGACCAGACAGAAAAGAGATAAACAGAGCTGCAGCAACATCTGAGGCACTGAAATTACATCAGAGCGAATAGCTGAGGATGTTCTCTGCCTTTAAACTAACAACTATCGCTATCAAAGAGATTGTTGAACTGAAGAAGTGCACGTTTATTAGTGTGTTTGTGGGGGAGGTCTGCCTAAAGTTTGCAACTTGTAAGTTTAAGCATTTGCAAGCACCAGAGTACCTCTATTCGTTCACTTACTCTGCTAATTATTCCTATTTGAAGAACAGACGGACATGTATCTGCTTCTTTGTGTGCTAGCTTGTATCTTTATGAATCTGTGTATCAAGGGGGAGCTTGGCATTGCCATATTTCAAACGGGCTGAACAATTGTAAGGACACGGCCCAGCCCGACATGATTGCCTGTAATGTTTCCCATAAATCACTGCATTGTGTGTGTACGTACGTGTGAGATGAGGGGAGGACTGCGTTTGTAGACACTCAAAGGAATGTTTCAAATCCCTGGCCAACTTGATTAAATATTCTCATTACAACACAAATAAACAGTCTGAATGCATTCCTAAATCCATTTGTTGAAGTGTATGAGTACAGTAAGGAAGAGTTTCTGAAAGACAATTCACAATAAAAACCTTTAAGCAAGCTATTAACACTCGGGTATCAAGGCACGTTTTATGGAAGATTCATCCTAAAAATGGCTTGAAGAAAATTATGAACACTGCCAGAATTACTATATAATTTGTCTCATTACAAACACAAACTTAACTGTATTCTATTGGAACATTATGTGATACACCAACAGAAAGTATTGCACAATTGTGTAGTGGAAGGAAAGTAATACTTTACAGGTTAAGTACAGTTTGGACCCAAGATGCAAACCGCAACCCAGTAAAGGTCAAACAGTTTTTACTGACAAAAAGAGTAAATGTCCAAACTAGAATGTCACAGGGGCAGCTTTCTGGTCAGGCTCAGTAAGGGTGACAGAATGCTGAGTGACAACAAGGACTAAATAAACAGTAAGTAAGTGGTTTTCTCGGTGGGGATGATTTCCCAGGAATTCCTCTACAGAGACTTGGATCTTGATCATTTTGAATCCTCAGAGGTATAAATGAAGAGGAGAGGAAAATGTCCGCTGACTGGGGATTGTTTCACCCACAAGACCATATAAAGGACACTTTATACCATGGGTGCCCAATTCCAGTCCTCAAGGGCTGGTCTCCAGCCAGTTTTAGATGTGTCCCCTGCTAATGAGGCCTGCTAATGAGCCATCATTTGATTCAGGTGGGCTGTACCAGGGAAAGAACTAAAAAAATGCAGGAGACCAGCCCTTGAGGACCGGAATTGGGGACCCCTGCTCTATACGCCTGAAACCGTGAAGTGTGACATCACAGAGCTTTTTTTTAACAAATCAAAATCTAAAGAGTGGCATGCATTTGTATTCAGTGCCAATCTACTTCTACTTCTTAACACCGCTTCAGAAGCCACCTAGTTAAGAAGAGGGTTTACCTGCGTGTAACCTAATCTCAATGTGAATATACACTTCTGTGATGGTTTCAGTTTTTCTAAGGAAAATTTGTGGAAAAAAAACACCGGGTGAAGTTTAAAGCAGGGTAACGTTATAAAACAATATCAGTAGCTTTGGATATCTCATGGAACACTGTTCAGTCCATTATCTGGAAATGCAAAGAACAAGACAAAGAAACTGACCAAGACATGGGCTTCCACCTGAACTCACAGGCTAGGTGAGAAGCAACTACAAAGATCTACAACTCAAAAGGGAGAATCTGTCGACAGGACAACTATATGTTATCCGCACCACAAAGCCAGAATAAATCTTGAAGTTATTCATAAGCAATGTGGGGGACAAGAGTACGGAAATACAAAGCCTTATGTGAGAAAAGTAAAACTACATATCACTCTGAACACACCAATCTCATGGTGAAATGTGGTGGTGGCAGCATTGTGCTGTGGAAAGGCTGTTTGTAAGCGAAGATGGCAAAGGATAAGATTGAGGGAGAAAACTTTCAGTTCAAAAGGAAAACTAATGGCAAGACTTGAAAATTGCTGTTCACAGACACTCTTCATCCGGTTCTATTGAGTTACTTTTCTTGCAGATGTAAATCAGCATAAGGTCTAAAAAGAATGAATTTGGTTTGGGGAGTGGTGTTCTTGCACACTTTAAGTAATGCCATAATAAACTAATGTATAATTTTACTCCACACTTATGTGTGACTTTTTACTTGTCAAGGACAATTAAAACTCTTGCTAGGAACTGTATGTCAATCAATATTTCACTCATTCTTTGTTTCTCTCAAATTGGAGACAGATAAACATGACGAGCTATCACGTGTCCTTGTTAGGTACAGCCTGTCCAGGAAGCAGAAAGACATCTGAGCTAATATTCTGTGATACATACACACCCTGGTGTTAACCTAATGCCCAATCATGCATTAGGGTGCTGGGATGGGGTGGAGATAGGTTGAAGGTGATAACCATGGTGGGATCGCTAAGGAGGACCTACAGTAAGTGGCTCAGGCTGTGACCTAGATAGAGAACAGCACACTGCATTCCTAATGGGCCATTTTGATCACTACTGCAGTCTGTTTCCTCAGCTAGACTTCTGCCACATGCCTCAAACACAAGCATTCAGCTCTCAGATACCAGCAGAGTACGCTCCTCTCTTATAATGATGCACACGTCAGTGGTAGATGATGGAAAACAAGAGCACCTGTTAATGAAGTTTCTTTGCAAGACGTCTCAGAGGTGGAGAATCTTATGCAAAGCAGTCAATGGAATTGGTGTTTCAGTTAGATCTGTTTTCCCCTCAACCTAAATACATGCATTGATATGTGTATAAAAACAGCCGTTGATTAAAATAAATGTACATCTTGTTGTTTTCAAAGGTATCTTAATGCTGATCAGTCCAAAGACAAATGTGCTTTGTGCCCCTAAAACGGCTGATTTTTAACATGCTTGCCTGAAGGTGGAAAGTGGGGAGGCCAGTTCTCTGTCTCATAGCAGTCAGACTGAAATACAGGCATGAACGCGCATCAGCTGAAGCATTGCATGTGAGACCGTTGGAGATCGGAGACAGCCGAACTGCTGATCCGAGATATACATCCCTCCAAGCATTCCGAGGGAGACGGGAGGGGTCTTTCTGTCAATGCCGTGATGAATCTCCAGGGCGCCGGTGATGGAGGAGGGAATGGGCGGTGTGTGAGGATATATAGAAAGAAAAGAGGGATGGAGTGACAGTGATGGTGAACAAAGTGGGGATGAGCAAAAGGAGGAGTCCAGAGGATCTTAAAGATAGTGAATGCACGTAGCATGCAGGGTTAGATAAATAACCTCTAAAGCCAAATTAGGCTTCGTGAAATACCATTGAATATCATTTTTATGAGGCGAAGAAGAGCTGCACTCAGAATTACTAAATGAACAGTGCAATTACTGAAATCAAATGAATAAACCTGAAAGGATTACCTCCTGATTGCAAAATCTGTTCTGATTATTTGAAAAAAATGCTAAATATTTGCTTCATCGCACAGGAAGTAAATTGGAAATAAAAATAAAACATGTTGCATGAATCCCGTCTCTATGTCTCCAAGCTGTCTACATCCTGATGGGATAGAAAATTGGCACTGTGTTGCTACAAAATTTTTCAACATTTTCTGATGTTATAAACACAAACCTGTTTATGTCTTATAGATTGTATGTGTTAGCAAAAAATGACGCATTGTAATGCTGCATTTGCCTGAGTCTGTACCACCGACATGTTGAACTCAGCAACATATGTCTGCTTTGTCCTGCCTGGAATGTGTGAAGTGGTTTGTGTGTATGTATGTATATATATAAAAAGAATTATATTAAGAATAGTACCACCAAAAGTCTTACAACCTCAGCACAGAAAAGATTGTGCAGACCCCTGCAATCTCTAATGACCCCCTTGTGGCTCACGTACCTCAGGTTGGGAACCACTGTTCTAGAGGCTGAATCCGTGCTGACGCACTGGAGACTGGAACTAAAAGCTCCACTTCAGCTAAAGTTTTGAAATCAGAGAACATTTCTCTTGTTCAAGTGATCAGAGGTCGGAAAGACACTCTGAACCCAGCCTCGTATCGCTTCAGCAGCAGAAAATGTCGGCGCATGCGCTCTTCCGCACGGGTGTTTGGCACAACACCGGGCTCTTTGAAGCGCGACTTTAACCAGCCGCACCGGTAACAGTCACGTTCCAAAGCCTCTCGGTCTGAGATGATGCTCAGATGGCTTCATGAGAATCTTCTTCTTCTTAATTTATTGATTCAGTTACTTGTACTCCGCGCTTCAACTCCAACCTAAAAATGTCCGCGCGTCTGCACTAAATGCTCAGGGGTGTGAATTATAATAATGTCAAAATGACAAGTGGTGTTCGGATTTTCTGTCACCGTTGTAAAAAAACAAACGGACTAATATGGAAAATATTCGGTTAACGAGACCCCTGTGTGCACAGTATGCAAGGGGTCGCATACAAGTGGGGTGTCAGAATGGTAGAAGTTTAAAATTATGATCAAACCGCTGTCAAATTCTGTCCAGTTGGCGCACTTTTTAGATCATTTTTTGTGTGTCTTCTTAATAAAAGACTTAATGAAGCAGGAGTAACGAGGCTATTTTTAAAATGTAAGGAGTAGAAAGTACAGATAATTGCATGAAAATGTAAAGAGTAGAAGTAAAAAGTAAGCCCATAGATAATTACTTTTGTAAAGTATAAATATCCCAAATTTCTACTTAACTAAGGTAACGAAGTATTTGTAAGTTTTATTTATTGATTACCTACTGCAAGTATTGGTATTATATTGAAAAACAGGACATAGAAAAGCCTTTGTTCTGCTAAAAATTTGTTTATTGGTGTATATTAGTTTTTATTTCAGGCTTTAAAATACCAGAATTTGCCCATAACTTAATATTTTTGCCTGTCTGATCAGAGTAAAAATATGTTGAGTACTTTACCCACCTTTACGTATAATTATTCGAACAGATGAAAGTGGAACCTTCAAGCAACTGAAAATTGTTCCCCAAGGATGAACCAGACTTAAGCAGCTCCACAATTCTCTTCCTGATATCTGGGCTGATTTCTTTCGGCTTTCCCATCGTGACAAAGATGAAAGCAGTGTGCTCCAGGTGTGGCCTTAAAATACACCCACAGGTGAGCCTCCAAATACCTCAAACGTGTCAGCTAACCTATCAGAAGTTTCCAAAGCCATGACATGACGTCTGGGCTTCCCATCATTGTTTAAAGAGACAGTAATCATTCTGCATGTAAACTTCTGATTTTGACGACATCAATAAATCAATCTCTGACATGTTCCTTCTCTCATTATTGTAGCATTTAGCAAATAGAAATAATGTTGGGGGATTCCAACTGACCTAAAACAGGAGAGGTTTTTTAAACATAAACCTGTTTTACACCTTTGCAACCCCCCCCCAACAAAAAAAAGTGAACAATTCAAGGGTATAAGTCATTTTGCAAGAAAATGTATGTCAATTACAACAGAGGTGTGAAGTGTCCTACAACCTATTCACTAATGGTCTGAACGTGCCTCTGTAATAACCTTTAGGTTACACTCCCTGGTCTTTATCTGCTGCCTTACACAATTTTATCCATCTCAGCCATGTATTCAATCCCTCTCCACAAACTCACAACCTTCACTGGGAGCAGGCTCAAAAGCTGTGGTAAGCCAGGGACCAATTAGGATTGCTTCATGACAAACATTGGGGAGGAATGAAATTCTGATCCAACAAAAAAGATCTCACATTTCCCGCCGTGCTCCTTGAAGACTGGAAAAAAAACAACAACAAAAAACAGACATTTTCTCTTAACATGCTGAACACATGTTGAGGCGGCGACGGTGCAAGAGGAATCCAGTTCCTGCCTTTAATTGGCTGCCTTTGATGGAAATCTGAAATGTAATTCGACGTTGATTGATATTATCTTTGCAATTCAAAAGCAATTTTCGTCGCTTTTGTTCTTCCTCGCCTTCCCAGTGATTGTCTCTCCCGCAAACTATCTACCGCGTATGTTAACGTGTATGCACATGAGGGAACTCCACCAATGGGAAAGGTCATTTCAGCCAAAGGCCTCTGTTTCATTACATTCTGAGCCAAGGCGATCGGTGAGCGGACTAGTAATGACTTCTACTGTAGCAGGCAGCCCACCTCATTTGCATAGCACATAGGCGAAAATAAATAGATTCCCCCATGTGCATTTCTCACCTTTGTCTCTGCAATATCAAACATGCTATGCATCTCTAATTCAACATACTGTTTTTGTCTTCATAGTTGTTTAATACGGTCTATTACAGGGAATATTAATGGTTTATTGATACTGTTTTAGAGAAACTAAACAAAATAGTTCCTTTCTCAGATCTGCGTACAGTTTAAAAAAAAATTTTTTTTTAATGTTTTTTCATTATTTCCGATGCCTATACTTGGAGAGACGCTTCAGCTTCCTCGCATTGATCAAAGAGATCCAGCCCAAAGTGGAAAATAACATCAAAGTGTCTCAAACGTCTAAAAAGCAAATATCAAATAGATTAGGGGGAAGTTAAGAAACATTGGAGGCATTCCGTGTAAAATCACAGTGAACGAGAGTAGAGAAGATAGAAGCAGGAATAATGGGAGAGAAGCTCAAGTGGAACAGAACAACAAAGGAGGAGAGAGACGAGAAGAGATAGTCTTCAGGTTGACATTCCATCGGGGGTTGGATCATTAGCAGTTATGGGCCTGGTAGACTATGAAAGAGTTGCACTGCTACACTTAATTTGAGCTCTTTAATAAGACACTTTATGAATTCAGTCATGTTTGCAGCCCTCTGCTCGAAACACAGCATGAGAGACATCGCTGGATCTCGTTTCGGGCCAACAAGATTTCAGATTCAATTAACTCCATTACGCAATACCACCTCTGTTCTCTCTCTCTCACACACACACGCACACACACACACAAAGAGAGAGCACAGCCTCATCACTACTCTCCATGCTTCAAGGTCTATCTTGGAGCACTGCATGGGCATTCCAAACCTAATTACTCCAGAGCTGTCTGATGGAGGCCCAGTGCTGCCCAATCATATTTGCACTGAGTGGCCAAAAGCAGAGAAATCCCTGCTGAACAGCAAAACACCCACCACCCCATCCTGCCCCACCCGGCCCGAAACGGTTTCTCATTTTTGTATGGTGGGATACATCAAACTCCCCCTCCCATCCAACCTCTCCCTTTAATCCCATCACTTAGATTCACCCTATGTCTAAATCATTTAGACCCCCCCCCCCCCCTGAAAATCTGATGGTTACATTCAATTATTTGACACCAGACAAAGGCGGTTGCGTTTGCTTTAATATGCCGTACTCTGGAGTTTAGTTATCTAACTGACTTGTTTTTCAGACGCTAATCTTCTCAGTGGGGGAATGTGTTGGTACTAATTTGCCCCCCGCCCTCGCTCCCATTCTGGGACTCTTTATACAGTAACTACACGATTGTCAGGATTGTGGTGTGCCCCATTTCTTGTTACAGAACCCCCCCCCATCACAAACAAAAAAGAAGCATCTTTAAAGTCAGAGCATCTTACATCCAATGACGATGCAGTAGGAGAAACCCTGAAGAACTATTTGCTCCTTACATGTCGGCCTGAGTGGCACATTTTTTTAAGCGGTTCAAGCAAATTAGTTTGCTATCAAGGGACAATTTTGCTCAATTTCCCAGTGAAATATAAAGCACTTAGCAAATTTATTTGCAACCTTCAATTTTTGTTCACTTTTTTGACTTAAAATAATTTTCCTACTCTTAGAAAAAAAGACCTGAAAAGTATGGCACATGTTTTTATTCAGGAACTATTTAATCATATGCATACTGTATACCTTGATCTAGACTACTTCCCTGCAGCTTTGACTGTATGTTTGGAGTCATTGTCCAACTGGAAGGTGAAACTACAACTCCGTCTGAAGTCCTCTAAAGCCTAGTTTATACTTTTCCGTCTACGTCGGAACAGATAGCAACACCATTATCTGTCGACACAAGGTCGCTCTGTGACCTACCAACAGATCATTCAACAGATCTAACTATCTGTTGAATGAAACGGAGAGCACACGTCTGTAATTGGTCAGCTCAACATCAGCCCAAGATCATTTAACTAGAGACGTGCTCTAAAGTTGATGTAATAAGTAGTCATTGCAGCTTTAGAGCACTAGATGCTTTATATTGAAAGGCCAGTTTATCTAATATGGTCTTTTGGTGATTTTGAACAAAAGGAGGTGTAGATCTTCTAGTAAAAAACTTTCCAGCTCAACAAAAACTCGGTCTCTGTCGGCCATTGCTCCTTGAGTGAATGTGCGTTTACAAGCTGAAGTAAATAAACTTTCTTCGACCAGAGATGTCACTGCAATGGTAGGCAGACCCGCCAGAAAAGGTCTACACCCCCTGCTGTCCTGGTGGAGAATTGCTTTGAAACACTGACACACCAATGGAGAACTATAAACAGAAAATGTCCCCGTCAATACGTCTGCGTGTGGGTTCAAACTTGCTGACGGAGAAGTATAATCCAGGCTTAACAGGTGTTTCCAACTTCTAGGGGGGTCCTGTATTTAGGTCCTCTGACCAGCTTCCTTGTTCCTGGTGATAAAAGTGGATTATGCTGCCACTACCATGCTTCACAATAGGGATGGTGTGTCTATAATTGATTAAAATAAATGTTAGTTTTTTGCCACAATTTGTGCTTCACATATGGGCAAAAAATTCTGTTCAGTCTCATCTGACCAGAGCACCTTTATTCCACATGACTATTGTGTGTTCAACATGGCTTCTGACCAACAACAAACAAGACCTCTTTTGTTTTCCTTTCCACTATGGCTTTCTTCTAGACTCTCTTATATAAAGGAGTGTAAAAGTAAAGGGTGACGTGTCAGCAAATTCTCCAATCTGACATTTGATATCTGCAGTCTTCGTCAGTTAATGGGCATGGGAATAAATTATGACATGGTAGGTTTTTAGTTGTGCCACAGTGCCTTTCCATTTTTAGACTATAGAGTCAGAGCTGGCCCAAGTGTTTTTTGTTGAACTAGGCAAGATTGTTGTTTGGCACCCCCTGAAATTGTTCACCTCTATCAATGCTATTTGCAACCTGTTCTGAGATGAGCACCAACAACTCATGCTCCTCCCCCTTAACCACCATAGAGCATGGTGCTGTGCTGCAAAAAACTTTCAGGGTCCAGTATACCAAGTGGGGAATTACAGATGTCATCGTATTATCACTTTCTGCATTTATTATGTCCTTTTGTCAGCACAATAAAAAAGCACTAGATAGACCAGCAAACTGATTATATGTGAAATATACATGATTGTATATATATATATGTGATGAAGTTTGGGGGTATTGTTCTTTTAGCTGACCTGTCAACTGTGTTTTTTGAACATTTGGTTGAACTAGATGTAATTTAGGGGTACTGGAGTACACTGGGGCTGAGTAGAGGTGTGTGTGTAATTTTGTCTAACTTTTTAAATCCTTAATAAATATATTGGAGCGTGTGTTTGGACTGGGGCAAAAAGTGAATAAGTTCAACGGATATCCATTACAACAGGAAGCTAATTTCATCAATTTACTTTAATCTAATCCAAAGACAAGTTACTGTTTATGCATGTTTCATCACCCACATTCAAAATATGTTTTACTACTTTTTACTCAATTGTTCAGATAACTCCACATGACACTCATCGCTACGCACAGCTTGATGCTGCACCTCATGCTGGCCTTTAATACCTCAGCCCAGACGTTGTAATAAGTAAGGCAGCGAAAAAAAGAAGAAGAAAAAAGCAGAACAATTATAATTTTCCCTCAGATTACATTCAGCAGATGTCAGTGCTCTCATTTGGAGGCGTCTAATTGCCGACTTCAAATCGAATGCGGGAAAAGATCACAATATGCGAGCGTGTGTCGTCGAAAGCGGAAGGGGATGGTGTGTTGAACTGAGGAAGAGTGTGTGCAGAAAGGCTAAGCTAATACATGTGTCATTTCTGTGTCGTAATGACGAAGCGAGCTGATTCGTCATCGGGTTTTTAACAACCACATGAGCAGAAACAATCATGGGGCTGCGCAGGAACGTGCTGCATACCGACTCACACGCTATGCATGAGGCAGTCACGCTTTTGCGGTATGTTATCCATATTCAAGGCATACTCGTGCGTGCGTATAAATACACACACTCAACCCCTGCTCTGCCCAATCCCCAGCACTTCAGGCGTGCCCCTTCACTGCGTAAGAATAATAGGGGCTGAAGGATAGAAAGCACCCGTCCTCTCCGGCTTTCACTGCCTTCCTTTCCACACGACACCCTGCCCCGCCGCATTTCTGCACAGCCTTGAGTGGGGGCCCTGCATGTGTGGGGAGGAGCAGGCAGACGAGGTCCCCCGGGGGTGACGCAGGGTAGGAGGGTGAGGAAAGGGGTGGGCTCACAACTGTCACACTAAGCTCCAGTGTCGGCTGATGGCTCCGCATGAGGCATGCCACTTATCAGATTGGCGGGGAGGGTAGCAAAGGGGGGAGTGCATGTGTGTCTGTGCGGGTGAGAATACACAGGGGGGAAAGGGTGAAGTTGATGCCAGAGCCTATTAAAGCAATCTTGTCATTTCTGCACACGCAAACAGGCATTACACGCGAGCAGACATGCAAATCTTACATGCACCTTGGAACTGCTCGCGAACATCCTACATTAAGATGTACAAAACCGCCACAGATCCGCCGAACCTTCCTGCAGGCAGACATTGGCATGATGGTTTGACTGTAAAAGGCTCCCCCCCTTTCCCTTTTTCCCTTTTCATCCTTGCCTTCCATTCTCCCCCGGTGCCCCAGTTCACTCCAGTGCACACGCTCCCACTCTCCTTCCATCCCTATCAACCCCCCCACCCCCTCCTCCACCTCTCTCTGGTACCCATTTCCCTTCCCAACTCTTCTTTGCATTTTCACTGGCTTCACCTTCCTATCTCCTTTCTGCTCATGTATACAGATAAAAGAAAAAGATCAATTAAATACAAAATGTTTGAATGCATAATAATGGGTTGCATGCAAATCTAATCTTCATAAATACATATGAGAATTGCATAGAAGATGTGAACTGTGTACATGCATACAACTTTACCCTAGCTACAAGGCTATTGCTATGAGAAACAGCTGAAAGCCACATCACCCTGGAGGGAAATATAAGCTTAATAATAATATGAAATTGTTCTTCACTTTTAGTAAAATTAGTTTGAAATCAGTCAAAATCCTGTTAATATATTTGTGTTGCTTTGACTGGACAGATATGGCTCCCCTTCCGCTTCACTCATTCCTAGGTTGATCACTTTGGATCCTAAACGTAAAGACGCTGTTTTAAGCACAGTGATGGAACAAAACAAGCAAGTTCTGAAAAGTTCGGCCTTGCTATTTTCTCATGTGAAGGCAGGAACCCAGCTGCTTTTCAAAGGCCTGTATTTGTTGATACGGAAAAAGGTTTTGCAGTGCTATCAAAAAAAATGGATCACTGCATGTCATAAGGCTTCACTTCCCTCTCTAACTTTGGAATCAAAGAAACTTTTCAGATGAAAGGTGAAATGTCTTAAACTAACTAAGTAAGAAACCCTACCTTCAATTCAAAGCCATGGTATTTAGACTGGGGTGGTAACGCAACCAGCATGCAGCTCGCTCTGGGTGCAATTAACAAAATACTTCATGACGGTAAAGAGCTGCTGTGAATGGAGAAACATTTAAGACAAACCTTAGAAATTCATCCAGTAAAAAAGTGCAATATCACTACGCAGGAACAAAACTTGGGGGGTTTTGTTGTTGCGTCTGCACCAAATAATCAATGCAATTACCTATGTACTATTATCCTTGTGAGAATCTGACTTGATAAAATGCATGACCCATTTGCCAGCACAAAAGAAGAAGAAAAAGAAAAGCTTATTGGGAAGAACTCTTGCATCCCAATGTTTTGCTCCTTTTTGCCCTCCAGTGAGAATCAACTCTATTGATCACTCTTTACATCCCTCTATGGTTCCATTGATAATTGTCCAGTGAGAAATATGAAGAACTGGCTGCGACTCTCCATGGCTAAGAGGCTTTATTCTCTTTCTGTGTATTTACTGGTACATGTGCATACACATGATACGCTTTCACATCTTCACATCAAGTCATGGGGATTGGGCTTTGATGGAAGAGGCCAGTCAGTCGCAGAGCAGATAAACAACACCTCATTAGTCCTGTGGAAGACATTGTTGTCTGCTAGCATGCTAACACAGCCCTGGGCAAAGCTTTGGACATGGAAACAATCCTGATACGACTGGAAGGTAATGATCACTTGTTATCCACTAGAACGGACATAAATAATAAAGTATTGCGTTTTAGGGAGATAATGTGGCCCCACGTGGCCTCTATATCCTAACGAGTGCAGATACGCACACCGTGACACGTGCATGTAACAGCCATACACAGAATAACATTGATACGTAGCTGCCCAAGGCTGTTTTTATCTTTGACACGCAAGCTTGCAGAGTTCTACTCATTCATGAGATTATAAAACACCAATCACTGGGTGGCACAGGCCATTATATACTGCAAAATTATGCATACCACTTAAAGAAAAGTTAAAGGAACATAATAGATGCTTTTAAATTTCCTTAAAAACAATAAATAAAAATAAAATCCAGTGTGACCAGTTGCCTTCGAAAGGTCCAGAAATCCACAACTTATTCCCAGTGTAAATGTTTAGTTAAACAGCTGTTACATGAAATCCTTACGGATTAATTAGAGCAATCATAAATTCTCGCAGTTTTGGCGTGTTTTTCAAACAGAAAATGTGGGAGCGGAGTTAGACTCTGGTAGTGGGGTGAGTTACTCTTTAAAAACGACCTTTCTAATGATAATGTAAACTACTGAGATGCAAGTGTAAAGTAGAGATCCAGAAAGGCCCAGCATGACTTGCTTTGCGTTGCAAAGTTACAGCTTTTGTAAGTCAGCTCTCTCTCTCTCATGTTGACACACATGTTCATACATCCTCACACCGTATGTATCTCAAAACCAACTCTTCTTGCATTTATCCTCTTTCCCGCCTATATTAGGCGATCCTCCTTTTCTCCTGACACTGATGTAAATGCACTCCCAATCAGCCTGTCCGTTAGGTGGACATGTGCAACGCGTTCATCAGACAATCCAAAGGACTGCATGCAAATGAGCTCAAACTGCAGTGTGCTGCAAACTCCTTGAAAATCCTAAGAGGCAGAACTTGTGTGTAAGACATGCATCTGGGAGAGATTGGGGTAAAGAAAAAAAAAAAAAAAGAAAAGTGCTGGGCTGGGCTGTCCATTTCATGCTGATGAAAACCATGGAGACGAGCAGCACAAAGGATTAACCTAATCAGGGTGTCTTTTTTGATGTTTTGATGTAATGCTGAGACACTCGAATGTGGAAATTACTGATATAAATTCCGTCCATGAAGTGCCAGCTTTCACGGAGTGTTCCTCCCCTGTCAGCTGAAGCCTTTGTCCCGAACACTGAAACTTTTCCTCCCTGAAATCAAACAAAACTTTTGCTGGAATTGCTAACAGCGAGACACACAACAGACAGATATGACACTTTCATTCTCTATCCTCCCTTCTGACCGCTAGGCATTTCACAGCACTTGAGTTTGTTGAGTTTGTTGTTGTTATTTTCACCTCAGTTCTCTTTGCTATTGTTAAGTTTCTAAAACTGTCAGGAAGAACGTGAGAAAAACGTAGAGAAAACATTAAGATGGTGTGACGTATTTAATAGTATTTATGCTGAAAATGGAGGCGTCAACATGAAGTGGAAGTTGTTGAGAGACTAAGAGAGGCCCGCACCGCATGCCAACTCTTAAGTGACTGTGGCACTCAAAGATAATGAAGAACGATGATGAAGCCAAGGAGGGCATGTACCGAGCCCACATGCACATGGTAAATCACCAGCAGCACACATCTACTCAGAACGATTTAAGCTTTGCCCACAGCACTGATTGCATGTCAGAGTGTCAAACCTCTGGCTCAAATCGCTACCTCTATTCAAATGTTCTGCACAGTTACTTGCAGGTGCTCCTAAAAAAGAAAATGTGTGTGTCTGTGTGATTGTGCTTGGTGTGCTGAGTGGGTGACTTGTATATTATCGCCAAAGACAACTGAGGAAAAAAAACAAAAAAACAACAACAACAAAAAACATAAGTGTCCAAAACTGCAGCGAACGAGCTTCCCCCATTCCTCAATTTTGACCTGGAAACACTGTTGTCATCTATTGTTTAGAGTTCCATGCCTTTCCCAGTGATATGCTAACTAATCCTATTATAAGTAATCCACATGAAAACAACTTACGGTGTGATAGCGGTGTGAAGCGCCTTGGCTGTTAATTTATGCCATATTAAGATGTGCAGAGAACCATAATAATTAATGTAACTCCATCAGAAGTTTTTGACGCGACTGGAATGCTTAACTGATACCTGCAAGATGTGAGTTTTGTTCAAGTATAAATGTGTACGTGCTTCTGTGTGGATACATATTTAGTCGCTCTATGATTTAAAGTAACCGTTTTTAAGGTGCACAATTCAAATGTTCTGTTGTCATTCGTATGGAAAGGTGGGGGGCTCATTTAAAGACTGGGAAAAAAGAATAACAATGAGTATGGTGCCTTGTAAACACGTCCACATTTTGTCATATTCCAATTTAATGGAAAGGAAATATTACACAGACTTAAACAATTTTAAACAATGCAAATCTGAAAAGTTTGGAGTGCATTTGTATTCGGCACCTTTTGCTCTGACATGCTTCGACAAAATCCACCATAAACAACTGACTTTAGAAGTCAACCACACTCTCACACGCATGCAGGTTTGGATTCAGGTGTTTACAGATACACTACATATCTTGGCCTGCGGTTGCCACCAGCACATCTTGTAATAATCAGTATCATCTCCCTAGCATTTGATATAAACGCTTCTGCTTGGCACTCAGACAACAGTTATGAGTACTGCACATTGTCAGGAAAAGACCAATCAAAAATGTTGGGGACCTTCTCAAGGAGTGGACTGAAGCTGGAGTTAGTGCATCAAGAGCCACCACACAGACGGATCCTAGACATGGCCTTCAAATGTCGTATTCCTCTTGTCAAGCCGCTTCTTACCTGGACTATTACTATAATACTATACTATTTTGTATCTCATTTTGAAACCAAGGTCGCAGAGTCTGGAGGAAGACTGGAGAGGGACACAATACAAGAAGTTTGAAATCCAGTGTGAAGTTTCCACAGTCTGTGTTGATTTGGGGAGCCATGTCATCTGCTGCTGTTGGATCCATTATGCTTTAAGTCCAGAGTCAACGCAGCCATCTACTAGGACATTTTGGAGCACTTCATGCTGCCTTCCACAGACGAGCTTTATGGAGATGCTGACTTCATTTTCCAGCAGGACTTGGTACCTGCCCACACTGCCAAACGTACCAAAACCTGGTTTAATGACCATGAGATTACTGTGCTTGATAGGCCAGAAACCTGCTTGACCTGTACCCTATAGAGAATCTATGGGGAATTGCCCAGAGACAGATGAGAGACATGAGACGGAACAATGCAGAAGAGCTGAAGGCCGCTATTAAACCATCCTGGTCTTCCATAACATCTCAGTAGTCCCACAGGCTGATAACATCCATGCCACGCCGCATTGAGGCAGTAAATGAAGCAAAAGGGGCCCAAACCAAGTACTGAGTACATATACATGATTAGACTTTTCAGAGGTCCGACATTCCTCTATTTCAAATCCTTGCTTTATTGATTTCATGTAATATTCTAATTTTCAGAGATTTTGAAGTTGGGTTTTTTATAAGATGTAAGCCATAATCATAAAAATTATAACAAATAAAGGCTTGAAATATCTCGATTTGCATGTAATGAATCTATATTATCTTAGTTTCACCTTTTAAATAGCTGAAATTAATGAAAATTGAATAGCTCTAAGTATTACGTGCTATCTAAAATACTGACAATTAAGATGATAGCTCATTCAACAACATTTATGACTTGCTATAAAATAAAACAGAGTTACAGCAGACACATACAGCAGACGTGTGCTAAGGGTAATGAAATTACCATCAGTAGAGTTAATGTTACAGCAATCAATACAAGTAATACAACAGCATCTTCAGTCAGAAGCTTCATCAAAACCACTGTAATACAGACTGAAACAGAAGATCCTTCATTCCAACAAGGGCAACTCCAGTCTTTAATTTTTCATCGCATTGATAAACTCTCACTTTGCTCAGCCTTTTCATAGTTTTTGTGCCCATGTGACCAACGGGATCTTGGGCACCTGCCATACACAGAAACAAATAAGCTAGCTATGTGCACGTTGCACTCCGCCACACATTTGTTGCAACCATACACCTGCGCTTTGATGTCTTGTAAACAGCAGCAGCGCTTCGCTGTCTCTTCATCTATGAACGGATCAGAACCAGCCACTAGGCAGCAGCTCGGGCCGTAGAGGACGTCCCATAAGAGAACCTGGACGTTTTTATCAGTCTATGAATGCCCCTCAAATGCGTCGGACAGAACATGAAAAGCCGACATGTTTGGGGAAAAGAGGACGTCACGCTACCGTTGATGCTAATGTTAGCAGCTAACGAGCTAATTAGCTTACAGAGGTGGCTGTCCCCGTTCATCGTCAGCCACAACGAGCTTCCTTTTAAGATGCTCGAGCATCACCGTTGTACTGCCGTGGAAAGCAGGTTCTACCTTGTGAACTTTGCATTACACATGCTTCTCTTTCATTGTTATGAAACGTGCCAGAACTCTAGAGCTCCCTTGTCGGCTCGCCATGATACTGCTGTTTGGGCTTTTCCGGTGACGCCACGGCTGACCCTGATTGCTACTGCGTATGTGGGTCAGGGGCCAAAAGGCAGACAATGCTGCGAGAGCTACAGCGACAGTTTTAAGAGAAAGACAAAGCTTAAAAAAATTAATGATGACGTCAATTATCCCATTATCACAATTTTGGTCGTTAATGTTGTTGTGACGAATCGTGGCAGCACTACATAAGCCTCTCCATAAGATAAAATGGCCTAGTCAGATTCTAGTCTAATAGAGAATATGTGGAAATACTTATTTTCACCAACACTATTCTTTCCATCTGACTGAACTTGAACAATGTTAGAAAAAAAAACTGACAACTATAAAACTGACAGAAACTAATGTTGCTGGAGACATTCCTGCGAAAATATTTTTTTTTCAAAGTCTTGTATCCTTTTCCTTTCACTTCACAATTATGCTCTACTCCTAGTTGATATATGTCTCAAATAAACTGATGTTTGTGGTTGTAAAAACGAGGTCCCACTGTAGATGTGTAATTAAATTTTGCTAGAGATTGTCTAACATACACAAAGTAGTGGAAACCAGGAGTGTCACTTTAGGGTTGAGTCAGAAAAAAATCCTTGCTGTTTGATCTCTTGCATATAAAGATTTCTCTGTGGTTGGATAATAGCAAAAAAGATCTGGAGAGATGAATAAAAAATATTCTTTTGCAGAAAGATCGCAACTCCATGTTGAAACAGAGGCTGTTCGAATTAGGCACAGGCAACAATACTGATTCAAAGTCAATTTTAACATCTCCAAAGGTCTCTAATTCCCCAAGCCGCATTCCGGCCCCTCCCCATTAGCACTCGTATGGGCTCTGAACAAAGTCTGCTGGTTAACAAATGCTGAGCGATGTGGATAGAAGGCCCCTGCGCATGGGATTATGAATAAAACATGTTGCCCTTATTAAAAATAATCTGGCTCTAAAGTGCCAAAGGCCCTTGAGGTCGATAACCACCCCTCCTCACTCCACCACCTCACCGGGTTCAAGGAAAAGGGTTCCTGATTAGCGCAGGCAACATCCAGTGAATGTATTCAGGGTCTGTATGATCCACCGGTGAACGTGTTGAGTGGAATTATATAAAAAAAGGCAGTGACTAGTGCAGAGGGAAACACACATTGTTGCTCTTACCTGAACATCTCACCCAGGCCTTTTAGCACACCCTTCTTTGGTTTGTTCTTGTCCTTGTCTTTCTCCTTCTCCACGTTCTTGATCTCCTTCAGCCCGCCCACGGCGCCATCTTTCTGTTTGTCATCCAGCAGCCCACCTCCTAGACTGAGATCGCCGCTGGTGGACATCGACTCGCGGCCTGATCGGGAGCTCTCCTCTGTGTCTTCATCCACTGAAAGGACAAGATAAGTCAGATGGAGAGTTAAACATGTTTCGAAAAAGAGTACCTGCCCACTTACAGATTTCTCCTGTATTTGCAATCAGGTCACACCTAAATCTGTAAAATCATCAAAAAGGGGAACCCCTTTACAATAAGGATCCCCTTATAATGGACTAACAAATAGTTTATACATATGTTAATAAGCAATATTATAGCATAATTAAGGGTGAGAAATAGACAAACCTGGTCGGTTTCTTGCCATATAGTGAGCCAAACCCGTTCACCTATCTTTATTGTAAGCACCATGAATATTTGTTAACATTATTCTTTATCATATAATAAGCACATAATACTGTACTTTATCACTGCATTAAAAATATCCACAACAATCAAACTAATAAATCATATTTTTTGGAAACCTAGGTTCAATTTCAGCAGCAACATCAAGGTCTAATGGCTGCCAGACTGGCAGAATGAAAAAATTGCTTAGTGAGAGTATCTCTTACACCATGAAGCAGGCTGAAAGATCTCAAAAAGCCTCTTGTATCAACGGAAAGAAATTCAAGAAAGGATGACCCTAACCAACTCATCTAGGAGCTCACAAAAGAACCCAGCACAACATCTAGTACTGCAGACCTCCCTTGTCTCGGTTAACATAAGTGTTCATGATGCAGTTATAAGGAAGAGACTGGGTGAAAACAGCATTCGTGGGCGAGGTCAAAGGTCAAAATCACAACTGACCAAAAAACCTGCGAACTGACAAGACAAAAGGTGCAACTCTTTGGAAGATGTGCATCCTGTTACATGTACCATAAAACTAACAGAGCATGTATGAAAAAGGGAATTGTACTAAAAATATGAAGCACACCACCATCAATCAGACATAGTGTTTATGGTGTGCTGGTTCAGGGCTGCGTTGCTGCTTCAGGATCTGAAAGACTTGATGAGTCTCAAGAGAAAACGTACCTGGACGATGCAGCAAGAACATTATCCCAAGCATGCCAGTAAGTTCACCTCTAAAGTTCACCAATAATGGGGTTTGGACTGGCCTAGTCAAAGTCTGGACATAAATCAAATGCAAAACCCAGGGTATGATGTTGAACATGAAATTGCCCATGCTTGAAAACCCCAATGTGAAGGAATTAACACTGTTCTACAAAGAAAAGTATGCCAAAATTCCTCAATAGTGGTGGAAAGCACACTGGCCGGTGTCACTAACCATACCACAACCAGTTCTTAGGATTAGTTTTACAATTACATAAAGCCAAGTTGGTTTGGACAGATTTTATTAACAGCAGTTAATATTTACTCGCGTTATCTTAGTCTCATAATGTGTTTGTTTATCTGAAACTGTTAAGTCACAAACAGCAAAAGAAGAACCTCTTAGGGAGAAAATACTTTTTCACAGCACTAATGTTTTGTAAAGAAAACTGAACCAACCAAGTGCAACTAAATGAACTTTAACTTTCAGCTCACTCCCTGCAGATCAATGAAGCTGCATTCGAAATCAGCAGACAGCACCAGCTTTCTTTTATCAGTTGCAATGCATAACTTCTTTCTTTTAGCAACATCAGAGGAGCCATAAGAAAACCGTGTCCCAAAAGGTACAGTAGCTCTGAACAAAACACACTGAATTCATTCGCCTCATTAGAGCAGAATATATTTACATTGCACACCCACTGAGAGTAGTGTTCACTGGAACAGATTTTCACTTAGTTGAGACCCTGAAGTTATTTCAATTGTGTATATTTCACATGGATCACAGGAAAAACTCCCCCCTTCCCTTTCTTCTGAAGCTTTTTATACATAAAAAGAGATCCGCTTGCACGCAAGCGTAAGCAGTAATGATAGTCATGCGAATCTGATTTTTAATTACGTCTGAACTCATTTTAAACCTGACATCAAACTCAAGCCAAACTCCTTAGGTGCTGCAAGGTTGATTAAACTCAAAGTTTTCATCACATCTAATCAGAATCAATGTAGAAAATGTAATTAATCCATCACTAATTACACATTTAAATAATCTTGAGGAAGGCTTCTGGGGATCATAATTGCAAATACGACGTGTGCTGAGCTCGGCACAGCTCCTGTCTATGCTCCATCTTTTGCTCTGAGCTATGAAGTAGATGTCCCTTAGATTACAATGTATTACAGTCATGCATGTCATTGTTCAACTTCTGCCTCTGATATAGAAAGAGAGAAAAGTGCTTATCGTGGGGAAAGAAGCGGGAGGAAGGCGAGACGACGATATTTAGCAGCCTAAGGATGGGGAGAGTAGCTGGAATCAGATTTTAAGGATGATCGAGTATGGCTTGTGATCTGCGGAGCTATCAGCTTCTTCTTTTTTTTGCTTCAGCTGCCACCTCAAAAGGAAACTACTGAAATGGAATATTAACACAAAGCACCGAATGGCAAGAACAGAAAGGAGATTAGCATCTTAAATCGGCTCGATTATGCAGTTCATTTCTTTGCACACAGCCTCTCTGTTCTGTTTGTACAGGTGCATCTCGTGAAAAAAAGAATCACACAGAAAAGCCCATTAATTTCAATCATTGAATTCCAAAAGTGATGATATTGTTTTAATAGTAACAGAATGATTTGCTTCATTTTTTTATTTATTTCCTATTTATATCCTGGCAGGTTCAAAAATCATTGCCTATGGCTAATGAGCATCTAAAATTCTATATAATTTTACAAAAGACCAGTGGAAAAACAAAAAAATATTTTTAATCTATTACTGTTATGATTATGTTATGGCCTACTAATCATGGGGGAGACCGATGACCTGACATTCAGTAGCCACAAGGTTGTTGACCCATGTACAAAAAAACAAACAAGAAAACTGGCAAGTGTGGTGTCCAAGCATATTATAGGAAAGTTGAGTAGAAGGAAAAGCGTGGTAGAAAAAGCTGTGCTCAAGCAACAGTGATAGCAACAGTCTTGAGAAGATTCTGACGCAAAGCCTACTGAAGAGTTTGGAGGAGATTCAAAAGGCCTGGACTGAAGCTGGAGTCTGAGGTTTAGGAGCCACCACACCCTAGTTCATGTAATACAGGGGCTACAGTTGCAAGATTTATTATGCTAAAACACTCCTGAATAAGTGACGTTAGATGTGCCTCACTTTAGCTTGAGAGAAAAAAGAGCTGGACTGTTGCCCTTTGGCTCCAAGTTCTCTTTCAGGTAAAAGTAAACTTCGCTTTTCATTTGGAAACCAAAGTCCCTGCGTCTGGAAGAAATTTGAAAAGAATCCGAATCCAAGTTGCTTCAGGCCCAGTGTGAAGTTTCCATAATCAATGATGTATTTAAGGTGCCATGTCATCTGCTGGTGTTGGGCCAAAGTCAGCAAAGCAATTTACAAGGAAATTCTCTGTATTATTCCCACTGCTGACACGTTTTAGGGAGATACTTGTTTTATTTTTCAGCTTACACTGAAAAAGTATCAATACCTTATTTTAATGACCATGGTATACCTCCGGCTGATTGGCCAGCAAACTGGTGTGACCTAAATCATATAGAGAATCTATGGAATATTGTCATGAAGAAGGTGAGACGCGAGACCACACAATACAGACGAGCTGAAGGTCAGCATTAGAACAGCGCCACAGGTTAATCTTGTGATGCCGTAAATCATGCAAAAGGAGTCCCGAACAATTAGCGCAGATACTGTACCATCCATATAGTATTCGGTTGGTCCATTACCTGAGATGCACCTGGAGACCTGCATACATTTGTAGGTGATTTTTGGATAGGGATCTATTTTATCACTCTGTCGCCTTCTTATCATCCACTTAAGAACAATGGCGCTGAGTAGCAGCTGTGAGTTGCATCCGGCTATTTACATTAATGAGATTAGCATTAGTGCTAACGTTCCTACCACTGCTTAATGATGCTGAGCTGCAGATAACACTAAATATTTTAATCCAGAACCCTCCCTGAGGGCAGTGCATCGATGTCTGTCTGCATGCATCTCAATATGCATGTTTTTGTTTGTGTTCAAGTTGATCCAGTCTCATCTGTCAGCCATGCTGAATCGGTAAAACCTAATTTCTTTTATTTTTATATCTACATTAGGAGTGTGATGTACACAAAAACCACGGTTCAGTATATATTTGGGGATTTAAAGACATTTTAGGAAAATATGACCTTTTTATTTTTTATGGTTTTACTTTGATCAGCATTATACAAATAACTTTTTTCCTGAATTTATTCCGTTCAATTCCTGAAGTAATTTTGATTTTAATATGTTCTATAACTTAAAAAAAGTTGAAGGTATAGAACTGACTAAAGATTTGATTGGATTTTTTAAAAATAAATTGAACAGTACAAGCAGACATAGCCAGAGTAGAAAATAATAAAACCACTTGAAAACAGTTAAATATTAATGTTTAGAAATGTTTGAAAATGTTTGGCCAAATTTGAGAATAAAACATGCTTAAATGACTTTGGAGTTGTTTTGATATATCGTCAACCTAGTTTCCAGGCTGTACTTAAATGCAGCATGGGCTGCAGTTGCGAAAAGCCCTTCTCATCAGCAGCCGACTTGCGTTTTATACAAAATAAGGTGTTTGGGCTGATTGGATGCTACTGGTAGCCAAGTGGACGTCAGCTGGTTTTTCTCTAGTATCAGTGATGTTTACATTCAGCTTGACATTGTTTCAGGTGAGTAATTCAGTTCAGCGCAGAGTGTTATGGACCTTATAGTTGTTGAAAGATACATTCACTCACAAAGTTCTAGTTTGGTCCATCTTTTCTCTACCTGCTCTTGGCGAGGACGGTCGCATATCCGCTCCCTCCTCCCTTCTGTGTCTTGTCTCTGTCTGGCCTGCTGCTCTTGTCATGTGACATCTATCTGGAGCACCTCTCTGCACTTTTCCTTCGAAGTTTTAACCACCTTTACCATGGAGTTGGTCAGCTGGTCTCTGAATGTAATGGATCAAATATTCTCTAATAGAAGAACGGGTCCAGGGGGGCCCTCTTGTCCTGGCGGTACACTTCCGGGCGGTTACATTATGGATTCCTGGGGATAGTGGAAGATAATGTGTCTGTCGTTGCTGTCCGTCGAGGGCGTTAGAAGATGTCTATATAATTGGATTATACACAACTATATTTATCCATAAATCCTGATGAACCCAGTCAGTTAGGTAGATTACAGGCATGTCTGGAAGACATAAAAACATGGATGACCCTAAACTTTTTGCTTTTAAATTCTGACAAAACAGAAGTTGCTGTCTTTGGACCAGAAGTTCTTAAACAGAAACTGATTAGTCAATCACTTCATCTGGATGGCATTAAATTGGCCCCCAGTAATAACGTAAAGAACCTCGGCGTTGTTTTTGACCGAGACTTGACATTTAAATCCCATATTAAACAGTTTTCTAGGATTTCCTTCTTTCACCTCCGGAATATTGCTAAAATTAGAAACATCCTGTCCAGGAGTGATGCTGAGAAACTAGTCAATGCATTTGTTACCTCAAGGCTGGACTACTGTAATTCTTTACTATCAGGAAGTCAACAAAATGCCATTAAAAGCCTTCAGTTGATCCAAAATGCGGCAGCAAGAGTTCTGATGAATATAAATTAAAAGAGAGATTACATTTCTCCTGTTTTAGCTTCCCTTCATTGGCTCCCTGTTAAATCCAGAATAGAATTTAAGATCCTTCTTCTTACATACAAAGCCCTTAATAATCAAGCTCCATCATACATCAGAGATCTAATTGTTCCATATGTTCCTAACAGAGCACTTCGCTCTCAGACTGCAGGTTTACTTGTAGTTCCTAGGATTTCTAAAAGTAGAATGGGAGGCAGATCTTTTAGTTATCAGGCTCCACTCCTATGGAACCAGCTCCCAGCTTTAGTCCGTGAGGCAGACACTCTGTTTACTTTTAAGGCCAGGCTTAAAACTTTCCTTTTAGATAAAGCTTATAGTTAGAGTGGCTTAGGTCATCCTGAGCTATCTCTGTAGTTATGCTGCTATAGGCTTAGACTGCTGGAGGACAGACTTACCAATTTTCTTCACTCTGCTACTTCCTCTTCTACTACTACTCTCCAGTTGTATTACAGTACATTCTGTTATTTCGACTGTTAACTTTGTTTTCTCTCAGTGTTTTTCTCTCCATAGAAGATATACCTGGTCTGGTATCCTGCTTGGCTGCAATGCCCTGTTGGACGGGGGGCATCGACTGGGATGATCCCCCTAGTAACTGAACATCCACTGTGTCCTGTTATCAACTATTTACTTTCTGTAACATAGAAAGTTCTCTTATATCAGATCTTCTGTTCCTTCTGTGTCTCTACTCTGTCTTCTCAAACCCCCAGACGGTCGTGGCAGATGGCCGCTCCTACTGAGCCTGGTTCTGTTGGAGGTTTCTTCCTGTTAAAGGGGAGTTTTTCCTCTCCACCGTCGCTACATGCTTGCTCAGTATGAGGGATTGCTGAAGGATTGCTGTGGTTGGAAAGTCTGCATCAACGGGGCCCAACCTCACGCCAATGACTGACGCAATCTGCTGGGATTCCTTAAATAGGAAACTTTTGAACTGATTGGAATGTTTGTATAAATGTATTGAAATGACTTCTTGTTAAGTGCCTTGAGATGACATCTGTTGTGAATTGGCGCTATATAAATAAACTGAATTGAATTGAATTAATGGTAGCCGGGTTTTTGCTGTTTGGAGCGGGTGGATTCCTGGTTCATGGCAAACTTCAACAGGTGTCAGCGGCAATTGGGAAGCTGCCTGAACAACACGAAGGGATGTGTCGGGCTTTCAGTACTCAGACTCAAGCGTTAAATGAACTAAGCTGCAGGTTGGCTGCGATGTCGGAACTTATACGTGGAATGGAAACCAACTTGGAGAAACTTTCAGCCCGGCTTGGTGGAAACTGACCCCATGATTCGGCCATGAGACCGCTGAAAGGCTTTAAGGCAGACAAAACAGAGCTCCTGCCTGGAACCAAAACAATCACTGCTATCTGTAATTTGGCTCCCTGTGCTAGCCTTGAGGCCGGCAAACAAAACCTCCCCAGGAGGATAGTGCTGACAGTAGCTCCTTGCATGGGACTGAGTGACCGTTCACTATTACAGACGCACACACGCATGCACGTTCACTGCAATAACAGACACGCACACATTCCTGGATCTCAACATGCTGACCCCCCCCCCCCCCCCCCCCATTGCTCCTTCCTGTTCCTGCCAACATGCTCTGTGGTGGGGGGATCCTTCACCCCCCTACCGTATGTCTCTCTTGTGACTATTGGAAATATGTGCTTACTATGTACTGGTTGTTTTGTTTTTTTGTGAAGCACATCCCCTGGAGGAGAGGACTGAGATGCTTATCTCTTTTTTTCTCCCCTCGTCCACCATGACTTGATGTTACCCTTTTCATCGGCATATATGGAGCGCTGGCAGCTACCACAATAGCCCGTATCCTGTCTGTCTCTATGTTGTTGTTTTTTTATTTTTGTTTCTCTCGGACAGATTGTACGGAAAAACCTGAATTTCCCCCTCGGGGATAAATAAAGTATTTCTGATTCTGATGGGTTATTTATTTTTTCCACTGTAGCTGCACGCTACAAATAGCGGAGTTTAGTGATAGCCGGGAGTCCTTTCTGTTTTGTTTTGGTGTCTCTTTTTAAAGTCGCGCTGCGCTCTTAGTTCCGCACTTAAACATTCAGCATGTATTCATGTAGAAAACAGCTGGATTTGTTCGGTACACGTGCATGAGTAACAGACAGGGCCGCATGAAAAATACAAATACATGTAACGCTACACCCCTAATATATATATATATATATATATATATATATATATATATATATATATATATATATATATATATATATATATATATATATATATATATATATATATATATATATATATATATATAAGGATGGGCCTAATTAATCGACGATTGATTAATTGATCATTAAGAATTTCATCGATGACATTTTTTTTACAGATCAATTAACGCATGTTCTGTTGCGTAGTGTGAGTTTTGAAAGAATGCAATTGATTTTGCTATGTGGCCGTAATTAAACACTTTACCACACGAGGGCGATGACTGAAAATAAAAACCCCAAGCCGACTCAGTTTCTTGCGAGTGGATTTCAAAAGTAGCATTGTCATGAAGAGGTCGCAGGAAAGTGTGGCGTGGGACCAGTTTGACAAAAAAAAAGTCTCGGTTCACTGCCAACACTGCGAAGCTGTGTATAATTACTTGAACACACTTCCAACCCTGGTTAGAAGCGGGGCATCCTGCTCTTGGTCTCAGCCTAGCATAAAGTCGGTGTTAGCACGGAGGAGCCGAGATGCACAACGAGCAGAGAAACTTCCTCACCGATTACTTTCTGAGGGAGGCTCCGCCACCCCTGGACTGCACCCCTACAGACTGGTGGAATATGAATGAAACAAGATTCCAGAGGCTTGCCAGGTTAGCACGGAGGTATGGGTATCACAGCGACGTCTGTCCCTCACAGCAGGTGATCTCAGCGCTGCAGCAGCCTGGTGACAGTCAGTCTGCTCACCAGGCTGCTTTCGCTTCTGACCCCAGCGCATGTTAACATGCTCATCTTTATCAACAAAAATCAGTAGACTGGTGCTAAAGTTGTGTATAAGTTACGGTTTCTTTTGTTTGGCTTTTTTACTCTGTTAATGAGCCTAATTCATTGTTAGGACGCTGATCTCTCTCACCCTCTTTCTCGACTCTTGTTGCCAAATGTAACACAAAACTATCAGACCTATAAGTATTATATTTTTTTTTATGAAGTTATTGTTTGACATGACTTTTTTTTTTTTTTTTTTACTTTTTTGGAGGAGAAAAATAATACGAGCGTCAGTTGTGTTAATGAGTACCGTCTTTTAGCTGACGGCTCCGCTGCTTATAGCGCATATTTTCTTTATGCAACTACCGTGAATTAATTCTGTATAACTGCCACAAGAGGTGTCCCACTTGTAATGAAGATCTCAATAAGGAAACACGCTATTTTTCTATTCTCATTGCATTTTAATATAGCTTATGAACACTGAATTTTAATATAAAAATATCAATGATCGATCGAAAATCGATCATTAATTCTCCCGATGATCGATGAAGACAGTTTAATCGAATGCCCAACCCTAATATATATATATATATATATATATATATATATATATATATATATATATATATATATATATATATATATATATATATATATATATATATATATATATATATAGAGTCATTCAGTATTTGATGTGACACTTTAACATAAAATGAGAAAAAAAAGAATTATCTTCTGCTAAAAAACACTGACAAAAGCCTTCACCGTCAGATATCAGAAGGTGAGGCCAGCTAGACTGATTCGATGTGGCTCAAAAAGAAAACCTTGGCTGTCTCAAATGATAGCAGGACCAGTGATGAAAGTGTCAGGAAGCTCAAAGATAATTTGCGGCAGCAAGCAGACAACCGCTGGAAACATTTAGTCACCTCACTGAAATCAACCCTTAAACCTTTCCTCCTTAATAATCACAGACCTTTAAGGTGGCTCGTCAGTGAAAGTTATGACAGACAAGGGAAATTGTCATTTTCTTTCCAACACATAAAAGGCATAACAGATGATTTTACGTTTTGAATCCTATTTCTTCAAACAGCACAAACACAAAGCAGCACAAGGGGAAAGCGCATGCCATCCGGCAGAATATCTTGTGGGGACACATTTTCTTTACGTGATGCCCCCGGTTCTTATTTTATGTAAATAAAAGTCTGGGAGCGCTGGAAGGCGGCGGCTTATCTGTCAACTCTGACTATTAACCTCAGTGACGAGCACAGGCTGGCTGCTTTTATCTAAATTGAAAAACAGAGTTATTTGAATATCATGGGGAGAATGCAATATACTGCAGCAGGGGAAATCGGTTGCTTTCCCCATTTTTCTTTGCAGAGATAAGACTGTATTTAGTGGCTTGCCAACAGAGCTTATGAGAACAAAGCGTTTCAGGCAAATAATTCCTTCTTTTCAAATGTCCCCCAGCTCTTTTAATGGAATCCTTTAATGGTGAAAGGAAATTTATATCGAGTGATTACTCTTGTGGTGTTGCAGTGTTATTACCTGTCGGAAACTGTAACGCGGCTGTCTTTCGTTGTCCTGCGTATGTGTGCTGTCATCATATAACTACTGTGCCTTGCAGAAGTATTCATCTCCCTTGAACCTTCAGAGATTTCATCATGTTAAAACCACAAACCTAATTGTGTTTTAATTGGATTTTATGTGCTGGACCAACACAATGTGAAATATGTTCTTGAAGTGGCAGGAACATACAAGTGATTTTCTAACTAAAGATCAGGAAAGTGTGGGTGTTTGCATTTGGCTTCCTTTACGCCGATGCTCCGAAATAAAAAATCTTGAGCAACCAACTACCTTTAAAAGAGGAAGTGGGTCAGCTCAATCCATCTTCCCATAACCCTCAGCTTCATGATGCAACCAAAACCATGTTTCAGTCTGGAGTTAGTATGGTAAGGGTGATGCACAGTGTTAATTCTCCATCACAAATGTTATGTGTGGTGGCCCGTTTCTGGGCAAAATAGGCAAGAAAACAGGCGGGACAAACGCCACCTCAGCGAGTTTGAGCTGGTTTCACCCCCTGACAGATTATGAACACTGGTGCTGTTTAAAGTAATTAGGTGCCACAAACCACAAGTTCAGGCAGGTACTTTGGGTTAGTGTAGAAAAAGTCAGCTCTGTGGTGACCATTTGATTATGTTAACTGTTATTTCTGCACGGCCTGAAGAGAGACTGGCAAAAAAGTCAAGATTGACATGAGGCAGGATGAACATATATATACAGCAGAGTCTCATTCACTGACTGAGGAGGAGGGGATACTACTGACCATACTAAAGGGGTTCTAGAACAATGTTTTTTGGGACTGAAATCAGCAAATAAGCCCTGATAAATAGCCAAATACAACCTCATAATAAAGCCCTACAATGCAAAGACGGATTTTCCCACTCAGCCAGGGCATGGTTATAAAATGAGCTTCGTGCTGATTGGCCGGTTTACACAGATGGCTCTATTATGCTGCCTATGACGCTGCCTGAAGCTAGACATTCCCAATGCATACATGGAACGTTACTATAAGAACGTTGCTATAACAGATTTCTGTATAGCAAAAAAGATTGATGTGAAGCATTTAAAAAAAGAAAATATTTTGGCAAACATATCGCAACATTTTTTTATTTATTTTTTTACATTTTATTTCGTTGGCACTAGTGGCCTTTGGGAGAGAGAAGGGGGAAGACATGCGGAACATGCTCCAAGGCAGGGAATTTAACCCAACTGTCAGTGTTCCAACGCCTATTTTTAATCATTTTCAATATTATTTGCATATGAATTTTACAGTATATAACATATTGATGCTAGTTTACACTGAAATAATCACTGAGACAGTATACCAAACAGCCTTGTAAAGAGTAAATACGTGAATACTCACATGTCTCAAAGCTGTTATCTTCCCTTGGTAGGACACCAGATTTCACATATGACTTGTCTATTGCGGCTCGGAAGCTCTCATTGCAGCCTCGACCCCTGATGATCCGTGGTTGCATCCGCTGGACGTTAAGCTCATCATTCACAATAACTTCGGCAACATCTTTCTGGACACTCTCAAGGGAGGTGGATTTTTTCAGACCTGGGGAAGGTTCGACCGTTCGCTCTTCAGAACCTGTACAAAGGGTTGAAAGAGTTCCAAATGCCATGAGATTAAGCTTTGTATTTAACACAAATAGGAGTTACTGTCTGCAAATTATGTAGCTTGGTCATTTCAGTAAGTCGTTCCTATTTTGTGAGTTGAATTTGCGACAAGTGTCCCAAAGCGGCTAAGTCAGTGAACAAAGACAAGGTGTGTGTGTGTGTGTCAATTAAAATCACAAATCCTCATAACACATACATTTATATTCAATAAATTATGATGAGACTCATTTGTCAGATTAAAAGTGCCTTTTAAAAACAACAACCTTGAAGGAGGTAATTTTTTTTCCATTAAACCCACATTTGTGTATTTTTTTTAGTAATCCAATATTCTATTCTTAAATGTAATTTTTTTATTAGCTGTAGGCAAAAAAAATCATCCGAACAGAAATAAAGGCTTGAAGACATCAGACTGTGTAATTGTAATGTCTTTCACTTGGTGAAATAAGTTCCTGACAAAAATGAACTTCAAAATAATATTTGAATCTTTTGAATTTTGAATTGTATATATATATATATATATATATATATATATATATATCACATCACCATCGGACTGAGCTTGTTGTCATTGCAGGCAATCTCAATGCCTTGCGGTACAGGGAAGATATCCTCCTCCCTCATGTGGTACCCTTTATGCATGCTCATCCGGACATGATCCTCCAGCAGGACAATGCCACCAGCCATACTGCTCGTTCTGTGCGTGAGTTTCTGCATGACAGCAATGTCAGTGTTCTGCCATGGCCAGCGAAGAGCCCAGCTCTCAATCCCATTGAGCACGTCTGGGACCTGTTGGATCGCAGGGTGAGGGCTAGGGCCATTCCCCCCAGAAATGTCCAGGAACTTGCAAGTGCCTTGGTGGAAGAGTGGGGTAACATCTCACAGCAAGAACCGATAAATCTGGTCCATTCCATGAGGAGGAGATGCACTGCAGTACTTCAAGCAGCTGGTGGCCACACCAGATACTGACTGGTACTTTTGATTTTGAGCCTCCCTTCATTCAAGGACACATTATTCTATTTCTGTTAGTCATATGTCTGTGATACATGTTTAGTTTATGTCTTATGGTGTTGACTCTTTTAGTGTTCATACAAATATTTACAGACATTAAGTTTACTGAAAGTAAAAACAGTTGAAAGTCAGAGGACGTTTAATTTTTTGCTGAGTTTATATATTAGCAGTTTAACTACTGTGTACGTTAAACAATCAGATTTTAGGCATTTTTTGTTTAGTCACAGATATTGTTTCTGATGGATTGTGGCATCCAGGAGTAGGGGAGACGGGGCTGTTGATATTAGAGCATTATTATTGTACAGCCAATGAAAGAGTTGAAATTACAGTAATATATTTTCCCCAAGGCAATTTACAGTTACAAATTACACTCCACTCTTTGTCACCCTAACCCTACCCCTAACCCATTGGCAAAGTATTTACTATGCCACCGCATTACAGTCATGTTCCTATGACTCCACATAGTGTAATAATTTTACAAATGCTTAAATAAACTTTACACCATTTTATTATCAGTTTGATTTATTTATTGTTAGACACACACAAACACAATCTAAAGATCTAACAACTGTAACAAGGAACTCTTTTCCTAAGGTTTTTACCTCTGAACATGTCAGACATTGCTATCAGCTACAAGGAGAATAAACCACTGAAGAAAAACTTCAGGGCTCAAGTTAACCAGCCTCCAGCAATAAACTACCAAGAATTTACAATTTCACTGAATATAACAATCCCTTATATATTAACTGTGGCAACATCTGAGGAAGGCAGTGGGCTATTATGAGCACTAATGTATTTGTTTGAAAGAGATCACTTTGTTACCACTTGTTTTTGTGACTATTCAAATATGAACAGCGATGGAAATAAACAGCTAACGGGATACAGGGAAATACCTGCCAACAGAAAGCATTCAACCTCTCGTACCACTGAGCCATGTCCCAGAAGGTTATAATTTTTTTCCCAATCCTTTCAAGGGGGTTGTTTAGGTTATATAAGCCGAGCTACATTTGGGTATTGGTATTTCATTTTGTCAGGGACAATCCATCAGCTACATGGAGTTCTCCCGTTATCCAGGAGTTGGTTAACAAGTACTGTAGCCTCTTTCGATTTTCTCTCCCTTCTTCTCTTTGACCGAGAGTGCAACAGGTTACTGTCCAAATAGTAAGGACAAGTAAAGCTTTGTTCGATGAAAGGTTTTTAGAAAAAACTGTCAATAATAATAACACAAACACTTGCTAGAGTTATAGTTTCTGAAGCCAAGGCATATGCTGATAAAGTTTATGCATAACAGAAGTGTGTCATTAAAATTCTCTAGATTATGCACCTCCCTCCAAGCAGAGTGGTTTTAGGTGGTGTAATAAAATGTCTTCGAGAGCAATTTCTCTTGGCTTTTGACAACATACAACACTATATGATTCGGTCTCTATCACACATGCAAACAATTTTTGGGACCCCCAAAGGAACAGTAACCATATCATGTTTAAAGCAGTTAAAATGAGGCATGTCTAACCACTGCCGGTGATCACATGGATCTCTTGGCAAAGAAAACAAACACCCTAAATGAAAGAAAAGTATTTGTTGCTCAGGAAAGCCCCCCTCTAAACATAAACCACAATTCCAGTTTAGAGAATTTTGGGGCATGGCTCTGCCAGGTTTGCACATTTAGAGACACTTTAGCTCGTTCTTCTTCACTAAATAGTTTTAATATGGCCATGTGGTGTTGATAAATCCTGCTCTAAATTATGTTTGACTCCTGTTTCCACTGTTGCTTGTGGAAATTGAAAGATCAGTTGATTTGGACTGTGAAGCTTTCTTAACCACCTCTTGTTGTTAAAGACACCAATAATAAATTAGGCTAAAGATATTACAGGCTTGAGACAAATAAATGTACTTTTAGAGTTAATACGGGTGAGAGCACTATGATCCTCCACAAGAACTCAGAGGGAGGATGAGCTACTTACAGAATTAGAAGTTTTGCACTGATGCAATGACATGGCAGTTAGTTGGCTGTGGAAAACAAAACCAGTTCTTTTAAAGAATCAGTTAAAAACTGGTTCTTGAACCAGCTTTGTTGAGGTGGTTTGGGTATCTGATCAGGATGGCCCCCCAGGCACCTCAACTTTGTCGGTTTTCCAGCACATCCCAATGGGAAGAGACCCCACGGAGGTCCAAGAACTCGATGGAGTGACTATATATGCCGTCTGGCCTGTGAACGCCTTGGGATCTCCCAGTATAGGCTGAAGGATGTCGCTGGTGACTGTGTTGTCAGATGTTCCCTCCTGAACCTGTTGACCCCACAACCTCCTCCTGGATAGGTGGAAGATTATGGGTGGGTGGGTGGATGGATGGATGGATGGATGGATGGATGGATGGATGGATGGATGGATGGATGGATGGATGGATGGATGGATGGATGGATGGATGGATGGATGGATGGATGGATGGATGGATGGATGGATGGATGGATGGATGGATGGATGGATGGATGGATGGATGGATGGATGGATGAATGGAATCAGCTCTGATTAGGCATTGGAACCCTTTTAGATAAAAGATCCTTACAGAGGTTTTCTTCCAGGATGGACCTGTTTCTAGCTCCATCCATCTTGCTATTATCTCTAACACCCATCCTAGTCCCTGCTGAGGAAAAGCATCCCCACAACAAAATGCTGCTGCCACCATCATGGTTTACCATAGGAATGGTGTGTTCAGGGTAATGTGCAATGTTTTCAGCTACATGTTGTTTTGTAGTCATTCGTGGTGACTGGATCAGAGCGCCCCCTTCCACATATTTGCGGTTTCCTCTCCATAAAACTTCCAGGAACACTTTTCTTCTTGCCAGACTTCAGTAAAGGCCAGATCTGTTGTGTGCATGACTAATAGCTGTCCTGTCAACATATTATCCCACATTAGCTGTGGATCTCTGCAGTTTGGCCACAGTTAACCATAGGCCTCTAGTCTGCTTTGAACATTTGCATATTACTATGCAGTTTCTATTTCTGCATGATGTCTGTGAGACATTCAAAGCTTGGGATATTGTATCATTACCGGATCATGCTTAAAACATCTACTCAACTTAATCCCTGACCTGTCCGCTGTGGTCCTTGGCCTTCATGATGCTGTTGGGTCACTAATGTTCTCTTTGACGTCCTTACAGGAGAGCTGGATTTATAGGTTAAGGTTAAATTGAACACAGGATGGCTATATTTACTAATTAGGTGACTGCTGAAGGCAGCTGGTTGTGCTGAGTTTTACCTAGGGGTATCAGAGTAAAGAGGGTTGATTACATACATGAGCTTCTTTTTTTAGTTTTAATCAAAAAGATAATTGTACTTCCCCATCACAAATCAGTCAAGAAATATATCGAAGTTTTGGGTTGCAATGTGACAAAATGGGTAAATGTTGGTATAAAAATTTTGTAAGGCACTTTACATCTCGTTATATTTCAACAATAAATGTGAAACCATCTTTTCCAATTCTTGCACATAACGCAGACTCCTACTTTGCGTTGTTTGCAACTAACAGGTACTCACTGACAGAATGAGTGCTTCACTAGCATGTGTGCTAAGTATAGATTTAAGTGGCAAACAAATCTAACAGGCTGAAAGGTCAGCAGTCACTCACTGGAGTAAACATTGCAATACTGTACATCATTAACACAACCTTTTCCCCTTTTTTTGTCAATGTTAATTAGACAAAACAATCAATGTAGAAAGTGACACTTCACATAGGAGAGCATAATGCTGTACCACTACATCTGTTTAGGTAAGATGAGGTTTTACATGCAACTCGAATGTGTTTGCTGAAGGACATAGTATTTTTCTACTATTATGGCAAATATGAATGCCAGAAGAGCATGAACAGATTTACAGCTCTAACCAAGAAAAACATGAACTCTCTCTAACTCACAGACGTTCCAATGTCATATTGGGAAGGACAAGAGAGAATAACTTTTAATTTAGAAAAGAGCAAAACGACAGTCAAACAAATCTTTCAAGACAATCGCCCCTGTATATTTGAAGGATAACGCTCAATGGCTCAAACAAAAATTACTTTGAAAGTTTAAAATCACATTTTTTTTTTTAAAGACATAAAGGATGCCGATTGTGAATGCCTCAGAAGTTGGACAGCGACCGTTCAAGGAAACCCAAATGACATCTGCTGTACTTGTGCAGGGAATTATCCTTCTGTTTGGTATTCTGCCCAACAATCCTACTCATCATTGTTTCTAGTCAACGCTCTGCATGACTGAGAGTAGCAAAGACCCAAAGAGAATGGGTGAGCAAAGCAAAGAGAGAGTTTGCACACAGACCCAAATGCCTCCAACCTGCCTTTGTTTTCGGCCCTGGCTCTCCTGGGAGACTTTGACGGACAGCTCTCTGTATACCAGTCTATTATGTGATTCCTATCACACAATGGGAGCCCCACAGCTCCGCTCCTCATCTCCTTCGTATTCGGAGGGAAGAAAATACAAATTCCCCATTTGCATACAGACACGAGTTTGCCACTCCCAACACGTCTGGAGGAGAAATTAAAATGATCAGAATAGGAAAAAAAGACAATCAAATCGAGGGGAAGTACACCTTGAAATTCATCAAGGCTACAAACAAAACTGGCCAACGTGGTGAGTTCTTTACCATGATTAAGGCCAAGGACAGTTAATCGGAGACAACCTATTATTAAGGACTATCAAGGAGATATGGCAAACTCTATGAATAAATAAGAACCAGTTATTACAGTGACAGAAGCCGTAGTATAATTAGAGTAGCAAAAACTATGCTTACCAGCCATTATTCACCACAGGCCCTTGCATTCAAAGATCTGTGTACAGACAGGTTCTCCATTACACATAATTTACTCAAAGTCCAAGCTTTAAGCTGGGCGTTAAAAGGGTAATTAGGATAAAAATAGCTTCTAAGGTGGTCATATAAAGGCCATGAGCTTGTATGCCAATGGAAATAAGATGTCTCTGGGTCAGCTGTGCTATTACGTCTCTGCTAGTTGTGGATCATTAACCTGATGGAGGATGTCCTCTACAGGCTGTACAGGCTACATAACACTAGCCATCACAACCTGAATTTATGTCTGATATATGAAATAAGGAGGCAGAATGTATTGGTGTGTATGCTTCAGCAACCCGTCATGTCTTTCAAATATGTGTGTCACTACTGATGAACTCCGTTTCTAAACAGTACATGTGTACTGGAATCAAAGGAGTGGAATTCAGTGTTACGCTGCACCAAGAAGGCCAAGTTACTGTAGGATCCGCTGAGTGTTAAGAAAGGATATTTAAATTCTCCATGAGGGCACCCAAGAGGTCGGATGTTTGCCACCCAACCTAATCAGAAAGTGGGCCGAGCCTTAATTTTAACTTTCAACTTGAGTGTCAGAAACACCAAGGTGATTGAGTCATTGTCTTTCCCGACAGTATTGTGTTTTATAGTATATTAAATATGTACCGTCAATTCTATAGAAGTGGCACAAGAGATTTTTCACCAAATGAAATCAATGGCAACCTGACTCTAGTTGTGAATGATTCTGTGTGAAATAGATAGTAAGGCAAGATCATATTGCAAGAAAAGCAAAGAATGCAGTTTTGTGACACGAATCTAAGGGCTGGGACAACACCAGAGGAGTGGCAAACTGTGATAGTGGTCCTAACTTTAACAAAGATCTTGATTTACAAATTCACATATATTTCAGCCTTCACCTATGGTTATAAGACATAGATAACGATTGAAAGAACAATATTTTTAATACAAGCAAGTACAATAGCCATCCTCCGTAGGGTTGGCTGAGCTCTATCTTAGATATGGGCTTAGGAGTTCCATCATTCACTTTGTCAAAGTAGGGCTGCACAGTGGCTAAGTTGGTAGCAAGAAAGTCCTGGGTTCGAATCCCGGCCTAGAGTCTTTCTGCATGGAGTGGATGCGTGGGTTCCCTCTGGGTACTCCGGCTTCCTCCCACAGTCCAAAAACATGACTGTTAAGTTATTAATTTCTCTAAATTGTCCTTAGGTAGGTGTGTGTGTGTGTGGGTGTGTGTGTGTGTGTCTGTGTTTGTGTTTGTGTGCGCATGGTTGTGTGTCTTGTGTGTCTCTATGTTGCCCTGCAATGGACTGGCGGCCTGTCCAGTATCGCTTTAGATAGGCACCAGTTACCCTAGGACCCTGCAAGGATAAGAGTTAAAGACAATGGATGGATGGACTTTGTCAAAGTAGATCCCCTGCTCCTCCGCAAAAAAAGGAGTGAGTTTCAATAGTTTGGATAATTCATCTTAATGCCTTATTTTTGCCTCTCGACAGTTTTTTTTAAAAGTAAGTCCAATTGTTAGCAGACCTGAGAATTCTTTAAAGGAACGATATATCCTCTCTGGCCCGAAAACATCTAGGGATCCTTCAGAATGCACTGGAGAGCCTTGGAGGGATGGATGGACGGACAGATGGAGCTATTTTTTTGTAGGTCATATGATGCACTCCACCCTGAAAACCAACCAGATCTATTTCATTACAAATATCCATGTGCCGAACACACTCAGACCATCTGTGTTAATCTAATTGGTTGCATTCTGAGGTAAAACTACCCTGATTATGAAGGATCAATCGCAGGGGCTGAAGAGGCCAACTGGAAACGAACATCCATTTGTTGAATAAGCCACTCCACTGCCTGGCTTTCTTTGGCCTTCCATACTTCTATGAGCATAAAGTGTTTTCTTCAATTTGCACCCAGAATGAGCACAATGGCACAGGTTCCCGCATCTCTTGCCAGTTCTGTATTCAATACCACACAAGTCTCTCTCTGGAATATGAAAAACATCATTTGATTATGCAGCAATTACATCAACGCTCTTTGCTATGAGAGTGTAAAGGAGCCATGATGCGGCATCCAATAATAGCTGGTTATGATCCGGTTATGAAAAACGAATAGGCCTGCTTTTCACCATTCTCTTCTTGACCTACAGACCCAGCCTAAGCACCAGAATGGCTGTCTGAAATAATGATGACAGTGTATCAAGCATAGCTGCCCACTCCAAGGGATCTTTGTGTTGCAGTTAATCTCATTAGTTTGAGCTTAACAACCTACCACCTTATTAGTTAGTGCACTTGTTAATAAGCCCACACAAAGCAAAAGAAGGCTGAGTCAGAGTGTGAAGGATGGATTCAATTATCCAAGTAGAAAAGATCTTACACCTGATGTAAAAACCTGTCCATCATGAGGCTTACAAGTGCCAACGATGAGATAATATATTAATACCGGAAGATGGGCCATCTCACATCTTTCTTTTTTTTCCTTCTTCGCTTAATCTTGATAGATATTGAGCTGCAGGAAGTCTGACAAGTTTAACATATTTCAATAAAGGCAGGCCTCAAAGTCATGGAAGCTATATGCTGGCGAGAGTGTGGAGGACTTCAAACATGGTGAAAGTGAGGGAGGGAAAAAGGAGAAACAAATTGAAACCTGTGGATGATCGAATTTATGAGAAGTGCTTTGAATCCTATGACTCGCAATAAATCAGAGCAAAATCTGAGAGCAATCTTGTAAAAGACATATAGTAGCTTGCAAAAGTATTCACACCCCTTAAAATTAGCTACACAAAGGCAAGGTGGAAGATATTTTTTTTAGGATTTTCATTTGTAAGCTCTCAACCTGCACAGATATATGTAAGAAACCTGATTGAGTGTTTTCTACCTTAGCAGTGCTTGGATACGTTTGTTGCAACAACACAGACCAACATAAGTGATGAATAAAGTAAAAAGAAAACAGATAGATAGTTTTGAGGATCAAAAAATGTCAAAAAAACATTTCAGAATCACCATTTACTTTTTTTTTTTTTTTTTTTTACGTGTCCTGTTTGGCAGTGTGGAGCTCAGAATTGGTGTCTGAGTACCAAGTAGAAGCCCAACAGATTTACTTTCACAAGCGGAGCAGTACAGCTTTTGCTATAGTACTCCACTTGATTTATGTGTGAAAAATCTTTAATATGAATTGTTGGGTTTTTTATTTCCTGATGTTATGGACACGGAGACGGAAAATTAAGGAGAAGAAAGAAGGAAGATGAAGAAGAGAGGTAGGAAACAAAATGTCATGAGAGAGGGTGAGTTGAAAATACAAGAGAGGAAGGGGAACAAAGAAAACACATAAAAGCCGCGTTCACACTGGTCAGCGCGTCCAGGCGTCAAATCGCTCAAACGGACGAAAGTCGACGCTTTAAAATTAAAACCCAGCTGCTTGCACACTTGTGGTCTACGTCGGCGCGTCGGGGCATCAGCGCGTCACGTCATTACGTCAGCGTGCGGGCGTGGATTTGTCTGTTGCTAGTTGTTTACAACATGGCGGATCTTGTCGGATCAGCAGCGCGTCTTCAACTACCGGCTCTCCCGGCTCGGCTGGTGGTGGAAGATGCATTCGGGATCTGGTCTGCACAGTGGAGAATGTTTCACCGCAGACTGGAAGTCAACCCCGAAGTTGTGGAAAAGTGTGTTAAGTGTGCGTTAGCTAGCGTAGCGTTAGCTAACATAACAAGAAAGTTAAAAGAAAAAATATTTTTTTCTATGTTTAACTGCTTACCTGGCACTCCAATATCCTCCGATATCTTCCTCCAAATCAGATCCGATCTCTTCCTGTCTTTGTAAAAAGACGAAGACGGGTCATACAGTTCATGGACATTACATACAGCGACGATCAGTTTGTCCTCCATCTTGAATAAAAAATTTGCCGATTCCCCCATGGAAGGAGTTACTACGTCAGTACAACGAGTCGCTCTGATTGGTTGACGCCGCGCGTCTGCTGCCCGAAAGTTCAATTTTCCCAACTCGAGCGGGCGTCCGGGCATCAGCCGCGTGGACGCGCTGATGCCAGCTGCGCCGACTTGCTGCTTGGCAGTTTGGCGCCCACTAGATGCGTAGATACCATAGACTTGCATGTAATCTAGCTGCCCTGCTGCCTGGACGCGCTGACCGGTGTGAACGCGGCTTAAAACATTGAAGTCTGCCTCCATACCCACAGGACGGCAGAGAGAGGGGGAAAAACAAAACACGAAAAAGGAACATCGACAAAACAAACCAAACATTGTGAACTTAAGAATTACACAACCACATCACACAAAAATAGATATAAAAATACAACAACAATGTCACAGAAAAACTCATGGTACCGATTAATCAAGCTCTAGTAATGATAACCTCAGCCCAAGAATATATCCTTAAACACCAGAGACCCCATATCTATGTTTGTGTGTTAGCATGCTGGTGCATATAAGGTTTCTCCATAAGAGTGTTCGATAGTTGGTGTGAGAAGACATCAATCAGTCCCCCAGGAATCGATGTAGACATGAAGGAGATCGGAGCAAAGACGTCCAAAGGACCGCCAGAGCCCCAGGCGGACCCGGGCGGGGCCGACCGCATCCCCCAAGAGAGGAGAAAAGGAGAAACCCAGCGGAACATCGAGCGGCCACTATGCATGGGCCCGGGGGGCAGCAGTGACGAGCCCACGGGCTCCGCCGGCAACCGGCCACGCCGGGGTGGGCCGGTCAACAGACCGGGGGAGCCGGGCCCAGGGGCACCCCACCCCCCAGCAGGGACCTAAAAAGGGACTGGCCGACGAGGGGCCCCCGGAACTGCAGGGGCCGCGGCCGGCCGCTGGCCGCCACGCGACGCCTCCGCCCTAGGCCAATCCCCACCGCCAACATCGCAGCGCCCCACCAATAGCCGCAGGGGACGGACAGCATCCCCAGGCCGGGCTCAGTCAGCATCTGGACGCCAAGTTGTACCAGCTCCCGGGTCCTGATCCCGCGCAACGCAGGGCGCCGAGACCAGGCTTTAAACGAGGGCCAGGGCCGGGGAATAGAAACCTGATTGAGTGTTTTCTACCTTAGCAGTGCTTGGATACGTTTGTTGCAACAACACAGACCAACATAAGTGATGAATAAAGTAAAAAGAAAACAGATAGTTAGTTTTGAGGATCAAAAAATTTCAAAAAAACATTTCAGAATCACCATTTAATGCAATAAAGCAGCAACCTTTGGTGTAAAAAGGTCAGAAAAGATTCACTTTGTAATGCAAAACCTTCGGTGGAAGACTCGTCTTCATCTGGTTTTACTTCCTATGATGAAACAACAGCTAAACCTGGTAAATATGGCGTTTCCTTTAGAATTACAGGGTATATCTTTCTCTTTTCTGTAATAAAAATAATAAAAAAATAATCAACACATCAATAATAATCCTTTATGAAAACAATAACCTTTATTTCAATAATTTAATCTTCATTACTGTTTTAACACAAAGCTAAAATTAGTATTGCTAAGAAATGTAAAAATCGATACTTATTCAGGTGCTTCAAAATGTTTCAGAAACCTAAAATATTAAAGCAGTAGACAGGTTTATTTACTCTTATCTAAAATTCAAAGCAGGTTATGGTAAACTGCTGCAAAGAAGTCTGAGTTTGAGAGATAGAATGAAAGCATCAAGTTACGCAAGCCAGATAAGGGATCCTAGCAAATTAAGAATGTGAAAAACCTTCACAGATTAAATACACCAATAAATATACAAAAAACACATTTTATAAACGTTTCTTCTTTAAAAGAATTAGTCGAAAGAATTAGTGCTGCTAATCTTAGATATGTTTTAATGTACACTTATTTGCTCCTTTGTGTTGGTCTATCACATTAAACCCCAATAAAATACTTTGAATTTTGTTGTTGTAACGTAACCCAATCTGGGCTGAGTCAAGGGGTAAGGATACTTTTGCAAGGCACTGTAAGTCTTTAGGGGGAAACAAATGTGTCCTCTTCTAAACAAATTGTAAATGTGTACCGGTAGTCTTAGACCAGCAGAACACCTATCATCACACCACAAAGAGTGGAGGAGTGCTGCTTAGAATTTCTTCTAATGACACACCCATATATCCAGACAGATCCGTGATGATACAAAAACTTTAGATCAATAAGACTGGTTATAAGATGAGACGGCCACCACAGGATGAGCAGATTAAACAGTTTCCTTTTGCAGAAAGAAACCCTGCCGTCTTCAACTAATCAAATTGACGAATAAATGGCGGCTCCAGTTTGGAATAATGGATCTTTTTTTTTGATTAAATGTGTTGATAAAACATGCTTTTATGCTCAAGACAACAGCATCATTATGGTGAACTATCTCAGCATCCTGTCCTTTCTACTTTCTTCCTATTTCAGCAACGACAGTCAATTACATTTTCAACACAAAGCACATAATGGAAACCAATTTAATGCTCCAAGTGAAACCAACCCAGATACCTCTTATTAAGCAGCTTTATGTGGAAGCCCAGTCCCTGAACTGGATGTGAAAGCCTAGAGACTGCTGACCGCTATAATTATCCAAGAGAATTACACAGAACCAAGGAAAGGTCCTGTGCAATTACCATCTTCATATTGAAAAAAAGAAAATCACGTAACAGGAATAGTTGAGCTTTATATAAATTCTAAATATACAAAACATCAAACACTTTGACATACATCATTTTTTTAAAGAAACATTCTAAATGAAACCTTTTCACAGTGAAGGAGGCTCCAAAATGCCGAGCACCTGTAGTTTCAGTAAGTAGAGGCCCGAATAAAAAAACTCTGACTTAGAATACATAAAAATGAATTAAAAAAATAAAAAAATCCAGGTGGTGACTGAAATAAATCAACTTTTAGCTTGACCAGGCCGGCTGGTTGGATAGTTCAAAATCCAATGTACTTTGGAGAGCGGCAGATACAAATGGGCTACCAGATCCCGCTCGCAACAACACTCTTTGGTGTGGAAGTAGTTGTGACGAGAATAGAGGGGAGCTATTTATGTATGAGTAGCGTTTAAAGAGAGAGTGAGAGGAAACACAAAGAGTAAGACCTCTTTTAAAGGGCAACTGTATTTTCTATGGGTGACAACTTCAACTGTTGCCTCTTAAGTGGGGGCATTATCACAGGTCCTTCCTCCCAGCAGGTGTAAGACTCTAGAAACATCACAGCTCCTCAGAGCAACAGATATCGTCAGGACATTATGACCTTGTGGGACTGCTTCATGCTACGCTATTATGGCTAATCAGGTTGACGTGGACCAGTCTTGCAGGGGGCAGACACTAGGATAGAAAGGGAAGTGCTGGAGAAGATAAACTTGAGTTACTGAATACTATATACTGTGTGTTTAACTTTGGGAATGCAGGTCAGCTTCTGCGAACACTCTGTGTATGCTGCACCCCTGTGTCTGATCAACACGTTAAATGAATCCTAAAACCCCCGAAGGACCTCGGTCACATCTTTGTTTAAGCGATGTCTATGTTTTTCCATAATACCTCCCTGCTATATTTCCCAGTTGTTTCCATTTCTTGTTTCTGTTGTTTTTATGCACAAATTCCAATGCCCATTTTGTATTTTTGTTTTATTCTATTCAGTTGCACATTTCTTTGAACTCGAGTATGCTACTATCTTAATAACTACACAGTACTTTTTTTTTCTTATTTTGTAAATTTGTGTTTAAAAACGTACCCAGATCCATGCTTTTGGACTTGCGGTTCTTGATGATGTCCAGATGAGCTGGGCTGTCATACTGCTTGATGCGCTTCTCTGACATACTCTGGCGGGCGAAGCCTTCCCTCTGGAAGGAATCATCAGGTTCTGCATCTGGACTTAGAGAACTGCATTCCATCAGGAAGAAAAGGGAAGAAACAGAGAAGCAGATTAAACATAATTTTAAGTGGTATCTTTGATTGCAGGATTTTGAAAACATGTTTAAATTTTCATTATCTATATCCCATTTCACTGCCATGAACGGCGCCTCTACTGTGTTACAACTGAGGAATAAAGCTGACCTATTGCTATTTACACAACCACAAACCTCAACCCATTCGGTATCAGATAATGAATATCGACATCCAGCACTCACACATGCATATATGCATATACACACTGCTTAATCTTTCATTTCAATGACTATTTTAATGAAGGACACCTCCACCTCTGCGTAGGTTTGGAATACACTATAATTAGAAAAGAGGACGCTAGGCAAAGATGTGTGATACCCCACCGAGGTGAGACAGCTCCAGGGTCAGGGCCACTCAATTCCCATCTAGTCTTGCCACCCCCACCCCCAAACGTGTAAGTCTGGAGCGTGACAGAACCCAACCCGCTTTAGTGCACTCCCTTTAAGATCTTCAATATCTGTCTGGATATTAATTTTTCAAAAGAAAGCTGTGAGGGAAAACAGACTGTACTATCTGCATAAAGAAATGATGTTGTCATTTGCTGAGAGACAAAATAAGATAAACGGTATACCGTATGCCTTAGATCAGTGGTTCCCCACCTTTTTTACTTGAGGACCTCCTTGCCTGTGTCCAAGAGAAGAGGGGACACCCCCACACCCCCAACTCCTACCCGCCTACCCGCAGTAAAAGTGATTCATTACAAACCTTTATTTGCAAAAATTAAACAGCATTTGTAGGTTTTTGTTCTTATTCTTCTTGTTTTACACTGTAGGTTATTTAGACAACTTTCTTTTTGCCTTTTGGATTTTATGTGATATATACAGTATAATTTTGGTAACATTAGCACAGATAAGATTTTGTGGACCCCCTGCTGGGAACCACTACCTTAAATAGATTAGGACTGTTTTGTTGATTTTATTATTGATCATACACAGTGCCTGTCAGAGGTTTACATACAGTCTTCCTTGGTGAATGGTGAGTTCATTTTGCTGTGATTATAAATGGGGGGGCAAAGTTTGAATGTACAGAGATTCTTCCTTTAATTGAAAACAAGGTTGACATTATTCACAAGGGCTCAAATATACACATACACACCCCCCCCCCCCCCCCCCCCCCCCCACACCCCCACACACACACACACTAATAATTGGTCCCTCAGCAAGTTGCAGGGGAACCATGATCATTTTGCAGCTTGTTATAATTCTGGCTGGATATTTTACAGGGTTAAGTTCAAGGAAATTCCAAAGTTAAATATCTGCCTACTTAGCCATCCCAAACCACCTATGTGTATTTGGGATCTTAATCATTTGTTGTTTTGTCCTTGGGCAAGACACTCACGTGCCTTGGTGGTGGTCAGTGGGCCTGGTGGCGCCTGTGTACGGAAGCCTCGCTTCTGACAGATCCGGCTGTGGCTACAATTTAGCTTACCATCATGTGTGTTCATGGGTGAATGACTGAGGCCATGTTCACACGTAGCCGGGTTTTTTTTTTTTTAAACGAATATCCTCACCACCTCGTTTAAAAAAAAAATTTCCTTCCACACCAAATCGCATAAGTGCGTTTGTAAGCACGTTCATAGACATGCCAAACCTGTAGGGGGCAGTAGTTCCCACAAATCCTATCCACTCAGAGTAACTTTCTATGTTCTAACTTCTACATAGAACAGTAATTGAGCTTGTAAAAACAAGCAAGCAAAAGGCGCTTGGACAATCGATAGTGCCAACACTATCTTTCTGAGTGTAAACACGGGTCGCACAAGTGACGTCGGAGCATTTTTGTCGCGAAAAGTGACGTAGCGGAGCCGAAAACACTGGTTATTTTTGTCCACGCGCAAAACGGAGAAAACGCAAATCTCCGCATTGGCCGGAGTTTTTAGAAATAATCGTTTTCTGTGATAAAAACTGGGTTTTCGTGTAAATGAGAGGCCAAACCGAAGGGAAATATGTGCTTTTTTACTTCGTGTAAACGGGGCCTGAATGTAGTGACAAGCACTTTGTGGTCCTCTGACTGAAAAAGTGCTATACAAACACAGGCTTATTTACCATTTATCCCCAGGGTGACCATAATTTGATTTCCAAAAAAAGAGGACACTTTCAGGACTGGGCCAAGACTTTTAATTTTATGTTATGTAAAGCGTGTATTCTCCACGGTTAGAATAAACAATTAAACACCAAACTTCCAATAGGCTTTTACAAGTTCAAAAATGACTTAAAAATCTCTAGGAAATTAATTAATACTAGAACTACTTACCCTTCCGAATTAGGAAATTTACCAATAACAACAATAGTTCAGGTTTAAGTCATAATGGACAAAAAATAAACTGAAATAATACTCTGAGAAAACAAGTACTATTTTCTTTTCAATGCAATAACAGTAATAAGCAGCAGTCATAAAAAGACATTTAAAAAGTGCATACTCCAGTCTTTAAATTGACAGAGGATGAAGAAGATGAAAACTATAGATAAACTCTCACTTTGCACAGTATCATTACAGTTTGTGTGTCCATATGGACCTACCGGATCTTTGTCGCACACAGAAACACATACGGAAGCTCTGTTCGTCTGTAAAGCTACACTTGCACTTTCATATTTCATAAACAGTCACAACGCCGAGTGTGCGGCGCAGCTCATTAATTCAATTAAATTCAGTTTATTTATATAGCGCCAATTCACAACAGATGTCATCTCAAGGCACTTAACAAGAAGTCATTTCAATACAATTATACAAACATTCCAATCAGTTAAAAAGTTTCCTATTTAAGGAATCCCAGCAGATTGCGTCAGTCATTGGCGTGAGGTTGGGCAGATTTCCAACCACAGCAATCCTTCAGCAATCCCTCATACTGAGCAAGCATGTAGCGACAGTGGAGAGGAAAAACTCCCCTTTAACAGGAAGAAACCTCCAACAGAACCAGGCTCAGTAGGAGCGGCCATCTGCCACGACCGTCTGGGGGTTTGAGAAGACAGAGCAGAACACAGAAGGAACAGAAGATCTGATATAAGAGAACTTTCTATGTTACAGAAAGTAAAAAGTTGATAACAGGACACAGTGGATGTTCAGTTACTGAGAGGATCATCCCAGTCGATGCCCCCCATCCAACAGGGCATTGCAGCCAAGCAGGATACCAGACCAGGTATATCTTCGATGGGGAGAAAAACACTGAGAGAAAACAAAGTTAACAGTCGAAATAACAGAATGTACTGTAATACAACTGGAGAGTCGTAGGAGAAAAGGAAGTAGCAGAGTGAAGAAAATTGGTAAGTCTGTCCTCCAGCAGTCTAAGCCTATAGCAGCATAACTACAGAGCTAGCTCAGGATGACCTAAGCCACTCTAACTATAAGCTTTATCAAAAAGGAAAGTTTTAAGCCTGGCCTTAAAAGTAAACAGAGTGTCTGCCTCACGGACTAAAGCTGGGAGCTGGTTCCACAGGAGAGGAGCCTGATAACAAAAAGATCTGCCTCCCATTCTACTTTTAGAGATCCTAGGAACTACAAGTAAACCTGCAGTCTGAGAGCGAAGTGCTCTTTTAGGAACATATGGAACAATTAGATCTCTGATGTATGATGGAGCTTGATTATTAAGGGCTTTGTATGTAAGAAGAAGGATCTTAAATTCTATTCTGGATTTAACAGGGAGCCAATGAAGGGAAGCTAAAACAGGAGAAATCACATACATCCCAGCTCCAACACACCTGAATCAAATTGTTCAGTTCCCTCATCAGCAGTCTGTCAGCTCTTCAGAGGCCTGGTAACGAGGCCTTCATTTGATTCAGCTGTGATGAGAAGGGATGCACCTAAAAGTTGCTGGACTGTAGATCTCGAGAACCAGGGCAGGGCACCCCTGCACCAGGCAGTAGCTCGGGGAGGACATCAGATGGGAGAAAGGGTGGCGTAGTGCAGGCATCGCACCAGTCAATTAAAGTATGCTTATTGGTCCCCTTAAAAACAATGAAAACCCAGACATTTTCACCAATCTATGAAATCCCCCCGGATACCTTGGACGGCATGTGAAAAGTGGACATGTCTGGGGAGAGGAGGACGGTTGGCCACCCTAATTTATCCAAATGGAAAGATCAGATGTGTTCAGTTAAGTTTCTGCAGTCCTTTATTCCACAGATTTTGTACAATGTACTACTCAACGTAATGCTGCCATCATCACGCTTTACAGAGCTTAAATATATATTTACTTCCCTCTGTCCATAAACCACCAGATAAAAAATTAGCTGGCATTAGCTTGTCAATGTGGGTAGTTTTAAAGCAAAACTTACAGGATGCCAGTTCTGGAGCAGGTGTTCTGTTTTTAGTTGCCACTTTCTCAGTCTTTGCTGATGTTGAATTCACATTAAAACATCCTCACCATTTTACTTTCCTCTGAGGGTGACAGTTGAAGTCAGAAGGCAGGTCTAAATGCTCACTTCGGAGCTTTTGATTAAATAAAAATGTTTGTGTAGTTTTTCACACAATGGCTGAAATGCGACAGCGAACACGCTCCAGTGTGAACGGTACACACACAAACACACACACGTCTGTATGTGGAAGTAAAAATGATGACTATAGATGTTAGTGTTTGTGCAGCAGTTTGGCAATTCCTGCAGTCCGAGACAATTTTTTTTGACAATTTCATGTGACCAATCAGAGTAAAGTCACTTTCAAAAACATCAGATAGGTATTGGACGTAGTACGACATATGAAAGTGACTTGGGTTGGATTTGAAAGCATCGGTTTAGTGCTGTTCAGCCTGTCATAAAAAATGTTAAAAAATCCGACATGGGTCGTGGATGGGCAAAACAGTGGGATTTGATGAGTTTTTGCCTGCAGTGTGAACGCAGCCTTAGACATGAGTCGTAGGACATAGTTGCCGTTTTAAACATGAAAATGTTGCCAAACATGGTCAAAGCTGCATTTGGAATATATGGAGAAGCGGGTTAACATTAAGACAAGGCAATGCAAGGCAACTTTATTTGTATAGCTCACTTTCAACAACATGGCAATTAAAGCAAGAGGAGGAGCTTAATTTCTTCAAGGTTTTTTTGTTTTGGTTTAGTTTTTGGATTTCATTTTCTCTACATAGGTGTTAAGTGGGGATGACATTGGTAATGGGTTTGGTGCTGATGTACAGATTGACCGCCTAATTATCAGAATCTTGTCAGTAAAAAAGCTGCCAAATTCATTTAAAGGCCTGTTGATATTTAGTTCAATGGCTAATGTCACAGGAGAATTAGTTAGTCCCTCAACTGCTGCAAATATAGTCAGCGCATTATTAATGATTTCAGAAAATAATGATTCTCTTCCATCTTTCAAAGTCAGGTGATATCTGTTCAGTCTGTCCATGTAGATCTCACAATTAACCCGGGGACGAGTTTTCCGGCATTTTCTCTCGGCTCGACGACACTCCCTTTTTTCACTACGTACCAGCTGATCGCTAGTCCATGGAGACTTCTTTCTACCCGAGAGTACTTTAACTTTATTTGGAGCAATGGTATCAATGATCTCCAGAATGGTCCTAACCTCAATTGTATTGAGAATATGTTTAAAAACCAAGTTTGTGCCAGAAAAAAAAAAGACATTTTAAAAATTGACTTGACAATTTCTGCCAAAAAAAGATGAAAAGTTCAGCTAGAATTATGGCAAATGGATGAAATTTCTATAGCATTTCCTTACCAGTCACTTAACACTACAGCCACGTCCATCCCTCCCCCCCAGAAATGTCTGTGGTTTTGCAACTTTTAAGACATGTTACTAAAAATTACTAGTTAAGCTTGTATGCATAACATTAAACTGGTGTGGATAAGAAAATACCTATATTTAATGTTACATTCATCCCAGTATCATGTGCATGGAAACACTGTATTATGAGCATTGACCTACAGCAGACATGTTACAAATAGGTGTAAAATGTCTTTTAAAAGTCTAAATCACTTTGGAGCAGCTTTTATTTGCAGCTTTTTCGCTCACTAGCACTTGTTAGCATTTAAATGATTCTTTTTCAGGACGTCAAGGCTATTTAACAAAATACCTGCTTTGTGAGTAACAGAGGCGCTGGTGTCAACTTGTCACTTCGCCACCGACCATACCTGACAATCCTAACTAAGATCAGACTCCCTCACAGGGCCAACTCCAGATGACACAGGAAGAGAGCGAGCCGGAGCGGAAAGAGGGGAATGACAGCACAGATGTATTATTCATTTATTCATCATCTTTTGCTTTTTTTTTTCTCCTGTCATGATTCCAGGCCCACAAAATCAGCTTGCCCTCTATTTTCCTACTTCCATAAATGTCATTTGTCAGAGCATGACTGAGACAGTGGCAGCTAGAAAGGACACATTTTCACCCTGAATTTAGATTCAATTCACTCTTGCTCGTGTCGTTTCACTGGAATAATTGAACACGCAACAGAACAAAGATGAAATAAGAGGCCCAGGCAGACGCACTGTTGCTCGGTTATAGAGACTTGATGAATGTGTGAGCATTTGGGAGAGTAATTATGCAGTCAAATGGTCAGCATCCAGCTTGTCTGGGTGAAACTGGTGAGAAATATGTGGGCAGTAGGAGTGAAGTTCAGTGAGACAGCTCCACAGTGGTGTCAATTCACTTAGTAGGGAATCAAATTTAGGCTGGCAACTGTTTTAGCACCATTTTTGATTTAATGTGAAACACACGGAGGAATGACAAAATGCAAAGCATGAAAATCTCCAACAACCTGATGAGAACAAACCCATTGTTTTAGCAGAACAACCATCTGTCTCAGCTTCTGCTGATTGTTTGTTGGAATTGTCCACAGTTCTTTGTCAGGACAGCCATAAATCTTTCAAATAATACAGTGCGTTGTGAAAATAATAATTTCCACAATGTAAGTAAAGCACTTGAATCCAATACGTTCAATGCTTTCTTTGGTTTAGCTTACAGACAGACAGACAGACAGACAGACAGACAGATAGATAGATTCTTAGAATAGTCAGCTCTACTTTTCTGATTGATTTCCAAGCCATTTATATTTTCCGATACAAAATCTAATAATCAGAAGAAAAAAAATCAGTTGCACACCACATACTAGATTTCTACTTGGTGTCCATTCAAACATCTAAGAAATCGTGTAATACTTGTTCTTTTTGAAACACGATTGTTCACTCTGAGACGAATATGTGTGCCACACGTGAAAACTTTCTCCAACCCCCATTGCGTGCATTAGTCGCAGAAAGGAACAGGACGGCAAAAACGAGCGAGACAGAAAAAGCCGGTCCTTTGGACGTCACAGAGAAAATGACTATTGCCACGCCAACCTTGGCTTGCGACCGCCCATGGGTAGGCTGTATCGATTTTACGGCCAGAAGAGAGCAGAGAGCGTCTCCGCTAGTAGAAGCCAACCGTTAGCAACTCCACAACATGGTGGAACACAATTGGGCTTGTGTTATTTTTGGAGATAACGCATCAACTGGTAGGAAAGCATCTTTGGAACACCACCAGCGAAGCATAACACCATAAGAGTCGTGTTGCTATTAGCCATTCAGAGGCGAGACACTTACATATCATGAATATTAATGAGTAGGACTCGTAATTCTGTCCTTTTCCACCTAACCAATCCTCCAAAAACCTTTAACTCCCCGAAATACGAAGTCAAGAAAAACTTTTACTCTGTTTACTCTTACACATAAAACGACATTCATCCATACTAGAGACCACAGCAGAAAAATGAGTGAATGAGACCTCTGTTTAAGACTTTCTAAATGGCTTAAGTACCTAAGTATATTTGGAATATTTTTCCTGAAACATGTTTCCTATTAATACTGGAAAATAAAAAGATATAATTGAAAAAACACAACAGAAGCTTGACCATATAGTCATTCCTCACACAAGTTAGGTCATTTGAATACTGGGACATTTTCCTTTGGGTCATTCGTCTTGCACATGCCTCTAGTCTATCTTTAATAGTGTGCCAAATCGAGATAGATTATACATTACCCAATATCTCCTTCCATAAGCAGACTTTAAAAACATTTTTTGGCCAATTCTGAGCAGATGGTTTCCTCTCTATTTAAATTCCTCCCATCATCTAAAATTAACCAGAGCTGAGTATTGCTCATAGGCAAAACCACAACTTTAACTTGCATTTTACATTAGTGTTCCCATCTCTGGCTTCCTCGCAGGAAACTAAATGTGTCAAACTGCACATTGGCCTTGTTGCAAAGTGGTGCTTTCTAAAAGCCCTCTATGCTGACAATTACCCAAGTGACTCGAGTATTTTTATTTCTTTTTTTGCTTTTGCTATGTATAACTAGCTTCCATGAAAAATGAGAACTCAACAAAAAAACAGCATAGAAAATCTATTTGTGAATATAAGGTAAAAAGTTGTTTTTTTTTTTACAGTTTAAAAGCGTCAAAACCAGGAAAGAAGGGAAACCAAAGCCCAGGAAGGTGCTTCAGAAATGTTCTCCTGAGGTTTGAAGGCTCGGATTCAGTTGACTGGATGACTGAGCTGGTGATAGCTGGGCTGGAGAGCTTGGAGCTGCCTTCAGAGCATAAAGCATTGCATGTGAAGTTGGTACAGAAGTGCACCACAGGACAACTAGTTCGTTAAAATACTTTTTTAATGCACTTTGGAAGAAGAACACTTTCCATTGACCTTCAGCAAATGGCAAAAAAACAAATTCATGTTGTGACCTTATTCAGACTGTTTTCAATCTGACTGGTGCTGATTTGGGATCAGCTGGTAAGAGAATAAAGACATTTGTTATTTTGCTAAACAAAGAATGCTCCATAGCATAACCCTAATAAGCTACCCTGACAACATTATTTTGTGTAGAAGGTGCTACTAATGGAGGAAGATGCCACTATTGTCAGTGTCAGTCAGTGCATTTACATGCAGTAAGAGAAACCCAAATTACTACCTTACTCCGACTGAATTTGGACTTTTGAAATGCATGTATACACCTTAGTCAGGCTGGAGTCAAATCAAACTGGCCTAGTATTATTCAAGCTAAAATACCCAGAGAATGCAGTTGGAAAAACACATTTCTCTGCATGTAACAGCAGAGGCAGCTTAGCCAATCTATTAGCCGCATATCCACTCCTCCTACGGAAAGTGAGGAAACTACTGAAACTAGGGAAGCGGGAATAACAACACCGGAACGAGCAGCAACGAGTCCAACACAATCAAACAATACAGTACTTACAAAATGTACAGTGCAACAGTGTTGTTGTCGTCCATTTCTCCGCTGATTGTGCATATCCTGCTTTTACTCCGTATGCTTCACTGCCACCAGCATGTGTTTCCTATCTGTGTGACGCTCTAGGCCAACCGAAAGAATGCAAATGTGAAAAGGCACATGTCGCCACCTAGCGTCGCGGACGCGAACACACTTTATTCCCTAATTAGTCTGTCTGAATGACATGTAAACTGGGATAAAGGCACCCACACTGGTTAAGCTATTAGCTCAATTTTTACCAAAAGCTTGAATCTGATGTACACACAAACGTACTGAGTAAGAAATCCGAGGTACAACACATGTTGTGAAGCAGCTGAAAGGGAAACTAGTTTCTACAACATCTTGAAACTTGGGTTGTACGGTGGCACATTTGTAAGTACTGTTAATCCGGTACTAGGTTCAAAACCCCCCCCCCCCTTCTGTCAGGGGTCTTTCTGCGTGGAGATTGCATGTTCTCCCTTTGCATAAGGGGGGGCGGGGCTCTCTCCAGGTACTACCACATTTAGTTCTACCACATTCCAAAAACATGTAAGTTAGGTTAATTGGTCTCTCTAAATTGCCTTTACACTTTGCTGTGTGCATCTCCGTGTTGCCCTGGGAAGGACTCCAGACCCAGTAGCGCCTTCTGGCGTATAAGAGAGCACAGACAATGAGGAATGGGGATTACACTTGTAGGCAGTTTATTTAGGTGTAAAGAGAGCTAGAGAAAGACTTAGGTAGGCAACAGGAAGGCTAAACAGAGAGCAGCAAAGTTGCGGCTTTATTCTCCCTGTAAAGGAACATGCTTGATAACTCTACAGGGAATACACACCAAGCCAACTGTTTTTGTAATGCTAGCAATGCTAACAGCAGTAAGAAAAACAATTACTACTATTAGACGCAAGCGATGGTTTAAGCTTTCAACTACCAAATAATTTTATCTCTTGTTTTGAAGTTGCCTGTGGTCTTATAGCAAACAGTTTTTGAGAACTCATTGCAGTAATGTCACAAATAATATTGTATGTCTTCTTGTATTATAGTTCTTGAAGAGAAGTCAGTATTGGCAGAAATCAGCCACAAAACCGTCAGCAACTCTTCTTGCATCATCACAAACCATGAGATTAATCTGCACAATCAAACAGGCACAGTAGACGGCGTGTAGCCACACCCCACGCATTGTGCAGTGAGCTGAAGATAAACACATAGAGGGGGTTGAAGGAATGAGAACATTCATGACATGTTTGTAGTAGCAAAGTCCCAATGGAACATACTCAGTATGCACACAGCTACAGGGCACTTGTGGCATTTCTGGGAAAAAATGAATGTGCATGGAAATATGTATCACCCGGCAAATAAAGTCACTCCCCAACTACATGAACTTTTCAGATTAGTCACATAGCATGTGTGTGCCTGCACTATGGACCTTTTTTGCGTTTCTATGTCATTATGCTGATAACTTGATGAGAAAAGAATGAGCTTAATGCAGCACTTGGGAATCTTAGTTACCCTGCTGATTATAGAGACTATTAGGGAGTCAACTGAAGTAGGGAGTCTGCCTGCAAAGTTTGTTTGCTCGGGTCTGTGTGGACCTTTTCCACTTTATATGTTAATTTGTGAAATTGTTTACCAGCCAATGTGTATCTAAACACTCGCGAGACTGAGTGTGTCTGTGTAGCATTGTGCATTTGCGGGGTGTGAAAAATGTCTGGCCGTATGTTTGACTGGAATCCTTTCCATTCCTGCTGGTTGACAGCCTGTGTCAGAGCTGCCTGCAAAATGATGTTTCCACCTGTGACATCTCATAGAGACCGAGAAGGACACAGTCTAGTTCACTCTCTTTCTCTTTCTCACTGTGTCTCTGCTTGTCCAATTCTCTGTTCTCTTAACTTAATAGGAGCCGACACCCGTGCTCCGCCGCGTCAGCCTTGTCCAGGAAAAAGGTCCAAACCACACTAACCACTGGTGCAGAGCTCCTTTTTGTTTTCTATTGCTTCATATTTGGAAAAAAAGGATTTTTATCATCGAAAATTTAAATTTGTTGTTTCAATCTATTACAAATAGTTAAATTTTTATCAATATAAATAATGAAAAAAATATTTCTATCCGGGCATCGGTAAGGTATCCTTTAAAGCTAGTTCAACAATAAAATCAGTACACACAAATAATAAAAACAAGAAAGGCCTTAGATGTCTGTTGGAGAACCTTAGAGACAAAACAGCATCGTGAAGATGAAGAAAGAACGCAGACAGGTCAGGGAACTTTCTGGCCTGCATGCAAAATTGTTTTGTGACAGAAAACTGAAACTGCACATTACACATCCCCACTGTTGCGACATGGTAGTGGCAGCCTCACGTTGTGGGAAGTTGTCAAAGTTGATGGAAAGCTGCATGGAGCTAATTACATTCCAAGCCTACAAGGAAGTTTATCAGAGGCTGCAAAAACGAGACCGGGTCGAAGTTTCACCTTCCCGCAGAACGACGAATCTAAACATACACCCAAAGCTCCATGGGTAATTGAAGCATTTAGATCCACACAAGAAAATATATTAAAAGTACAAAATTAGGAATAATAATATGTACAATAAGGACAAAATTACAAAACTAAAGTTCTGGTTATTAAAAATAAAAATGGCCTACTCAAATATTTGATGTTGTGAATGAGCAAAACTGCTAGACATTGTAATTGCTCAAAAATGCTCAACAAAGTACTTACTCTGGAGGGCAAATTTCAAATCCATGCCACACTTTTCAGATTTTAGTCATAAAACAAGTTCAAAGTCAGGTATCCTGTTCTATCCATTTCACAATTATGTGCTACTTTATAATGATCTATTATGTTTATAGGGGTATGATTAAAATTTGCTAAGGCAATGTAAAGCTATAAAAGCTGTACTCCGTTGCAAGCTCTTACATTTTATTTTTTACTATCCCGATTTAAGTCAGAGTTTTAGACAATAACATGAGCTTCTAAAGTTAATGATTTATCAAAACTCCACTGTTGGCACAAAGTTTGTTGTGTTCAGCATCAACACTGGGAACAGCTTAGGGAAAGAACAAAGATCACTCCGAGTTCACAGAAAAAGGAGAGTATGAATTTTTGAGAGGAGAGGCACTTTCATTCCTCCCTCAATCATCAAAGCCAAGATGCTGCAGTGCTTCTTTGTCTCGAAAACATCTCCGAAGCGCACACACACACACTCGTCTTCTCTTTTCTTCAGATATTTTATCACAGGATAAGCTGCAAAGTCTTGTAAGCACTTTTTTATTCCTTAAAGACAAAGCAGATCCTAATAAAGATTTCAGGAGGATTAAATGTAATGGGCGGACATTTGTGGAAAGGAAAATGTTTACACGTGTATGAGTGATCGAGCTGAGACACCGAAATAACACGGCTGATGGGAATAACCCTTTGAGTACCCTTAACTCGAGCGCTTTCCCTAGATCTTGATTTAGGGTATTTGGACAATATGGATCTGAAAGCGCAACGAGAAAACAGACACACCCTATGAAAGCACAACTGCACTTCATCAGCTTCTGAGACAAGAACCAGGTGGAGAAAAGGAACATTCCTTTTCCTTTTTTCAAAGAGCCTGTTTTGACTAGAGCTGCCATAAATATTAAATAGATATCCTTCACACTGCTCCACATCCCATTCCCATCAGCAAATCATTTTATCTCTTTGTTTATTGCCATTATTCAGACACCGTCTCTAAAAGTGTACTGCACATTGCCTTGCTTAATATCACTTCGACACGGTCCTTCCTGTTTGGCTTTCCAGTTAAGCTGATGAAGGAGGAGGGAGACGTGGCCGAGGAAATTAATGTGGAGGGTCAGGACCCGGTGTTGAGCAAACTTTAGTGCTGATATGCAAAGCAGTGATTTAAAGCCTTTATTTATCCACTGAAACCTGAGCGATAGCACATGCTGGATTCCATCACTATCCTGCTTTGCATCACTTTCACAAACTCCTTCAACCCCACGCAACAGAACTCATACTTTCAGACTGGACTTTCAACACTCCACGACTTTTAAAGCTGGTTTGAAGACAAACACACCTCTCCTAGAGGTTATTGCATGAAACGGACTGGTGAAATTCATAAAAATACACGAACATTACTTTAAACTGTACGTTACTATTTTATCAGGGATTAACAAACGCTCGTCCATATTATTAACAAAACATTTTGTCTTTATTTGTGGCCTACAAAACTGACATGATTCACTATCCATCTTAGGTGTTGCTGTTTTCACGTCTTGCTACAGATTCTCATTCTCGATTTAGATCTGGGCTTTAACTGGGCCATTCTAGTATGTAAACATGCTTTTGAAACCATTCATTTGTTGCCTTGATCTTTGTTTACGGTTGTTGTCCTGCTTGAAGGTGAAGCTCCGACCCAGTCCTTTACTTAGTCCTTTGTCCCCCTGCTGGAGAAAAGCATTCCCACAACATCATGCTGCCACCACCATTATTTGAGATGTTCATGACATTTGCAAGGTGATGTGGGGAGTTTTCGCCACACATGCCGTTATATGTAGTTAAAACAGTTCAATAGTCGTCTCATTTGAGACCATGTGTCTGCTGTGTCATACATGATGACTTGGGCCAAGAGTTTCATCTCTTTCTTTCAACAACTGCTTTTTTTTGCCACCCCTCCATCTCCAGATTTATAAAACAACGAATAGTTGTCCTGTCAACAGATTCTTCCAACTGAGTTGTGAATCTCTGTCGCTCCTCCAGAGTTACAATGTGCTGCTTTAAGGTACACTGGCAAGTCTTGTGCTAGGTTTACAGTTGTGTGTTATTCTTTTTATTTTCTGTAAGAGGTTTGGTGCTATTACCTTTTATCCATTTAGGTTGTTTTAGTTTGCTTCTGTGAAACATAACTCAAAATTATTCGTGGAAAATTCTATTCATAGAGCATATCTAAAAAATTCACAAGAAAAGGCAGCTTGAAATACCTACATAGGTAGTACTATACTTTATTGGCTGGCATTTGCAAGGCAGCCAAAAAATTCCTTTTCCTTGGTGCTGATTGGATGTACCTCCAAGAGAAGGGATAAGGAAGACTGTGGATGTTAGCTTCTGCAGCAGAGCTAATCCACTGTGTGTATTATTGCATATTGGAGTATATTTGAAGTTTGAACTTCTAAAATAGGCAGTTATGAGCGTTTTTAGAGGGGGTCGCAAGTATTCATGAACTTCAGCAATTTGCGGATGCTGGGAGTTTACTCATCTTGCACTGGATTTTAGGAAAGGTATATACATAAGGGGGGTGAATATAAATGCATGCCACACTTTTCTGGTTTTTATATGTAAAACAATGTGAAACCATGTATTATTCTCCCTTGATTTTATAGTTAGGCAAGACTTTGAGTTGGTCTATCAAATAAATAAATTTAGGTTTGTGGCTGTAACTTGACGGAATGTGAAAAGGTTTAAGGGTGCATTCATACCAGCCCCGTTTAGTCCGCTTTAATCAAACTCTAATTTGTTTGCCCAGAAAGTCCGGTTCATTTGTGGAGGTGTGAATGTGCAATTGAACTCTGATGTGGACCAAAAAAGCTAATTCTGGTCTGCCTAAAAACCAAGGTCTCAGCTTGGTTGAAATGAACCCTGGTGTGGTTCGATATGTGAATCTATAGGGACGGGCATTCTGGGTAAATAAAACCAAAACAACCGCACAACAACATCTCTGCCTCGTTCTCTGCTCATGCAGAGCCCATTGCTCCAACATATTTGTCTGGCACAATTCCCAAAGACAGTAAAGTACTCATAAAATGCTTAAATCTGATGCTTCTCCATGTTTGTTTACATTTCATGTAACAGGAAGTGTCCCAATGTTGAGTGCTTCTTGGTGCAGTGCCACCACAGGCGAGGAGGTAAATATGTTGCTCAAAGGTTCAGTTTGGAGGTGTCGCTTGGCATAGTGGGAAGCAAGCGCACCAAGTACAAAGGATTCAGTCCTAGGACTCAAACTCGGCTGTCCCGAGTTTGAGTCCCGACTCTGCGGACATTTACAGCATGTCTTCCCCCACTTCTCTTCCCATTTCTGACCTATACAGAGTCAAATAAAGGCCACTAGGACCACAAAACTTAAAACCAAATAAAACAAAAGATTTGGTTTGTTTGACTAAGTGCAGTGTGAAAGCGAACCGAAATTGCTAAAAAAAAAAAAAAAAGGGGGGGGGGGGGGAGCAATAATGTGGCAATTTGGGTCCCCAGGTTGATCCGAGTCTAACGAGCTATCAGGTGTGAAAACAACCTAAAAAGTCAGTGTACGTTTTCAAGGTACTGTGTCTGGAACTTGGTGCAATAAAGGCAATTAAAGGTAGGAAATGGAAAATACTAATTTGTCCAATTGTAGGGACAGCAAAAAGGACAAGAGAGAGCTTAAAACACACTGATTTAACAAGCCATCTAGCCACTCTTGTGTATGCACAGCATGTACATAGCTGTGACCTTGGCAAGGTTCTCCCATGAGGACAGAAGGCTGGATAATACTAGAGGCCAAAGGTGAGACTCCCCCCAGCTCTGCACAATACATATTCAGTCTACACAGACCCTTGACTGCACCGTAGCAAGAGCTTAATTAAAAAGCAACCGTTCCAGTACACAGGAGTCTGGCTGACCCACATCCTCTGCTGGCTCTGTGAATCCTGGATTTATGTGCAGTGGGATGTTGGGGGGAACTTGAAAAGAAAAATGAGAAACTGTATAAGTAAGTCAGAATGATGACGAACACTTACTGTTTGTAGCCAGCTGTTAGCCTGTGAGTAAAAGTGAATGTGTGCCTGATGTGTGTCTGCGACTTCAAAACATGAATTATTCAGAATAACCCCAGGCGGTGGTATGTGGAAAAAAAAACAACTAGTGCCTTGTGCGCATACACACACACACACACACCATGCTTGTGTATGGGCATGTGTCTGTGTGGGTGTATAAATATATATATAGCTAGGGTGTGAGGAAGTCTGAGTGCATTTCAGACATATGCTGTAGACCTAATCCACTATGACAAACCTCTGACATCATGAACAGCAGGCATGCTGAGCAAATCCACTCATCCATAATAAATGAGTCAGTGGAAGAGTGAAACAGAGGGAGAGATGAGGGAGACTTTAGGGAGAGATAACTTTAAAATCCTGGAAGAAATTGACTCAGCAAATCTATTTCTGGGGTAAAATAAGATTGTCATGCACCACAAAATATAAAAACAACAGATACACAGCTTTTTAAAAAATATACTATATTCATACACAGCTTGGCTCAACACTAGATCTCCAGGAACTAAACAATGCTTTAAAAAAGAAAATAGCAGATAAATGCTTATACTGCTGCTAAAACTGTGTCCCTTTTTTAAACAAGCCTGGTGCAGCACTGTTCCTCAGTTTAGGCAGTCCAGTCCCAACCGAGACTTAAGAGTTCTGACGAGTTTGATGAGCCTTGGCTTTATTTTTATCATGAGGGTGCTGCAGTCGGCCCTGTGGTCTGCACATTGAATCGGGCCCTAAAATCCCATGGGTGCCTGGGGTTTAGGAGGTGGAGGAACTATATATGAGCCCCTGAGAGTCTTTCACTCACAGTTTGACTTCTGCTGCTACTCCATTATTTAACAAACACACTTGCACAGCACACACAAACGCATCGACATACTGTTACAAAAGTTTATACAAAAAGCCAAATACACATTTGTGTTGTAATATAACCCACAATGCCACATAAAATGAGAATCCTGTGTCTTCACATCGGTTCGTTCTTGGTTGTTATGGAAAGCTTTTGGTTTACTTGCTCCTACTCAGACCATAAATAACACTTTACAATATAGTCCCTTGCAAAAGTATTCATACAGCATGAAAGTGTTCACATTTTGTTATGTTGCACCCACTAGTCTCAAGTTATTACACAAAGTAGAGCATAACTTTGACATGTAGGGAAAATAGACACGTTCAATACTTATATAAAACCATCTTTTGCTGCATTTACAGTAACAAGTCCTTTCTCTACCGGGTTTGAGCATCTAGAGACTTACATTTAGGCACATTTTTTGATTTTGAACATGATTTGAAGTATTCTGGAATTAACCAGGTCTCCAAATCATTTTAATTTGATGAACAGAGAGTTTTTTGGTTCTATGTAAGATGATCCTGGGATTATTCTAATGCCTTTTTTTGGGGGAAGAAAATGGACTGAATTTGATTGTTGTCTTGTATGTGTTCCCCCACACTTCAACACAATAGGTCATGTATGGTAGTATGAAGGAGCAGTACAAAATGTGTAATGATGACTGATTAAGAAATATTTGACTTTGTAAAATACTGAAATTGATTTACACTACTCACAATAAGTTAGGGATATTGAGAGAGACTCAGTGGATGTCATACATATGGTGTTTGTTTTCACTTCAGATATTTTTGGGATAGGGAGGCAATTGAATTGGGGTGATAGACACACCTCATTTTGTTTTTTCCACGTAATGGTCTCACTGTGTACAGTGTGCCTTACATGTTGGGGCCAACACAAAAAATACTAAAGACAACCCTTTCCAAATGTGGCATCACTTTCAACATTCTGTTGGTTTAAAAAGCTGGTATTGTGAGTAAGTCATTCCAACTTCATCCTTCAAACAGCCATGAGCACCTTGCCATAGCGTGCCTTCGGGTTGATGGCAAGCAGTCAGATGTTGCACGTGAACTTGGTGTGTCTCAAAGTGTCATCAGCAGACTTGCATCAAGACAAAGAACTACTGGCAGAGTTCGTGACAGACCCAAGAGTGGAGCCCCACAAGTGACAGACCGCAACGATGACCAGTACCTAAGGACCTATGCACTCAGACATCGTCATTCAACTGCCACACAGCTGCAGGCCCGTTTATGAGATGAGAGGGGTACTACGGTTTCCGGACAAACCATTTGCCACCGACTTCAGCGCTTTGGCTTGAATGCCAGATGACCATTGCAGGTGACTCCACTGACACCAAGACACTGCCGTGAACATTTGCAGTGGCCACAAGACCATGTGACCTGGACAATGTTGCAGTGGTCTACCATCCTGTTCACTGACGAGTGTCGGGTCACCTTGCACAGAAATTATGGTCGTCAGCATTGCTGGAGAAGGCAAGGTCAGTGATACGCTGAGGTCAACATGGTCCCCAAGGTTAGCTTTGGTGGAGGAGGTTATTGTAGATGGCTCATTCACTGCACCTTCTTGCCTCAGAGACATTATAGAACCCATCATCATCCCCCAATTCTGCCAGCACACCCCCAACTTTCTGTTCATGGATGATAACGCTCCACCACATAATGCCAGAATTGTCACAGCTCGATTTCAGGAAGTCGGAGTGCCTCATTTGATATGGCCAGCAATGTCCCCTAACCTGAGCCCCATAGAGCACGTCTGGGACCAGCTGAAGGAGAGACTGGATGATCGTACCCCCACCCCTGTGGAAGAGTGGAACGTATTGCCTCAGGACAACATCATGAGGCTAGTGAGGAGCATGAGACGTCGCTGTCAAGCTGTCATTACAGCAAACGGTGAAAACACTCGCTACTGACATTGTCAATTTGTGTTATTTGGGGCTACCCTTGTTATAGTCTACATTTTTGGGGTAATAAATATTACACTAATGAAAATGGTGTTTCTTCTCATTCATTATCAGTAATGGACACATTTACTTATTTTATTAAAATTCCGACCAAATAGGAATAGCACTCATGTAAATAACAATATCCTTAACTTGTTGTGAGTAGTGTAGATATTTTTGAATTAATATAGCTGATATGTTTCTTCCAACTCAATTTTTCATCTATCATTACACTGAGGAATTTAATTTCAGTCACTCTTTCAATATTTCATATCATTTATCATGAGTTTCTTATTCGTATTGGTTGTTCTATTTCCAAACACTATAAACTTTGTTTTATTTAAGTTCAATGTTACTTTATTAAGATCATACCAACCCTTACATTTATTAATGTAATTATATTATATTATGTTCACATGTAGCATGTATATGCAGCTCAGAGTGACCAATCGTATTAAACAGTTTCTCAGTGAACGAGACCTTTAAAAAACAGTGGTTGTTTCAAATTATTAAAACAACCACTGCTTCTCTCTACACAGGGGTTATTTAGAGTTTAACGATTAATGAAAAATTCTGGCAGCTCCAAGGAAAAATGTGCTACCTACCATTCATTTTGACTGGGCATCTCACGAATCCAGACAACTGGGGTTTCTCCCACAAAGCCCATGTCATCGTGGGAACTGGAGGACGACTGGTCGGACAGGTGGGCAGGAAGCAGGGGTGGCCTATCGTCCTCAATTATCACGGTGTCATCTTGTGGCATGTTCACAGTTGGAGAGAGCTGGTAGTGACCTGGAAAGGGGCAGTCAAAGAAAAAGATTAAGCAGAAAGCATGACATAAGTTCCTTTAAAAGCATGACTTTCAAACTTTTAAAACTGAATCAATATTCAATTCCATACAGTCGGGGAGGCCTGATAGCACAATATCTGACAAATATGTGATCATGCTGAAGCAACTTCAGACTCGGCTTCCTTCAAAGACACTGTGTGATAAACATAATAATATCTTGCTTCACAAATTGCAAAGATAAAGAAACCAGCCAACAGATAACTTCAGACAAGGACGGTAACACTGTGTGACTGCACAATTAACTTTTCATATAAGCCTGTTTCAAGGACATGGGTATAAAATGGTTAAAACAAATGCTAATCAGGAGAACATTTGCAATGCTAAACACACAGGAAACTAGAAAAAAACAAAACACATTGTTCATCAATGAACTGGGAATTTTTCTGGTGGGAAACGGGAAAATACTATATTTTTCTGATCCGTAAACAGACCATACTGAAACAACAAAAAGTACAAATACAATACAAAGAACAACTCTTTTTGGTTTTGTTGCAATGAAGACTTAAAATTAGCTTTTTCCAGTACCAGTGAGGCGTGGAGGTCAGAGAAATCCCAGAGAGGTAAGAAGCTATTCAGAAGAAAACATTGTCTTTTACGACCATTGTTCAAGTGTAAGAACGATGATTGGTAAAACACTTTGTAGCAACATTTTATAGCAAAAAAGATGGTTGTGTAGCACAGAGTCAAAGATTTAATAAGATACAAATGATCAGACAAGAAAATACATAACTATTTGTACTACATATATTGACTGTTAAATGGCAAGTAGCCATCTTGGATTTAGAGGTCAAAGTTGGTGAGAAGCCTCCCAGTTTTCCCACCTGGAATTCTGACTGCAGAGAAATTGTTTTAAGTTGGAATTCAGAACTTTTGACTTCAGGATACAAATGAAAAGCATAATTAATCTGCATCCTTCAGCTAAACATGCAGTGCCAATGCACATAATGGTGAAGGTTTTACAGAGTTACCCCAAAAACAACAGTCAAAACATCACCACCAAATGCCCCGTACTAGCAGGAGCTCACAGTTTTAGTTGAGGTAAGGATCTGCGGGGCGCTGGGTGGCTTGGCTGGCAGAATGAGGGCACGTTTTGCTACAGTCCTCAACGTGGCTATCCTGGGTTAGATTCCCACTCTCGTGCCATTTACTACATGTCTCTCCTTTCTCTCCACCCTCTTACTGTCACGTTACTGTTCAATAAGACCACTGGTGCCAGATGAATGTTTAAGAAAAATGGAAAGGGTGTACATTCCATAGAAATACACATGATGACTGCTGTCTTTGTAATGCTAGCTCTGCTAACTAGGCTAATTTCATATATAAGACGCATAATTCCACAATGATTTTGTGTTTGTTTTCAAATGGACAGTTATCTCATATTATAGTGGTTGGTAACATAATGTCAACCCTATAAATAATTAATGACCACTTACAACAGAAGGACCATATAGAGAGAGAGAGAGAGAGAGAGAGAGAGAATGCTGCTTTAATGTAGTAGTTGAAGTTCTTCAAATCAAATAAAAATGGGCTAAAATCAAGCCTGGCAGGCCAAAGCTATACAAAACACAGAGATTGGAAATTGGCAACACATTTCTTAGAGGTACATCTACGAAATTATTCTGGATGCAAATGTATTAGGTTGTTTATTTTTTCCTTTCTTCACCTCTACACATCCTTCCATTAGAATCAGTCTGACAGTTTATGCTTAGCCCTGTTTATACCCTGACAAATATAAAGCACAAACAAATTCTGATTGTATATAAGCACACCTGTCAAATAGTAGCAGACAACTGACAACCACAAAAAGGACATTATGAGTCATAAGGGAAGCTTATAAGGCCTGCTATCCAGAATTTAGTCTGTTAATGCTACAGACAAAACTTTTTTGAAGCAAGCAGTTTCATCCATTTTTCTTCACTCTTCTCCAAGGACAAATGCCTAGGAGAGCTTTCGTGATCTGTATTCTGCCCCTCCCGATTCTCCCTGCTGAGGACATTCAGAATTGCTCCTTTGCTGCTCCTCAGGAGTCAAAGTCAATGGGGATTGTTCTGGCACTCAGCACCAAGGGCAGCGGAGGAGCTGCTCGGCTGCATAAGAAGTGGAATTACAATGCTTGGTTGGTTGGACGATTCACTCAGGGTATAACACACGCATCGGCCCAAAGTCAAGACCCATTACCAGATCACCTGCTTACCATTAGGGACGGCTTTTCAGAACTTCCTGTGGCCTTTGCTTTTCTTTCCATTATAAAAGGAGTCATTTTCAAAATTAAATAGCTTAGGAACAATTGTCCTTAATCACTAACAGTAGACAACAATATTTACCCTGGCATTATTCCAACATGAGAGAGTTCCTAATTTGACGGGGGCCATGCACAGGATAAATGCATGCCCTGGAAGAAAATCTGAAGAGCAATCAACACAGCAGTGAAATTTATAGTTAAGTCTAAGGATTCATTCAAGCAAAACCAAGAGGAGGAAAAAATAAACATTGATGGGGCAGACAGAAAACAAACGTTTCATATATTGTGTGTGTAAGAAAACTAAGTTGAAAAGGTGGACTAATTACAGTGATTTGTCATAAATATGAGCGCTCTGATAACCAATGTATCTTAAAAGCATGTTCTATGAAAAAAAGTTCAGAGCTCAGAGAACATGGCTGTCCTGCACAAACTCCCGTTTAAATAACATATTTGAAGAAAAACTAAAACAGCTGCGCCTAGAACATGACTGATGTGCCGCAGATAGGTAGGATTTGGCTATGAATAAATATTATTAATAAGATTAATAATTTTATGTAAACATGACCAAGTGTAGGGGCTCCATCCTGGTGGATTCCAGGAATTCAATAGCTAAATTGTTAGGTCTCAGTTTATGTTTATGATTACCAGCCTGATAAGGCAGAAGTATTTAAACAAATGAAGGAATAAGTTATTTTGCTGTGGACATTAATTGTACGCATCACTCCAAGTAATCCCAGACAACTTCTCTTTAAGTTAAGGGGACTTTATTTGGAAAATAGAAAATCCCATCTATTCTAAAGCATGCAAAAAGTACTACAGATCTTATAAAACAATAATAGGTGAACATTAAACACAATTAACATGAAATAAAATCAGTGAGACAGCTGAGGATCGGGTCAAAAATGGAGGGTGTGGCCCTCACTCCACGGGGCCCAAGTCACAGATAGCCTGTGGGACAAAAAGTCATAAGTCTCAGCTCTGTGCCAAGATGGAGAACAGCACATGGAGTCTAAGAAAGAGTCATAAAACTAGCTTTGGCTAAAGGAGCACATGGGGGAAGCATCCATGTGGTAGGCCTCTGCTTTAGACTAAAGACAATGGAGTTAAACTTATCAGCTAAGACCAGCTAACGCAGGCCGGACCGAGCCCGACTCTGCCGACGGTGATCAGGGAGTGAGTGAGTGAGTGAGAGAGAGAGAGAGAGAGAGAGAGAGAGAGAGAGAGAGAGAGAGAGAGAGAGAGAGAGAGAGAGAGAGAGAGAGAGAGAGAGAGAGAGAGAGAGAGAGAGAGAGAGAGAGAGAGAGAGAGAGAGAGAGAGAGAGAAAGAGAGAGAGAGAGAGAAGGAAAAAGAAAGAAAGGTATGATCTGCTCAGGATAAAAACAAACAGTTTCAAACACAGCTTTGCTTTGAACGAGGTCCAGTCCACTAGGAGGAGAGCAAATTGTGTCTGTAGTTGTGCGAGAAAAGGAAGAGTTGTAAAAAAAACAAAAAAACCTTGTATAGGATTTAAGGACCGTGTGGCCCAAAGGCAGGCTGTCTTGGAACAGTTCTTATATCGCGCAGCCTGGTTACGCAAACGGGGTGAGCACTTTGAAGCTTTGAAATGATTTCTTCCCCGGTCCAGCGGGTCAGAACAAAAGAGAATCTTCACCGGTGAGATGTCCTCTGTTGAGGCTTAGTTTCTCTCTGAAACTTCTGGCTTGAGAACAGTTTGAAAATGGGAGTGACTCCAATCCTTTGGCCGTGATGTCATCGCCGATGTCACCATCGGCCATTGCTGGGAAATGTGGTCTGCTCAGTCCATCTTTGAAATAGCTCCCAGCTATCCAAAAGTCTGTTCAGTTCATCTTATGAGAAATGTAATCACAACACCAGTGAAGAAATTAAATGCTAAACAATCCCAACACTAATGCAGGCCGCATATTATTGATTGTACATTATTCACTACAATCAAAAGTAACAAATATTTAAGCAAATTCCAATAAATTCAGTATCAAAAACTAATGCTTCTTCCCAAAGGGAAATTAAATGCTGTAACTAGTTTATTTGATGGCTGTAACTACTCCAACAAGCTGCCAACCAGAGTACCACGATTCTAGTTACATGGCATTGATTTAAAATATGCATCAGGACATCCTTAGTGGTTACGCGTAGGTATCTCACTATTGCATTGAAAATGTCATGGCTACAACCTGGAGTAAGACAGTAGCTTTGCCTTTATACAGAAGGTTAGTTTGTGTCACTTACACACCCCATGAATGTAGCATTCACTTGTGTTCACACAATGTCCTTTTCAGGACAATAAATTACAAATAATCACCGTGTATTCTTTCACGACAGCCTGGCACTTGGCAAAGGACAGTTTTAATTAGAAGCTGGGAGCTCCATAAAAATTCCCAGCCAGGACCTCTTGACACAAGACATAGAAGTGCAGATGAAGCATTGTTAAAGTAATTCTTTTTTTTTTTTGCTAAGTAGTGAACAGAAACCCAGGTACTCACCCATGCACATGTTAAATGTCTATTGGAAAGCTATGGCCAGGCCAACTGTGATGCTTGGAAAGGTGAAAATAATTAGAGAAACTGGAGCACTTTGTGTTCTGCGGTTGTCAGCATAAAAAGCCAATGCAGTCCAACAACAACTGATCATTCTAATGCATGTTGCAGCCGATGCCAACTTGACTGTATAGCATGGAGAAATTAAGCAAGGCACATAAAGGTCAAATAGGTCAGATAATATGGAGATCTGTGGGGTCCTGTACTTTAAGGGAGCTAACAAGCTCTTGAGATCATAAAACCTGGTTGAACAGGAAAGCAACACTGTGGTTCAAATCAAGCCTCCAACGAGACAGTTTTACCATCACCAGCTCCTCACAGTCTCAGTGGCAAGGACAGGATCCTGTGGCAAATCCAATCTAGAGGTTTCACAACCATCCGCCATCCAGATGAACATTTGCAGCTGTTCATTATGTTAAAATGGTTCTATTCTTTTTATTCTTATTGGCATAATGAGTTAATAAAGGATATTTTGACAATAGAAACGTATTTAGAGCACATGGAATGTTGTACCAGCTGTTTACTCTATAAAAAGTGACCCTTGCGATTATCTTGTTTTTTTCCCCCAAGCCCTTTCTTATCTAATAGCACCAGAGCAAAAATAACCACAGGCATCAAAACCTGAGAGCTGTGAATGCAATTACAGGTTTTTTTGTTGTTTTTTTAACCAAACCGCAAAACTCATATCTTGGCTAAAATCAAAATGCTGTTATTTAGCTTGTTTTGACCTCAATAATCCTGAAAAATACACTGGAACCTTTTATGCATTTTCTTCCTTTTTTTGTGGAATAAACACAGAGGAGAGAGGGGGTGGGATGGAGGGGGGAGAGAAAAAAAACAATATTATGAAGCTATTGGAAATAATCAGCAGTCTTAAAAATCTTAAAATAACTATGCGAGTCCACATGGGAATAAATGTTACCAATTATGTTTAATAGCCAGAAAACTGGTACTCTCATGAAAGGGTTATTCAGTATTTAGCAGAGCACAGAGAAGATTTCCCTGGTAACATGACTGTGTCACTGTGGCCTTAGTCTGTTATTAGAAATAGCCACCTATGAGCCACTTTGTCCTAAGGCAGATAAACACTGGCAACTCCCTGCTCCGGATTACTGTCCTTTTAAAAACAGAACAGAAGTTGTTGGTCAGCGTGTTTGCGATTTGATTATGGTGATCATTAATTACAGTGTTGGAACACGGAATTTCATAGGGATTGTGCCTCAGAGAAAAAATGCTTGTTATTCTTTTAATTTTATTTTTTAAATCAATCTAGAGATATACAGTAAATTTTACTTTCAATGTTCTAACAGTTACTGTAGCAAAATTTTCCCCCCCCCTTTAACTTTTTCACAAACTTCAATGCATTTTGGGGGGATTTTTAATATCTACATGCTCCCACTAACCCAGATTATAACAACCAATAAGATTAGCTCCCATAACTATGCAGATGACACTCAGCTCTACATTACGATGTCAACAGGTGACTTTGAACCCATCCAAACCCTAAGTAAATGCATCGAGCAAATCAATGGATGGATGTGCCATAACTTGCTCCAGCTGAACAGAAACAAAATAAAAGTAATTAGTTTTGGACCTAAAGAGGAACGATCAAGAGTCAGCACACAACTTCAGTTAATACAGCCAGAAACTACTGATCAGGCCCGAAATCTAGGTGTAGTAATGGTCTCAGACATGAACCTCCTGGGTCACATAAAGGCAATAACAAGGCCAGCCTTCTGTCACCTGAAGAACATTTCTAGGATTAAAGGACTGATGTCACAACAGGACCTCGAAAAACTCATCCATGCGTTTATCTTTAGTCAGATTGATTACTGCAACAGCGTCTTCACAGGTCTGCCTAAAAAGTAAATCAGACAGCTGCAGCTCATCCAGAACGCTGCTGCTGGTGTTCCTCACTAGAACCAGGAAAGTAGAGCACATCACACCAGTTCTAAAGTCATTACACTGGCTCCCTGTAGCTCAGAGAATAGACTTCAAAATACTTTTACTACTTTATAAATCCCTGAATGGCTTAGTACCAAAGTATATTGAAGATCTACTGTTACTATACCAACCCACCAGACCACTCAGGTCCTCTAATTCCAGTCTACTCAAAATCCCTAGAATTAGAACCAAACATGGAGAAGCAGCTTTCAGTTTCTATGCTCCTCTAATCTGGAACAAACTTCCACAAAACTGCAAAGCTGCTGAAACACTGAGTTCTTTTAAATCAGAACTAAAAACGTATCTGTTTAGAGCTGCATTTGAGTAATGCTTTGATGTATCATACGTCTTTGTGTGCTTCTTGCTTTATTGCTGTTTTTACTTTATATGCTTTGTCTGTGTTTTACTGCTATTTTTATTTTACCTCAATCATCCAAAGCACCTTGAATTACCTTGTTGAAAGTGTGCTATACAAATAAAATTGCCTTGCCTGGCTTGCCTTATGAGATTGACCAACTGTTGTAGTGCATAATTAGCCAAGAAATCGAGACAAACCGCAGTTAAAATCCCCTGGGGTTCTCCTTAGCTCCTCTCTTGTGGGATGCGGTCAACCCCACCCGGGTCCGCCTGGGGCTCTGGGGGTCCTTTGGACGTCCTGGCTCCGATCTCCTTCATGTCTGCATCGATTCCTGGGAGACGGATTGATGCCTGCTCACACCAGCTATCAAACACTCTTATGGAGAAACACACACATAGATGTGGGGTCTCTGGTGTTAACAGATACATTCTTGGGCTGAGGTTATCATTACTAGAGCTTGATTAATCGGTACCATGAGTTTTTCTGTGACATTGTTGTATTTTTATATCCATTTTTGTATGATGTGGTTGTTTAGTTCTTAGTTCACGATATTTGTTTTGTTTTTTCGATGTTCCTTTTTTGTTTTGTTTTTTCCCCTCTCTCTGCCATCCTGTGGGTATGGAGGCAGACTTCAATGTCTTCCTGTGTTTTCTTTGTTCCCCTTCCTCTCTTGTATTTTCAACTCACCCCCTCTCATGACTTTTTGTTTCCTACCTCTCTTCTTCATCTTCTTTCTTTCTTCCCCTTAATTTTCCGTCTCCGTGTTCATAACATCAGGAAATAAAAACCCCAGCAATTCATAATAAAGATTTTCCACACATATATCAAGTGGAGTACTATAGCAAAAGCTGTACTGCTCCGCTTGTGAAAGTAAATCTGTTGGGCTTCTACTTGGTACTCAGACACAAATTCTGAGCTCCACACTGCCAAACAGGACACGTAAAAAAAAAAAAAAAAAGATTTTGCTCTGCAGGGTGATTTAGCCACGCTCTATTGTAGCCTCAGCAGGTCTACCATTGGCTCGGCTAAGTGTAGGCCGGGCCGATCACAGCGCTCTATCTTTGTAGAGAGACGTTGAGCAGGCTTAGCAACATTACGGCAGAGCTTTTTTTTGTTTGTTTTCACGATGACGGCAGAGCTGCGAAAGAGCACAAAAAAAACAAAGATGGCAGCAACTCGGTAACGGCGCTCATTTGAAATGGCTTTTGCAGCCATTGACTGATTTCCGTCCCTATGAATACGTCATTGACGAGGATAGTAAAATCATACATGGTATTTAATCTGTTTTACGAACAATATCCGAAAAGTGTGGCATACATTTGAATTCAGCCCCTCCAAGTCAATTTTTACAACCTCCTTTTGGTGCAATTGCAGTTGCAAGTCTTTTGGGTCACAGTAGAGAAACCCAGTATTCACAGATTCACCTATCTGCAGATTTTATTCATGGAAAATCTGCCCATTCGTGGATTTTGTAGTAACGTATATTTAGACTATTCTAAATAATAATGCAGCTTGGGGAGCTGGAATGCCTAGATGCAATGGTAGGCTACTTGACTTGCTATTGGCTGGCGTTAGCGAAGCAGTCAATCTTGCAGCGTCATTTATTTTCCCCCGGCGCTGATTGGCTGTATGCCCAAGAGCAGAAATAATGAAGACTGTAAACATCACCTTCTGTGGTAGTGCTGAGATGGTGTTTACTGTGCGTAGTAATGCATACTAAGGTTTATACAGTATGTGAACTATTAAAATAGGCCGTTATAAGCATTTTTAGAGAAGATCTCAAGTATTTGTGGATTTTAGCTATTCGGGGGCTGTGGTCCCTAATCCCTGCGAATGCCGGGGTCCACTGTCTGTCTCTACTGACTTTGTACATTGACAGGCATACATTTCTACTAAGTTCTACCTCAGACAGACTGAATGGAGAACATCTGTAAATGTGAATTTAACCCATGCAATTGTTATAGTTGCCCCTTCAACAGGTTTCTCCCACCCAAGCTTCTCCAGAGTTACCACCGGCTTCTAGGCTGCTTCTCTGACAAATGCCCTCTCTGGCCAGCCTGGCAGTTTAGGTGAACAGCCATGTCTCAGTAGGCCTGAAGTCCTGCTAAACTCTTTCCATTCTAAGTCGATAAATTGTACAGTGAGATGTTCAAAGCTAGGAAGGTCGTTTTTTTTAACCCAATGCTGGTTTAAACTTCATCTCCTGGTTGCTGTGATGCTGTATTCACTAATGTTATTTTTCTAAGAACTTCACAGAACCGCTGGATTTATACTGAGACAAAATGACACAAAGGTGAACTCTAATTTGTATGCATTGTGGTGCATGCCTCACTGTTCAGATTTTGATTTGTGAAGAAGATTGAAAACCAAGTAGATGTCTTCCTTTCTCATAACTATGCCACAGTTTGTGTTGGTCATCACATGAAATCCCAGCAAGTCACATTAACGTTTGTGGCTGACAAAATGTGAAGAAATTAAAGGGGTATGATTACTCTTCCAAGGCTTCAAACTACGCCTCCTTATTTGTTGATCGTCAGGGTAAGACAATCAGCTGTCATCACTGTCATGCTTCTAAGACTTTAAATAAGTATATCCCCCTCTAGCCATGTGGGCTCAGCTCATGGAAGCCCTCCTCCCTGAAGCAGAGATGTTCTTCGTTCGTCTTGCACAGAGCGAGCACGGACTGATGAGCTCTTGAACTTGTAGTGCCACCTGGCTGCATTCATCCTCACAGACCAGAGCCTGGCTGCTCTTCCTATGTCCATTGACCAAGCTTTGCCCCTTCAAACACTGAACTATAAGGTGAGAGGACACACTAATAGCTCGACACAATCTTCTTCCTCCTTTATGATTTCCTCTATCTCTACCTCTCTGTTCCTACGTTCCTTCTCTGACACTTTGGCCTATTGATTTGACTGGAGGAGGGATCATTAGCTGATCCCAGCTGCCATAGTTTTAAAACCCACACATGGATTGCAGCAGCTAATCACTTTAAGTACACACCAGCGAAAACCAATGTCTTTATGCACACCGGGGGACTTCTGTGCCATTTTTCACCAGCTTTTCACCATGTTACAGGACTGATTCCCACATCAGTACAATTGATCTGGACATTTAGTAAAATGGGCTTGAAGTCAATGACTTCTCTGAGAAAGAAATATTCAAGATGCATGGAGTTAATTAGCAATTCCCCTGGACCAACAGAACTCCCATTTTACAGGTGTTATCAGCATCCCCGGGACTATAACGTGATGAAAATATAATTAAAAAAAGTGGCGACAGCTTTTACCATACATCTAAATGTTCACCGTGAAAATAGGCCTGTCAACTAAGATTTTATTGTTAATATTCTAGCCCACCTTCTAAAATGATGCACTGCATATTATTTAACGAAAGCCCTTTTGATAGAGTGTTGCCATAACCATGACAGATTGGCCCAGTAAAGCTTTGAAAACTGTAAAGGTCTAGGGTACTACTATTTTCACATCTGTCACTTTTCTCCATGGGACAGGAGGATCAGCCTTAAGTATTTTGGACACAAAATTAAGGAAAGGTAATGCTTCCTCACACAGCAGCCCATAGACTGTAAAAAAACCATTCACCCCGATAGAAGAGGACAGAAGGGTCAGAGTAATCTCTCTTAGTAAGCCACTGGACCAAGTTAAATGTCTGAGTCATCTACACATTGGCATGTAAAGGCATAAAACTTCATGCACAACTACAGTTATTTTCAACAAAATTGTTCTAATGAGGCTGGTTTGTCAGATTAAAAGTATATTTTGAAAATAAACTTTAAAGGGGCTATATGCAATTTTCTGAAATTTAAACTCGCGACTGACCCCATGTGGCCAAAAAAAGGAACTGCTCTTCCTTTCTGCTCGCTCTTGCAGTGCACGCTCTCAGTCTTCGATCTTTTTGGGCACTTGTCAGGGGTTTAACTTTTTTAGTCTTATGTGGAGTTACTGTTGGTGTCAGAGTTGTCCTTGGTGTCTTCTGTGTATTCGCACAATCCATTTAACTGCTTGGGAGTGCCGACTACCGGTAGTGGCAGAGTGATCTGAAACATTTTTATTTTATTTTAATTTTTTTTACGTGTCCTGTTTGGCAGTGTGGAGCTCAGAATTGGTGTCTGAGTACCAAGTAGAAGCCCAACAGATTTACTTTCACAAGCGGAGCAGTACAGCTTTTGTTATAGTCCTCTACTTGATTTATGTGTGAAAAATCTTTATTATGAATTGTTGGGGTTTTTATTTCCTGATGTTATAAACACGGAGACGGAAAATTAAGGAGAAGAAAGAAGGAAGATGAAGAAGAGAGGTAGGAAACAAAATGTCAGGAGAGAGGGTGAGTTGAAAATACAAGAGAGGAAGGGGAACAAAGAAAACACAGGAAGACATTGAAGTCTCCCTCCATACCCACAGGACGGCAGAGAGAGGGGGAAAAACAAAACAAAACACGAAAAAGGAACATCGACAAAACCAACCAAACATTGTGAACTAAGAATTACACAACCACATCACACAAAAATAGATATAAAAATACAACAACAATGTCACAGAAAAACTCATGGTACCGATTAATCAAACTCTAGTAATGATAACCTCAGCCCAAGAATATATCCTTAAACACCAGAGACCCCACATCTATGTGTGTGTGTTAGCATGCTTGTGTATATAAGGTTTCTCCATAAGAGTGCTCGATAGTTGGTGTGAGCAGGCATCAATCCGTCTCCCAGGAATCGATGCAGACATGAAGGAGATCGGAGCAAAGACGTCCAAAGGACCGCCAGAGCCCCAGGCGAACCCGGGCGGGGCCGACCGCATCCCCCATTTAACATGACGTCACATCCGCAGACAGCGCGGGAAAAATCCGACCCGACAGAAAATAGAAAAAATTGGATACAGGCTTACAGGTGAGGTAACAAGGTGTCAGTATGCTCATAAGGAGATGTTTGAGTCATAAATGGTCAAATAAAAAGGCTATTGTTATGTTTATTTTGGGGAAAAAGTTGCATATAGCCTCTTTAAGAAGATATTAAACATACTGTTCATTAAGCCCACATTTGTGTATTAAAAATGTGGCTTTTTAACCACATTATCTGGGTGTGTTAGCTTGATTAAAGGTAGGCCAATTGCGTTCAACTCCAGCCGGACTAAGGTGTATACATGCATTTCAAAAGTCCAACTTTAGTCGGAGTAAGTCAATAATTTGGTTTGCTCTTACTGCATGTAAACCAGTGTTTCTCAAACTTTTTTTATCATTCCCCACTTTGGACAAAGGAGCATACACAAGCCCCCCATGCTTTTATCGCCCCAACAGAATGGTGACCACGCCTGATTTTTAAAGTGTTTTATTTATTTAAATAGCCGAGTTAGTCTACAAGTTTTTAAGGGTATAAATTAGTTGGAAAAAGGGGTTGTGCACTGGTATAAAACCGGCTCAGAAATATATGCTGCCAGTTGTTGCTACATGTAGAACTTCAGCTCACAGTTGGAGAAAATAAAAGTTGTAGTTTTATCAAATTTACAAAGCTTTCAAAAGTACAAAATAAAAAAAAATAATATTAAAATAAATAAACAGCAAGATACTCATCCCTGTATTTCCTCCGTGGTTGACCGTGTGACTTCTCTTACTCTGAAACGTTCCCTGATCTTTTTAGATATTTGTATATTTTGTAGATGGAATCTCTGATAATGCGGCTACTTCAGCTTGTTTTGTTCTGCTGCGATATATTCCAACGTCAAATTTCCAGCCCGATGTTCCAGGTCCCGGTTCTATTTACAATGATGATCACAATTGCTGATTTATTTGAGTGGGTTTAATTTTGTGAGAGGGGGGAGTTGGTTGATTTAATTTACAGTGCAGGGAAACATTTACAACGACAGAATCTAGGGGGGAAAAAACTTTTTAAATCCCGTTGATGTCACGCCCCACCTGCAATACCTCTGCGCCCCACTAGTGGGGCTCGCCCCATAGTATGAGAAACACTGATGTAAACGCACTGACTGTTGTTGAGTTAGCTATTGTCAGCATCAGTGAGATGTTAAAAATGATTAAGAAACACATATATGTAAGAAGCTGTTTAATAGGAAATTGTACCGTATATTCTACAACAGTCCACTGTTAATTTAGACTACAAGAAAGAGGGGGGGATTGAGGCCTAACAAACAGGAAAACTGAATGTAGAGCTGAAAGCTGCCATTTTTATCTTTTGAGTTTTCACCTCGTGTTTTATGAAATGTGCAACATTTGAAAATGTTGGCAGCTTTTTGGGAACCTAAGAATTGAGGTCAGGTCTACATTCTTTCTGGTCTTCCCAAAAAGAGTATATCAGGTTTACAACTACTACAAAATTCAGCAGCACGTGTCCTGACGAAGACCAGGAGGCGGGAGCACATTACACCGGTCTTAAAATCATTGCATTGGCTCCCCGTACATTTCAGGATCGACTTTAAGGTTCTTTTAATGGTTTTTAAGTGTCTTAATGGTCTTGGGCCTTCTTATCTCTCTGAACTGCTTTTACCATATAAACCTCTCCTTGTCACCCCAAAAGTCAGGACACACAAGCATGACGAGGCGTCTTTCCAGTTTTATGGCCCTCACCTCTGGAACAGGCTGCCAGAGAACCTCAGGGCTGCAGAGAATATTCATGTTTTTAAGAGCAGGCTCAAGACTCACCTTTTTAGCTTAGCTTTTAACTGATTATTATTTATCACTGTTTGTTTAATTGCTTTGGATGCTTTATATGATTATATTTTTATCAGTTTTACTTTTCAATCTTAGCACATTAATTTACCGTTTCTTTTTATACTTTAATTTATCTTAATCCCCGTTCCAGTGTTTCCTCTGTGGGAGCCCTCTGCCCCGGGAGCGGTGGTCGGCTGTAGCTGCCTGGGTGCTCTCCGGGTGGAGCTTGGGTGGAGGTGGGGGTCTTGGCCTTGCCTCCACTGGGTGCCCTATGTCAGTGCCTCGGCTGCTGCTGTTAATCTACTGCTGCCGGGCAGATGGCTCCTCTGATGGCGTTTCCTTGCATGGTTCATCTGCACTCGGCCCAAAGTCCTTTTTTACCTTTTCTTTTAACTGTGTGTGTGCATGGGAGATGGGTTGGGGGGAGGGGGGTATAACTGTGACCATGCTTTTAAATCTGTGGGGGAGGGAAGGGAAGGTGGTTTTATGTGGGGTCATTTTAATCTGTAAAGCACTTTGTGATGCAACTTCTTGTATGAAAAGCGCTTCATAAATAAAGTTTGATTTGATTTGATTTGATTCTCTCTGTTGACAAAAATACTACAGAATGTGAACTGTACTAACCAGGGTAACTGGCAACATAAGCTGCTGCTCTGTAATAATTTCATCACTCATGACCCTACTTTAGACAACAAACCCTATAATGTGAAATGTATAATATTTGAGATATGCTCATGAGAGACAATAACATCGGTAACAAAGTTAGTAGTTTCTGCAAAACACCTATTATACAGAGGTAAATGCTGTCAAATTCTGTTTTTAAAAGCATACAAATAGATATTTTTGGTATGTATACATTTCCATAAATGCCTATAGTATCATTTATGATACAAAACTACAGAAAATTCAGATCATGTTAAAGAAATGTTTTGGTTTGATGTGAAGCATCCAGTAAACAAATCAAATAAAAATATAATTCTCTATTATTTATAGGATAAAACTTTTCAGGTTTATTGACTGCTCACAGAAGGCTATGTTCTTTTAGCTATCCTGACTGCAAGGCTTGGCACGTGAATCTCGACTATACACATGACAACAAACATCTTTGTTTCCCCAGTCAAGTCCAGCACTCTGGTTCCAAAATTCCAGTTCAGATCTACATGTTACTAAGGCACCAGTACTTGGTGTGAATCTGTGCGAGATCCAACACATAATGCATCAGCTCACAAGTCCCAATTTTCACCCCAGCATGTGAAACCCACACTTAGTGACACTTTTCAATTACAGAAAACAGAAGTGAAACTGTGTGTGATCCAAATGACCTTGGAATAAAAATCTGACGATTCATGACATCTAGTGTGCACACTGCCAATGCTACCCCATATAACATACCCTTCCATTCACATTTCTTTTTTTACTCTAAATCCCTGTTTTTCCATTTTTGAGGAACAACAAGCTTCATTGAGATATTCCCTATCGATTCATCATCAGGGGTCATATTGAAGATGAAATCAATAGGAGTGACAAAGAAAAGAATATAGCATTATTTGAATCATGCCGGGTGTAAGGCAAGGCAAGTTTATTTCTTTAGCACACTCTCAACAACAAGGCAGAGGGATAAAGTAAAAGCAGCGATAAAACAAAAATAAAAGCCGAAAACATAACATTAAAGACACAACACATACGACACATTAAAACATATGACATTCCAGCTATTGCTAATCAGTTTCTCAAAGGCACTTAAAGATTTTTAGCCTTGATTTAAATGAACTCAGTGTTTCAGCAGCTTTGCAGTGGGGTGGAATTTTGTTCCATATAAGGGGAGGGTAGAAACTGAAAGCTGCTTAGCCATGCTTGGTTCTAATTCTAGTAATGATTAGTACCACAGACTAGAGAAGACCTGAGTCGTCTGGGGGGTTGGTATAGTGACAACAGATCTTTAACATACTTTGGTGCTAAGCCATTCAATGATTTATAAACTATTGTATGTTGTGAAGTATATTTTCTGAGCTACAGGGAGCCAGTGTAAGGACTTTAGAACTGGGGTGATGTGCTATACTTTCCTGGCTCTAGTGAGGACGTAGGCAGCAGTGTTCTGGATCAGATGCAGCGGTCTGATTGAGTTTTTAGACAGACCTATGAGGACACTACTTTTTCCGAGGTTCCGTTGCAACATCAGTCCTTTAATCCTAAAAAAATTCTTCAGGTGGCCTTGTTATTGTGTCTTTATGTGACCCTCAAGGTTCAGGTCTGAGTCTATTACTATACCTAGACTTCCGGCATATTTGCTGAAGCTGTTGGCTGACCTTTTGATTGTTCCTCTTTGGGTCCAAAAAAATGACTTCAGTTTTGTTTCTATATAGCTGAAGAAAATTATGGCAGATCCATCCATTGATTTGCTTAATGCATTAACATATGGTTTGGATAGGTTCAATGTCACCTGGAGACATTGTAATGTAAAGCTGAATATCATCTGCAGAGTTATGGTAACTAATCATATTGGTTGTTATAATCTGGGCTAGTGGGAGCATGTAGATATTAAATAGGAGGGGCCCCAGGATGGAGCCCTGGGTCACCCCACATGGAATTATATTCTGCTCTGATAAAAAATTACTTATTGACACGAAGAATTCCGTTTTTTAGGTGAGACTCAAACCAGCCAAGTACTGTATCAGAGCCCGACCCAGCTCTCCAGTCGTTCCAATAGTACATCATGATCAACAGTGTGAAATGCTGCACTGAGGTCCAAAATTACCAGCACTGTGGTTTACCACAGTCTGTATTTATGCAGTTGTCACTTGAAAACTTTGATGAGGTATGTCTCAGTGCTGTGGTGAGCACAGAAACCAGACTGAAAGATTTTTAAAATGCTTGGTCATTGTTAGGAAGCTGTTTAACTGTTGAAACACATTGGAGATTGCCCTGTAGTTCTGCATTAATGTGTTGTCCATTTTGTTCTTCTTTAGTGGTGGTTTGATAACTGCTGTTTTTAAAGCCTGGGGGAAGATACTTGATAACAGGGATGAGTTCACTATTTGAACAAGATCAGACCCAATGACAGGGAAAAGTTGTTAAGAAAAACTGTGGGCAAAATATCCTAATTAGTTAATGATTTCTTCAAGGATTTTTTGGTTTAGTTTTTGGAATTCAATCATTTTCTCTATATTGGTGTTAAGTGGGGATGACACTGGTAATGGGTTTGGTACGATTTACAGATTGATCGTCTAATTGTCAGAATCTTTTCAGTAAAAAAGCTGGAAAGTTCATTGGGGACGACTGTGGCTCAGGAGGTAGGAGTTCATCTCGTAACCAGTTGGTTTCCGGTTCCAACCCTCACTCCATCCGTCTCGGTTGTTGTGCCCTTGGGCAAAAACCTTGAGTCTCACCCTCCTTGCCTGCTGGTGGTGGTCAGAGGGTCTGGTGGCTGCTGTGTGTACAACAGCCTCACTTCTGTCAGCGTGCCCCAGGGCAGCTGTGGCTACAATGTAGTTTACTGCCATCTGCGTATCAATGTGTCCGTGAATGGGTGAATGACTGAATCTAGTGTAAATGCAGGTCATTTACCATTTAAACTAACTGTAGGAATTTAGTTCAGGGGGTATTGTCACTGGAGGATTACTTAGTCCCTCAACTGTTGCAAATAAAGTCTGTGCATCATTAATGTTTCTGTTAATTATTCCAGAAAAGAATGATTCTCGTGCATCTTTCAAAGTCAGGTAATATCTGTTAAGTTTTTCTTTGTAGAGCTCACGGTGAACCTGGAGTCAAATTTTCCGAAATTTTCTCTCGGTTTGTCGACTCTACCTTTTTTCTCTATGTACCAGTTCATTGCTAGTCCATGGGGAGTTATTTCTACCAGAGACCCACTTCCACTTTAGTTTGATTGGAGGATGAAGGGGATGGGAGTGAGGTGGGAGAGTGAATTTGTTTAAAGGTTTCAACTTAACTGTCCTGATCTTGGGGGTATCTAGCTAGTTTAGCAGAGATGGTGATTTCCAAGAAAACACCGAAATGGTTGTTGATGAAAAAGTCCAGAGAGTGTCCTTTATTGCGCGTTGGTTGTTTGACATGCTGTGTTAGGCGGATGCTATGAAGAGTGTCACCTAATGTTTTTGCTAGTCTATCTTGGGGGTATCTAGATAGTTTAGCAGAGATGGTGATTTCCCAAAAAACACAGAAATGGTCAGAGAATGCAATATCAATTGTCGAGATGTTTCATATACTTAAACTTTTGTTGATGAATAAGTCTAGAGTGTGTCCTCGATTGCGCATGGGTTGTTTGATATGTTGTGTTAGGCCGAAGCTATGAAGAGTGTCACCTAAAGTTTTTGCTAGTCTATCTTGGGGGTGGTCAAGATGGATGTTGAAATTCCCCACAATGATTGATTGGCCATACTCGATACATATTAAAGTCAGACGGTCGCTAAAATAACTTTAGAAATTAGCATTTGGTTTTGGGGTTTTATATAAAGTAAGAAATAAAGCTCTGTTAGTGTCCTTTATCTGGAGAGTTAGATACTCAAAAGAGTCAAATGTGCCCAGGAATCCATTTGAAAAATTAGAGTTAGGAAAAATTGTGGCTACACCTCCACCTCGTCTGTGTTTTCTGCTCTCGCTTAGAAAATTGTAATTTGCAGGAGCTGACTATCAATATAGCTGTTTCATTATTTACATCTAACCAGGGTTCCAATAAAAATAAAGTGTGTATATTTCTCTTAGTGAGGAAGTCATTAATTAGGAACGACTTCCCAGACAAAGACCTGCCTAAAAGAATATGCCAATTAGATAATTCACAGCAGAAGATTTTACAGAACATAGAACCAGGTATAAACAGCCTCTACTTTTATCACTGCCTTTCATAGCTGAGGTTTAGCTTAGCTGTTTTTACAGAACATAGAACAGTCATGGCTTGGCAGGAACAAGTTTACATTTTCACTTTATTGATTTGCTGCCAACTCCAATAACTCAGAATTATAGTCAGGTCTTAATTTTTCAGCATCAAAACCTTTCCATTTCATTTAGCTCTGAGTCACACTAGGTTCATTTATGGAAGCATGAGCTGCATAATGGAGCACAGCAAAAGAGGAAAGCACCTGATTTGATTAGGGAACTCCTCTGTAGTCTCTCAAGGACTAAAACCCCCCAAAGTTCTGATAGAACAAAATGTTTGAATGACTCAAGCTAGCAATTACTGAGGCAAAAGGATGTATATTTGTACACTTCTGCAGCTGTGTCCATGCAACAGAGGTGTGCAGCACCACGTCTCAAACGTCGACGTCTAACCTTCATGATTCAGTAATTTAGCAGGTTTAGATATACTCCACATCAAGCTGTCAGTCAAGCCCTGGCGGCTGTGTGTTTCCCGACCTCGTCGAGCTGATCTCAACATCTGTCCTCTAACCACAACTGTCACGTCTTGCACACCAGGCAATATGTCTGAGTCTGTCTGAAATCATGGCCAGAAAAAGACGGAGTGGAAACGGCTACTCGCTGTCAGGCCTGCAGACATTTACCATCAAACAGTTTGTCAAAGTGAGGAGCCAATTTGAGATATTCTCACAATTTCAATCAGATTTCAACATAAAATTAAGTTCGTAACCCCACATTTTGGCACAATGTAACTTTTAATTTATATACATATGTGAGAAAATTCTATCTAGTGAATCGACAGATTACTTCCAAGCTGATGGAAGGAAATTGCTTGAGTTTAGGTATTTACCCCCTTTGTTTAAAAAACCTCAGCAACGACAGGCACTGTTTATACCTGGTAAAAACCGGCCTCAAAGATTACATAATGTTTTTGTATTAAAGGACACAACCAAGCAAGCGACATAATGTCCAAATCAAGACCAAGGTTGACTTTAACTAGCTTGATACAATATTCTGCCTAATCCTCAAGGTTCCCTTTGAATTAATGACACATCGGCGAACGTCATAAAAAAGGAGCAGATCAACAAACCTCGATACAAGAAAATATGTCATTTATTAGAGTGGCAGCAAAAACACGCCAATGAGGCTTCAAAATTTTAAGATGAACATTAGAGAAGATAAGCCTACTGGCTCTAGGTTGATGGGGATACTTTTAGCCTTTCTTTACGGAAAGTAGCCATCGGTTTATCCAGAAAAAGGCAACATTTAAAGCTTATCAAAACGTAGTTAAATTTCAACAAATGCAGAAGAAAATATGTTGGTCAGATTAAAGTCAAACCCTATAGAGGTCGAAACAAGTGCTGGAAAGTTTGACATAATTTAAGGAGTAACAGATGTTAATAGATATAGGCAGAACCTAGAGGAAAAACAGAATGTACTACACAACTATTGTATTACATATCTAACTGGCTGCTACATTTACTGTAGAAATCCTTTCCAATAAGTTAACGTTTTCAAAGCTGTTGGCACTTTTATGTAGTGCGTTAACTGACGGTAAAATATCTGTTTTTTATATTTCTAACTGCCTGATCAGGGCAACTGAGGTGGAAATTTGGCCAATTCAAATCAAGAATTCATTTCTCTGTGCGGTTCTACTACCACTTTAATTTATCACTTAAATATCTTCATATCTTCAATATCATTCAAAAACAAAAAAGTAATTAAAATTGGACAGGTACAAAACAAAGATTAATATTTGTGTTTTATAGCTAAAAAACAAATCATGGGCACAGTGACGTTTCCAGTCCTAACCCTCTGATGTGGTTCTTAAAACTCGAAAACTGAATCAAACATGATACTGATTTCTTCTATAATAGGAACAAATGCCCAAGAGGAATAATTTGGCCTCCAGAGTCAAACGCCACTTCATTCTATATCAGTTTAACAAAGCATTTTGCCTTTTAACACCTTGTATTCACAGTGAGGCACAGAGGTTTGCTAAAACGCATTTGTTTTTAAATAGCATCTCAAATTACTCCAAAACGTCTGCTAATTTAGGATTTTTTTTTAAGAAGTCCAGGAAGCCCAACTGTAAGCTGGATAAAAACCTTACATTCTTTACATTTTACCAATTAGATCCCAGATGCTGAGTTCCACCTGTGTGAGGCAGCGTTGTGTTGGAGTTATAAATATAAACCAGACACTTACTACATCCAAAGTTTAAATAGAAGAAGTGTGTCAGTTTAAAAGATGAAGACCTGTCAAAGAAAATAGGTGCAGGTTAATAACGGAATAACTCGGGAGACAGACTGAAGACACGGAAGGAAAATATCCGACATTTTACCGTAGCGAGACGAGGCACGTCAAAGATCTGAGAGTGCTGAGCTTCGGCTGTGATCTCTTACTGCATTGGCAGCCACTCCACCCACATCCCTAAAACTTTCCCACTTGCCTCATTTGACGTCTACTCTCCAGGAAAGGACACATGGCCTTGCAGCTTCAATAGTTTAAAAAAACTAAACAAATTCCCCATTTACTGCAGCCCCTTAATTATAGTTGATCAGAATATCACTCTGAAAAGCTTGTAGAATGCACCTATGTGGAGCCAAACAATTTAAAACCAAATAATTTTAGCTGCAGAACGAACAAACAAAGAAGAGAACAACTGAAAGCCAGAGAGAGAGCTGGGGGAGTGGGGGGCTCAGACGGAGGTAAAGTGTCAGGAGCAAACCTTATTGATCTGGAGTCTTCATTAACCGTCGGATGCCTCTGACTCAGTGTCTGATCCTCTAGGATCAGTGGCAGAGTGGCATCGCTCTTGGGGGAGTTGGAGGGGAGAGGATGGAAAAGAAATAGGAGAGTAGGAAGGCGAAGGGTGAAGGGCAACATTGTACATCAAAGAGAGGGCACAAAAATCACTGGATTATTTTTTTTGATTTAAAAAAAGAAATCGTGGGAAATTTTACAGAAATATGGAAGTTGTCTTGAAAAGAGCACACACATTCAACAACAATCCCTGTTTAACAATTATTCATGAACCCGCTGAAGGTTAAAAAAAAGGGAAGGAGGGGGTTAGCCTTTGCCGCTCTCCATCATTCCACACACTGATGCAATCACCTTCAGCCTCTGAACGTGGATATGTGAAAGGTCTGTCAACGTTGAGATGACAGCAGTGACTGGTTGAGGATTGAATTGCCAATTCTAATCTACCTCCGTGATCCGTGATCTCAGCCCACTGATTTAATTCGGCCAGAATTGGAATTGACCCAAATTAAACCAGTGGAGTGGAGTGAAGGTAGGGGGGATTGGGGCTGACGGTAATCCCTGGGGGAGGTTGGAACAGCGAACTGTGCTTCTTGGAATGTGAACAAGAGAGATTGGGCTTTGAAAATGATGTTGCTCAAGACCTAAAACGAAGGAGGTTCTATGCACCTTTCAAAAGCATAGTTTATAATGTTAGACAACACATTCATGAGGTTGCCAGCTCAAACACATATCTCATCAATCTAAATAGAAGATAGATATGAGCGCAGAACAGAAACCTAGCTAGATATGTTGACAGAGCAAAACTCACCGTTGCGTGCAAGTACGTTAGCCCGGGTTGCAGGCGTGTTGTCCAAGACGTCAATAGTTTCATAGAGTGACTGGGAGATTTGATCTTCATCGTCATCCAATGGAGCATTAACAGGAAGCTCCCACATTGCTGGACTGTCCTATGAGTGGACGGACAAGAATGGATGTTACTCTTACAAATGTGGGAGTTTTTTAATAACAGGAGGCAGGTGGGTTTACAATAGAGCAGTTCCATTCAGTCGGCTTAGGTCAAATTAGGTAAACTCGGAAAAGTATTCACACCCCTTAAACCTTTTCAAAAATCTGCCATGTTACATTCACAGGTTTTACTCTGTGTTACTGAAATTATTTTAATTTAATCATTGGTGGACAAACGGCACATAACCCTGAATGCTGTGAATGTCGTTCTTCAGCAGGGACCAAGAAGCTGGTCAGGGTTGATGGGAAGAAGGATGGGGATAAACACAGGACAATTGTAGAAGGAAAAACCTCAGTGGTTGCTAAAGACAGGAAACTGGGACATTGGTTTACGATAGACCCTAAACCTATGACCAGAGCTATAATGAAATAACTCAAATCAAAGTATATTCATGTGTTAAACTGGCCCAGTCAAAGTCCAGACCTAAAAGAGACTGAGAATGTGGCAAGATTTGATAATTGATCTTCACAGATGCTCTCTATCCTGTCAGAATGAGCTTGAGTTGTTTTGCAAGAAAAAATAGGCAAACATTTCCATCTCTAGATGTGCAAGGCTGGAAGAGACATACTCTGAAAGACTTGCAGTTGTAATGTCAGCAAAAGATCGTTCTGCAATTCATTTACTAAATGTCAGTTTTCTGGTTTTTATTCGTGAAAAATCTTTGTGTTCCTGTCCTTCCAGTTCACAATTATGCTCCCCATTGTGTTGGGTGTCACATAAAATTCCAACTAAAAACCACACAAGTTTGTGGCTCTAAGGTGACAAAATGCAACAAAGGTTCAAAGGGTAGGAAAACTTACAACGTATTGATGTGGGTACATTTTTTCATTAAATCTTTTAAAGGTCTTATTCGCTTGTTGGATGGGGTCTCTAGTATGAATGAATGCTGTGTGAATCAATTTCTGAGGAAAAACTGGTCTGGCGCTCCTGTTTCAAAAGACTGATGTTTCTTTGGAGGAGTGGGTGGGGGGAACCGTCAGGATCACCAATCTGACTCATTATTATTCATGATATGCAAACGCTCGTCTCCGATTGGCCAACAGCAATCAGACTCTTATGCTGCCTTTGAACAAATAACTGACGTAACTTAGTCAATAGTGGTGAGTGGAGCCTTCCAATGGGCGATCATAAGTCAAGGAAGGCAAGACCCTGAATACTACATTTCTCTGTGTGTTAGAAGAGCCTGGCCTTTTCTGACTTGCTCGTTTTTGCTGTCTATTTCCTTTCTGCCACCATGCAGGCAATGGGGGTTGGAGAAAACGCTTATGTGCAACATGCATATGCAAATCAGAGTGACAGACTGTATTTAAAAAAGGACAAGTATTACACTGTTTCTTTGTGAATGAGACCTTTTAACAATTTGGCTGCTAAGAGATGTTTGTGTTCAAAGAGAGACGAGACAACACCTTTCTCAGTGTAGCTTTATCCCAATAACTTTTTTGCGCAGACATAACTTGATGAAACAAAAACGAAAAGTCAACCTGTAAAATTTTAATGGCAAAGACATAAAATAAATAAAAAATACACTTTACAACATACTAGAGATAGTTTTAATCGAATAACATACCAAGCAAAGTATATGAGTATGAGTCATTTCTACAGAAAAGGAAGAAAAGGTTGTATGTCACACGGTTCTTATGTCGTGTCATCAATATTCAGGAAAGATGGAACCAAGGTCTGAGTATCCATCACCGCTTAGCTTGGTATTTTCCGGTTCAGTAGTGTGTAACAGGTCCAGCAGGAGTCCAAGCTGGATAAAGCTCCATGGATTTCCCACAGCCCAACAGACAGCTGTCGCTAACAATGAGCTTGAGCAGAGGGACCGGTGACATTTGCCATGTGGTCGATGTTGTGCACTGCTGATCTCTGAGCCCCCAATGCACTTTTTCCATGAGCCACTCCTTATCTGGGGACATGTCTGGTTATGAGTCCACTAGTTTATCAGCCATTTCATTTCAGCACAAAGCTGATGTAGATGCAAATGTGAGAGCCCTGACGTACGACAGGAAAGTTGCTTCTAAAATGACTCCTAATTATGGATCTTAGTTCCTCATAACCAGCTGGCTAATCAGAATTCAGTGCCATTGCATAAGCACAACACTCAGCTAGGTTCATCACAGTAGACAGTTAAGAAAGAGTGGACATGTAGGGAAAGAGGAGAGTAAAATAGAGGGAAATTGGACCTTTGGTTAAACAAACATAATGGATGTGTGCTGGTGTTGGAGCCGATGCCCCAGAGAACCGAGGGTGCTGCCAAGTGGTCTCGCTGTGCGAGCAATATGCTGGGCTATAGGGTCAGGGGTACTTATTGGCTGTTTAATATAAATGAGAGGTTTAATGTGGTCGAAAGCACAAAATCTTATCAGAACAGTGTGTTGATGAGAGCGAGAAGGGAGAGGAGAGGAGAGGAGAGGAGAGGAGAGGAGAGGAGAGGAGAGGAGAGGAGAGGAGAGGAGAGGAGAGGAGAGGAGAGGAGAGGAGAGGAGAGGAGAGGAGCCTGTGCACGGCTGGGTCAACACAATTACAATCAGAGCCATGGCTGTAGCCAGCCTTTTAATGAAACCATCTTCCAGAAAAAAATAGACTCAGTAAGGTTTAAATTGCTGAAATTAAGATTTATTTAACATACTTTCTCTGTTTTATTCAACTGCTGTCTGCAGTTTTTAATATGGATTGACCTTTGGCTCATCACACACCATATGGAGGACAGAAGTAGGGGTTTGGGTGTTAACGTGTTTAGGTAGTATATTATACAGTATATTTAGCATACCTCTCAGAACAACAGCCACAGTGCAATAGTGTTTTCATCTCTTTAACCTTTTCACATTTTAGACCATTACACCCACAAACTTGTGTTTTCTGTAGAATTTATGGGATAGTGGACATTTGTGAAGTGGAAAGAGATACATGATTTCCTGATAAAATATTTTTTAAAGTGTCCATTCAAATATGTATTCAGCCTGTTTTACTTTATTATCCCTAAATAAAGTCCAGCACAAGTAACTTCTCAGATGAAATATTTGGTCAACTTGTAAAGTGTGGTGGAAAACCAATACTGAACACTAAACACAGTGTTCGGGGTGTGAATAGGGTTAAAATTCCAATTTTATTTAAAAACGAGCTGATGTTTGTATTGTATTCCATACAACCTTTTCCCGTTTCACAGAATCTGGCAAGGAGTCAAAAGAAAAGAAAATCGGACAAACACGGTAAGCTGCGCATAAAGCTGGGCATACACTGCACAATATTGTTAGTAGTTCAATAACTCATAGCTCAAGAATTATGTTCTCACACTGTGCAACCCGATGCTCGGATGAGACCTGACACCTTACACTGTGCGCGACACATTGGACTCTTGAATTCGGAATGCAAGGGGGAGGAGGAAGAGGACTAAGAAGACAAAGACGAAGACGAAGAAAGAAGACGTAGGCCGAAGTTGAAGGAAGAATAAATAGAACCCAGAAGAGAGTAGACGCTTGGCAGAGAATGGGAGAATGCTAAAAAAAACGTTCCTCCATGGCAACCGTTGCCATTTTCTGGGGAAAATAGTGTAACAAAGCTCCCTTTTCCCTTCTGCTTCAATGTTGGAGCATGAGCAGTGTGAGAGGTTCACATAAATTTGGCTCTTGGGGCTGCTTCAACAGCACGATACACAGGAATTCAATGTATCATTGGTTTGATTTTGGTGCGGCCCTGTGGTGTTAAAGGCTTCTCGTTACCTCCTGTATGCTACACGATACACGACTAGGCCGGAACACAATTCCCCAAATTGTTGCACGAATGGAATATCGGCTCAAAAATTGCACAACGCATGTCCATCGTAAGTAGCCCCGTGACTATGTGCACAGCGTAAGACTGGCAATTTCGCCAGAATGGCCACTCAGTGTACGACTGTCAGCCTGCCTAGATCATTAATAACGTACACTGAGAACCCTTTAACAAGGTTCTAATAAGAAACGTGACTCATTTAAGAGTCTGGTGCCTGTGTGCGCACTGGAAAGCAGAGCGCCATAAGCCAGGCTGAGGTTAGCAAAAAAACCAGTAAGACAACTCACTGAGAATGGGCTAATGGTAAGTCACGGATTCAGCCAGCAAGACTCAGGCCACGTCCACACAAAGCCGGTGCGTTCCTTATCCGATTTTTTTTTCCCTCGTTCTAAAAAGAATTCCGTAAACACGGTGTTGTCTCAAGAAATATCTGCGTACACACGAAACCACTGAAACTGACGGTGTAGTATGTATCCCAGACCAGTAAGGGGAGCTGTAATTCTGCCAAAGCGATAGACTGTACACGGAGAAGACGACTTTGAGCATGCGCATAACCTTGCGCGCTATATACAAACCAAGAAGAATAAACTTATAACAAAGCAATAGATTTTGCTGTAATAAAGCCAGTAGGCTTAGTAGCTTCTGAGGCACGAACAAAATCATGTAGTCCGCCATTATTGTTGTTGCAGTTACGTGTGACGCAGCCGACACGTGATGTGATGACATAATCGTTTCACAAAATATACGGATTGGCTGTACGCACGAAACCGAAGGGTGTCGTTTTCAGATTTATCCACTTTGGGACCCGGTTTCAAAAAATAACGGGTATCAGTCTCCCAAAACGCCGGATCCGTGTGGACGACACGCTAATACAATAAAAAATTTATACATATACAGCTAAACGCGTCTCAGTGTGGACAGGCCCTCAAGCTAGAAGTTTTAACTAACGACCCTCATCAGGCTGTTCATGGTGAGGCAAAGAGAGCAGAGGACATTTCACCTGAGCTACATTTACATTAAAGCGGATTTTTCTTTACACCCCTTACTCTACAGAAAGCATACAACTGCAAATAAATCCACAAATGACTCACATGCTCAGTGTATAACAAAATACTCTTTTTTTTGGCATGTCAAATGAAAATTGTTTTGTTTTAAGTGGAGCGAATGGCTGGAAATGTGTGAGTAAAACAGCTTAGGTTCATTAAAGAAGAAACATGCAGAACCTGGATGCAGCAACTGCTTTCTTATAAATATTAAAGATATGCAGATTGGGCGGCCCTGCTGGTAACTGTTAGAGACTATCTTGGTAGTGGTCCTATAAGTCCAGGGCTGTTTTTTTTTCCAGCTACAGTCTGCCTCTGCTCACAGGAGAGTACTGAATGTTCTTTGGGTTTCACTTTGCAATCACACAGAGAATCTTTGTTTCCCCTTTTCTCCCAAGTCAGAGGAGCTTTCCTGGTGTTGCTGCGGTAACTGCAGAACGGAGCTGCTTCCTCCATAGAATCATCCTAGAGGGATTTCATTCAGCTCCTCTCCAGAACTGATTCTGCCATTATTTATTAAAATAACAGTAAAATGATCTTCTTTGTAGCAGCTGGGGAAAAGTGCAAATTAACGTCCCTAACAATGTAAAATGGGACAAAAACAGAAAAAGAAGAAACATTCCAGCAAAATTCTTAAGAAGTGAATTGGCAAAGTTGTTCTCTTGACTTTGGTTGGTTTTCCACCCATTTCTATAATGGGTGAAAATAATATTTTCAACATTTGATGAAAATACAGTGGATATAATCTTCTATGAAAACAGTATGAAGCACAGAAGTTGAGTGGATAAAAAACGAAAAAAATCTGAATGGTGAGCTCTCAGCATAAATAAAACACATGAATAATGGATTTTTAGGATCTTATCATTTGAGCAAGATTTAAGAAATAAACTTAAACTATAGATGAATGCTTTTTTTATTTAAGAAATTATGACCATAGAGGCTGAGGAACTAAACACTTTGATAACTATAAGATTTAGAAAGGTAATTTACATATGAAATGGTTTCTCTATATTTAAGAGCAACATTTTTATAGATGAATGAGCAGAAATTCTACTTCCATTTATACATATAACAAAACATTGTCATTATCTGGTTTAGCAAAATCAGTCTTAAACTCTTGTTTTTCTTTGTCCTTTACTTCTGCTAAAAATACATTTAAAACCAATTAAACGTATCTAACAGGACAACAACCCTAAAAACGAAATGGTTTAGATCAAAACGTATAAATTTTTTAGGATCCCCCAGGCAAAGTTCATTGAAAATTGCTGTTCATAGGGACTCTCCATTCACTCTCTGAGCTTGAGCTATCTTGGGCCCTGTCTACACGCAGATGAAACCAGGTGTAGCAGCAATTATTATTGGTATGATATTTCATAGAATAGGCGTCTCATCTACAAGGAGCTGGCGTTTCAGGACACCGTAAACGACCATGTTTGAAACCGGGTCCCAGAGTGGAGACATCTCACAATGCCGGCTCAGTTTTCTCCAGGTTTATGAACTCTCTGGCATTTATTCTGAGTGGATGATGTCATGCATGACTTCATTAGATAAAGTAAGTAAACATGGCGCCATACTGTGTTGCGGTCGTAATAAGGAAAATACTGACTTTATTATGGATCCTAGAATACGATTTACTGTCCCTACTCTCTGAGCAGCAGCAGAAAATGGATCCGGAGAACCACAGGGATCATATCCTTTGGAATAAAGCTCTCATCTGAAGCTAGATTTGTCGTGTTTGCCACCGGGTTGACTGTGCACGCTCAGTGTTCTTTTCTGTGTTTCTCTGGCAGTGTCACAGCGCCACCAGTGGGCCCGGCATATGTACTGCAACATTTTAAGCCGGTTTGTGCGAATTCATGTGGACAAACTTTTTGATTATTGTGGTGATGTTTTTAAAGACTTTGCAGACTTTTCGAAACTATACCCGTTTCGTCTCCATGCAGAGCAGGCCTTAATTAGCTAGGAATATCAGTTTCTAGATCGGTAAAGCTGGTAGAGACGTGCCCTAAAAGACTTTGATTGTGGTTTGAAAAGCCATTATTTTCCTTCTGCTCCACAAATATGTCATACTTGTTAGTCAGCCGTAAAAAAAAAATGTGACAAAATATGAACAAGTTCAAGGGTCATGAATGCTTTTGCATTGCACAATCTCTCAGAGCTGTGCCGGTTGATTTGAAATGTATTTTTGCCTTGCAAGGCAAACAAATGCTGGAATCAGCGTAACGCAGATCAAATACTGCAGTCATTTATTCTTTGTTTACTCAGGGTTAATTAATTCTGCTTTTGTGCATGCTAAAGCTTTGGGTTTTGCTCATCCTGTTTACCGACTTGAATGTTTACTGACAAGAGCCAGTGTGCATGATGAGCTGTGACATTTCCATACAAACTCTGCACCCACCGAATATTTAACTGTCAGCTTGTGTTTCGCGAGGAATTATCTTTTCATGCAACGGATGAAGACATGCTGGCTTAGCTGAAGCAGGTGGTTCTTGAAAAAAAAAAACGCGTTGGGAGTGTTTAAGGTACAAACCACCATAGCTCAGTGTCCCAAAAACCTAAACAATGAAATTTTAAATCTAATCAGAATGAGTGGCCTCGTTAAAAGAAAAAGTAGCTGCTTGGTAGTTTCAAAGTGCTTTCAATTCAGTCCAACAACGACAACTTGATTAAGGAGCTTATGTCCAGAATTAGACTTGTTTTTGAGTGATATTTTAATCTATTCTCACCACAACTTCACTTTATGCATTTAAACCATGTTAATCTAGTCATTTTCTGTGGATTATCCCGCTGATTGAGGGCGAGGGCAGAGCACTGGACTATAGTCAAGATCAGCATCTACTCAGCTCTGACAGGACTCTAAAAATTTCTGTGTGCCTAGCTGTTAAAGAAAGTATTTTTATTTATCAGAATGAAAAAGTGTAAATATCTGCATGTACACGCTGTATTCATTTGTGCATGTTTTACTGTCCTAAGAAGGTATTTGTTCTAAGTGCAGCATCATCTATATATGTCCCCCCCCCCCCCTTTTACATCAGCAGCTACCTGACCTTGAGTAATCAGTGAGGAAGAAGAGGTAGTGTGTTAAAAGGTTTGGTCTTAAGCTTTCAAGCACTGCTGATAATGTCTCGTCCACGGTCATTTCCGAGCCCTCTATCCTGGTCTCAGCCGGTTGCCGTAAACCTAATCCAGTCTATCTCCACCATAATGCCGTAATTACATTCTTTAAGCTGCTGCATTCTGCCCAAGGCACAACTCACCTCTCCTCCTCCAGCTAGATACCACACTTTCATTAGCCAAACACATCCAGACAGAGCCTCGCCTAATGCCAAGCCTACCAAAAGTGGGATTTCATGGTCTTTTTTTAGGAGTTCCAAGCAAAACTTCAATTTGACCAAAACCCAACACAAACAGGAAGACCACACAAGAGCTATGCATTAATGTGCACAAATGGCTCAGGTTAAAAACGTTTCATGGGTCCCCTGCTAAAATAGATAGTATACATGTCAAGATCTGGTTCTTGAAGCCTGAAAACAATTTCTACATCATTTGAGAAACAGATGACTTGGACGAAACCCCATAAGCTGAGTGGGTAGTTCAGTAACTTTAAGCAGGTGTCTTAAGGCAGACACATGCAGTACCTTGTGAAAGCACCCAGTCACTATTTTTTATTTTGACGCACCAACAAGTGTAGTGCAGAATTGTCAAGTAAAATAAAGGAGATAAATGGCATTATTATTTATTCACTTATTTTTTTAAGATTTAAAATTCAAAAGGGTAGCATGCATATATATTCAGCTCCTGAGTCAATATGTGACACCAACAAGCCTTTTGAGGTATATTTTCAACAAGTTGTGCAGACACTGACTCATACCCAGTGGGTTCTTTTTATTTGGTTGGTTTTAATACAGAACTGCTCAAGTTCAGTCGGATTGGATGGATAACTTCTGTGAACAGCAATTCTCTACTGTCACTACCGATTATCCAGCAAATTTATGTCGGAACTTTGACTAGTCCATTCTGAACCATTCCATTGCAGCACGGTTTGTATGTTTACTGCTGTTGTCCTGCTGACAGATGAACGTTCACCCCAATATCAGGTCTTCTGCAGCTTCTAATAGGCTTTCTATCAGAATTGTTCTTTACTTGGTTTCCATCCAGGTTCCAACTTCGGCCAGCTTTCCATTCTCTGTTGCAGAAAAGCATTCCCGGCATTAAGTTTGACTAATCAGAACTTGTGTCGAAGTTGTTATGCATTGTTAGTTTTTCTCTGGGCACTGCAAGTGCAAACTGCAAGTAGGGTTTAATACAGTAATGGCTCATCTTGCAGCTCATCCTTAAAGACCCGATTTGTAGATAGCATGACTAATAGTTGTTCTGTAGACAGATTCTACCACCCAAGCTGTAAATGCTAAAAGGTCTGCATTTGTGTGGCACTTTCTCAGTCAGAGGACCACTAAGCGCTTCAAACTACATTCAGTCTTTTATCCATTCACACACACATTCACACACTGATGGTAAGCTACATTATGCCCACAGCTGCCCTGGGACAGACTAACAGAAGCAAGGCTGCTGTACACACAGGCACCATCGGGCCTTCTGACCACCACCATCAGGAAAGGCGGGTGGAGTGTGTTGCCCAAGGACACAACAACCAAGACGGACGGGGCGGGATTTCGAACAGGTTACGGGACAAACTCCTACCAACTGAGCCACGGTTTCTGTCTTAAAAAAGCAACACGCCTAGTCTATGTCGAGGGGTGAAGATAAGCCTCTGTGTTGCATCATACTTATTCCCCATGGAAACAGGACATTATGGATTACTAATTAAAATTTCATTGGTGAAGAATTTTTTAAAATGTATACAATAAAATTCAGACAAATTTGCTTTGGAGAAAGGGTTGAATAATGATGATAAAACAGTTACTTCTTTATGTTGATTTTTTTTACCCCAACATTAATTACATCATCTAATTATATGAAATGCTTGATCTTTCATTGTGATTAAAAAAGAGGACAACTTTAAAAGCGTGGGTGGCAAGGTATAACTTTTAAATCAACATGTCATGCTAGGTAGGAAATAGAAGAACAGAAAGGTTTGTGTGGTTTCTCTCTGTGCATGTTTCCCAATATTTATGCGTATGTTTCTGAATAACACAATGATTTTCAGGCATGGACCTAGACACTTCAACTCCACAGTCCTCCACCATGCTCAAGCTGGCCACTCAACCACTAGATTCAATATATTATTCTCTCAATTGGTGCTATTGAGTTTCCCCTGCCGCTCCTAAATGAGTTAGTCCTTAGAGAGCCGGTTGGGAATGAGGGCCAGCAGCACTGGAATTGCATTTCTGCTGCTGTGTGATCTACTTCTCTCAATTTACTCAGTGCACCGTAGTGAACTGCATTTCCCAGAGTGCAGCACTCTGCGCCCCTCACTTTATCCCTCTGCATGACTCATGGGTGTTTGCTATGAAAACAGGGGAGTTGCACATGTCATGATCCAACTACACTTCAATCAGTCCCCATTAGGTCGGGAGGCGGGGGTAAGCACAAATTTCCCTCTGCTGTCTCTTGCCTCTGTTGTGGGAAGTGTCTCAGTGTTTTAAGGTCTCTCTCAGCAGTGGTCAGCTCAATACTAATAAAAGCATAATCTACTAGACCGGGACTCTGATTGATAGCTCTCTCAAGGCTCTATCGATCAGCCGTTCTCTCATCCGAGTTAGCGTCTTTTGTTCGAGCCAGCCACTTCCTTCCCCCTTGTCTCTTTGCATAAAACCTCTCTGCCTGACTAGCAACAATGCAGGTGGAATGGATTGCAAACAGAGTAGAAGGCCTGCCAAGGAGATCACTGTGTTGCTCTTTATATCCAGAATAAGCTTTTACATCTTCTCAAGTCAGAGTTGACGATGATTCTTTCTGCTGCCACAATGTAAAGTGAAACCCAATAACAAAGAGCTGAAGTTACTGCTTTCGTTTACTCCATTTTTCCCCCTTGGTCTCTACCTTTACACATAGAGTCAGCTTGTTTAACACATGAGCATATTCTCTAATGTCACTGAGGTAAAACACAACATTAACATATGTAAAAAACTGATTTAGGAAGAAATTTTTGCTGGTCCCCTGTAAGGATGCCAGGACTGTCAGTCTTGGCAGCAGCTGTCAGCTAAGCTCTTCTACAACCAAACTAAAGAAAAAACATTTTAGTTGATGCTGTAACCATTAGGTTTCAGTGTGAAGCCCAGGACTGCATTCCTCCTGTGATTCTGCAACCAGGACTGTTAAAACTGACTTCTCTACATTCAACTGCAAGTTGCATGTTATAGCAGCATCACCAGCAGCTAAGATCCTGATCCTGGTCCAGCTGGTTTATCCTGTGTTAAGGGGCAAAAGCCCAGAAATAACAGCTAGCGTCTGTCTCTTCCACCAAGCATCTGTTCAAAAGACGTACTGATGTCTAATGGGAAACGAACAACAGCTTGCATGTCTCTTGGTAGCATTTGTATCACAATAGCAACAACTATAAATAGCAATAAATTAGATATGAAAACTTAACTTTCACAGTCATTTCAATTTATGTAATATGGGTTAAACATTTAGAAAATGTGAATCTACAGTCGTGGCCAAAAGTTTTGAGAATTACATAAATATTGGAAATTGGAAAAGTTGCTGCTTAAGTTATTATAATTGCACTTTGCATATACTCCAGAATGTTATGAACAGTGATCAGTTGAATTGCATAGTCCTTCTTTGCCATGAAAATTCCACTACATTTCATTGCTGTCATTAAAGGACCTGCTGAGATCATTTCAGTAATTGTCCTGTTAACTCAGGTGAGAATGTTGACAAGCACAAGGCTGGAGATCATTATACCAGGCTGATTGGGATAAAATGACAGACTTGACAGGTTAAAAGGAGGGTGATGCTTGAAATAATTGTCCATTGTTAACCATGGTGACCTGCAAAGAAACGCGTGCAGCCATCATTGCGTTGCATAAAAATGGCATCACAGGCATGGATATTGTAGCCACTAAAATTGCACCTAAATCAACAATTTATAGGATCATCAAGAACTTCAAGGAAAGAGGTTCAATTCTTGTTAAGAAGGCTTCAGGGCGTCCAAGAAAGTCCAGCAAGCGCCAGGATCGTCTCCTAAAGAGGATTCAGCTGCGGGATCGGAGTGCCACCAGTGCAGAGCTTGCTCAGGAATGGCAGCAGGAAGGTGTGAGCGCATCTGCACGCACAGTGAGGCGAAGACTTTTGGAAGATGGCCTGGTGTCAAGAAGGGCAGCAAAGAAGCCACTTCTCTCCAAAAAAAACATCAGGGACAGATTGATCTTCTGCAGAAAGTATGGTGAATGGACTGCTGAGGACTGGGGCAAAGTCATATTCTCAGATGAAGCCTCTTTCTGATTGCTTGGGGCATCTGGAAAAAGGCTTGTCCGGAGAAGAAAAGGTGAGCGCTACCATCAGTCCTGTGTCATGCCAACAGTAAAGCATCCTGAGACCATTCATGTGTGGGGTTGCTTCTCATCGAAGGGAGTGGGCTCACTTACAATTTTGCCCAAAAACACAGCCATGAATAAAGAACGGTACCAAAACACCCTCCAACAGCAACTTCTTCCAACAATCCAACAACAGTTTGGTGAAGAACAATGCATTTTCCAGCACAATGGAGCACTGTGCCATAAGGCAAGAGTGATAACTAAGTGGCTCGGGGACCAAAACGTTGAAATTTTGGGTCCATGGCCTGGAAACTCCCCAGATCTTAATCCCATTGAGAAGTTGTGGTCTACTGACTCTGCATAAATGTCATGTAATTGTCAATAAAAGCCTTTGAAACGTATAAAGTGCTTGTAATTATATTTCAGTACATCACAGAAACAACTGAAACAAAGATCTAAAAGTAGTTTTGCAGCATACGTTGTGAAAACTAATATTTTTGTCATTCTCAAAACTTTTGGTCACAACTGTAGACTCAGAAGACAGAGAAACAAATTCACAAAGCAGTTTGTACATCTATGTAACACTCAAACTACATGCAAAACAAAACCTTATAGCAGGTGGTAACTTTTCATACTGACGTATGCATGTATTTAATGGTTAAGAAGCCCACATTTATCGGTAATATTTACAGATTAAAAGCAAATACCTTGTCATTTGGACACTTAAAAAACTGTGCATCACTGCATAAGATGAATACAGCTGCTGAAAGCTGGTGGTATTTTTGATGGGAGACGAATTAAAGGATAGATATATATATATATATATATATATGTATATATATATATATATATATATATGGTATACAGAAACATCTGTGCGGAGTATAGGCTGGAAACCCCAAGGTCAAAGTGGGAAACACCTCCAAAGGTGGTGGAGAATCACCGAGCACAGACTTCCAGATTCAGACAGACAGGATGGTAATGACGAACCAACTGGATTGTGGTGGTTGATAAAGAGCAGAGGAAAGCCGTTGTGATGGATGTGGCAATACCAAGTGATGGTAACAGTAAGAAGAAGTAACATGAGAAACTTGAGAAATACCAAGGGCTCAGAGAGGAGCTAGAGAAGGCTTGGAAGGTGAAGGTGACAGTAGTACCCGTGTTAATCGGAGCACTCGGGGCAGTGACCCCCAAACTGGAGGAATGGCTTCAGCAGATCCCTGGAAGAAACTCAGACATCTCAGTTAAGAAAAGGGCAGTACTTGGAACAGCAAAGATACTGGGCAGGACCCTCAAGCTCCCAGGCCGAGGACCCGAGCTTGGAATGGATGGGAAAAAACCGCCCGCAGTTGGGCAAGAGGTTTCTGCAGCAATTGATGACATACAAGAGCTAATGCTGTCATTTGAATCAGGTGTTCTGGAGCAGAGATGCAGCTAAAACATGAAGGACAGTGGGCCCTGAGGACCAGGGTTAAGAAAAACTGTCCTAGACCAAGAACTTTACTCTTTTTGATCACTACCATACAGATCAGGCGACAGAGGAATTTAGCAGGAGGCCCAGTCAGCAGTCGGTTTATTTAACCCCTTCGCGTTTTTGTGTGCCGTTGGTGGTATGTTGCATACTTCGGGTTCAAATCTGTCTTTTTTGCAACAACCTTTCTATGAACATACATATTCTACAATATTGGAAAGCTAAGACTCTTGAGATTCCAATGATGTATGCCAGTCAAGGATCCAATCATAACTGTAGACAGAGTAAACGCCACACCACTCAAAGCAAATTATTCTGAAACTCACCATTCAATGCCTCATATCATTGACAGAACCGAGCCATTTCAAACAAATGTCCTTTTGTCCTCCGGATAATTTTCAAGGCACACTTGCTTAGGCTTATCCACCCTGAGGTCATCTGAATATGAGTAATCCATGCTGACTGCTGCCATCTGGTGGTGGAGTGTCTGACACCACGAGCGGTGGCTGCGGCAATTGTGGTTATGCAGGGAGAGAGGAGGAACAGAAGCGCTTGTGGCCACAATGCCTCTCTAAGACTGGTGATGTATTAGCTAGCGTTACTCTTGTTTTTATTAAGCCAAGCTCTAATCAACGTTTTGGCAGATCAAAGTATCTTCCTTAGCGCCTCCAAAAGTCCCAATATTGCCTACAGCACCCTCTGCTGGTTGTCTTGGGTCAATACATTGCATGGTTGCAACTTAATTCAAAGAGACGTAATCTGTCTAGTTCAATGTGGAAGCTTAAAATGTCACCAAGTTGCAGCCTTCTGCAGCCAAAACCAGGAGCAGAAGGACAAACTTGCAAATGCATACCCCCTCCCACCCCGATACAATAACAGAAAGGAAATGTAGGAGTATAAGAGAAACAAGGTACACTGAATCAACATTTTACAGTGGTCCCAAATATTAGATTTCCGTCACATAAGCATGTGTAGAAGAGTTTGAGATTGCTGAAATTGTGTTATTTTTCTACCCTGAGCCAAGGTCACAAAGTTTGTAGTGAAAAAAAACAAACATCATGCCACATCTCTCAATTTAATAAAGATTAAAAATGACTCCAACACACAAAAAGATATGTGTAAAATCTGTGTAAAAAGCCACCACTCTCCACATGACACCGTGTCATGTCATGAATCATATTGTAATAAGCCTGTCATATCTCTTCAGTCTAAAGCTCTAATGTTGATTAGCTGTCATGTAGAGGATATCAATACAGTGTCTCTGCAGTAAACAATGGTATTGCTAATGGTTCATTTGTTTGGGAACAGAAGGTACATGTGGAACTTTCTGAAAGTCTAAAAGGCTATGTGCTGAGATACTTTTTTACGTATTTACATAATTGGGTTTGTTTGACTAGAAAGTATTTCAAATGGCCAAGGGAAAGAGGGCTCTACACTTATATCTTCAGGTCATTTAGAATGAATCCTGGCACTGAAAAAGTAGGGAACATGATGGGGGCTAATGTGTACTTTAACAAGAAAAAAAAGATAAAAGCAAATTTGTAAAAAAAACTCCCAGAGATTAGTATCATTTAAATCATCTCTAATGATATAGAGGGATGTATGTGCATCAAGTGACGTGAAAGGAATGTAGAAATTGAACTGTCAGACACTCATCTGATTGTCTCCTTTCAGATGTTTATCTGATGAATATCTTATTAATATTGTGAATTGTGACGTATGTTGCAATACAAAGAAACACACATCAATCACTGAGCTGGAATGCATCATCAAGAAAAAAAGAGGTGGTTTCAGCTTGTTTCTTAGCATGTGATAAGACACTGGCTCATGATCATGTAGAGAAAAATACCAAACATTCCATACAACATCCTTGTAGATTTACTTTCAAATTGTCGCAGATACAGATTCCTGTATGTTTGAATTATTAGAAACATATATTCTTAGCATTTTCAAAAGTAAATAAGAGACAAATCACTCAACAATACTGAAAGACCAATTAATAAGAATATATTAGGATTTGGTCACAATACCAGACTAAACCCAAGACTAAGGAATTGGGTTTCCAAAAATAATTAGATTAAAATGACTTGTCAAAAATGTCTTAGTTTAAACCCATGACAATATATTAATAGAACTAAGATGTGGATGTAGAGATTAGACTGTTCCAGAAGCAGAGATGCAATTATAATGCTTTAAACTAATTGACAGTGACAAATCATACCACACGACAATCTGGGGCAGAACAGTAGTTCTTCAAACAGAGGATACTAGAAGAGAACATAAAAGATTTATTTCTTCTGACGACAAACTCTGGAAACCACGTCAACCAAATGTGACTAGTTTTTTTTGGTCTAAAACCAAACAAAAGTGGTTATACACACTACTGTAATCTTTATATATATATATATATATAAAGTGGTATAGAAAAGCATTCTTTCCAATGGCTCACTCCTCTTGGACCAATTGTAAATCCTTGGATGAAGCAGCAGAGTGGCTTTTACCCTGTCTGTAGAACAGTGAACCACATCTTTAACCTTGCAGAGTGGCTTAAGGGGTAATGCCAGTTTGGTTGTCCTGTCCACATGTGTTTTGTGAATCAGGTGAAGACTTACAACCGTGTCCCTCAAGACACTATGTGGATGGTCTCTATGAGATTAAGGGGGAACTGCTCTAATGGATGATCCATCAATCTCTTGTCTATACCCACTTGCCTATGCAGGGTCACAGGGGAGCTTGTGCTCATCTAAACCAGTCATTGGTCAAGAGGCATGGTTCACCCTGTAGAGGTTGCCAGTCCATCGCAGGGCAATATTAAGGACCATCCCTATATAACCAAAGCAACAACTGTCCATATTATTTGCGTCACATTTTCAGTAAGGTTTGTATAGCTATAACCCTAAGTAAAATGATCTCATTCCACCAGAAATCTGTTATTAGAAAAGCCATATGTGAAGCCTTCAAGCATGCATGTCATTTACATAGAATTATTCCTTACTTTGTACTTTAACCAAAAATTTGGTTGTAAATGGTAGTCACCCAAACCCTTCCCTAAACCTATTCCTACTCACCCCATCCCCCATCTCTGTTTCATTAGGCTGTGTTGCTTGGCTTTTTACCCCTGCAGACAGTGATGGATCTGATTCATTTCACGGTGGTCATTTCTGGTAGCTTTCAGTACTCCCTCCCATTCCGCTGGGTGACAGAAGCAAACTGGTCTAGCCCCCCCACATATCTACCTCACCAGTGCACCAAAGCAAGAAGAAAAGTTAGATTCTCTGTTGAGATAACCTTGCTTTTCTTACTGTCCTTTTTAATCCCAGACCAGCTATAATAAAGGCTTTGACCATTGCTAACATATCTACATGTTGAGGATTCAGTGTTCAATTACATATTCCAAGTAAAGACAGCCTCAGTATTAAGGCTAATCAGTTGTTTTTCTTTGTATCTACAGATCATTTACAATGTCATAGAGATAAGTTCAGTACAGAAAGCTTTCTTATTCTATGTAAAATTTTAAAGGAACCAATCTTGAGTAATTGTAGGCGTGTGGCTTCAGCACTAATTCTGATATCCTTTAAGAAGCTGAAGATTTGTTTTTGTTTTATTATGAAGATGACTGACCTTATTTTGTAAGCCTGATGTTTAATATTTTACATATTTAGTTGATTTCGAAACAGTATCCCACCAATGATACCACAGAGGACATGATTCTTTCGTCTTTAATTTTTCTTCTCTTTTTTTCTAAGTTGTTTCACAAGCTTAAACTTGCTGAGCTAACAAAATGGCTATTTTTTTGTTGCCTTTGTACCTGTTGTCTAAAGGGAAGCAAAGTTATGTGAGAGAAAAACTAAGATATTTAAGAAACACTTTGAGAAGAGTTTTTTTTTTTTACTCTGTAGTGTATCCAGTTAGACTGATGATTAGTAGAAATATGGTTTTAAAGGCCCAGTTGGTGCATGACCACTATCGCTTTCTGTGCTTGTAACCTAAAATAACAAGGGAGTAATTTTAATAGGGCTTTCTGCAGTTTAAAATCCTTGAAATGTAAGGGTCAATGTCATGGCCACAGGGCTGTACAGTGGAGCAGTTGGTAGCTGTTGCTAATCTATACTTACTGTATAGCTATAATTGCCCAGCAAGTAGGTCCTGGGTTTGAATCTTGGCCTGGGGTCTTTCTGCACGGAGTTTGCATGTTCTCCCTGTGCATGCGAGAGTTCTCCGAATACCTCCCACTGTCCAGCAAACAAGACTGTCAGGTTAATTTGTCTCTCTGAATTGTCTCTAGGTACGAGTATGTGTGCATGGTTGTATGTCCTTTGTGTCTCTATATTTCCTCTGTGATAGACTGGTGACCTGGCCATGGTTTACCCTTCCTCTAGCCTATTGACTGGAGGTAAGCACCTGACAAAAAATGTAATGGTACCAAGAAATAGACAACCCTAAAGTCAAAAAGACCTGTGCAGCATTACAGACATGTTACTTCAAATGGTTCTTCTTTATTCGTATACTTAGTTTGTTAGCAGTACTCACTATCACTTTACTGTTTAATTTGACAATATACTGTAAGTGTAGCAAGTGGAGTCGATGGGGAATGCGCTAAAGTATTAAGCGACTAAGCAAAGTTTATTCTTCTACGTCAGCAAGTTTGCACCTACACGCACACATATTGACGGATACATTTCCCTTCTCGGTTGGTGTGTCAGTGTTGCAAGGCAATTCCCCACCAGGACAGCAGGGGGTTGTAGACCTTTTCTGGCAGGTCTCATACCATGGCAGTGATGTCTCTGGTCAATGACAGTTTATGTACTTCAGCTTGTATACGCACATCCACTCAAGGTGCAATGGCTGGCAGATAGTGAGTTTTGAGTGAGCTGGAAAGCTTTTTACCAGAAGTGCAGCTCATTGAATACTCAATGAACCCTTGTAAACAAACAAACAAGGCAGTCTGTTTTGCTGTTCTCCACACCTCCTGGTGTTCAAAATCACCAAAAGACCATTTTAGATAAACTGCCCATAAAGCATCTAGTGCCCAAAACCTGCATTAACTACTAATTACATCGACTGTAGAGCACCGGTCTGGTTAATTTTTCTTGGGCTGATGTTGGGCTGACCAATCACAGACATGCGCTCTCTGTTGCATTCAACGATAGTTAAGAAATTGGGCTCTATTCCGTCCATCCTTGCATGCCTGTTGGAGGGCCCTTGCATTGACAGGTGATGCGTGTCTCCACACCTCCACTGAAAGAGAAGTATAAACTAAGCTTAAGATGTGGGTGGACACTCACTATCCTATTAAACAAGGGATGCACTTCCTCATCATGAGATCTGACAATAATAAACAAAAAAAGCTGCAATATTTCTCTTGAAAGTGAAGCCTTTCTTACAAATCAATACTGTCAGACCTTGATGTAAATGTAATTGCTTTAAGCTTGACTTTGTGTGTTTGAGACAATTACTTTGAAGAGTAGGAAGATCTATCTTGTTTATTAGTTATAGAAGAAAACTACTGAATGATAGCCAAACTGAAACATGGAAACTTTAAAATGTAACATTTTCAGGAACACATACGCTTTGGGGGAATTAGGATGATTACATTAACAAATTACATTTGAACACATTTCTGTCCCTACCTGTCAAACATCTATTCTTGCTAAAAACATACTGATGTGAAAGCCTGTAATTAGATTTCAAATGAATGGAATATATATTAGACATTGCCACTCCTACTTCTTTCATACTTCCAGACATATTTAATATGCCTTTGCAGAACACTGTCAAATTGTTGTCTCGTAGCAACTATTGTTTCAGTTAGCAAAAGCTCAGTACAAAGTAGTCAAATCCACATGCGGTGGGTCAAAGTGAAAGAAACAGGTAAGAAAAATTAATGTTCTTTGTTTTCTCCCAGGATGAATGACTGGCTATTCCCCCCCCCAAGATTTAGACGTAAATGTGTGCTCAGAGTCAGCTTCTCTACACGGAGTCTGGTCAAGGATTAAAGTCGACAGGAGACTGACTGGACTGAAGTGATAGGACTCAGTGAACCTTTGGGCTGAGGTTCCCCAGGAGGGACATATGTCCTCTGCTCTACGTCTGAAGGTGGAAGAAAAGGGGAGGGAGAGAAGGAGACACAGGCAAATGGAAAACAATATACTCCACAGATAAAGCACAGCCCTGTTTTGAAAAAATGTAACTGTCAAACATGTGACCAGTTTCTAATGAATTAAGCCGCTGTCACAAGATGGGGGTAGAAATTAGTTTTAAAACCAAGGAGAAAAACAAGTGCATGGCACGTGGCAAGTGTGTAAGAAGAAAGGCAGTGGTTGGAGGATGAGAATTAGCAGGGAGGAGCACAGCGTGGTACTCCAAACTGACACATAGCCACAGGACATGGGCTCCAATTAGAGTCACAGCAACTCTAATCAAATCCGATCTACAACCACTGGCTGCAGGGTGACTCAACGTGCATGTGCGTGTGAATGCATTCACACCTGCACTCACAGTTCTGGCCTACAATCAAACTGTGCATCACATTTAAGACCCGCCAAAATGATTCCTGAATCAACTTCTTTTTTATTAAAATATACAAAACCCATTTGATTGACTGTTTGTTAAATGCCACTTAGGACTTTTAGGAACTAAAACAAATGTAATTTTCTGAACAGTGGCAAAACTCATCTTGTAACACTTTTTTTTTTCATCATCTCACCTTGTATGGCCTTACTGGACGGCTGTCAAGTAATAATCCAGTGCAGTGATTCTTAGATGTCATGTAAAGGTCTTCCAATGAGATAAACAAATGTCACTTGACTCAAGCAGCAAACAGTCATCTTTCTTTGCATGGTGTTATGGTCTCTTCATAAAAGTATTTCTATATGTCATGTCACTTATTGACTGTTTATGTTGAAAAGATAAGGATGAATAGAGTACTGAAGATTTTTTTTTATGTTTAAGTGAAATTTAGATGTAGTAAGTCCTCCATTTGTTTCTTATCTCTCCTCCATCGTAACTACCCAACCTTCTCCTTTGTCACTCACTAACAGGGGTCATATGTGCTTAAAAAAAGATAATAATAATAATACTGTTAGACAAAGAAGAATCAATCAGATTTTAAAGCCTGTTTTTATAAAGCTTTGACCTGCCAATTCTTACTTTAATCCAATATGTAACATAACAGGCATGTTGAAAGCACAAAAGGATAAAACAGAATACTTTTGTTGCACTCTGTTTAGCCTTTCTGTTATCTTTTGAAATTCCTCATCCCTCTTATTCTCTCATAGCCTGCACAAACCACAGGCTTGTTGAGGCAAATAGTTTATTTTTTAATCTGCTTCTTATACCTCTTTACTTTCAAAACTTCGCTAAATCTACATATATCAAACCCAGTTTTTGTCCTGCAGTAACAACTTCCACGCTGAAGAGTGTTGTTAACATTAAAAGCTGATAGCACTTAGGTTCTTCACTTTTATGGATTACAAGGTGAAGGATGAACTAACTCGGAAATGACTTTTACAGAGATTAGCCTCTAACGCATTACGTGTTACTTTCTGTTGGTTTACCTCGCTGTCTTTAATCAGTCGCCGGGCCACGATGAGCTGAATCATTCCCCGTTTGTTGCCCTCTACCGACATAGACGTTCGAAGTGCTTCCATGGCATCCTGATTGGTCATCCCAAGCAGTGACTCCCCATTGACAGCAATTAGTTGGTCATTAACTCGCAGACGCCCATCCTGCTGACAAACAACATTTAGCAACTATTTGTCAACCTATATCAAGACTTCTATTTTTCTTCTCATTTAGGAAATACCAATCCCAGGACAACTTTAGATATTTTTTCCCCCACCTAATTATTTTTCTTGTCCCCAAACGTCAATAAGATCAACTCAAAAACATCAAGTAATACCCTTAAAAATACAGTGGCAGGAGGTGTGTGTATGTTGTGCTCCATAGTTACAATAAACACAGTATGTGAACTCAATGATACCCATCAAGATAATGGTTAGAGGATAAGTAGAAAGAAGACGTTGATACTTGCCTTGCTAGCAGCACCTCCATTAATAATGGATTTCACAAAGATGCCCAGATCAGCATGGCTCTCCTTGGACCGGTTCCCCTTAACGCTGACCCCCAAGCCTGCGGAGCCCGAGTCATTCAAGGGGATCTCAAACGTCAAAAACTCTCGTGTTCCATCAGGGGTTAGCACCGTCTCATCTTCCTGTTTCTGATGTGGGCGTTGAAGAAACAAAGAGATGATAAGATGAGGATTTACTTTGTAAATTGGTATTTAATAAGAATGTTGCACATTTGGGAAAGCAGAGATTATTACAGTTTCAGAACAGGGGTCCTCTACCAACGGGCCCAAGACCCGTACTTTCCCTTGGGTGTATTGACACCAAGTCATGGAGCAATAAACTTGTATGTGTAGTAATTTCAGCAGTATTGACAAGTGGGGAGTGTGGTTTCCTTTTGAAAAACCAGCAAGTGCAAAACCATTAGGGACAACAAGTACGTTCTAAAAGTCTTAGACCACTGTTTTAAAAGAGACACTAGTGCTAATAAACCTTCAATTTAATATGATCAACCTGGACTTTGATGACTCTACTTACTTGTCTAAGTTGATAAACTGATGTCGGGATCCACTGTTGCATTAAAAAACAAAAGAGAAAACAGTGAACTGGGGAGCAGATATGGATACAACTGAGAAAACTGACTGGAAAGAAGAATGGAAAACAGACAGTAAATGGCCGAGATGAAGGAAGCTGGAGATAAAAGGAACAGCAACCCTTGTCAAGTATTGTCTTAATACTTTCATTCCAGTATAATGACCTTGGTGAAAACAAAAGGGAAGGAGGGACAAACTCTGAAACACAGGTAACAACTGTGTTCTCAGCATACATGAACACACACCTGTAAAGTCTGGCTAGTATTCACAATAGTTTTACCTCAGAGATATGCTGTATTTATTGAAGCTTGATGGGGCAGTAATGCTGTGGTGGTGTCAACTGTCTACTCATAAGAATAGTAAAAGAAAAGAACAGGAAGACAAAGGGATTTCTCACCAGAAAATCCATACATTTTGGTCTCCTTGTTTGTCCTAAGACATAAATTACCCAAATGGTGTAAAAAGCAGATCTAACCAGACTGTATTACACTGTCGTTTAAAGCAACATTATGTAGTTTTTCAACTTTCATAATATATTTCCAAGACCCTTGTGATGTTACATTGACTTACAATAGGTTGAATGACATGCATGCCATAGCCTGGTGGGGTCTGTATCGCTTTTACTGGCACTACGTAACTTCGGGGTGCGGATAGTAACCTGTGCACAAAAAGAACTACAAAATTCAAGTGCTGCTTTACGGCATACCTCACTTCCGCCCCCCACGTGAGCCAAACAAGCATTTGTTTGCTGGCTGCTACCGCGTAGGGGCTACATTCTTGCCAGATAATAATACGTGATTAGACAGACAAAGTCATATTTTAGGCTACCTAGCCAAATGACTACAGGCTGATAGTCTTATTTATTTTTCTGGTGAAAGAATCTTGCCTCAGGCTATAATGCAAATCCATTTTTCAATTTTACAGATTCATCTATGGTAGCTTGATATAATATTGACGATTATAGCTATTAGGCTACCTACCACAATAACCTGAATCGAATTAGCTGATCCATTATGTAAAACTGTAGCCAATAGGCTGTTATAATGATGCTGGCTTGTAAACGTGAGCTACACGATCATTTGGCGTTTGAAGAAAAAAACATGAAATTGTATTCATATGTACGCTGGCGTAGAGCTGTCAGCCATATAAAAAAGAAATTAGACCGTATCAAGTTATAACATGATAGTTTATTGTAAAAATGTGAAAACAACGTGAAACTATCACGTTATAATGTGATAGTTTGATAGTTTCACAGCCAAGAGCATCGTTGTGGTACCTCTTCTTCTGCTCTAGATCTAACCAGTCTTTTTTTTTTTGTATGTAAACTCAGCAAAAAAAGAATGTTGTAAAAATCCAAATAACTTTACAGATCTTCATTGTAAAGGGTTTAAACAATGTTTTCCATGCATGTTCAATTAACCATAAACAATTAATTAACATGCACCTGTGGAATGGTCGTTAAGACCTTAACAGCTTACAGAAAGTAGGCATTTAAGGTCACAGTTCTAAAAACACAGGACACTAAAGAGACTTGTCTACCGACTGTGAAAAACACCCAAAGAAAGATGCCCAGGGTCCCTGCTGATCTGCGTGAACGTGCATTAGGCATGCTGCAGGGAGGCATGAGGACTGCTGATCTTGCCATGTCCGCACTGTGAGACACCTAAGACAGCGCTACAGGGAGACAGGAAGGACAGCTGATCATCCTCGCAGTGGAAGACCACATGTAACAACACCTGCACAGGATCGGTACATCCGAATATCACACCTGCGTGACAGGTACAGGATGGCCACAACAACTGCCCGAGTCACACCAGGAACACACAATCCCTCAATCAGTGCTCAGACTGTCCGCAATAGGCTGAGAGAGGCTGGACTGAGGGCTTGTAAGCCTGTTTTAAGGCAGGTCCTTACCAGACATCACCAGCAACAACGCCGCCTATGGGCACAAACCCACCTTTGCTGGACCAGACAGGAGTGGCAAAAAGTGCTCTTCACTGATGAGTCCCAGTTTTGTCTCACCAGGGGTGATGGACAGATTCGTGTTTATCGTCAAAGGAATGAGCGTTACACCGAGGCCTGTACCCTGGAGCGGGATCGATTTGGAGGTGGGGGGTCCGTCATGGTCTGGGGCGGTATATCACATCACCATCGGACTGAGCTTGTTGTCATTGCAGGCAATCTCAATGCCTTGCAGTACAGGGAAGATATCCTCCACCCTCATGTGGTACCCTTTATGCATGCTCATCCGGACATGATCCTCCAGCAGGACAATGCCACCGGCCATACTGCTCGTTCTGTGCGTGAGTTTCTGCATGCGAAGAGCCCGGATCTCAATCCCATTGAGCACGTCTGGGACCTGTTGGATCGCAGGGTGAGGGCTAGGGCCATTCCCCCCAGAAATGTCCAGGAACTTGCAAGTTCCTTGGTGGAAGAGTGGGGTAACATCTCACAGCAAGAACTGACAAATCTGGTCCAGTCCATGAGGAGGAGATACACTGCAGTACTTCAAGCAGCTGGTGGCCACACCAGATACTGACTGGTACTTTTGATTTTGAGCCTCCCTTCATTCAAGGACACATTATTCTATTTCTGTTAGTCATATGTCTGTGAAACATTTTTAGTTTATGTCTTATGGTGTTGACTCTTTTAGTGTTCATACAAATATTTACACACATTAAGTTTACTGAAAGTAAAAACAGTTGAAAGTCAGAGAACATTTCTTTTTTTGCTGAGTTTATGTTTGGTCCCATCCTCAAACAGAAACTTTATCGTCAATCAGCGCAGTCACAAAAATGGCAAGGAACCCAGCTGAAGTCATCATTTTCAGGCTGTTTTCTCCCCAACCACTCAGTCATTTTCCTCAGTCGTAATTAGCTAACTGTGACCGTGACAACTTAAATACAAACTATATTACAACAACTTCATCCATGTACCTGCAGAGGTGTCAGACTACAGGGCTTTAGAAGGGTGTTGGGTCTTAGACTGTGGGTTAAGAGTCTGTGGATACATATTACAAAAATCTGTCATGTACATGAATGTGAGTCATGGCAGAGCCTAGTGGGGATATAAAAAAGGTAACAATTTAAAAATACGTATAGAAACACAGCACAATCAAATGGAAAATAGTCCTAGCAACACTGACGTTGTGCTTTTGTAATAATGTATATCATATCCAACAAAGACTAAAAAAGGAAAGAAAAGAAGACATAACTGAGCATTAAAGTAGTGAACGCTTCTTACTCAGCATGTTTCTGTCTGTTGAAAACCTCCTACAGTCTGCAGAATCTTTTAAAATAATTTCTGATTAGTAGTTCAAGCTCTGTCAGAGGTGTCAGCATAAAAAAATGAGCTGGAACAAAGTCTTATGTTTCACAGCTCTTCTTTGAATAGCATGGGGCTCAATAAAAGGAAAACAAACGTCTTTGAAATGTATGTCCATATCATTTCAAAGAAGAGACAGCTCTGACATGACTCAGCCAAAGTCTCAGCTCCACTATGCTCAGAAATACTCTAAAATAAAGCTTCAACAACAGCATAGGACAAAATTAATGTTTTCTATTCAGTCTCCTAATCTAGTTAGTGAACGTTGATCACTGTGTCATACTAACATATTCCACAAGGGGTTTGAGAGCAGCCATGAGGAACGGTGATTGGCCTGATTTTATCTTGCAATAAAACATATTGCCAAACCAGCAACATTCATTTGAACGACATAATTAACCCCAGAAACACCAAACACCCTCTTTAAATGAGTCCATATCTCCAAATACATCCATAAAAATAGATAAGCGGTTGCGGTGTGGATAAAGAGGCAGCAGCAAAGAGAAGTGAAAAAATATAGGTTGAGAGTGTATGCTTTTCTTTCTTTTTTTTGGTACGCTGACGAGTTATTAGGATGCAGTGGTGCGTTCAGGTGGAGGCTCCTTTCAGCACCATCTGACTGAGCCCCTATTCTCCACATGGTCCTCCTATCTGCCTTCCATTCTTCCCCCCCAGTTCTTTCTTCTTTGCTTTTAAAATTGCTCTACACCTGTCTGTACAACATGCCAATAGGGGTTTTGTCTCAGACCAGACCCTTCGGGAATGCCCACCACTGGAATCCATTTAACCCCACTGGATTTCAACACCAGTGGTTCTAATACAAAAATCCCCAGGTCTTGGCAGGAAATGACCCTTTTCTTTCCTTCTGACTGCTGAATGAGGCGGATAGGGGCCAGAAAAACAGCTACTTTAGGAGAATTCCTTCTCCACGCCATGAACAAATGTAATGCATCAATATTGTTAAAATTTTCATGCCTTTTCTGAGCTGGAAGTGTTGACAGATGTCTCATAGAAAAACATCTTCTCTACTGACATGAGCTCAGTTCTTTTGAAATGTAAATCCAGTAATATGTATCATCAACATACTGGATTTTTTAGTCCTTGAACCATTTCACATTTTCTAATATTTCAACCAGGAGTTTCAATGTTTTTTTTTTGAGGAGTTTATGTGATAAGCTTAACTCCAGTCGTTTTATCACAGTAGTGCTAAAATAGTATTAAAACGATATTTGGTTTTCAAAATGTTTTAGAAATGAAAACCTGAAAACTGTGTTGCGCGTTAGATTAAGCTCAATTTATGCTGGAAATACACTTTATCATGAAACCAACTTTTGCTGTAATTATAGTTGCAGGTTTTTGGCAGCTTTGCCAGAGACATACCCTAAACTTTTAAGAGGCTGCAGTCTTCAGCAGGCTCTGAGTGGCTTGCTTTTTATCCCTTTCCCCTCTTGCAGAGGGGCAGCAACTACTAGTTGTCTTATCAACTTAACATAAGCTACCATAACTACGCAGATGATACTCAGCTTTACATTACAATGTCACCAGGTGACTCTGAACCCATTCAAACCCGAAATCAATGCATCGACCAAATAAATGCATGGATGTGCCACAACTTTCTCCAGCTGAACAGAAACAAAACTGAAGTAATTATTTTTGGACCCAAAGAGGAACGATCAAGAGTCAGCTCACAGCTTGAATTAATACAGCTAGAAACTACTAATCAGGCCCAAAACCTAGTAATGGACTTAGACCTGAATCTCCAGGGTCACATAAAGGCAACAACAAGGCCAGCCTTCTATCACCTGAAGAACATTTCTGGAATTAAAGGACTAATGTCGCAACAGAACCTGGAAAAACTCATCCATGCGTTTATCTTTAGTCGGATTGAATACTGCAACAGCGTCTTCACAGGTCTGCCTAAAAAGTCAATCAGACAGCTGCAGCTGATCCAGAATGCTGCTGCGCTCGTCCTCACTAGAACCAGGAGGGTAGAGCACATCATCCCCGTTCTAAAGTCCTTACACTGGCTCCCTGTAGCTCAGAGAATAGATTTCAAAATACTTTTACTAGTTTATAAATCATTGAATGGCTTAGCACCAAAATATGTTGAAGACCTGTTGTCACCATACCAACCACCAAGACCACTCAGGTCCTCCAACTCTAGCCAACTAAACATCCCTAGACTCAGAACCAAACATGGAGAAGCAGCTTTCAGTTTCTATGCTCCCCTTATCTGGAACAGACTTCCTGATGAGTGCAGAGCTGCTGAAACTCTGAACTGCTTTAAATCGAGACTAAAAACTCATCTGTTTAAAATTGCCTTAGAGTAAATGATTGTCATATGTATCAAACAGGTTCATGCTCTCTTGCTTTATTGATGTTTCTCTTGCTTTATTGTTAATCATGTGTTGTGTATATTTATTGGGCATCTTGTGTTATGTGTGCTTCATGCTAATTTGCTACTTTTAATTTTCAATGTTATATTCTATTTTTTTAGTGTTTTTTTCTTTTCTTTCTTTTTCTAATCACCAAATCATGTAAAGCACCTCGAATTACCCTTTTGTTGAAAGTGTGCTATCCAAATAAAATTGCCTTGTCTTGCCTTATCAGCTATTTTTTCCGACTGAGCAGTGGATCCTACTAGCTCCCCCAGAGGTACCATTGGAGAGTTTGCTGATTCTATGTTTAATCTTCTTCTTGCCAGGCTTGTCAGCTTAGGTGGACGGCCATGTCTTGGTAGCATATATGTCATACTCCTTCCACTATTTGATGAAGGATTAAACATCGCTTCATTAGAGATGTATAGCTTGGGATATTCTTCTATAACCAAACTCTGCTTTAGCCCTACAGTCAACCCCCGCCCTATATGAGGTTTAGTATTTACGGATTGAACCTATTAGCATTTTTTTTTCTTTTATAGAGCTTATCTAAAATATTCGAAAGAAAATGTCAGTTGGGGAGCTGAAATACCTGGGAACAATGCTACTTGACATGCTAATAGCTAGCATTTTCAAAGCAGCTAATCCAGGAGCACCGTTTAGTTTACCTGGAACTAAATGGCGGTACCCTCAAGAGGTGAAAAGAGATGAAGATGTGCAAACTGAAATGAACAAATAGTGGATAGATGCAATGTCTTTACGCAGAAAAAGCTGACACAGACACAGATTGAGCCTTTGTGCTACACGCTAACACTTGCATCCAAACTGTTGTCCCAGTGATGTGTTACGGGAAAAGGAGGCCAAGGCACAGAATGAGACAGCACAGTAACATTTTCATCAGACAGGAACAAGAGCAGCTAGCCAGAAATGAGTTTGTCAAGCTGCTTGACAGCCGTTATTGCTCTGATTCAACTGAGAAAGAGCTTAACTTAACCACCCTTGAGGAAGAAAAAAAAGAGAAGGTTTATTTTCAATTGTTCAAAGCGCAGCCGTTTTGGGCATTGGACAATCTTATTGGAAGACTGAAAAGGCACATCAGTTCAGGGCAGAACAGTTGGATTTACACCACCTAATATTTTCATTGACTCTAATATCCTGATTGCATGATTTCCTAACGTTGTTCAAGGCTGGTTTATGTACTGTACTCTATCATGGATTAGAGAATTGGAAATTCATAGTTTTAACTTAATAAATATGAAAAGTAGCCCGGTACAGGATAATTATAATGTACAGCAGCTGTAATATCATTGGTATCATTATTTCCTAAGCTCAGCGGTTCAACTACTTGGCTAGACAATCGCAAACGACACCCCTTTGCCTCCAGTCGCTTTTATCCCACCTCTTCACTCAGCTATAGTCATAGTCCATTACTCAATTAGGTACTTTATTAATTAACAGTGTGATGGTCTAACACCCAGTCATTATCGGCTGGGGAGGGAAATAAACAAACATTTCCACAGAGATACTGGCAGGAGAGAGTTAGACAATTGTTCCAACAAGACCCTATTGCATATTAGCCGTTTCTATGGTGCTTTTACAGTGTTTAACCTATTCTGTGCTGAGAGGAGATATGCTGCATGTGTTCATGTGTCTGTCAAAAAAAAAAACAAAGGGGAAAAAAACACAAGGAGACGAGAGAGAGAGAGAGAGAGAGAGAGAAACCGAAAGAGCAAATGAATTGCAATTAACTCCATTCACACAAAAATCTGAGTTCTCTGCACATCAATGCCTAAAACAATTAACACCGCTGGAAACTTCTTTCCACACTTGGCCCAATTTAGTGACATAAAGGTCATTGGAAATTAATCTAAAAGGGGATAAAAGAAATCAGCCATGGGTGTAATTATAAAAGTGGTGCACCCGTGCTTGGTATTGTAACACAAATTTCTTTGGCCGTGATTCTCCCTGCAACATTTTCTGACAATAGAGCCGAATATCAAATAACTCATAGCCGGAAAAACAAATTCAGGTACATAGAAGGTGTAGAGTGAAAACCCTACTGTGGAAGGTATGGTTCTCATGGTTTTCACTGCGTAGAGTTTGACTTATATAGTCAGCTCATTTGCCTTTAAGAAAATGGGAATAAGAGTCAAGAATTACTGACATCATGGTAATGGCATAACACTGATAAAACACACATAATTTACTGCTTCAGATTACATGTTAGGTTTATGCTATTGAAACAGAGTTAGGTAAAGTTATGCTGTATAAAAGTGTAGCCCAAGTAGCCCAAAACATTCAGTAATAAATTTGGGAGTGAGAGAGATCATGTTTCTCAAATTATAGCTTCTGTTTACTGGCTCCCTCTCAAATTCAGACCATAGTAGGAATTTCTCCAACTTACTCATAAAGGCCATAATAATCAAGCTCCACCCTACATCAGAGATCTGATTGTTCCATATGTTCCCAACAGAGCACTTTGCTCTCAGACTGCAGGTTTACTTTTAGTTCCTAGTATTTCTAAAAGTAGAATGGGAGGCAGATCTTTTAGTTATCAGGCTCCTCTCCTGTGGAACCAGCTCCCAGTTTTAGTCCGTGAGGAAGACACTGTCTAATTTTAAAACTAGGCTTAAAACTTTATTTTGTGAAAAAGCTTATAGTTAGAGTAACAGGTTACCCTGAGCTATCTCTGTAGTTATCCTGGTATAGGCTTAGAATGCTGGAGGAAATAATCATCACTTTTCCCCATGTTTCCCCCACTGTGTAACTGATTTCTACTGGATTATCCACAATTATCGCTGTCATTAACTTTATCTCCTCCCCCTTTTTTTATCCCTTTATAGAAACTATACATGGCGCGTTGTTGCTATGTTTAGCTGTGTCACCTTCTGGGAAGGGAGCACGGCTGAGCTGTTTGGGCCTATAACTTCACACTCCTCGTCTATAGAGGGATTATCGGTCTACGTCACTCCCCGCTCTACTGCGCATGTTGGGTGCGCGAAGAGACATGATCCTGTCTTGTCGTTCTGTTGGTTGCACAAATCGCTTTGATAAAAAAAACACAATGTGTAAGTTCTATAAAATTCCATCGACTCACACCCCTCTCAAGGCAAATAAAAGACGTCTTCAGTTGCAAGTGATCAGAAGAACCGATTGGAACGAGTAGATCATTAAAAAGCAACAATCTGCAACAATATCTTCATATCAGGTAAGCCTTGGCCAAATGTCCCGCTACAATTATTTTGTTGTCGTTCATTTTGTCTGACGTGGTCAACGTTGTAGTATTTCATTTTCATTCACTTTAATATTCAATCCAAAAAAACTGAACGGAGAATCCACATCATGCCATCGCACATTAAGTGGATTAATAGGCTACATTTTTTATGAACATTTCACCTGCCGTGGCCTGAACGCTCCGCAAGGAGCTGAACTGTGCTCCCACTTAGAGGACGAATGACTGCTGGAGACTGAAATTACGAGCGCCACTTAAGCCGAAGTTTTGAAATCAGGGAACAATTCTCCAACTGAAGTGATCAGAATACAGCAAGACTCTCTGAATGGCAGATTTTCTGATCGTTTCAGAGGGAAGAAACCACTGCATGCGCTTCTTCTGCATCAGTGGTTAGGTTAAGCCGCAGCATTCTGTCACCGCCAGTCTCCATGCCTCCATATCTCTTCAGCGCACTGTCAGGTCCCAGATTGCAAGATGCATTGCACAATATTTCATCAAACAAAATCAAAGGACTGTTTAGAGCACAGTAAGTGGTGGATGCAATTTCCAGTTATCACGAAAACACACTTTGCATGCCAATAAGCTATTTAGCCAGCTGGCTGAAATCTCACTGCTGTAGATGAGCAAACCTGACCCAGATTATAGTGACTAAGATGTTAAAGGTCACGGAGAGCGTTGGAAGCAACAAGATCATACTTCAAAGTGTTTATTTACTGGAGTCAAAGGTAAAGTTTGTCTGTGGAGACTGCAGCTCTCAAGAATTATGGCTAAAAGTATCATCAACGGATAAAAGATTCATTGAAATAAAATGACTGGTCTATGTTTAATTGGTCTGACAACAGTTTTTGTTTAAAAGATAATTAGTTATATTAATATGTTGCAAAGTTTCAGTTGTTAGTGTGGCGTGTTGTATTGCTCATCTGCAATTACTACTGTTACCAGCAGCCAATAAAAGTCCAATTTAGAGTTTATCCCAACTATACTTTTTGGAATAATTGAGTCCACCCAATGATTTGTCCCTTACCAATAATGCCCACACCTGATCTCGGAGCATATGTATAAGTTTGAAAAACACAACATCCACTTATGGAGCAAAACAAATAATAAGTGACTTTATTAGCACGCTTGTGAAATCATACAGGAGACACGCATCAAGAAACAGACATCTCATTTGAAGTTAATAGTGACTAAAAAGAGTTTTGGTACGTCCAACTGCAAAGACACAACAGCCCATTACGTGTTCTGAAAACAGATGCCGAATCCCCTTCGGGAGAGTAACTTTGTCGCTGTAAGTGGCCTTTAACTACCTTGTTTATCGGCAATGCACAGTGCCGCACCTCACCATCCCATACTCGGCACCGCACTGACAGCGAGTATAATTATGGAAACAGCTGCTGGAAAGTGCTAAACGAAAACAGGTGGCGTCGATGAGACTCGCTTAGAAATTGTTAACCAGGCTGGCATTGTCTTCGACCACGCTTGGCAGCTTCAGCTTTAATTATGAAAGAGCATATTTCTAAACTTTCCTGTTTGATCAGAAAACTATGCTATGGTTCTCAGATCAGCATTAAAAGAAAAGTCTTATAATTTTTTTATGAAAAGAGGGTGTGTTACGAACAGAAAATTATCCAGAAGCAGAAAAGAGTGAAAAGTAGATAAAGACAAGAACTGAGAACAGTGATGCATTTCTGTAACAAAATCCTAATCCTAAAATTAGTGTAAAATACAAATTAAGATTTGGAATGGTTCAGTTTCATAACCTTTTAGAAATAAGCTAAAATACTCGAGGCTTTATCTACTGAATCTAAATCAAATGCCCTTTTACAGGTTTTATGGCTAGGGTGGAAAGAAAGTAATGTCTTTGAAGTCTGCACAGTCAGACATGCTGCAGGTTTGATGATCGGGGCTCTACATGCTGTGATTTAGCCTCACCTGAGGTTACACCACATACTGTAACTACAGGCTAATTTACAGAGAAGACTTCGAGTGTATGACGAAGTAAAAGAGCAATCTGCTGATTACACGCAAATATATTTAACTACAGGTCAATTTTGAAGCTCCATCACAACTTAAATTGCAAATACCATTAAAAAAGTTAAAGAATCGGTTCACACCAAGGACTGACTCATCTCCTTAAAATGTTGGCCAGTTTCTTCTATGCTAATATATCTGCCAGAGTCACCTGCAGAAACATAAATAAACAGTTTAAAAGACTTGGAAGAAAAACTCTGTCATTCGCACATTATTTAGTAAAATTGCAACACATTACATCATCCTCGCAAGGAAGCATTACTCTAAGAGACATCTAATTATATTAACTTGGAAGATGTCTTTTTTGGCATGGTTGCCAATAGTGCGCAGGTTCAGAAAGTCCAGTGTATCAGAAAAATGAGCCATGACCTTTATCATCACCTGAATCCAACACTGTTAAAGCAGGAACAGATGTGAACCGAGGTAAAGGAGAAAGTAGGTTTATAAAAAAAGAAAAGATAGGAGAACAGATGATGTGAATTCATTTCTCCCCTTACTACATGGAGATCAACACATCTGATCTTCATTTCTAACTGCAAGGTGGGCAAATTACGAATGACAAAGTCAAAACCAGGTACCACAACGAAACCAGCAGCGCACGTAAGTTAATACTGTAATATTTGTCCACAGTGTCGACAACTGCAAGAGTTCTCTCTTATGTTTCATCTTGATTTAGGGACTTACAACATGCCTGGATTAGCCTAACTGAGAGCCCTGGTGGTTACATATGGTCATAGAAGATCAATAAAGTATAATGGTGTGTAAAAATCACTGCTGTTTAAAAGTCCAAACCAGAATCCACAACCAGAAATTGGAGGATCTAGTGAAAATATTAGCAGTCAAATTTTGAACAAACTGTAGCTGATCCAGAAAAGCATGGGTAACCACCACCATTATTGGCTCCAATACTGCTCAGTTCACCTATATAACAAAAAAAACAAAAAAACAGGAAGAATAAAATTACCAAATGGATCAAGTGATAAATTACATCAAAAGTAAACCCCACAATTTTAACAATGACTTTAATTTGTTCCAAACGCAACAAAAGATCTGCATCAATTAGTAGGACCAAGTTATCCGGGACATGAAAACAACATACCTGATGTTGGAATTATAAGACCTACCAGTTTAGGAAGACAACTAAGCAAATTGAAGAACCGTAAGCTGAAAAGGCATTGTGTTAGTAGTCTCACAGTGGCTGAGTTGTCTTGCAATCATAAAGTTGTTGGTTCGATTCCAGCTTCCTTTTGCCATGTGTCAACGTGGATCTTTGCAAGGCACTTAACCCAAGCTCGCCTACGGATCTTCGTATTGGTGTGAATGTGGTTCTAGGTAAAGTACTGACAGTGCCTGGTCTGACCAGAGAAGTGCTATATAAATTCACTCTGCCCATTTAAAAATGTGGAAGAAAAGGATGATTTCCTCAGCTTTGGAGGCGAAAAAAGTGGCAAGTCGTATTTGGTCTACATTTCTTTAAAACCGGGTTTTTTTAACTGCTTCTAAGACTCATGCATCAGGATTTTCTTACCAAAAAAAGTATTTGAATAGAATAACCCTGCTTCAGTGACTAAGTTACAGTCCAGTGGTAAAAACATGCAAGGGGGATATTAAACCAGGTCACTGGGGCTGGCTTTTATGATAAAGACCATTAGTCTATGATAATTGTCACCAATACTGTCACGCATTTGTCTACCCCGTCCTAAGCAGTCACATGTGAGATAAATTTAACTGTCACATCAATCAGAGGCTGCAATTAATTGTGCAATTAAGATTCTCATTGCGTGGCAGACATAGCTACTAATGGATCAGAGACAAGTGTGATACGATCATAAAGAGGGAATTTTAATGCACTGTTTAATTGCTCTTATGTGGCCGTCAGTGTTCCAGCTGAGGCTACATAAGCCCATTTATTCATCAGGCCTATTGTAAATGAAATACGATGTTCATGTAGGGGGCACAGAACGATGTACGGGCAGTTACGGACAATCTTATTACACTACCCAAGCATATGTGACTAATCAGCACCATATTGCGTGTGAGATTTTACATGGAGCATATTAGCATGTGTTAGTGTTGTATAAAATATGCTCAGGATATGATTGAACATAAACACACGTGAGTGTGAGAGTAAGATAAGAAGCTGAGGTCACAGCAGTCTTGCTGACACAGCAGCAATACCTGCTAAATTGAGGCTAATTCACACCCCATACTGGGGAACGGGATTCTGAATGAATCAGAGTATACGCTCATCGGAAGAGATGTTGAAGATTTGCCCCGAATTTTCCAAACTCATCATTTTTCTTTCTGACGACGAATACAAATAAATTCTGCTTTTGTTTGATTGTGTCTGGCACACAGGAGAGTGGCAAAAAAGTATAGAGGCCTTTCTCTACTACATATGAGGAGGAAGCAGGAGTGATTGTCCTTTTTAACATCTCCTTTAGCTTCTGGCTCAGTGAAACCCGACTTTTGACTTTATTACAAAGCTCGAAGATTAATCTCCACAATATTGACCCGCGACTAAACAATGCTTGTGGCAAAAAAGCACAATCTTTGTTACCTGCTGGGAGATTAATGCCTACAGTATAAAACATCCATTGGCAATGCATTGGAAGAGTTCATTATGTCAAAGACCAGTGTAAGATTCTCACAGTGTGATGCTTTATAGGAAAACTCAACTGTTTGTGGGCTGAGCTAAGGAGTTTAGCAATAGAATAGAAACATTATTTTATTGGTCACCGCTGCGACAATTGGGTAAAAAAGTCCATTGATCAACAGCAATGGTGCTTATAATCAGTGTACATATGGTGTCACAGAGCGGTGATGCTAATGCCACATAATTCTTAACATGACCCAAAAAGGCAGCATTACAGTGTTACTCATTTAAAGCTGCATTACTTGCTAGATACTTGACATTCAAATGTAAGGCAGATTTGCAACGGTGGGACATGAGTACATGTTATTGAACTTATTTGGATTCTATCCAACCTTATTTAGATAGATCAGATTTTGAAGAGAAGAAGTTAATGAGATCAATGTTGAGTAAAGGTTAAAGCTTGGTCATATCATCTTACAGAATGCAATTTATCTTTAGGAAAATATTTGTTGAAATCGCTGGGCTACAGAGGGGAGAAGTGACAGACTGCAGAAACCACAAAGGGCAATGCCCCGTTTTGCTCAATTACCATTTAACCTTTTCTCCTCCCTGAAAGTACATGTTTATTGAAAGCTATTGAGAGCTGTTGCTTTTGCTTCCGAAAGCATGCCAAAACACACTCTGACCGCGTTAATTAAGGATGCAATGGAAACATGCTGGGAGAATAAATTAATTCCTCAGGGAGCGAGTGTAATGAACGTCTAATGGAAAATCTGAACAAAAGGAGATGTGTGGGATTTATGACACCGACATCAAACATCAGTGGGCAAATGTCAACCACATAAAATGGTCTGCTTTTTACTATCCACAGTGCAGCTGTCTATGCGTGTGTACTTTATAAGATATTTTATTTAGGACCTTGTGAATTAAGTTTTGGTAAGGATGGTAGGTTAGGGTTAGAACTATACTGGTCAGGGTTAAGGTTAGGACTAGGGCTGGGCAATACCTCAATTATATCGATTTATAAAAATTTTCTATTTATGAAGATTAAATTTTTTGAATATTGAGAATATCAAAAACAACAAAACAAAATAAAAAAATCACCAATGCATCTCTTGGGTTTCCATAGTAGTTCAAAGGGATGTCAGCCAGCCCAAAGCCTTCCGTCATGTTTTACAAGCATGTTTTACAGTATTTGGACTTTGAACTCAGGTCAACTCCAAGAAGGGATGATTGAAATAAAAGCTAGTTTAAAAATATATTTTCAGTCACTTGTAATTTCTTTTTATGAATAGAAAGGGAGGAAAGAAATCGATTTATATCAAAAATCAAATTTGGCATGAACAAAATCAAAGATTCCTTTTTACCCATATCACCCAGTCCTAACTACCTTTATTTTTTCCAAAACAGTTGCCTAATGTCCAAATTTTGAAAATAAATAAATAATTATATTAAAAATATTATTGTGATAACAAATTTGTCCATACTACCCAACCCTAGTTAGGATTATACTAGTGATGGTTAGGGTTATGGAAAGTCTTTTGGCATAAATGCAGCAACTGAAATGAATGGAAGTCAATACAAAGTTCTAAAATGGGTAGAAAGGCAAACTCGTGCGTGTGTGCATTTCACTCAAGCTCCAATTCAAAACATCATCAGCTTGTCACCGTTTATATGCTATACTTATTACTTTATTAGTAATAACTGTCACAGTGAAAACATCAACCTCCTTATTAGAGGTTTTTTAAGGGAGGAAAAAAGAACCATGTGGGAGTTACTGAATTCAGTGATATCGGCAAAAAGGTGCAGTGGCTTTATGTAAAAACAAATATTACACAAGTAATTAAACCTAAACTTTATCCACTAAAAATTCATACTCACTGTCAAGCTGGTCAAAATGATTACAAAATAAAAACATTTCTAAAAAGCGAACAAAATCCAGCCAATAAATTCGACCACATTACTGATGATTTGACAAGCCAAGGTTAAAATAAATAAATAAAGCGAAGCATTTTAATAACACCTGCAGCGTTTGTCAGCTCCTGTCAAGAATCACTGCATGAATTAGTTTGGTTTATCCGTCCAGTTAAAACTGAAGTAATATGTGTTTTGGAAAGCAACAGAGAAGAAGCAATTAGGGACCACTAAAAAAAAGCAACTGGTATATTGAATCACCCAAAAGAATGAGGCCTTGTGGCTCTTTCTTCTTAAAGCAGCAAACATTTGTATGAAAGTGTGAAATCCAGAGGCAATGTACAGTTTTAACAGCTTCTTTGGCAGGGTTAAGAGCCTTGGTGCCAGGCTGAGTTTTATGGGAAGAAGTGAGGTTGGCATAAAGGGCTTCCAGGTCTGCTGAAGTGCTGTGAAGCCCACACCTGCTGTCAGAGCCACTGAGAGCAGGCTGGACGAGGGCAGTAGCCCTGCCATCTGTTTCGCGACAGCCAAAGTCACCCTGTATGTAGGCGCCATGTCTGAGAACAAGTCTGTGTTTGTCTGCATCTGTGTTAGTGGATGTATGTGAATATAATCAAAGTGGTTTGTGCAAAAAATAATTGTGTTGGTTTGGATGTCAATGTATAAAGGAAAATAATCAAAGTGAATGGTGTAATGAAAGTAAAAAGATAGCAAACTTTAATTTTTAGATAATGAATGATCGGATCAGTTCGGTGAGTGCTAGTGACATAAATGTAAGTACAAGTTAAATATGGAACGTAACTACCTGTGGTACCACCAGCTTCTGGATTGTATTGTATTGGATTGTAATGGAATAATTAATTGAACCTGTTCTTAAAAATATTCCTTCTATAAACAGAGTTCAAGGTTTGCGTGCCATTTAAGGGTCACAGGACAGCATTTCAATAAGGATGAGGTCTGGACTTTGACAAATAACAAATGACAGGGTTGACTGTTGTGTGTTGTTGTACATTTGAGCTTATTTTTTTAAAATTAACCTGGTAAAGACCAGATCACTTTTATCATGTCCTGATACATAAAAACACAAAACTGCGTGTAGGTGTACTTTCGTTTTTTAATGTCTGGATTTCTATTGATCAGGAAATTGTTAAGTTCAAATCTGACCACAAAAAGTAAATTTGTTATATGTCTGCACCTTTGAGCTGAAATAATCTGTTTGGAATTTGGAAGATGAAATGGGGACTGGTATAACGTGCTAAAATGGAGTCAAACTGGGCATTGAAAATACTTCTCAAAATCCCTAAAGAATGACATCTATGAATTAAAAAAACAGCAAATGCAATTTCAAGGCAGTGTGTACTTCACAAGTTATTTTAGCAATGTGAAAAAAGAGCTATTTCACCACATTACACTAAAATAATTACACAAAGACTTCAACCATAAAGTGTAAAAAAATATATATTACACAGTATTAGGAAGAGTTAAAGCCATATAAGTTCAAACAACTCATTTGAGCCATGCACGGTGCGACACATACAAGCAAATGTCTTAAGCAGGTTTTTAACGCCATTTACCAACTTACTGGAGAGAACTGATTGAATCGGCACAAATAAGTTGTATAAACCTTCTAATGAAAACCTGGTAAACAAAGATAGAGCATCTCTTTTTTTTTTACCTTCACCAGGTTTATGCACAGCATATAAATTACCAATCATCATCACAACAGTAATGCTTTCAATACCATGGTTGCAAATAATTATTTTGATGCAATATTTGGTTGAATATCAAATTTCACGAGCCATTCATTCACACTCTGCATGTCACTAATATATTTAGGCAGCTGGCTGGTCACTAAATACCCTTGATGTAAACCATACACGTAATCTGAATGGCTGAAATGCTAAACCTCAATTTGCATTTATGCAAAAGAAAGAAATCACTCCTTAAAATGGTTCCCAATCAATACTGATATCACAATTGCCCTATTTATCTCTTTAGGTGCAGCAGTTTTCTCATCTCTCTAGCAAACCCAGCCATCATCTTCGTCATTTACAGTGTGTTTGTGAGCACCACTGCTGCCTCCTCCACTATTAGCGGTGTGCGCAGTGAGACTGATCTGAGAGCATATATCTAGGTTAACGTACAATAACACGTGCTCTGTGCTTATGTGCGACTGTCTGCTCGCTCAACTCTTTTTGCCTGGCGTGGCTCTGTGCTAGCAACTTACGCGATATTACAAAACAAAACGGGAGAAACACCTGAATTTAAAAGCACAGATTGACTGTCTTTATCTGAGGACTATTTAAAATAATCTTTCAACTATTTCTATATTTTCTGATTTAACGTACAATAGTCTTCTTGTATTCTTATTTAACAATAGTCAATAGATGAGAGAAAACAAGTCAAAGGAACACTGTCTACACTGAGTTTTCATCTGGGTTTTCTTCCTCCAAAAGTTTACAGTAACTTTATGAAATATTGATGCACATATTACAAGTGTCCTTTGATAAAAACAAGGGCTTGCCGTTTCCCTTCTGGAGCTGGAATACATAAACTCCTGAAAATGAGACAAAAGCGTTTTTTGCACGTCATATAGTTGCTTAAGAAATTTGAAAATATAAAACAAAATGCACAAAGTAAGCAATCGTCTTCGTAGGCTTAAATAAATATTCTTAGACCACACGTTTCCAGTGTTTATTCTATATTTTTCTCCCGATACGTTTTGTAATGTCAGTCGTTTGTTCAGTATTTTGATTTGCTGGTTGGAATTGGTGGATTTTCACCCCAGCAAATGCAGTATTTCCACAGAATACTTTGCATGAAAAAGACCTGTCTGGGATTGCCTGATGGTGGGGTTGATTTACATACAACTGAAGTTGGGAGCAGACACAGAGTTCAGCAAGCAAACTGAGTCGCACGCAAACACAGAGCGGGTGTTATTATTCGTTCACATAAATATGTGCTCTCAGATCAGTCTCTCTGCGCGTTACGTTGGTGGCACAAATATTACGCCCCACTGCTACCCCCACCATGTCCCTTCCTCCATGGTGAAGCAAAGCATCGGACCTGGTATGTGCCGGTGGTCCATTATGGTGAACGTGACTGGCTGTCGTTGCATGCGGAACATCACTTTCTTTCTCACTGGACGACTGAACATCTTGATCAAAGGGCGATTATTCCTCTTAAGAATCTGAATCAGCCATTACTTGACAAATTGCTTTGGTGAACAGACTTCTCGGCATCCTAAGTTTTATCTTTCTAAAACTCGCTCTCTCTATGCTCCGACTGCAATCACTACTCACTCATCTACTCCATCGGTGGGGCGGGTTTCAAACTCTATTTACGGTACTCCAAAACTTTCCATGGTAACACACCCAAAAGTGTGGCTTAGATTGAAGTTACAGATGTCCGCCTGGTGTAAAGTAGGAACTGAATGAGGGATCATATCTGCAGCTGTGCCTCGTTAAAGTCAGCACTGTTGCTTGTCGCAATTTTGCAACCTTGGCGCCTAAACAGTCAAATGAAATGTATAAAATATATACATATACATATACATACACATAAGTGGTGAAAACCTATGGAAATAAACAGGGTCCAGGACAGTACTGACCACTTCTCGTGGCAGCAGGGCGTCCTCCTGACGAAGCACCAACAGATTCACCATGCCATCCATGGGCGTGGCTCGAAGCAGGGCCACCACTTCCTCTTGGCTCTTTCCATTCAGATCCACTCCACTAACCTGCAGCATACATGTTCAATAGTCACACACACGATGCAAACTTTATAAAACAGGAACCTAAACAATACTGTTACTCAGATTATTTAGTTTAGCTGAAAATCAAAATATTCTTCTAACTCAATATATACTCAAAATAGCTCAAAGCTGGAGTTATACTGCAAAAGAGTGTACAAAATGTTTGAGAATGAATTTTAAAACAAAGACCTATTAGTAACTAATAATTACTTTCTCAAACAGTATACATTCTCCTTGAAAACACTCCCTGAACTCTAGAAAAAGCTGAGAGGTTGGTTGAAAGGGCTGCTTTACCTCCAACAGCCGGTCTCCAGCTTTCAGTCGTCCATCTTGGATGGCAGCGCCTCGAGGAAGGATGTTTTTAATGTAAATGGGAGCGCTTCCTCCAATAGGGACATCTCTGGAGGTGATACTGAATCCAAGACCCTCTGGACCTGGTCAGATAGAAAGAAAACAAAACAAAAAAACAAATTAAAATTAGGAAAAATTGACAAAATTCTTATAAAGAAAAATATATTCTTTTTTAGAAAGGTGTTCGTTTTACACCAGAAGTATCGGGGCAAACTGAATTTTTGTTTCACCAGTCCTCAGTATAACTTCCCAGAACTCTTCTGGTAGATCATGATTTTGTTTGGTCAGCAGTGCTTTTTGCCTTGGAACTCATGGATACCATCCAACCCATGGATACAATTTTTGCCCAGCCTTGTATTGTTGAATCTTGGACACTAAACCTAACTGAGGCAAGTGAGGCCCTTTACACATTGTTCTTGGTTCATCAGTGTTCCATTTTTTTTGTGGTGTGCTGGGGTCTCAAGGACTTAGAGAAATGCCTTTGCAGCACTTTAATGCCAGATAAATGACCCAACAGTTCTATTAGCCTAGGACTGCCAAATGTCAGGCCTAGGTAGGGCTAGTGAAGCTTAACTACAATAAGTATCAGTGATGCACCTGGTTTTCAGGGTTTAACTACATCTCTCTCCTAGATATAGCAACAGGCTGAGCTTTTACTGTGACTGAGTCTTTCATCCTATAGCTTTGAAAACTGGTGCAGAACTCATCTCTGTTTCTCTCCTAGATCAAGCCACTAAAGGGTCTACTACTGCCATTAACATTTTACTTTTTTAACTTCGAAAGTACCCCTAGATCGTGCTTTTGTTTCTATTTTGGTTGTATGCTCTGTCTTCTCAAAAACCCAGTCGGTAATGGAAGATGGCTGCTCACACTGAGCCAGGTTCTGCTAGAGGTTGCTTCCTCTTAACTGGAAGTTCTTTTCAATGTCACAACATGCAGGGTCAGTGTAAATGATTGGTGCAAAGTCAACAACTCAATGCAAGCGATTGTCCACTGTTGCTACATGCTCATCCAAGAGAAATGAATGCTGCAAGTCAATAACTTGATGCAGTCTGCTGGGTTTCCTAAAGCCCTTTTTAAACGTTTTTCAGCCTTCGTAGGCAAATCTTTTGTTGTGACTAAAAACAGTGCATGTGAGCGTGAGTCGCAGGTCCGTGACGGTCCAGTGTAACGGGCCCTCCAACAGCTCTCACAACCAAATTCAGCCTCCGACAGTCACAAGCAGTGTCAGTAAATCAACACCTCCAATCGACAAATGAAAATACACCCCACCTGGGAAGTAATGCGAAAAACTAGTGACGAGAGGACGATGCGACAGTAGCAGTATAAACATTAACAACAATGGAGGCTACACGCAAGAACATGTGGAGCAACAAAGAAGTCGAATTGATTGAGCTTTGGCAGCAAAGACTGTGTATATGACATTTTTAGTGACATATGCTTTTTCGGCAACGTATGCTCACGACATTGGTGTGTTCTGCTAGAACGAGACGTGATGCAGTTTGACTCACTGAAATCTTGGCGAGTAAGAGCTCTTTAAGCACACCTCTTAAGAGCTCGCACAGTGCGACATGAAGCAGTCCTTTGCGACAGCTGAAAAACCCACAGCGTACACCAGGCTTTAGATGGAACACGTTCAACTAATTTTAATAATAAACTGAACTTGACTGCATTGTGTGATAACTAGGATCAATTGGAAATATATATACACTACCGTTCAAAAGTTTGGGGTCACCCAAACAATTTTGTGTTTTCCATGAAAAGTCACACTTATTCACCACCATACGTTGTGAAATGAATAGAAAATAGAGTCAAGACATTGACAAGGTTAGAAATAATGATTTGTATTTGAAATAAGATTTTTTTTACATCAAACTTTGCTTTCGTCAAAGAATCCTCCATTTGCAGCAATTACAGCATTGCAGACCTTTGGCATTCTAGCTGTTAATTTGTTGAGGTAATCTGGAGAAATTGCACCCCACGCTTCTAGAAGCAGCTCCCACAATTTGGATTGGTTGGATGGGCACTTCTTGCGTACCATACGGTCAAGCTGCTCCCACAACAGCTCAATGGGGTTCAAATCTGGTGACTGCGCTGGCCACTCCATTACCGATAGAATACCAGCTGCCTGCTTCTTCTCTAAATAGTTCTTGCACAATTTGGAGGTGTGTTTTGGGTCATTGTCCTGTTGTAGGATGAAATTGGCTCCAATCAAGCGCTGTCCACTGGGTATGGCATGGCGTTGCAAAATGGAGTGATAGCCTTCCTTATTCAGAATCCCTTTTACCCTGTACAAATCTCCCACCTTACCAGCACCAAAGCAACCCCAGACCATCACATTACCTCCACCATGCTTAACAGATGGCGTCAGGCATTCTTCCAGCATCTTTTCAGTTGTTCTGCGTCTCACAAACGTTCTTCTTTGTGATCCAAACACCTCAAACTTGGATTCATCCGTCCACAACACTTTTTTCCAGTCTTCCTCTGTCCAATGTCTGTGTTCTTTTGCCCATCTTAATCTTTGTCTTTTATTGGCCAGTCTCAGATATGGCTTCTTCTTTGCCACTCTGCCCTGAAGCCCAGAATCCCGCAGCCGCCTCTTCACTGTAGATGTTGACACTGGTGTTTTGCGGGTACTATTTAATGAAGATGCCAGTTGGGGACCTGTGAGGCGTCTGTTTCTCAAACTAGAGACTCTAATGTACTTATCTTCTTGCCTAGTTGTGCAACGCGGCCTCCCACTTCTTTTTCTACTCTGGTTAGAGCCTGTTTGTGCTGTCCTCTGAAGGGAGTAGTACACACCGTTGTAGGAAATCTTCAATTTCTTAGCAATTTCTCGCATGGAATAGCCTTCATTTCTAAGAACAAGAATAGACTGTCGAGTTTCAGATGAAAGTTCTCTTTTTCTGGCCATTTTGAGCGTTTAATTGACCCCACAAATGTGATGCTCCAGAAACTCAATCTGCTCAAAGGAAGGTCAGTTTTGTAGCTTCTGTACCGAGCTAAACTGTTTTCAGATGTGTGAACATGATTGCACAAGGGTTTTCTAATCATCAATTAGCCTTCTGAGCCAATGAGCAAACACATTGTACCATTAGAACACTGGAGTGATAGTTGCTGGAAATGGGCCTCTATACACCTATGTAGATATTGCACCAGAAACCAGCCATTTGCAGCTAGAATAGTCATTTACCACAATAGCAATGTATAGAGTGTATTTCTTTGAAGTTAAGACTAGTTTAAAGTTATCTTCATTGAAAAGTACAGTGCTTTTCCTTCAAAAATAAGGACATTTCAATGTGACCCCAAACTTTTGAACGGTAGTGTACATGACTTGGAATTTTTTCAGTATGACAGGATTTACGTTTTTGTAGATTGCCTTGAGACGACATTTATTGTGATTTGGTACTTTGTAAGTAATCTGAAATTAATCAACTTAATCACTTTGAGTGGACGTTTCTCCTTCAAATAGATCTAGGTTTGTTGGGATCACTTCTTCCCTTAGTAAAACAAAAACAAACAAAAAAATTAACATGTGTTTATGCATTTACCCAAGTAATCCCAGTCTAAAAACAGTTCGATGATCTGAATGTTATTTTATTTTTTAAAGCATGGTCTGACCTATAAAAAAGCAATTTTCTTTAGGTTTACAGGCTGACCTTCAACAATCTTTTAATGCATATACATATTTAGTCTGAAAAAGGGAATATGAAATACAACGAGAATTTCTGATCTGATCTCTTCAAACCATCTACGATCATATAACTGCAAGAAACTGTTCCAAAAGTGAACCAACTCCGGCAATTTTATTGCCAGAATATTAAAAAATGTAAAAGCCTCAATGGACAATTAATTAGTCAGTGTGATCAGAGAGCTATTTAAGAAGCCTTAAAAAACCAACCACACTGTGTATTTCTGGCAGTCTGGTTGAAAAGTTGCATGACGTGGTTTCAGTTGAGGCTTTTTTAAATGGTAACAGCAGTGATTAGTATTCATGTCAAACTAGCTGCTCATTTCACAGAGCTGTCAGCACCTCTGATGGTTCATCATGACCTACTTTTCCCCATGTGTCTCGGCGGCAGTCTGTCGATCTGTCTGTCAGCCTCCTGACAGTGATGAGGTGATGAACAAGGAACACTAGGAGGAACAAACGAGGATGGCAACCTTCTCCTGACTCCTTCACACAAACAAACTTGGAGAAGGGTAAAGAGATTGCCTATAGAGTTAGAAAGTTGAGCTGTTGAGGATAACGATGCTCTTTGATCTCTCCATCAGTGCACCATGATAACTGAGCAGACTGAAATAGCGGTCATTATTTATGCTGAACATTAATTATGCAGTTTGTCCTCATGACTGCTAAACTTTTAATGCAAGGTCATATAGTTACTGTGGAAGTTTTTCTCATTAGGGACATTTTTGAGCGCTTCAAAGTAAAGTAAATAAGTGCAGCTTTTTTTTTTCTTTTTTCTTTTTTTACAAAAAGGTAACAATGTGATTTCTAATATTTTACTTCATTGTCATTGTTGTGCGGTGCTGGTCCGAAGTTGACATACACTCATCACCAGCATGAATGTCATATTAATTTGGGGATTTAAATGATACATGTCATGGTGGAATGATTATACGGCATACAGACTATAATAAACAAGTAAGAGCTAGAACATCAGTGTCACCTTCTGGAAAATAAGCTCTCTAGCTAGTCAAGTCAAAAGCCTCTTTCATAAAACAGTTCATGTCTTAAACTCATAAGTAGAGGAGACCACATCATTCCGGAATTGCGCCGCTCAAGGTGGCAGCATGTTGAAGTAGCTCTGTTACTTTGGTTCATATTTTTTAAACTTTAATTCTTCCATTTCTGGTAGAAAAATCGTTTTTGTGGACAACTGTTCTCTCTGGTTTTGAATGCTGTGCAGCTGGAAGGATTTTTGCTGATACTTTTTTATTTTTGGACATTTGTTATGATGCATAACCATGGCAACAAGGTGGTTTACAACTGGCAGCAGCTGATTAACATCACAAAAGCTCAAATAATACCTCAACTACAGCCACAAAACCCTGATGAGTTGAAAAGAAGACGCCATAGATCCAGAGCATCCTCTACTTCAGACTGTCATACAACTACAGAGCGTCTTCAATCAGAGGCTTCTTCAGATCTGCAGAGATCATCCCTACCCACAGCCATCAGCAACTACAACAAATCTTTGAAGGAACTTGCATAATGAGTTACAACAACATTTAATTTCTCTTTGGGATTAATAAAGTAATTTTGAATTTGAATTTGAATTTGAATAAGTATTTGGACCCTTGTTCCTTAAATGAACTGAACAGACTGCATTTCCCAGCATTCCTAGCTGAAGCATACCCATTGGCCCATGGCCAACGATGACATCACAAGGTTTATAAAAGGGAAAGCAAAGAGTGGCATAATTTGTCTTTCGTTGTTAATTTGAAATGGAAGGAGACACTCTCCACCAGTGAATCCCTTTGGTTCTGACCTGTTGGGCTGAAAGAAATCCCCAGAAAATCTTCAAAGTGCCACTGTCTATCCAGCGTCTGTGCATGCATCCATCACCTGGCTGACAGCAGAACTGTTCCAAGGCAGTTCTTTGCGAATTGACGTCAGAGAGCTGTCTTCTTAGCCTTCCGGCCTGCAACTGGTGCCATGGTTCCAAAGACCTCACCGGGCGCACGGTTGTTTTCTCTCATTTGCCCAACTTTGACACACTTTGCTCCCCTCTTTGTGGTCTGGACCTCCCTCAATGCAAAGTAGGACTGAACCAGTTTGTGTTATTCTAATCTTATGTCTGGGCAGATAAATAATATAATCAATAATTATATTAATATTAAATTATTGATCATAATAATTGATGGTTATGTAAACTGGACATTGATCCCACACTGTGTCACAGCATAAATCACGACAGTAATATACTGTTACAGTTTAAAAAAAAGAGTGATGGGGAAAGGGCATCTTAATCCTGCCTTAAAATATTTTCTGAAAGGGGCTCAATATTGTGTTATTTGGATAAAATGACAGAAAGTAGGTTGGGAAGAATCAAACAGAGGCCTTCAAACTAGGGATGCACGATATATCGGCATCAACATCGGTATCGGCCGGCCGATGTTAGGCGTTTTTTAACATATCGGCATTGGTCCGATAAGTAACAGAGGGCCGATATTAACAACCGATGTTTATTTATTTCCATCTTTTTGACGTTTCTGTCTGTGTTTCGGGGGGGGGCGCAGGAATGTGGGGGTGTTTAACTCAAGCAGAGAAGCGATGTAGATGGTGTGGTTGATTTTCCACGGTGTCAAAAGTGTAGGGAAATATACCGTATACCATATCGGTTATCGGCCGTAACAGCGGGTTTAATATCGGACATCGGTATCGGCCCAAATTTTCATATCGGTGCATCCCTACTTCAAACCTAAGCACATTAATGACTTGTTTCTACTGAGTGGTACGGTGCGGGTTGGTATGCTATTTTGTCCATTTCCATTGTAAAAACATCCCATACAACAGGACCGTACCACTCCATTCCTAGGCCCTCTTCAGTTGTAGGTCCATAGGACAATCATCCGGTAATGTTAGGGCAGAGCTACTGGCATCATTAAGAAAAACGTCACTAGTTGCTACAAACACGAGAGTGCTTTTGTTTCATCTCACCTCATTGTACACGGACTGTGTTTCTCTTCGCCACATGGAGCCTACTCTTAAACACTGTGGTAAGGTTTGTATCAAGAAATAACCAAAACACAAGCACAACCTGCAATTTCTACCCCATTGTTGTTCAAATTCTTCAGTTTCATAAATTAACAATAAGATGGTTGAAACTTGGAAAACATTAGATGACAACAGGGCAGTCATTCAAACACACATTAATACTGATTTAGAAATGGATAAAGCAGGCAAACATTTAGCTTCTGGAATGATCGTAACCTCAAAGCAGTGGCGTACGGTGTGTAACAACAGAGTCTCTGTCCATAAGCCAATTCAACACTATAACCAGTACGTGCCACAGTATGGTCAGTGAAATATTCAATTTTGATGTCATCATTTCGAAAGTTGTAGCTTGAATATGGTTAGAGAAAAAGGCATACTGTAAATGAGAAATATCTTCATTATGACCCAAAGTTTGTGATGGGAGCAAATTCAATTATTTAATTATGAGTAAATTGAAACATCATCCGGCGGTGGCCATATTAGAAAGAATAACTTTAACAGATGTTTATTGTTTTTGTTTACATTAGTAAAAAAAGTTATTTATTTTTTCCTTCCTCTAAGAATTCAGAACTGAACTGGTGGGAATATCTCCTTCATTCATGATGAGGTTCCAGAATTCCTCATCTAAAAAAACAGACCGGAAATCGATGGGCTCAGAATTTGACGGATCCCTGTCTCCATAACACCCAACAGGCTCGTCAAAATGTCTGATCAAGCAAACCCACCCATCATTACCGTTATTTATGGACCATGAACACCACTGCTGCCTCCTCCCCTATTAGCAGTGTATTTTCTCCCACAGTTTCTCCCACATCTCCTGCTTTTTCCAAAGGTTTTTACATTCTTGCTAACTTTGTCATCACTGGCGACATTTTGACCACCCCTGCTAACTTAGAAATAAGAATAACCAGGGGATGCTGTCCGTCCCCTGCGGCTATCGGTGGGGCGCTGGGATGTTGGCGGTGGGGATTGGCCTAGGGTGGAGGCGGCGCGTGGCGGCCGACGGCCAGCCGCGGCCCCTGCAGTGCCGGGGGCCCCTCGTCGACCGGTCCCTTGTCGGGTCCCTGCTGGGGGGTGGGGTGCCCCTGGGCCCCGGCTCTCCTGGTCCATTGACCGGCCCGCCCTGGCGCGGCCGGTTGCCGGCAGGACCCGTGGGCTCGTCACTGCTGCCCCCCGGGCCCCTGCATAGTGGCCGCTGGATGTTCCCCTGGGGTTCTCCTTTGCTCCACTCTTGGGGGATGCGGTCGGCCCCACCCGGGTCCGCCTCGGGCTCTGGGGGTCCTTTGGACGTCTTTGCTCCGATCTCCTTAATGTTTGCATCGATTCCTGGGAGACGGATTGATGCCTGCTCACACCAACTATCGAACACTCTTATGGAGAAACCTTATATGCACCAGCATGCTAACACACAAACATAGATGTGGGGTCTCTGGTGTTTAAGGATATATTCTTGGGCTGAGGTTATCATTACTAGAGCTTGATTAATCGGTACCATATGTTTTTCTGTGACATTGTTGTTGTATTTTTATATTTATTTTTGTGTGATGTGGTTGTGTAATTCTTAGTTCACAATGTTTGGTTTGTTTTGTCGATGTTCCTTTTTCGTGTTTTGTTTTGTTTTTTCCGTCTCTCTGCCGTCCTGTGGGTATGGAGGCAGACTTCAATGTCTTCCTGTGTTTTCTTTGTTCCCCTTCCTCTCTTGTATTTTCAACTCACCCTCTTTCTTGACTTTTTGTTTCCTACCTCTCTTCTTCATCTTCCTTCTTTCTTCTCCTTAATTTTCTGTCTCCGTGTCCATAACATCAGGAAATAAAAACCCCGACAATTCATAATAAAGATTTTTCACACATATATCAAGTGGAGGACTATAGCAAAAACTCTACTGCTCCGCTTGTGAAAGTAAATCTGTTGGGCTTCTACTTGGTACTCAGACACCAATTCTGAGCTCCACACTGCCAAACAGGACACGTTTAAAAAAAAAATAAATTAAAAAAAAATAAATAAATAAATAAATAAAATAAGAATAACCAAAAGCATATGGTTTCTCTGAACATAGAAAGAAAAGTCATTTATCAAAATATTAGCGATGGGTGTATGTTGTATAATCACTCATTTGTGGGAAAGGAACATTTTAAATAAATCATTAAAAACCCTAAATTGAGGACATGTATGCCCATGATGAGTGCGTGTAAACTTCGTCCTACTTTCCAAACTTGAATATGAAATTATTTGTTGTGACTTTAACTCTAAACCTCCTTCCATCCATGTTCCTACTCCCACCCAGTCCAAGACACAGCCTAATGAACAGAATCAAACTCCTGTCTCCATCAGCAGATACTGTCATTAATGGTTCAATCAGGCAATTAGGAAAATACGTCTCTAATAGGCCTTCAGTAATTAACTACTGAAGTCTTTATTTTGGCTAATAGAAGACCAGGATAAAAGTAATTGTATCCTTTTCTAGATTAGTTAGAATCCTGGCTCCAATAAGCCAATTAAAACAGCAAACATGAGGAGAGGCTGGGGGACATGACAACGGCCTAATGGGCCGCGTATGTTGTTTTCAACAGAAGTATTTGATTAGGGCACTCTTGTTAATGTGCCATTCAAGATCTGCTCCTGCCACTTGGAACTCGGAGCCACTTAGACTGAATCACAACAATTACATCGAGCCAACAACAAAACTGCCACAGCACATCTGAAACTGCATAGTGAGAAACTCTGATGGTAATTAAATGGAAATGTCAAAATGGATTTCTGGGCTGAGTTTCCTAGCCGAATCCACTGAATGTCTATGCTTCTTAATTTTTCAGACACAAATAACATTTAGGCAATAATTTGTCTTTAGATAGGCTTTACACTTGGCTGTGAGCTTACAGTCGAGGAAGTTTCATTCCAGTAAGTCCCGATTAAATCAGGAGCGGGACTCCATTTTAGCTATCAGCAACTATATTTACACTTTGAAGCTATAGGGTTGCTAAAAATAAAATAAACTGTTCCTATCAGACCAGTGCTATTATACCAATGTGTCGCTCACTTGAAATGCTGAAAAAAAACCTTATTTTTGTAATAAAATGACAGAGAAACTTTATGACATAGTAATACATACATCATTACTTGTAGTGTAGACCCAGACTGCCAATGAACTGAGCTCACAGTACTCAGAAATCCTTGCCAAACATTATAGAGCAGCTCGTGACTTCAGTTCCCCTGAGTTTGTTCCATTTATCTGGTGCTGTTGCCCCCACTGCTGTACAATTCCCAGATGCTCACTGGAGACAGTCTTTTCTCCAGCTTTCAACTAAACATCTGCTCATTGCATCCAACACACAGATAAGCAAAGAGGAGAGGCGGTGAGGGCAAGTCACATCAACACTGGTTCGATTTAGCACTAAATGTAAGTGAATGCAAATGAACAAAAAAAAAACTGATCAAACTGAATTGAAACAGACAAGGAAAATAACCCTAAGGAAAATATTTATTCATTTACATCAATAACAAGCTTGTTTTTGGTTTTAAAATCAGCTAATTTAAGATCAATTACAAAAAATAATTAAGCTGGAAACTCTGTTTTTGTCTGGTGTGAAAAAGGCATTCCCTATCTGTTGCTGGAATGTCATCGGATCCTGAAGGAGCAACTCACCCCCTTACCAGTGTCTAACTCCGCCCACATTTCCTGCTTGAAAAATGTGCAAGCAGGAAATGGGGGGGGAGAGGGCTGGGCGTGGTCTGTGCATGTTGACAGGAGCACTGCTGCAGTGACATACACAGTCCGCGAGAAAGATGGAGAGCAACGTGAGCTCCTTTGTCTCAGAGTGATCTTTTTGAGTTGGAGGATTTCTCTCCACCTTTTTCATCAGAGTAAAGAGAGGAAAGTGAGGGATGTTCTGTAGAGGAGGCGTGGGCAGAAACGCGGCTGCTTTTATACCCCACAGCGGCATGGTAGCTGGCGACGGTTTTAGGCAGAAAATTTATATTGTTAATAAGATGCACTGAATACCACAATAATTACCAGAGATGTAGACGGCACTATTAGACACTCATTTACACAGTTTATCAGCAAAAACAAAAGTTGATTGGGGGGGGGGGAGTTGCTCTTTAAATTAGATACTTCCAACAGACATCCCAGAATGTTGCACATGGTGCCTCGGTTATTGTTTCAACAGAGGGACAAAAACCAAATTTTAATCAGTTAATTTTAAGATACTGTGGTGGAAAATTGTTATGTAATTAGGAATTAATTGTATATTCTCTGTCCAGTGACTGTATCTAAGGCAGAGGACAAGGTTAGTGGCAAGCTTATTGTTCCAGTTTAATGTTATGAGAAAGATATATGTGTCAGGTCACCAGAGAGACAGACGCCGGGGCAGTAAGATAACAGTCTGGCCTTTGGATGTGCTGCTTTATGCGTTGCTATGACTCGGCCCTCCCAAGCCACTTGTCCACTTTGGCTTATTTGGGGCTATGGTGAAGGGAATTCAAATTCTAACATTTTCTCTTAGACCTGACAAGGGAGGCTAAGAAGTATGATCCCCTGTAGCTGCAAAAAACCTCTTTAAAATAGTAATAAATAATAAGACGTAATTGTTCGTCAACAGTGACGTATCACTTTTCAAATTAAGAAAGCAAATAATATATAATCACTTGGTGTTTAGGGGTAAAAATCGAATCCTGAACTATAAATTTCACAGTTAGTTTTGTTGTAGCTCTCTTGGCTTTTATCACAGCCTAAATTATTTGAGGCCTGTTATGAGAATTTTTCTGCGTAGCATTTTTTTAATAAATGAAGATTTGAATGTCTTTTTAATGCATTTGACAATACATATTCTGTAAATGGCATTCTAAACTTTTGAAGTTGTTGTTCTGCTGCAATGCATTTGGAAAGTGAGAATATTTTAGAACAATGTATTGCAATAGTTACCGTTCTTAAATGCTTTCAAGATTTCTTCTAACGCAATCTAGGACCAGGACAAGAAAATATGAAGGACAATGACCACTACCAGTTTGTTGTTGTTGTTTTTTCTTGTTTAAACATAATTATACATTGGTAAAAACAATGGGTGATACGCCCTTAAATGTAGGGTGACCATATGTCCTCTTTTGCCCAGACATGTCCTCCTTTTTGGCCATAAAATTATGTTCAGGATTATAAATATGCTACTGTTATCGCGCTATCTGAAAAACTGAATGCAACAGATCTAGAAAACCGCAATCTTAACATCAAGTGATCTTGGATAAAAATAGATAAAATAAAAAGGAGAATATTCCAATTTTAAAGCATAATGAATGATGGATGCCAGAGTCTGATTATTATGATCTAGATCGGTGCATATGAGTCAGATTTAATGTTTAAAATAAACTATATTATCTTGAAAACTTGCTATAGTTTTAATGGTGATAATGTAATAATGATAAATTTTTCTATCTAATGCATCAACTAGAAAATAAAGTTTTCAAGTCGCACCATCCAGCCTGCATGTTATAAGATACAGAAGAAGTTCTCTGTCAGACAGCAGGTAAAACACTGAACATGACTCAGTGATTTACTGGAGAACAAATTCCTACATCATTTTTAAAAACATATGTGCTGGAACACATTTCCAACAATCATTAATAATGATATTTTTCTGCAAATATGAATAAACATTCTTTAGTCTATTTGATTTATTATACTGGTTTTTCAAAGCAATCCTTCAAATTCATGTGAGATGGAAATTACAGCTGACTGCATTTACCTCATCAATCTAGTATTTGAGTATTTTCTGTATGACACACTATTAAATGGGTGAGCTGTACTCAGTTAGTTACAGCTGTTAGATTTGCGCTAATCAACAAAAGCCTCGGGGGGAAATAATGCACAAAGGTAAATGGTAATATAAATTTTGAACTATTGTTACTGAATAAAACTGGTTCAACCTAAAACTATAACACTCTGTGTTCATGAGATAAGGGGCGCGTTTGGCCCAGGAACCTTAGCTTGAAAACTTTCTTTTAAAATTCTATGAGAAACGATGCAATTCAGCAATAAACTAGATGAATGATGGTTTCTATGTTTAACTAATACTTTTGATAAACGTAGTAAATAGAAATATTACAGAAAACGCATGAGAAACAACAACACTCTAAGGTTAATCTTAGCCGGCGAGTTATTAGCTACAATGTTGTAAAAATGATCTGAAATAAACTGTTTGTTTTTTGCACAAAACCGCTTCCTGTTTCAAACATGAGCTTTCCAAATTAAAATACGGTAATGCTTAACTTCATGAATCATGCTTTTATTTTCCCAAGAAGGGGAACTTCTGCTGTACCGGCAGCAAAGTGACAGATAGTAGAAGCATTTAGATCATAGACTGTACATAAATTTAGATTCCCCCAAAGGAGGTAGAAAGCATAAAACAAACTTAGGATTAGAACATTAAATGATAAAGAATAAAGCTTTAGCCATACCTCAACCAAAAATAACTTACTAACTTACTTAATGAAAAGTAATGTTTACTAAAAATGTTAAATAATAATGACACATTTGGGATACACTAGGCTACCTGTTTCAGCTGTATATGTGAAAATTATGCATTTAGTGCAATCTTAAGCTAACAGGTGTGACCTACACACACAGTGGGGTTTAAAATTGCTTGGTTTCTATTTTTTAAATTTAGTTTACTTCATTAAGACAAATGATGACTAAAAATAGATTCAGAATTTCGGTCACTGTTCTAAAGAAAAACAAATGTGGAAAATATTCAGTTAACACCTGTGTGCATTATATGCTATAGATCGCATAAAAAAATAGGGTGTCAGTATAATAAATGTGAGACCTACTATCAAACCGCAGTAAATTCTTTTCAGTTGTAGCATTCTTTCATTTTTAATGGGGTTTTTGTGTGTTCCTTTTAACAAAGACTGAATGAAACAGGAGTAACAAGGCTAATTTTAAAATATAAGCAGTCTAAAGTACTGAGTAGAGGTAAAAAGTTGGCAAATAGATAATTACTCCGTGAAGTATAAAGTATAACTCAAGTCCTACACAGAAACTGCAATGAAGAAAAGTTTTTCTTAAGTAAGAGTATCAGGTACAGGTAAAAAGGTTACTTGACATCGTTGTTATTAAAATAGAGTGGCATACTCAAATCTGAATGTGCAACTGAGTTAGAAAAATTGGAAAATAGAGATGTTTTACAGTTGTACAAGTTTTAAAATTGTGCATTTAGAATAAATGTAGTATTTTTTTTTTCAAGAGTTAACAGAGAATAAACTGTAGGAAACAGAGGAGCAAATAACAGCAGCAAAGATATTAATTAGGTAAATAAACTGTCCTGAGTAAAACAATTTTTTTTTTCTAACAAAAAGCAGGAGATATTAGTTAATTGAACGTCTAAGGTGGCTGCAAAGATAATCCTTAGTGTAACATCAATTAGATTCTGGAAAAGCAGGGTCTGAAGAAGCCGTCTCATTCAATTTAAAATACTTTATTGATCCCAGAGGGAAAGGAAATGAAGTGTTTTGTAGCTAATGCAAGTAGGACTAAATTCTTAAATACATTAGGTAACTATGTGGGGAACTTATTATTTTGTTTTGTTTTTGCATGGCAAGGCAATTTTATTTGTATAGCACACGTTTAACAACAAGGCAATTCAAATACAAGAACCTAATTGCGAACCTAAATGATTGGAATATGATCTGGGGGTTGAAGCTGCCTCAGCGGCGGCAGCAGCAGGATACACAGGTTCTGAGGTTATGCCTTATGCATGACCTTTAACCCTACTATGTTTCTTTTCTGGACACTGGAGAAGCAGTTGAAGTTATTGTTTCCTTGTTTTTTGAACTTTTAAGGCACGTGCAAAACGATGCCTTAAAAAAAGGGGGGAATTGGATTTGATAGTAATTGGAATAGATTTTTCAAGGATTATTAAGAGAATTGTAACTTGAAGGTTTAATTGAGTTTCTTGTGATTCATAACTCTGTCATAAATTAATGGGGTTTTTTTCTGCCTGGACTTGACATCTGACCTCATATTCCATTTCGGTTCGGGTTCAGACTTGTAGTACATATTGTGTCTGGGAACTTTACAAAGTTTTAATTTGATCTGAAAACCTTCTTTACTTCCTGCTGGGAGTAGTTGATTCTTGGGATTTTTTGCTCTCACAAGTTGGAATGGTTGGTTGTCTTTTTCTTGGCATGGATTTAGTACAGAGTGATCTGGAGACATTTACCTTAATTGTTTTCTAGCTTCAGTTGATGAGGTTTGGCTCATTAACCAGGTTGTGAGTTGTTTAGAATAGCTTTTGCACAGAGTTGCATCAGGTTGATCTGAAACCATACTCAGAGTGTGTTGGTTCTACTTGTCATAATCATCCTATTCATCTTTTGTGAATTGACTCACCTGTGTTTGAACATCAATGCTCTAATAGATAATTAGCTCCGCTCCCAATTGTCGTATTGTAAGGTTCTCACTGGAGGACCTTCTGAGGGGTGACCACTCTCTCCTTTGCGGAGAAGGACTGATCGGTGGCTACGGGTCACTGGATGCTGGCGGAGGCTGACTTCATGGCAACAGACAACAAACAGCGCAAGGGAAGGGTTTACATTTCAACATCTAGTGTTGATGTAATACCCTCTGAAGTGTACTGGAAGATGCTACATAATTTCTCCTTTGTTCTGTGTTTTATCTAGAGCATCCTGACCGATGACGAGACCTGTGGATGGCCGCCTCTTGGGCGAGGGGCTGTTGAGATGACATTTTGCCCACAAGAAAATGGCGTAAGAAGACCCCATGGGTTTTCGGTCACAATGCACAGGAGTCTCAGGAAAGTCATCTGGAAGCATCTAATATTTGTCACTGTGAGCTAATTCCATGGCCAAGCATGTCTCATGTCTGATTGTAATTTGTGTTTTGAACATTGTCTTTTTTTTGATCAAGCTACCAACCTTTTAGGGAGATTTATGATAGCACTTTAGAATTTTCCCTTTATATTTATGGTATTACTTAAGTTATTAAAAGCAGGGAATTGTGGTGGAAAATTGTTATGTAATTAGGAATTAATTGTATATTCTCTGTTTAGTGAATGTATCTAAGGCAGAGGACAAGGTTAGTGGCAAGCTTATTGTTCCAGCTTAATGTTATGAGAAAGATATTTGTGTCAGGTCACCAGAGAGACAGACGCCGGGGCAGTAAGATAACAGTCTGGCCTTCGGATGTGCTGCTTTATGCGTTGCTATGACTCGCATGAAGCAGTTACTCTGGAGGCAGGGCGTGAAGGTTGGGGAAGACATCTACAGAGATAAACAATGATTGCGGAATACTATTTAAGCAGTTAGTTAGAAAGGTTGGTTAGGGTGATGCACGAGTAACTCTGTCCCCTCCATGGTCTGGCCAGACATGTTTGAATTAAATACTTAAACGCCTTCTGGGACTCAAGTCTTCTTTATTATGGAAACCCTGAGATACTTTAATTTTCCATAACAATACCATGACTTTATTTTCCCTTATTTTAACTTGAAATGGTTTCTATATTCACATTGAAATTCTAGAGACACTGAACAACAGTATTTCTTCCCAAGCCTTACAATAAATCAGACTTCTTGGAAAAGTTAAGACCTAATAAACACCTAAGAAAGATGTCCAGCCTCATTATGTAGACTAATCCCAGTCTAATCCCACATCATCTTGAGTCCCAATTAAGTTATTTATAAAGGTTTGCTATCGGAGTAGCTTACTGCACTCAAGATCTGATCTCCAATTAATTAATGTGACTTCTACTGGTTTTACTGTGACCAGAGGAGTACACAGGTTGGTCAAATGTCATAGCTTAACCTCAACACACATTTGGCAAACATATCAAATATGCCTTGTACTGCATGCTCAACAGTATTGGTGTTGCTTTGCACATACAAAGCAATCATCAGGAAGGTAAACAGATGGGAAATTGACAAAGGAGTGAAACATTTTACATGATGAACCAAAAACAAAAAACAGGGATGATGGAGAGACTTTAAGCACATAATACTTTGTACACACTCCTCATCTGGTTATTGTCGCATCAAAAAAACAATGGCTACCAAAAGAACGATAGTTGGACATTTCAAGTGCCTTTAAGTTTGGTAGAGCAAATTAGGTGCCAGTTAAAATTCTTTTTTTATTTATTTTACTTCTGGTATATAGTTTGTAGGTGTGTAATGTAAGAATTGCAGGTATTGAACTAAAAATACATCCTGTCTTTTCCAGCTATTCCGTCCGATGTTTGTTGTTACCTTTTCTCAGCTGGATGTTGAAGCTGCGTCCTTTTTTCTTTAGGTAGGAGCTGTTGGACGGAGTTGTGCTTATTCTACGCTGCAAGGAGGGGGAAGGTGCTGAGGGGGTCCTGGAGATGACGGGGTGAGGTAAGGCATGGGGTAAAGTAGCATACCGCCGACTTGGTTCTGGGCTGCTTCCTCCCAGAGGACCCTGGTCACTGCAAGAGGAACGCAGACTTTAAGGGTTTTTCACCAACAGAAATAAACATTTAAAAAAGTTAATAGGTAGATAACTCTCTTTGCACCTTTATTTACGAAAAATCGACATACAATGGTCCCGGAAGCTGAAGCTAATGTTAGAACGTTGTTAAGAGGCTGAAAAAAAAATGTTTTAAGCTAGCTTGTTTTGCAGATTTGCCATAGCAGCTTTAAGCAGTGGGCATGTTTCTATTGAATATTATTTACATCATAACCAATTATTATTTATATGGGAAATAGAGGTAGGAGGCAATATGCTGACAATGATTTTCTTCCCCAAGATTTAAAGTGCTTCTGATCAGAGTAAGAACCTAAAAGTAAGGCAGTGTAAAAATCTATCAAAGAGTGATCTACAACCTGCTATAATGTTTTTGATTTTTTACACCTCTTTACTTACCTTCGAGCAGAAACACTGTACACGTTTTGGTCCAAACATGTATCCCACATGAGGACAAATAATAAATTTTTATCATTCAATTCAAATTCAAAAATACTTTATTGATCCCAGAGGGAAATCAAGTATGTGTATAATATATGTGTATAATATATATATGTGTATAATAGATGTGTATAATAATCAGCTTCTTCTCCTGAAAAATGACCATCCAATGAAAATGTTATGACATTTGAAAGATTCTTCAAACATAGTTCATCTAAACTACAGAGATAGGTTGAGATTAGAGCCAATAGAGTCAGCCTCCAGGACGGACGGATCTGGATTTGCACTAAATGAAAATGATGAGAGAGCTAACTACTCCTAGATAAATATGAAGTGCCTTTAACCTCAGATAAAATGCTGAACTATCCCTTTAACAAGATGCCTCAGGTTCAAAACATGATGGACTTTGATGGATTCAGTGTCAAGATATCATTGGAAAGTCAATAACTTTTGCACTAAATTCAGTTATAATTCTTTACTGTTACACATCCTGAGAGTTTTTTATTTTATATGATCCACTTAGAAAAACATATTTAGTCCATCCTGCATGTCATACCTTAAATTATAGTTATAATCACCCAACTCTCTATAGGAGTGAAGCAAAATTAAAAATGTGTATTGAATTAAGGCGGATTTAATGGTGGAAAAATTGTGGTTGACTTACTCGTGGTTGATGCCAGCTTGTTTTCCAGACCTGGATGGCATATCTGCATCCAGACTCGACCTGTCCCCAGTATGCAGAGAGTCGTGGCTAAATCGGACCCTGTTTGTCTGGGGTGAACTGAGCTCGTTCCGAGCTGAAAGTATGTCGTACTGACTCTTCATGGACGCAGGAACCACATGGAAAAGAATGACCGGGCAACGCATCGCCTGTTTGAAAATGTTCTGAGCTCTGCAACGAGAGGAAGAGTAGGATGGTAATATATAGTCAGAAATACATAATGTTTAACATGATGCGAGGTACTGTTGGGAATTGCTGATCTATCTATCTATCTATCTATCTATCTATCTATCTATCTATCTATATATATATATATATATATATATATATATATATATATATATATATATATATATATATATATATATATATATATATATATATATAGAGAGAGAGAGAGAGAGAGAGAGAGATGTAGTGTATTGTACTGTTGGAAGGGTGATATAGACAGTTGCACAGATAATCACCAGGTCGAACTTTTATGCAGCAGAAGACGGACATTACAATATCTGTAATAACCTGCATCAGCACATGCTGGGTGAACAGTGCATTAGTGATGAATGATTGCCCAGTGTTCTGTCTGCTCAAAGTTCATTCGAATGAAAGTTCCACTTTATAAACCGTGTGGGTCTCTGTGTGGTCTGAGCTGAAAGGACACACATTGACTCAACAAACAGAGCAGGGAAGATGAATCATGCACAGCTGACATACTTCAAAGTACTCGTAGCTGTGTGGTTCTACAAATTCACTCAAGGCAGTCTAAATCAAATGCACGCCACACTTTTCAGATTCCAAAAATTGGAAAAACATGCATCTTTTTTCATTCGACTTCTCATACATGAACCAGCTCTGTGTTGATAAGTCACATCAAATTACTAAAATAATGAAATATTTAAAGTTTTTTTTTAAATCATTAAATTTAAATGAATGGATGGATGACTTCTAGGAAAAACTGTCTAAAGTTCATTGGGTTAATTTTTTTTTTTTTTTGTAGTTGACTTGCACTAGGAAAGTTGTGGGCTGAATTCCAGCTTCCTCTATGCAACAGACAGATGTTCCCTTGGGCAAGGCTCTTAATCACATGTTGCCTTCTGATCGGTTTATGAGTTTGTAAACAATTTGAGCGTGGCTGGGAGAGAGCTACCCATATTTTAAAAGCATTTTAAGTGCTTGACGTGACTAGATTAGACCTCTATTTAGGTTTAATCTTTTCACTATTTTATATATAATGAAGTTTCTGGCCATAACATCACAAAATGTGAAAATGTTTTCCAAGGTGCCGTAAATACCACCATGGAAATAGCTAAGGGTTGGCAGAGAGGACCAGAAGCATAATTTGATGTGTGAATGCAGATATTTAGATCTTCTATAACCACAGCAGCAACACCATGCCTAACCTGGATTTGGACTCTTTAATCATGTGGTAATTTACAAAAATCAGCAACATACTCACACTGAGTGCCAATGGCTGGATAAGTAGGTGTGTGCTCGTGTGTCTGTGGCGTGCGTATATGCGTGTGTTTACATCCAAACGGTCCCACGTGCTCATATACGCTACCATCACTCTAGCAATCAACCTCCGCGTGAGCCTGATTGAATAATAAATTACCCCCATCAATGCATCATTACATTCAGTTAGATTAAGCGCCTCAAAATATTTACCCATGCAAAACAATCCAAGAAGATTAGACTATCACTTTAAATTGTCACTCTCTGTGGCATGTAATCATGAAAAAGTGAGGACGGGCAGATGGGAGTGGGGCTTAGCTACATTGTCTAATTTTAATGCAGAATCACCCAAAAACACACAAATCTGGGTGCTATGGATTGGATAGCATGCTCAAAAACACAGGTCTCTTGCGGATTTGGTTTGTTTAAGCCTCTTTCATGGTAGAACAGGTCTGGAAGGAAACGGGTTTGCTCACTAATGACAGTAGCGCTGAATAATTTATAGAACCACCTTTCCTTGCAATTAAAGCTGCAAGTCTTTTGGGGTATGTCTCTACCAGCTTTGAGCTGTTAGAGTTGCCCATTCTTCTTTGCCAAATTCCTCAAACTCAGTCAGATTGGACAGAGAGAGAGTGTGTGTGTGTGTGAAGACAAATTTTCCATTACAGCCAAAAATTCTCGACTGAATTTAAGTTTGACTAGGCCATGATGCTGCCACTGCTGCAAGTTGTACTCTGGGGAAGCTAAGAGACAATTTTTGTGTTGTTGTCAAAAACTTTCATTTTAGTCTTTTCAGTCAAATTCATATTCAAAAATACTTTACTGATCTCAGAGGAAAATTAAGTGTTGCCATAGCTCATACTAATTAATTCTTCAAGCAGTTGTTGTGGATCCTGATGGCTCTGGGCAGGAAGCATTTCCTGTAGCAGTCTGTGTTAAAGCAAAACTGAAGAAGCCCCCGACGGAAGACACTGTTGTTGTAGGATAATCTCATGAAGAGGATGTTCAGGGTTGTCCATAATTGTCTTGATTTTAATGAAGAATCCTTCATCATCATCTCCAGAGGGTTCCAGTCGTCCCCAGAACAGAACCAGCCTTCTTTATCAGCTTGTTGAGCCTTTTTAAGTCCCTGGCTGTGATGCTGCTACCCCAATAGATGATGGCTGAAGAGATTACACCCTCTACAACAGACTTATCTGCAGCATCTTTCTGCAAACCTTGAAAGACCTAAGCTTCCTCAAGAAGTACAGTCTGCTCTGTCCCTTCTTGTAGACGGCTTCACTGTTCAGTCTCCAGTCCAGCTTGTTGTCCTGGTGAACTCCGAGGTATTTATACTCCTCAACCACCTCCACTTCTTCTTGTATGATGCAAACAGTGATTTGACTTAATGCTGTTTCTTTTGAAACCTATAATCATCTCCTTTGTTTTGTACTGGAAGTCTGAAGTATACAAGGTGAAAAGGAATGGTGAGAGTACGGTCCCCTGTGGTGCTCCTGTGCTGTTGACCACCTGGTTTGACACACAATCCTTCAGTCTCACAAACTGTGGTCTGTTTGTCAGGTAGTCATTAAAACTGCCAAATGTTGAAGGCTCCACCTGTGTCTATAGGAGTTTCTGTCAAAGCAAATCAGGCTGAATTGTGTTAAATGCACTGGTGAAATCAAAGGAAATGATCCTCACAGTGCTGCCTGCTTTGTCCAGATGACAATGGGTTGGTTGAAGCAGGTGGATGATGGTATGTTCAACTCAAACTCCACAGGGATAGGCAAACTGCAGGGGGTCCTGACATGTTCTTGTTTCCTTACTCAGATGGGCCAGCAGGAGTCTCTCGACAGATCTACAGTTGTTGATAACTGATGGGTGAGTTTTCTTTGGTACTGGAACAAGGCAGAACGTCTTCCACAATACCAGTACCTTCTAAGCTTCCAGAATCCCAAAGAGCTGCTCTGCACAGGCCTTCAGGGCAGACACAATTTGGACCAGGACCCTCTTTCTTCCAGAGCATATTTTTTCCACATTTGTTCAAGGTCTTGCAGCAAACTTTAAGAGAGACTTCTCAAGGCCTTCTTTCAATAATCACATTCTGCTTACGACTCTTCCATAAAGGTCAGATTAGGGGATTGTAAGGAAAAGGGGACATTTAATTATCTAGTGACCTCTTCAGTGACTACTGATTGCAATTGGTAACACAGGATTTTATTTAGGGGGTATCAGGGTGAAGAGGGCTGAAAACAAATACACACTATCATATTTCTTTTAAGGGGGGGGGGGGGGGTAGAAATTTTGAAAATGTATCATTTTCCTTCCACTTCAAAGTTATGTGCTATCTCACACTGTTCTTTAGGAAATAAACTCAGCAAAAAAGAAACGTCCTCTGACTTTCAACTGTTTTTACTTTCAGTAAACTTAATGTGTGTAAATATTTGTATGAACACTAAAAGAGTCAACACCATAATACATGAACTAAAAATGTTTCACAGACATGTGACTAACAGAAATAGAATAATGTGTCCTTGAATGAAGGGAGGCTCAAAATCAAAAGTACCAGTCAGTATCTGGTGTGGCCACCAGCTGCTTGAAGTACTGCAGTGTATCTCCTCCTCATGGACTGGACCAGATTTGTCAGTTCTTGCTGTGAGATGTTACCCCACTCTTCCACCAAGGCACTTGCAAGTTCCTGGACATTTCTGGGGGGAATGGCCCTAGCCCTCACCCTGCGATCCAACAGGTCCCAGACGTGCTCAATGGGATTGAGATCCGGGCTCTTCGCTGGCCATGGCAGAACACTGACATTGCTGTCATGCAGAAACTCACGGACAGAACGAGCAGTATGGCTGGTGGCATTGTCCTGCTGGAGGATCATGTCCGGATGAACATGCATAAAGGGTACCACATGAGGGAGGAGGATGTCTTCCCTGTACCGCAAGGCATTGAGATTGCCTGCAATGACAACAAGCTCAGTCCCATGGTGATGTGATATACCGCCCCAGCCCATGACGGACCCCCCACCTCCAAATCGATCCCGCTCCAGGGTACAGGCCTCGGTGTAACGCTCATTCCTTCCACGATAAACACGAATCCGTCCATCACCCCTGGTGAGAAAAAAACCGTGACTCATCAGTGAAGAGCACTTTTTGCCACTCCTGTCTGGTCCAGCGAAGGTGGGTTTGTGCCCATAGGCGGCGTTGTTGCTGGTGATGTCTGGTAAGGACCTGCCTTAAAACAGGCCTACAATCCCTCAGTCCAGCCTCTCTCAGCCTATTGCGGACAATCTGAGCACTGATGGAGGGATTGTGTGTTCCTGGTGTGACTCGGGCAGTTGTTGTGGCCATCCTGTACCTGTCACCCAGGTGTGATATTCGGATGTACCGATCCTGTGCAGGTGTTGTTACACGTGGTCTTCCACTGCGAGGATGATCAGCAGTCCTCATGCCTCCCCGCAGCATGCCTAATGCACGTTCACGCAGATGAGCAGGGACCCTGGGCATCTTTCTTTGGCTGTTTTTCACAGTCGGCAGACAAGTCTCTTTAGTGTCCTGCGTTTTTAGAACTGTGACCTTAAATGCCTACTTTCTGTAAGCTGTTAAGGTCTTAACGACCATTCCACAGGTGCATGTTAATTATTTGATTATGGTTAATTGAACATGCATGGAAAACATTGTTTAAACCCTTTACAATGAAGATCTGTAAAGTTATTTGGATTTTTACAACATTATTGTTGAAATACACAGTCCTGAAAAAGGGACATTTCTTTTTTTGCTGAGTTTACATAAGAAATGGGGTTGCCTGTTATCCAGCTGTTATGACTATTCTCTCTTTATGCAATTAGAAGTCCTTAATACTCTTACAGCTCAGCATTCATTAGGCAAACATTGGCTCCTGAGGACAAACAGATGAGAAGACGCAAAACCAAGGACACAACCTCTGTCCAGTAGCTCCAGAATCCAGCTCAGTGGCATTGAATCAGTGAGTCAGCACAAGTTTAAGCACGTGAGTCCACATATTCAGCCTTGTGTTAGTGAGAGTGAAGGTGGCTTTGGGTAAATGGAAGTGGAGGAGTGCCAGCCTTATATCTTCATCCCACTTTAGGAAATGAAGGTCAGCAATGAATCGCTGGAAATGGATCCAGAGGAGAATGCGGGCGGTGTTAGATCAGAGGGCCAAGCGGTGCTGAGGCTCTGCAGGTCAATGGGAGCTATTACAGGAGGTCCAACAAGTCAGTAATATCTCTTCTCTACCGTGTAGCTCTCGTGGGTTTGCATTTTGCTTGTCAACAGCAACACAATTCACTGCCACTTTATTTCATCTACAACACCAGGCGCTCACCAGCTACAGGATAACAATGAAGGTGCGTGGTAAAAAAAAGAGGAGAAAAGTACTTGAAACTAGACAAAGAGGCCATGAGCGCCATTTAAGTCAGTGAACATTAATAGTGTATACTGCTGCATGTTACGCCCATTCCTATCAGCGGCACATCACGGCTTACTGTTCAAAGCGCAGGTTGCGAATGTCTCCCTGATTAATCCTGACTATGCAGTCATTTTCTTGGAAGAGACGCTCGTTCTCAGCTTTTCCTCCAGGCTCCAAACGCTTCACAAGCAAGCCCTGAGTCCTGCAAATGAGCACATTACAGATTAATACCTAATGGATATCCTTTAAACCTTTGGAAGAAAATAACAGCAAAGTTTACAGGTGAAAAGTTAGCACCAGGCTATGTCAAGGTAATGGCATATACAGTAGAAGTTATGTAATATAGATCATCAATATTTTAGGATGAATCTTTGAATGCCATTTTAGGTCAAAATAGCATAACTTTTAGAGCAAGCGATGCAGGTGTGTGTGTTTGTCAAATATTTTTTTCTAGAATGTACTTTTATTGCCAACATGTCTCATTGCAACCTCAAACTTAAATTAATTTTATTGGGATTTTTTTGTGTGACAGTTTGCTGAAATCAGTGAAGCCTGCTTTTGTATTTAGACTCCTGAATCAATAACTTGATGTGCTCCAATATCAGCTGCAGGTTGTTGTTTTTTTTGGGGGGGTTAGAAATTGAACTTTTTGCCCTGTTTACTCCACAAATCAAATTAAACTTAATTTATATCGCACAAAAACATAGCTCAATCGAGACTGTGGAGTTACATTTTTAGCGGATTGTGAATTGTATTGTGGTCTAAAGTTTGACCGGGTCATTCTAACATATGAATATACTTTGATCAAAAACCTGCCCACTTTTAGCTTGGGCTAAATGCATAGATTTGTTTTTTCACTGGAAGGTGAAGCTCCACCCCAGTGTCAAGTCTTCTGAGGGCTGCACATTTTCTTCAATGATTGTTTGGAGGAAAATAAGCAATTACAGCTATGTTTAACTTTGTTTAGCTTGTGAAAGAGACTTAATTTAAGGATGTTCTCTGGAATGAACACTTACATGTCAGCAACCCTACAGGTCAGCTGGCAGGGTAATTTAGGCTCTGGAAGATGTCATGAGATACTGGTTTATGAGGGGGGAACAAATCCCTTTATACAATCTGTTTTCTACAACTGACTGGCGGGGTAATAAAACCCCCTGGACTTCTTAGAGTTTGGATAAAGTGGAAAATAACTGTTGGATGTGGGGTGTGACCTAACTATGTATATAACAGGGTTGTAAGTCTGATTTTGTCAGACACAGACCAGGAAGAAATGCTTGATCTGTCTCTCCTTGCATGCAAGAAATAAAACCAAAGAACTGTCTCAACCGTCTTTATTTAAACTTAACTCTGCCAGCACAATCGTAATTTATTTTGCTCCACCCATCTTCCCATCACCTCCTTTTCCATGCAGTAGGAAGGTATTCCAACAGGATGATGTCGCCACCACCATGTTTCACAGTGGGGAAGCATGTTCGGGGTGTTGTACAGTGCCACAGATGGCAGAAAGGTCAGCATTTTATTTAAGGAAATCAGAGTAAAAGGGGGCTGAATACAAATGCATGAGACACTTTCAGATTAGTTATTTTAATTTTTGTTCCTCTTCACAATTATGCACCACTTTGCATTGCATTTTTTGTACCATGGGCCAATATCATGAAGTGAAAATCCCTAGAGGGTCCAAAACAATGTTTTGATTTTTTAATTCTCAACAATAAACTAAGTGTGCAACACTATATAACTAATAAAAACAAACAAACTAGTTCCATTTGTTGTTACAAAGGCATGTTTAAATTATTATAGATCATAAACTTAAAAAGGATTTTGCAGATTTGCCTTATTGGAAGATTTTTGCTAATTCTTTAGATATTGTTGGGGAGGGGAGTGGTAGTCAACTTTGAGCATAAAACTCTGAGCATAAAAAAAAAAAAAAATCAGGAACTGGGTCACTTTTTCTTTAAACTGACTGCAGTGTTTAGCCAAGTTGAAACAAATGAAAAGCGGATTTGGATGCAGAAAACTCAACTTTTGAGTAAAAGTCGTGGGATAGATGTGGTCCTTGGAAGAGAATGCAAAAAGTGTGGGTATTTAAAGACAAATAATTGGGTGTTGTAGCCAACATTTTCTATTGTGAGAAGATTTTATTGTGTTATATGTATGACCAAATTTAACATAAAAAGTCTCTGTATCTACATCAACCACCTGTGCTAGGGGGGAGGGGCAGATCTGTATCATTCAGTGACCACGCATAATAAGTTGATTACATTTTTAGTCGAAATAAAATGTGATAAACAAGTTTGTTTGTTTTTACAAAACAAAAGTTTAAGGGTTCTGAACATTGTTGCAGGTATACCAAAGTTGCTTGTAAATCTCCATATTTGCAGGAAAAACAATACTTTTCATATTTTAGGCTTGGATAAAAGATGATCTAGAAAGATGCTACAGCAGGAACTTGATTCTTAGCTCCAGTCTGTCTGCCTGTCCTCCACTTTGCCTTTTATATGTGAAGGTCTGAGAGAGTGACAGGCAGGTTGTCTGAAATAATCCGAACCACAAACTAGGAGATCGCCTTTGGCTTTGTGGGAAATGCTACAACTTCCTTCCCTGGAGCTTAGAGGCAAGCGCTCGCTATATAAAATAAATACCCAGAGTTTTTACTGCAGTGCAATCTCAGCAATCCCTTCAAAAAAATAAAAAATAAACTTTACCTTCAAATACTTCCTCCTTCCATTCCTTTCAGAAAGAAAAAAAAATCAAGCGTGCCCCTTTAGACTTTTTCTGGGCTCTATGGATAACTGCATGCAAAGAGCTCTGATGTGAGCTCAAACAACAATGAAATAGACTCCAGCTGTACTAGAAACCTGAGGTAACAGGGCTTTTTTCGTTTTGTTTTGTTGATGTCCTTTGATTGAAGTATTGCAATCCTGAAATATAACAATCAAGCATTCATCTAAAAAGCACTGAACTAAACTTTCAGACAATTCTTGGTACGACAATAGCATTTTTTTAGTGGTATTGACCCGGTTTACTGAGGACGTCAAGTGTGGATTTAAAGAGCTCTTTAGCATTTGAGTCAAACAGGACCACTCTCAGAACATTACCGTAATTGGCTGCACAACGTGGACATCCACGCTCATCTCAGCTGATCAGCGGGGGGTAAATGGTTCAGCAATAAATTGAAATTAGGATCAACAAAAACTCGCCTCTCCTCCTCTGCGTCTGAGCCTGCAGTGCCGGATCGTCTTAAGGCTGCTGAGCTCACTGTAATTGCGGGAACTGTCGAAGCAGAGATGACTGTGCTTTATCTCTACACTGTCAGCTTGAAAACAAAGAGTTGCCCACGGAGATTACGGCGCGGACACACTTAAATGACTGTTGATCTGCTAACAGACTGGAGATGGAAGATAAAGGAGTTCTACGTTGATCCACAATCAGCATTCAAAGCTGCAGCAGGCAGTGCTGGGGATAAAGCAAGCATCTTGTAGAGATTTATAGAAGATGATTTTGTATGAACACTGTGATTGCGTTGACTATATAACGCAGAATATAGATCACAGCAACCCACTCAATTCCTTAACATCTCAGTGGTTTTTATAATCTTGTCAGTGATTTTCAGTAACTTAAGAGGTACATTTCCAGGCTGCAAGGAAGGAAATTAAAGTGGTAGATGGAAGCTCAAGCTATCTGCATTAAGAGAGCTTACAGCAGACTCGGGAGGAAAACAAATGTATTTAAAGAGCTTGATTTAAAAAAAATATTGTGGTCACATAACAACCAAAGATTTCAATGAACATTGTTGAGATTTTGTGTACTTTAGTTATATTTTTCACCACGTAGCAACTGTATTAATGGTAAAAACAATTTTCAACATTTTTGCCAATTCTTCGTCAGATTGATTAAAGAAAAACGTTCCCGTTCCTTCACCGCCTTCACCAATAATGTTTTATTGTGGGAGTGGTGTGTTCAGGTTTTCGGCCATAAACTTCATTTTTGGCAGAATTTTTGACCTTCTTCCCCATGTTTGCTGTGTCACCTTCACGGCTAGCTTTCAACAAAACTCGAAGAGGTTTAGATTAGCCAATAGGTTTCCTGTTGCCACTCTTCCATGAAGGCCCATTTCGTTCTGAGTCCACAGCTAACATTTGTCCTGTAAACAGACTCTCCCACCAGAGCTGTGGATCTCTGCAGTTTCTCCTGGGCTACAATGGACCTCTTGGGTATTGATCTATCACAGGAAATCTTAATAAAATACATGTGCTGTTGTAGAATTTACAAAGTAAAAGGGGTTTAAATACATTTGAACTGCAAACATTGCTAACCTGTGCAAATTTTTTAGCTGTATGTTTGGTGGCATTGTTGCCATTTGTTTATTGAGCAATTTATAATCAGAGGTAGATAGTAACTAGTTACATTTACTTGAGTAACATTTTGGAAGAAATGTACTTTCAAGAGTAGTTTTGTGCTGGCATACTTTTTACTTTTACATCAGTAATATTCTTTTATGAAGTATCGCTACTCTACCCACTGTGTGAAAATTCGATGAGTGAACAACAAACATATTTTGACCAAAAATACACCAAAGACACACATCTACAGTATGTTAAAGGAGACCACCTGTTTTCTAACGAAGCGTTGGTTTTCTAATACAATTTTCTGTCTGTTGAGCTTGTTGGATTTTGAGGTCAAGGGGATGTACAGTAAACACTATAAATTCTCACTGGTAGTAGTTTGTACCTTGTTCTGAGATATATTTATTCATTTCTCTAAGTATTGGTATTATGAGGAAATAATTGAAGTGTTTCTTGTGGTTACAATTTGTTATTTTGTAATTATGTTATTAGTATATTTTTCTTTATTTTAGTCTTTAAAATACCAGAATTCCCCAATAACTTTAGCATTCTGTCTCACTGATTAAATCATGTTAGAAATCTGAAATCAGATGTTACTCAGTACTCAAGTAGTCTTTTTACAAAAACTGTTTTACTCTTAGTCGAGTCATTTTACTTTACTTTACTTGTTACTTTTACTTGAGTAAAAATATGCTGAAGTAGTGCTACTCTTACTTAAGTACAGTTTTTGGGTACCCCACCCACGTCTGTTTATAATGCACTGACATTAATAAGTGTTTAATTTACAGGTAAGCTCATAAATGCACTTTAGACTAAACGCCTGATGCCAGTGGGGTCCAGATTTTTTGCCCACAATTTTTTTGCCTTTTTTTATTTACCTGCACAACCATAAAGCTAGACAGACAATGAAATCAACAAATTATTTACATTTTTCTAGAAAAGGGATGAATCATTGTAGATCTAACATATAAAAAGAAACATTGTGAGATCATTTTTATACAAACAAATTGTGTACAATTTCCAGGATATTTTCTTGGTCTGACTTGGCGTAGCTATAATCAGCGACGAGATTTAAATGTACTTTCAGCATGTACATTTCAAGTTTAATGAATGAGTGCGACTTAACACTGGATATTTGCAGTTTTGTTAACTGTGAAATTAATATGAAAGCAATAAAAATGCTTAATAAAATATGGAGAGTTTTCTCTTTACCCAGAACTTTCTTTGAATTTGTCTCCAGCTACTTCTACAGCGATGCACCAGTGTAAATCTTGTCTTAAAGGGTTTAAAATATATCTCCATCTGCACCAACCACCTGTGCTGGAAGGCCAAATTTACCTATTTGCATCTGTATCTCTCACTAATCTCGATTGATGTGTGTGGCCATTGTGGACCGGTGCCAGCAGAACCTGATCAATGCTGGGAAAACCCTGTCAGTGATGGTGTATTTCAGCAGAGCCACCACACTGATACCGATGGTACTGAGAGTGAGATAGTGGACTCTTATAAGTACCTGGGTGTTCAGGCAATCAGAGCAGACTCTACCTGCTGACGAGACTGAGATCTTTTAGAGTGCAGGGGGTGCTACAAAAGACCTTTCTTGAGTCTGTGGTGGGATCAGTCATCTTCTATGGTGTTGTATGTTGGAGCAGCAGCTTATCTACAGTTGCAGGTGGTGAGAGATCAAAAGACTCTGGCTAAAACAACATTAGTGTCTCCCACCCCATGCATGAAGCTGTTGCTTAACTGGAGAGCTCCTTCAGCAGCAGACTGTTGCATCTTAGGTAGACTAAGGAGCATTAGACGTGTTTCTACTATCGGAACTTCATGGTAATTTTACCAGAACTTGACGGTAGGTGCCTGCCTCGATTTCACGGGGCCGGACCGACAGGGCCTTTTTATGGGCCATTTAAGAAACCAACCAAGTACATCTCCTGGGGTATGTACTCGGTAGGGTCGCTGGGCGGGAGCTGTGGTTAGGTCATGCTGACTGGTTGTAACTCAGACAACCGGCTTTGTCAAATAAGAAAAGCTGCTGGGGAAGCAGTTTATAACAACAGCAAACAGAAACGCAGCAACCATCTCTGCCTCTTCCGTCCCGATCTCTTGCTATTGTCTTTTGGCGCTAATCACTGACGCTACTCACTGTTAAAATGGTTGTGATATGCAGACGTCTCATTAAAAGGGCCAATTTTGTATGGAGACACGAGGTCTGAAAGGAGCGGGCCAACAGAATCACCCCGATAAGGGGAAGGTCCGGTGAAATTACCCCGAAGCTCTGTTATGCCGAACTGCGACTATTATCGCAGATCCTTCCTCCCAGCAGCTGGACTACTTTATAACTATCACCGCTCCCAACAAACTCAATCTTTACATCCCAGCTGTTACTTGCGCTGTTTTACTTATTTCAAATAACATTTCTCCTGTTATTGCACATCTCTTTTTTTTGTACAGTTTTAGTTTTTACTTCTTAAAAATTGTTTGTTGTGTTTTTTTTTAAAGCAAATAATTCACATTTTGTAAATATTTTTGAATTATCCCACTCAGTTGTCCATTTCTTGAATCTGAGTAGGCTATTTTTAATAACAGCATAGTATTTTTGTGTTGTAATTTTGCCCTTACTGTACAGTATGGTGTTCTTGATTCCATTTTTTAAATATTTGATATTTAGATCCTTGTGTGAATCTGTCACCTTGTTGCTGTTATGCCTGAAATGTCCCAGTTTGGGACAATAATTAAAATGTATATTCTATTCTATCCTCACATAAATAAATAAGATTGAACTCAAATCCCAATTTCCAGATTAATATGAATCTGCATCTAACTACAATGCACATTTTACATCATCTTGTGGCATGGTAGTAGTGCTGAAGAACTCTTCTGAAGGAGGCCACCTGCTCTCATCTACTGCCTTTAATCAAATAATACTCCAATCAAGATCATTTATGCACGCCAATTATGTCCTCTATTTGTTTACAATTGAAACTGGTCATGGAATTAGAAGTTCATTAGGCACAAAATTCATCTGGAAGGGGTGTGGGGGTTTGTGTGTGCAGATGTAAAGCAACCCTATGTGTGTGCACGGCTGCAACTGTTTGCATGAGAAAAGAAGACAGCTCGAGTCTGTGAGGGGAAAAACAACTCTAAAGGTTCATATTTCTCACAAAGTGATTGGATGTAAGTTCATTTTCAGGTGAGGATCGGTGCATCTGGATGTGTGTGTATGAGAGAGATACTGTCAGCTGGAGTGACAGAGTCTCTAAGCTCTCTCCTGCAGCTGTCTCCCCCTCCTGCGCGGATCTCGTTTTATGTCAGTGCAGTGGAGCAGAATGTGGACAGCCGACGCTGGAGTGCCCACAGTTCCTTGTTTGTTGCCTGTCTGTTTTTTTTTTTTTTGCCTGCTGTCTGACCCCTCTGGCCCTGGTCTAGACACTAATGACAGCCCACTGAGCTTAATGCCTCCTGTCCTAGCATACAGCAAACAGGAAAGAATTGGGCCAGCCCATTAGCATCAACCCACTGGCTAGACGTAAGTCTTATTATGGGTGAATTTAATTGAAGTCAGTGGTGGCTATTAGTATCAAGCAAAGCTGATGTAAGGGAGACTTGCAGGCCAACCACCATTAGTACTCTATCCTACACAATGCTGTCTGATTTTACAGGAATACAGGGATAACTGTACAAATTAGTCTGTGAAGGTGGATATGAACCTTATTCTGGCAATATTGATGCCAATTTCGAATGCTTCTATTTTTGAGATCCGTTACTTGCCCTTTCTGGCTGAGAGTAACCAAGTGTCAGAGCTATTTGGTGAGTTAACAAGAAGTCAGAGCTAAATATAGCTTTCTGACACTTGCTAATAAACAGCAAAAAGATTACGGTCTCAAACACTCAATGACAGCCAATGTCTCCCCCTCAGATGTCATCCCATTTCTTCTCCATGCTCCGTCTTTGCCCCTCATTCCCTCGCCTTCTTCAGCAGTGCTGAGTAGTCACATTCACCTTGGAGGTGGGCCAGTCTGTTGGCATTCAGCAGGGTGTGTTTTACACAGGCTTTTAGTTTGATTACATCTGGACACTTTCTTGTGTCCTTTAGTTTTTTTGTGTGTTTTTCTTTTAGGAAAAACCATAAACCGAAAGGCATTCCTTTTTTTTTCCTTTCTACAAGCAACACTCATCAGTTAAAAGTTAAAAGTTAAGTAAAATAATTTTTTTTGAATCCCTTTGGACGCAGTATGACTTTCAACAAGTTCAAAAGCTGCAGTGGATAATAAACCTGCTTGCACTATGTTACCCATCTATCCATGTGTTTTGCTCCAACTTCGGATAGTATCCATGTGCTTAGGTTAAGAGAGAGGAATTTGCAGTGATATAAACAAACAGAATGGGGACTGTTAGCGTTCAATGCTCTACGAGTCCCTCCCAGGTGGTCAGATAATTATTAGCTAAAATAATAAACAAAAAAAGAAAAAACATTAGCTCCAGTCCATTTCAAGCAACTAACATGCCACTGGGGGTAAATCTTCACAGGTGCAGAAGGAAAGTCTGGTAAATAAATGGTGTTCCTGGATTAGCTTCTTTGCAAACGGCAATAGTGAGTTGAATAGCATTGCACCTAGATTATCCAGCTCCCAAAACTGTATTTTCTTTTGAACATTTTAGATATGCCCTACAAAACAAATGAGCGAATCGACAGATTTTCCACAAATAACTTAGAATCATGTTCCCCAGAAAGATCAGTGAATGCTGAACCACAAAAAGGCGGGGGTCCACTGTATATCACTGTTTATATTTGTTCAATGTTTGTCATTCTGTTTGTTGCCCCCTGCAAAATGCCCAAAAGAAATTCCTTCTCGGTGTGACACCAAAATAAAACCTGATTCTGATTCCAAAAGCTTTGATAACTATAAATGTGTTGTTTCCACAGTGACATTTACCATTGTATGAACGTACAAAGCATAGGTTGACAAAGTCAAGTCCTTTTTATTGCTGCTCTTAAGTGTGTGCGTGCATAAAGGCTGGCTCTGGGGGAGGAGGGTATAACTGTGATCATGCTTTTAATTATGTGGGGGAAAGGAATAAGAATGTGGTCTTTGTGGGGTCATTTTAATTCTGTAAAGCACTTTGAGCAGCAATTGTGTGAAAAGTGCTTTATAAATAAAGTTTGATTGATTGATTGATAAGGAATTCAATAACAGAGGAAATAGGAAAAAACACAGGCAATTAATGAATTAGTGAATGAAAAACCTCTAAAAATCATGCTTTTTAAAAACTTTTGTCTTTTTTTTTACCTAACATCCTGTGAACTGAAAGGGACTACGTGGATCCCCAGGGGCCCTCCTTCATTGGACACTTTGACCGGCTTGAGCATGCTTCTGCAGGACATTGATGGATGACAAGAATAAACAGGGAAGAGGAGACATGCATGAATAAAAATAATAGGGGTGACAAGGAAATGTAAACAAAAAAAAATGCAGAGCGGATAAAAGGAAATACAGTCTAACATGAAGAAAGGTTGATAGAAATGACGGGATGGAAAATTGCTCCGCTTTGTTGGTAGGAACTGTAATGTGTTGCCTATACAAAGTCATCCATTACAAAGTCTGGCAAGTGGACCTCGGGGTCAATTAGAGATCCAAATGGAGACTCCAATTAAGTGATTAAGATCAGACTGCTAAGAGAGAACAGATAAATTGAAAACATGTAAGGGAGGGTAGGATGGGTTGAAGAAGAAGGTTAATTTGTGCAGATAAAGACGTGAAGACGAATGAACATGAACCACCATCAATGCTGATTGGTAGGACGTGTCTCATGAGAGAACACCTCGGCATTGACGTGTGTAGAAGACTCCTCACCAAAATTACATGGTGCACTTTTCTACCTTACATTAATAAAAGAAGTCATGCAAAAAGTTGTGTTTGTACATGTATAGCATCATATAAAAGTATTCACACCCCTTCCGTTTTTTCACCCCCATTTAGTCACGTCACAACCACAAACGTAAGTGTATTTAAAAATACCTGAAACTTGTGGCATGGTTTCGGGTTCTGACTCACCGATTCAATTTGTAGAAGCACCATTTGAGTACGTCTCTACCAGCTGTGTACATCTAGATACTTAAAATTCATCCCATTTTCTTCAGGTCTGTACTGTACTATGTCTGTACTATGACTGGACCATTTTAAAAAATAAAGATGTTTTGAGCTGAACCATTCTATCACAGCTCTGGCTTTGTTCTTCAGGTCATCGTCCTGCTGGGGGGGGAAGCTCTGCCCCAGTTTTTTAAAGCTTCTAACAGGGCCTTTTTTTCTCCATCGATTGCAAATTGGACCTGTTATTGTTTTCTTTATGCCACGGTTTTATAATGGTTCAAAGCATGGGATATTGCTTTATAATCTAACTCTGCTTTAAACATCTCCAAAACTTTACCTCTGACCTTTTTGTCGTGTTCATTATGTTTTTTGTTCACTAATGTTGAGGCATTGACAGAACATCTGGATTTATCCTGAAAAGAGTAACAGATGTGGCTTTTGAAGGCAATCGGTTGCATTATTAAGGTGTGTCAAAATAAAGGGGGTTGAATCCAAATGCACGACACACCTTTCACACTTTTATTTCTTAACAAAGCTTGAAAAATATGCATCTTTTTCCTTCCACTTCACAATTACAAACTTTTTGTGTGGGTCTATCACTAAATCGCCTACTGATGTGTGGCTGCAAAGTAACAGAAAGTAAAAAAAAAAAAATTAAGGAGTATGAATACTTTTGCAAACAGTTCAGAACTTATGATGTCATAGCTGCATGACTCAACAACAGGGGGCTCATATTACAAAAAAAAAAAGACTTTGAAAGCTGGTGAACCAACCCACATTCTAAGCCCTGTGTGGGGTGTAAGTGGGTGGTCGGAGTTTTGTCAGCAGGCCACTCACTCAAGACTTAACACAGGTGAACGCTCCAGTGAAGAGTCAGCCCTCCCTACAGGCTCGATTCGCTCAATTCTCCTTTCGTATTTTCTTCGCTCTGCTTCTTCCTCCTCCTAAAGAGAAAAAGGAAGAGAAATATTAAAACACCATCACTACAATGCCTATAATTTTTTTTTACAATTATCTGTAAAAAAATAAAATAAAATAAGTGCCTATATTCTACATTCAGCGCAAATTGGAAACTTGATACCTCTCCAAAGCTAACGTCACTACTGACTGTAGTAACACAGACCACACACACAGTGAGAGAAAAACGTATTTGGCAGCCACCTGTTGTGCAAGTTGTCCCACTTAAAAAGATGAGAGATGTCTGTCATTTTCATCATAGGTACAGTTCAACTGTGAGAGACAGAATGTAAAAAAAAATCCAGGAAATCACATTGTATGATTCTTAAAGAACGTATTCTTATTATATTATATGTTTATTATAATGGTGCAGAAATAAGTATTTGGTCAATAACAAAAGTTCACCTCAATACTTTATAATGTAACTTTGGTTGGCAATGTCAGAAGTTAAATGTTTCCTGTAGGTCTTCAGCAGGTTTGGACACACTGAAGCTGGTAATTTGGCCCATTCTTCCATGCAGATCTTCTCTAGAGCTGAGATGTTTTGGGGCTGTCGCTGGGCAACACAGACTTTCGACTCCCTCTGTTGGATTGAGGTCTGGAAACTGGCTAGGCCACTCCAGAACCTTGAAATGCTTTTAATGTAGCCACTCCTTCGTTGCCCGGGGGATGTGTTTGGGATCATTGCTATGCTGGAAGATCCAGACACATTTCATCTTCAATGGTCTCACTGATTGAAGCAGTTTGTTTGCCCAAAATCTCATGACACATGCCCCCATTTATCCTTTCCTTAATATGGATCAGTTGTCCTGGCCTCTTTGCAGAAAAGCAGCCCCAAAGCATAATGTTTCCACCCCCATTTATCACAGTGGGTATGGTGTTCTTGGGATGCAACTCAGTATTCTTCCCCTTCCCAACGTGGTGAGTGGCATTTGTACAGAAGAGTTCCATTATGGTCTCATCTGGCAACATGACATTCTCTCAGTCCTCCTCTGGATCATCCAGATGGTCTCTGGCAAACTTTAAACAGGCCTGGACATGTGTTGGCTTTAGCAGGGCGCCCTTTCGAGCGCTTCAGAATTCAAATCCATGATGATTGGATTAGTGTGTCACTAATAGTAACCTTTGTTATTGTGGTCCCAGCTCTCTTCAGGTCTTTGACTAGTTCCCCGTGTAGTTTTGGACTATTTCCTCACTGTTATCAAGATCATGTGTACCCAACGAGGTGAGATCTTTCATGTAGCCCCAGGTCGAGGGAGATTGTCAGGGATCTTGTATTTATTCCATTTTCAAATAATTGCTCCAACAGTTGATCTGTTCTCATCAAACTGCTTGCCATTGTAGATTGACTCATCCCAGTCTTGGGCAGGTGGACAATCTTGTACCTGGTGTCCTTGGACAGCTTTCTGGTCTTGGCTATGGTGGAGTTTGGAGTCTGTTTGAATGTGTGGACAGGGGTATTTTATACAGATATGAGTTCAAACATGTGCCATTGATACAGGTAACAAGTGGAGGATAGAAGAGCTTCTTAAATAACAGATCTGTGAGGACCAGAATTATTGCTTGTTTCTAGGTGCTAAATACTTATCTTCACCACCATTATACAAATAACTACTTTTTTTTTTTACCTTCAATGTGATTGGCTGGATGTTTTTTTTTTTGTTTTTTTTAACATTCTGTCTCTTGCAGTTGAAGTCTACCTATGATGAAAATTACAGAACTCTCTCATCTTTTTTAAATGGGACAACTTGCACAATCGGTGGTTGCCACATCATTTTTTGGCCCACTGTAACTGCTGAGGCTTGATCAATTACATTTTACCTGGGGAGTGGCACCGCTGCCAGTCTTTGGGGAGATATGATCAAGGTCTAATGCAAAGGAAAAGTGTTTAAGCAGTTGTTGACTGTTTCTCTCAAGCTCCCCATTTCGGTAACTCCTCGTCCTTCAGGGCCATTAGGCAGGCGGTGGCTTTTACAGGCAGGCCAGACATCTGAGGACTTAACTAGGCACTATGACAAGACAGCAGCTTCGTGCTCCTCTAATGAGGGATAAAAATCTTCACTTGAGGTCTCTTTATGAGGATGCTACAAATTGAGCCGTGCACTTACATACAGTGGCAACATCTTACATGTAACAACACTGGAAGACACATCTAATAACAGAGTTCACTTCGTCTAATCAGCTGCTGAATCTCTCATCAAGAGTTAACAAGCACACTGTGGAGCACAGTGACTTCGTTTCATTTCAGTTTCTGCCTCCAGTTGGGTTAGTGACTGCAGATACTTGAGTGTGGGTTTTTTTTTCTGTGTGTGTGTGTGAACTCGTCAGCATCCAGGGAGTGTGGGGGGGCCCGAAACGCTTTGTTAGCCACTGCTATTTTCCCACCCTCACCCCTCACCTTTCCCTTTTTCTCTCTTTTACTGAAATGTCAAGCAGATCCAAATAGATCCCGCGCCTTTCTGCTTTCTCTATGGAAATAGATTCAACCCTTTTCATTGATAGGGGATATCTTAGCAGACACTCCTAGGTGGCACAGTGAGACTCTGTCTTCAATTTATTTATTATAGTCCGGTTGTAAGAAGAAAGGGAGAGGGCATGAAATTTTCATCAGCTGCACACCTTAAAAGACCTCGTCCCGCCATCCCTGTCTGTTTCCTTTCTCCAGCCGTCCGATATGAAAATGAGTCAGTCAGCCGCTGACCCCTGCCTTTAATTACATGTCAGCTAAGGTTGTGGATGTCTCAAAGGGCCTGTTATCCACAAAACTTTTTTTTTTCTTTTTTTTATTAAAGTATCCCCAGGTGATGGGTTAGTCTCCCCCCTCATAATAAACCTCTCTTAATACATAAAGATGGGAGACTCAAAAGAATAGAAAAGCTGCCTACAGAAGAATAAATACAGCATGAATACTGCATAAGGTAAAAAAAACAAGATGTAAAAGAAAAAGGAATACTTTACGTGAGTGTTAAAGAAGATTATTTTTTACTATTCTAAGAAAACTGAATTAGATTTTTAATAAGACAAATACCAGGATGGAAAAAGCCTAACTGCAACAATCTAATAATTGCAAGTTTAAGAGAATAGGTTTCAAGCAGTTATGCCAGTAATAAATCTGTCTTTTGATTTTTCTGCATAAACGCAAAAAAACAACAACTACATAGCTGTAATGATGAGGAAAATGGTTACAGTTGGATGATTTTTAGATTTCCTTTCCACTTCACAGTTATTCCCTTCTTTGCATTTGTATGTCATTAATAATTCCAAAGAAACCCACAGAGGTTTGCGGTTGTAACATGACAAAACATAAAAGTTTTTATATTTTTTAAAACCGATGTTTTGTTTGTTTACAAACAAAACACACAAATCAAGGTCCAAATGTCTTCACCAATGTCTTGTGGTTGTAACATGACAAAACAAAAAAGTTTTTGCATTTTTTTAAAACCTTTTTTTTTTTTTGTTTACCAACAAAACACACAAATCAAGGGCCAAATGTCTTCACCATCACCTTACATCGTGGTTTTTAGCAAACATAACTTGTGTTGAATGCAAAACACAACAAATGGAACAACATTTGTGCTCTTAATAATAGCTACTGACCCTCATTATCACTGTGGATATAAAACCAGAGGCCATATTATTTGTGATCAGGGGAATGACAGGCAATTTATATCTGGAGCCAACCTTACTTATTGTCTGTCCTTGTGTCAGTGGCAAAGTTCAGCCCTGAGTGACAGTAGAGGAAAGACACAAGCTAAATACACATCTCCCTGCCAGTTTATTCTCACTTTATGCTCTCTTTCTTCATCTCCCCATCACTCTGAATTCCCAACCCCCCCATTTCTAAAACCCATCCATTTCCTCCTCCCCTGAGTGCTTTTAGCACCCTGTTGATCCTTTGGTAACCAGTGAAGTGGGGCTGCAACAAGGCTTTTCAACTCCTGCTGCTCTTTCCCTAACCTGCTCACTCTCTTTTTCGCCCTCTCGCTGCATCCATCTATCCCTCCCCCATGTATTTCTCTCCAACTCTCATTGGTGGCAAAGATTCAGAGCCCTGAAGGTGGTCAGAGAGTCCAGCAGCTTCCTTGACAAGGAAGAAAAGTGTTACCAATATGAGGCAGTTCAAAGGCATTAAACAAGCCAGGGGGAACAGTCAGAGAACTTTTTTATTAGGAAAATCAGATACAGTATCTATCCTTCGAAATAATATCAATCACTTTAAAAATGCATTTTGCAAGTGTACTCAATATACATATAGGTACCAGTTAAATTTATATATGTCGTGTTTTGGTCAGAATAAATTCTGTGTTGTGAAGTGTTATTCAGAGCTATTACTATGAGAACCAGATATGAGGGTATTTTTAGTCTGACACACTGTTGTAGCTATATTTCAGACATCTCTTTTGAATCGAGAAAGGAAGTAGCTCTTCATTTGCCCGCTTGTGGTGACAGAGCCGGTTGCTTGTCAAGCTAGCTAACATTGAAGAAGTCTTCATCACTTTTAAATACTGTGCAGCTGCATTCTTCAAGAAGAAGTGATGACAAATCAATGAATTTAGTTTATTTTCAGTTACAATTTAAGGTATATTTGTGTAAAAAAAAAAAAAGTAAAAGACACTGTAACCGAAAAAAGGAATAGGTTGAAGCCAAGGCTTTTTTTTTAGTTATCCTATGCAAATGATAGCACTATTCAGATTCACTGTAATACAAAGTTGAGGAAAAATATTTATCTCAAATATTCTTGTTCATTCCTTCGTTTATCAGTCATTTTACTCTGCACTCCTTAATTATGTTATCTTTTAGTAATCTTTTAAAACACACCAAAGATCCACACTATTTTGAATCATCACTATGTCTATTCCATAATTTAACTCCAAAAATGAAACACATCTGTATGTAATGTTAGTTCTCACATTACCTCTTTGAAAGGCACTCAACCCTCTCACGTTTTAAATGTTTTTCTCTAAACACAGGACATTTCTGAATACAAGTGTGAAGACTTTTATTCTTTGCTCTAAATTGTATTTCTCATGTGTTTATCTATACAAAATCTAAGACTTGTACGGTACAAGACTATGAATAATTTAATAGAGGGTTCCTGATAGTGAGCTTTATTTATTATTCTAATAATTCTTTTCTGAAGCTTAATTCAAGGGTCAATAAATATTTTGTATATATTCTACAAATTGACATACATGTAAAGCATAGGAGTAATAACACATCTGATTTGGAGCTTTTGATTAGTTTAATGAATCTGGACAGCATTCGATAACGTCAGATCTCTCTGAAAACACAGGGCTTTTGTTTAAAGGCCAGAAAATAAAATGGAGTGGCCAAACTTGCCACTCATAGACCTTTGACATTTCCTCCCAAGGTGGACAAGATGGTGATATTGTGGAAAAGTAATGTACCTAGTCATGATGCCACAGAACACTGTGAATTCCAAGACATTGTAATCAATATTCACACACTATGATGAACCGGACCACATGCTGCAAATATATCAAAGGAACTAAGGGGTTACGAAATCTCCTCAATTTCTTCAAAATTAGACCAAAGTAGCAAGTGTTTTTCAGAAACACCACCAAACATGGCAGTATCGGGAAACTGTGACAGCAGCTTTATCTGGTTGCACTTCATACTTCCCATAACACGCATCTCTCTAGATGTTTATACGTGGCACTAATCTGCAGTGTTTGCACATTAAGCATGGATTTAGAAAGCTATGCCAAAAAGATCAAATACATGCAGAGAAAGATGGACTCTTATGTAGTCAAAGGTGAACCATGAACAATGTTGCCACTAACAGCTGGTTTTCAGTTTTTTTGACATGCAATATTAGAAACAACAAAAAAAGAAACTGTAACCATAGAAAAGAGATGGAGCTGCTAAGTGCATAATCTTGTTACTTTTAAATAGACCGGCAGGTTGGAGACTGTTGAGGGAACTAAAAGGAGTGAAGAGAGGTAGCAGCTGTATGGTTGGGAGACTGGGGAGATACTCTGCACATGAGCACATACACACTCACACACAGCTTTAAAGGTTGGGGCAAATGTTGAGGAGCTGTCATTCTCCATCACCAACTACCCCCCTTAAAATCCTACTGTAATCATAAATGTGTGTGTGTGTGTGTGTGTGTGCGTGCGTGTGTGTAGGTGTGTGTGTGTGTGTGTCTCGCAACTCATAGGCAGGTGCAACATGTAGCTGTGAGGAGAAATGGGTGGAGGGGCTTTCTCCTGAGCCCATCTTTGACGTCTGAGACTAACAAGGACAGGTTCAAAGGTCGGACTGAGTAGTGTTGTTGGGTTCCGATCTGAGGCCCACCTCTGTGTGACAGCTTTATACATGGAACAGACCTCCCCGTCAGCCATTTTCCCAGGCACAATAACAATGATGTGGTTTATTTCCACATCCATTTATACCTGAGCCTAACATCTAATAATATCGGAGCATGAAAACATAGGTCTTTTTTGGTTGCGTTTTTGAAGAAGTCCAGAATGTTATTTGTCCTGCAAAAGCAAACAATCCTGCACTTATAAAAACAGCCCCGCCCGCAGATCTGCACTGCTTCAACTACAGTACACTGATTGTGCAAATGACCACACGCCCCTTAAGACAACATATAACCAGCCAAAGATATTATTTTGTACATGTTGCTGGCAACATGTAGAAAGATTTGTTCGTGGTGAGGCAAAGTCTAAGAAAAAATGGACGCTGAGGTTTTTCCTGTTGTTAAAAAAAAGGTGAAGAAGCTTTATTTGCACCCCAATTACTTTTGGGGAAAGCATTTGACCTCAACAACCTGCAGGATCAAATTGAAGTTCACTGTGCAGTGGTATTGCACAATATCATTGTCATACAAAGACAAACTGATGGTAATAACTCCTAATAGTACTATTAAAGTTCATTTGACCTTGAGACATATTTACCAATGCTTTTCCATCTTGACTGGAGCCAGAAGCTTACCGTTTTTACTCGGCTCTTAAAAGAAGCTTTATGGTGTTGGCCAAAAAGCTTTTATACCTTAATTCGATTCCTAATGGAGTTTTCACAAGCCACCTATGTAAGCCAGAATATGTGTAACTGTCTGCTCCGAACTGTGTAAGACTGTAGATCCACTATTCTTTTTCTGATGCCAAATTAGGGCCAAATTATCTTCACTGATAAGATCTTACATGACGGCTGGAACCAACAGCTCAGCTCTAACATGCCAAGGGTCTTTTACCCCCTTTATTGGAACCCCTGGACTCCATCTATTAAGACAACCAATAGATCGCCTAAAATACGGTTGCAAGACATTTATTTACATTTATGTAGGCAATAAACGTGCATTACGGAAGGCTGGGTAGAGTTAAACTGCTTAGAGGAAGATGAGAGGGTCATAATAACCTTCACCCTACCCAAACAAGCTCTAAGAAATAATTAAAAACTTGTCAGCAGAGAGGCCGAAATAGCTTTGCTCTATTTTCATATCAGACTTATGAACTTAAGAATGACAAAGGCAGTGATATGAATTTAGTATAAGACATGTGGGATTTTTTGCAATGGTAAGTCATGACATTTAAGATTTAAGGAATATTTAATTTGTCCAAGAAAACCGTAGACGCCTTTTTGGAATAGACAATAAAAATAGAACCAATTTGGCGTCTACCATCTAAACCATTAAAGGTTCTGAGGGAGAAAATATAACAGATTGATAAAACTCTGGTGATCGTTTCAAGGGAAAAGCTAAAGAAGCCGCTCTTTACTTTTTTTAAAACATTGCGTTTTACATTTATTCTCTGAGGTGGAGCACAATTGACTGGTGAGTTTAGACTAGTTTTACTAGTCTTGATCCTCAAAAGTGTTTGGTGTGATGGTGGTTACTGAAGAAAGAAAACTCAAAAGTAGAAACTTTCCTGACCATTGAGGTGTGTAAGATGAAGTCAGAAGAAGAACAAAACCTATAATGAGTATTTCTAACTAGACGTATTTTTAAAATCAACAGAACCCCAGAACTTTCCGCTCTTGTTTTGCATTAGAAAGGGATGGCTTCTGGCTTGTAGATGTTGCACTCTGACAGATATTTACTTGAAGCGGGTTACGGGGGACAGACAGTTTTCTAATGCTGTTAAGAAAATTAGATCAGAGAAGTGAGGTTGCATTTGTCCACATCAGCATTGAGCACCGAGATGTGTACGTATTAATGTAGGACAGATGGATACATTGGTAAAGTAACTTTTAGAAAGAAAAGAAATGTTCTACATCTCTTTTTACTCTCACCATTCCCAACCTTTGCTTCTTCTTCAGTTTGTGTGTGGAAACCCTTATGGGTGGAATACACTTGCCTGTTTTATAGCAAGCATTAGCTGATCTGTCAGTGACACAGCTGCCTTTGCCTTTGCCTACTGTTATGTGAAATTGCACTTTAATTAAATTAGGCCAGCTAATTATGAGGCCCCTAAATCAATCACCAGGTCAATAAGCAAGGCACAAAGTGGACAGAAATGCTCAAGACTTTTTTTCAAACCTCATCAATAACAGCTGAAACAGAAGCAGAACAGTCATGAGCTAGAGAGCCGGAGGTTCAAACAGAGGAGGGATGACAGCATATTAAGTTATCATCAGCGGTGACTATCCAGAGCACTTCTTAGATCTGAGCTGTCTAAATATCACTTTCGTATAGAATAGAAATGTTTCAAAGAACTCAAATGTGTGCTTTTTTTGTTTGTTATTGAGGGTAGCACTGGGTTTTGTGTTTCTGATGTAGAGGGAGTCTGGGTTTTTTGGTGTCTTCTGGCTTTGTTGACGGGAGGTAATTGTGAACATCCAATCCTGAAGGATGAGTGCGTGGCCCCGCTGAGGCGATGGTCCCAGCTGAATCCAGGGTCTTTAACCATGCATTAAAAGGAGCTCTGTGGTGCTTTCGCAGATTAATCATCATTTTGAGCTTATTAAGTGGGCGGACAGTCTGCTTTCCATTGCTCCGAACATTTAATCCATCTTTCAAACTGTGAAGGTCAGTCACTGAACATTACCCCTGTTGAAATAATAGCAGTTGCTTGAATTTAAATGAGATCGCCCGTGGATCTGAATCCAATTGTAATCAAATACAATTTCGTATTTTAATTATGTTTAGTAGCCGCTCTTGCAATTACGGGAGTCAGGATCATGCTGATTTATTGAGTTGCACAGGAGTTGCCAGCGAACTACTCTTCTTACATTGCCAAATTTCTATTTAAACCACTTCATTCAACTGTTACTTTACCGCAAGTGCTTCAGCAGGCAATAAAAGGAAAATGGTGAGGGATCAACCCTTTTCTGAAGGACGTTTATATATATATATATATATATATATATATATATATATATATATATATATATATATATATATATATATATATATATATATATATATATATATATATATATATATATATATATATATATATATATATATATATATAGTGAGCTAAATCCTGAAATACATTAATAAACAGAATGACTGTAGATGAGTTTGAGCAAAGTAAAGATTTAGTGCACTTCAGATGGTTATTAGAGAAGTTGAATGCTCAGTTCTACACATCAGCCATTGTTTACTGCCTTGTTTGAGCAGGTGTAGAGGGTCCTGAATAGGGGCTCATCTGCAGCATCATGGGAGTGGTGTGAGGTTGTGAGGGGGTGGGGAGGGCTTTCAATTTCATTTTAATTGGACGCCAGAATTATTGGATAAAAGGGAGACAGGAAGCCATTCGGCTGAATCCTTCTTTCATACCAAGCCTAAGTGAGTAGGAGGGTGGGGGAGTGGGGAGGGCCTTATGAGGGCCTGTAATGAAGAGAGATCCCAAAAGGCACCGGTAGGGTCACAGTAATCTTACAGACCCAAGAGAGATGACTGGACTGAGGATCGGTGGCAGGAGCAGCTGCTTCAGTACAAACAGACAATGGAAAGAAAGGAGGATATAGAGAAAAAACAAACCTGAAGCTGGGTTAGGGGTTGATAGTGCATTAAAAGCAATATGTATAGCAGCTCTGAATGCAAAGACAGTAAGACGGAACAAGATACCGATTGGTTCAAAGATTAAGCCGGTTGGACATGATGAAAATGTACTTGGTGAGCACAATAAGCGATTAGATGACTGCTTGGATGCAATTCTTTGGTGTGTTATAATATTTCAACGACTGTGCATTAAAACAATTATTTCCAACAATATCTCTGGCCGATCAGATGGGCCTTTCACTGTCCATTATGCCCACTAATTATCTTGATTTTGACCAAGATTTGAAAGCTCGGGGAGAGTAATGAGGAGATTGAAATAAAGAAAAATAAAGAAAGTAGTGAGGGAAATGAGGGTTAATAGTAATCAACATTGTCATCTCAATATTAAACAATAACATTGCAATGTCATGTTTTCCTAATATATCATGCAGCTCTAGTGACAACAAAAGTAATGCAGATGTACAAGGAAATCAAAACAAATTAGTCGATATATTGGGTTACATGTAATAGATAGCTTGTTGTTGAAAAGCCTTTCCTAGGATCGACAACTTCAAGATGTCTCCTGTCTAGTCACAGGCATTGCTGAGATGTGATTTTGAGCCATTCTTCCACACACAATGTCTTCAAGACCTGAAGGCTATGGGGGCAATTTGATCTGCAGCTCCTTATACAGATTTTCAGTTGGATTAGAGTGGATGATACACTGGACCATTCTAACAACTTTATTTTATTTCTGTGACTCTTTGGAGACTAAGTCTCATTTGATCAGACAATTTTCTACTAATAATTCATTGACTTGTCCAAATGTCTAACTGACTCAATTTGTTGTCATTATACCAACCCAACCGGACCACTCAGGTCTTCTGATTCAAGTCTACACTGCCTCCCTAGAGTCCAAACGGAAAATGGAGAAGCGGCATTCAATTTTTATGCTCCTCAAGTTTGGAACAACCTTCCAGAAAACTGCAAAGCTGCCGAAACACTGAATCCATTTAAATCAAAGCTAAAAACTCATCTATTTAGAGCTGCCTTTGATCAATAATCACCGGAACATTCTTAATTTGAATCTGGATTGCAGCATTTCTTTTTTTCTTTTTCTTTTGCAACTGTAATGTATGGTTTTCTTTTTTGTTCATTTACTTTGTTGTTTTTATCATGTAAAAAACTTTGAACTGCCTTGTTGCTGAAATGAGCAAGGCAAATAAACTTGACAAGGAAAATGTGTATCTACACTTTCAAGTTTTTTCTGCTCTCTGTAAGTGGTCATTGGCTTTTATAGTAAAACAATGTTGTTTCTATTTCAAACCTGTATCGCCCATGGTTCTCAATGGAGCATTAAGAAGTTCAAAAGTACATCTGTAACCAATGCAATCGGTATGTTTCGAAGGATTGTGAGGGAAAAAGAGGGCTCTTTGTTTTTACCCACAATGAGATGCAATACCTTAGTAATGAGAAACCTTTTATTAGGCAATCAAGTAGAACTAACCTAGCCTGTGTTAACTGCTACTCGGAGGGAGCATTATTGCTTTCTAAATACTGACCAATTTCAGTTAGTTTCTTACATTTCTAAGCCATTTTTTCAAATTTTCTTTATATGTTTATTAGTAATGTAGACTTGTTTGCATGTATTATTTGGGTTGTTCCCGACATATGGCTTTCAATTTCAATAACCCTATTGAAAATATGTTTCCTGAAGAAAAAAAACACTGACTTGTTTGTTACTTATTTTCCTCACTGTACTTTATATTGCTTTATACGATCAGATTTCAGCCAATCCTGTCAGCATCACTTGGATTCTCACTGCTCAAAGGCTACATAAAGAAACATTACTAAACAACTGGAAGCTCTGTTATAGAAAAAAAATTGAAAATAATGTAAACATAGCTGAGATTGGGAATGCATGAAATACCAGACATCACTGTGATGAAGCCCAGCAGGGAGGCTGCACTTTCTACTTCAACAGCCTGTGTACCTCCAACCTAAAGAACAGACAATTCCTATGGTAAACTGCTCAGCAGGGAAAACTATGTCATACCAGAAATTGTCTTGCTTTGCTTCCAATCTTGAAAAAACAGATTTTCTTTTTTATAGTTTCAAACATTTATGGAGCCACAGGTATCCATGTACTTCAAAATAAAAGTGTCTGAATCAGCATAGGATAGCTTATTGTTGAGAATATGCAGTCACATCTCACTGTACAGCCATTGTAAAAAGAAACGACACCCCTTTCAAATTCCAGGGTTTAGATACCTTGTACACAGGCAGGGCCTTTGCCCTCTATAAATGTTTCCAAATTAACTTCATAGTTGTTACAACAATTATGTCATAGTGGAATCTGTACAGTGTGGTTCTGTAAACCATAGGTTAGCATGAATAAAATTAGTGATGCACCAATCAGAAATTTGTGGCAAACTACCAATCTCCGATTTTTGATAAGCTTTGTCCTGCCAGCACCAGTATTATCCGATCCCCAGTTCTTTAAGAGCTTTACTATGTAAACATGAAAAAACAGCATTTAAAATAAACTGCTCCTAGATACAAATCTAAGATTACGGTTGATGCCAAGCAGTATGTGAAAAGCAACCACTGTAAAACAGGGTTTTACTAACAAATAAAAGAAGGAAAAAAATAACAAGTTTAAATTTTAAACTGTCTCTAGCATTTTATATTAGGGATTACCAGGATTAGCATGGCTAACAGTACTGACCGTAAACGTCAGTCACCGGTGCATTCCTTACCTTAAAGATGTCACAAATAAGGATTTATTGCCAACAAGGCAGCAAATATTCCCAAATTCAGCATGTTGCATACTTTGCATACTTTTTACACTTGCATATTTTGTGCCATGTAACTTCATTTTTGCACACCCAAATCTGAAAATAGCTAACTTTATATGCCCATTTTCACTATTGGAACATCCGGGTAATTTTACTGTACGTTCACGGTATCAAAAAACCAATTTCCTCTAGGATCAATTAAGTATTTTTGATTTGAATTGAAACAGATCTAATCTCTTCACTAAGTAGCAGTACTCAGACCGAAGAGTGTTCTCAAGGTGATGTGGTAGAGCTAAATTGTGGTGGAATTTTCTGACAAGAAAAACAATTGGATATTTGACTTTCTATCCAGTTGTTCAGGGCTGATGAAGTTTATCACTAGCTGATATTTTTCAGTTCATCTTTAATACATTTAGTACCTGGTAAAGACTAGGTCATTTGTACATTAAAAGCCTAGGCTTAATAGAGAATGTGCTTACTTTTTACCATGACTATATATATCGATCTATTTTTTCTGCCCTCTGTGTAAAAATATTAAACAAATAATAAACTGACGTCTAGTGTGTTGTATAAGCAAACAGTGTGACTACTTATACTTCTTTTGTTTTTTTCCCTTCAGGAGTCGCCACAGCAAATCATCTGTCTCCATTTAATCAAACAGCAAAACTAAGATAAAGGAATCATGACCTGTAATTTTCACTTTTCCACGAGAAAAAATGTATGTTATGATTGCCTAACGATTATACACACGGCGGGAAGCCGATATTTAAAAGTGAAGCGTTTGTTTACCCCTGGGTTCGTCTACCAGCCCACGTGCACGCGCACCCAAATACGCAATGTTAAATTTCTGGCCAACTTGACGTCAAGTCGGCGCAGGATATACCTTGTATAGACATCGCAGACCTATGCTGCAGGAAGCCCTAACAGGTAGCTGTCAGGTGGCTCGGTGGGCGACGTGTCCGGCGTCTCCACTTGATTTCCTGTTCTGTGTATTTCGTGCTTGGTCATTTCATAAGTGGGTTTGATTGACATTGGTATGATGCTTGGTGTTGGTGCTCTGCGGTGTGTGGGATTGAGATTCAGGGGCTGGTTGAGCTCGGTGTCCGGGTGCTGGCTGGTCTTGGCCTGGGGATGCCGTCCAACTGCTAGGGCTATTGGTGTGGTGCTCCGACATGGGGCGGTGTATTGGGATGTCGGCTGTGGGGATTGGCCCTGGGGTGGCAGCGGCGCATGTCAGCCATCAGCTGCCACGGCCCCCGCGGCTTGGCGGGGTGCCCTCGGGTCTCCAGGCCCATGGCTGGATCTGCCCTGGTGTAGCCGGTTGCCGGCGAAACCCATGGGCTTGTTGCTGCGGACCCCGGGGCACTGCATTATAGCACCTGGATGTTCCCCCAGGCCTCTCCTCTGCTCCTCTCTTGGGGGGTGCGGTTAACCCTGCGTTGGTCTGCCTGGGGCTCCTGTGCTCTGGGGGTCCTTTGGGTTTCTATGGCTCCTACCTCCTTCATGTCTGCGTCGATTCCTGGGAGCTGGATCGATTGCTCCTCACACCAGCTATTGAACACTCGTATGGAGAAACCTTATATGCACCAGCATGCTCATACACACAGACACAGATGTGGGGATTCCGGTGTTTAGAGATGCATCCTTGGGCTTAGGTCACCATTACTAAATCTTATAATAATCGGTACTATGAGCTTTGCAGTGACTGTGTTATTGTATTTATATAACTATTTGTGGGTTGTGGTTGTGTAGTTCTCATTTCACATTGTTTTATTTGTTTTGTTTTTTTGCTCTCCCTCCCGTCCTGTTTATGTGGAGGCGGACTGGGATGTTTTCTTTGTTCCCCTTCCTCTCTTGCATCTTCAACTTACCCTCTCCCTCTTAACTTTTTTTCCTACCTCTCTTCATCTTCTTCCTTTGTTCCCCTTTATTTTCCGTCTCCATGCCCATAATATCAGAAAAAAAAACACAACAATTTCTGATAAAGATTTCTTACATATCAAGCGGAGTACTATAGCAAAAGCTGTAATGCTCCATTTGTGAAAGCAAATCTGTTGGTACTTGGTACTCAGATACCAATTATGAGTGACACACTGCCAGACACGACACATAAAAAAAAGGTATATGGGAAAAAAAACAATGGCTACAATGCAATAAATTGATCTTCTACCCAAAACTTCAGATTTAAAATCAGGAAAGCAGGAGAACAAAAAACAACCAGAAAGCACAAAGATCCTTAAAAAGGTTTGGTATTCTTCTCAATAGCTCTGAAATAAAACGTCATTTTTCTCCCAGTTTCCATCTAACTCTCACTAATATCCTTTTTTTTTTGTCGATGTCAACAAAATAGCTATTTGGCAAAGATGGAAAGGGGGGACTACTCTTCTGTTTCCATGTGCCCCAGAAAGTGGATGTTTATTGTTGGCCAGGGCCTTATTATGTTCTCTCTGCACCTTAAAAGCCTTGGCTTGCAAATGGGACCTATAAAACAGTGAGAAAAGTATGTTGTGACAATGGAACTCATTATGTTAGAGTGGACTCATTTGGCTGTCTGCACAGCGCTGGCCCCCATCCTTGCCATGTGAGAAATTGGGCATGATCAATCACAGAATACTGCCCTGTTTGTAACTTTTTGTATTAAAGAAACAAAGGTGTATCTTCAGCATTAAAAATGCTACCATATATTGCATATTCCACTACATTTAGATTTCTATCCAAGTTAGTCAAGATTTAGTGCACATGTTAGGTTTGATATACAAACCGTAGACCTTGGAAACAGGGAAAGGTTCAAACCTGGTAGAGAAAGAAGGTCACCATTTAATCTCAAGCTAAGGATGAGCATGCAGCTTCCTTTCCCAGCTTTGTTCAATGCTGCCCATGCTGGTTTGGCTCCAGGCTGGCGGCCTCGTTCTATTCCCTCAAGTCATTATTGTCTTCAACTAAGGTGCCCCTGCACCCTGTGATTTGCGGGTAATGAGCTGGCTCCCCCCTGCCCGTGTTCAATTATTCTCATTGAGAAAGTGATTTCTCACTCCACAGAGCAAAACGGAGATGGCAAATGCATGCACTCTAAACAAGAATCAAGAATTAACATGTTCACAGCTAGCTTTGGAGAGAGGTATAGTCACCCACACGATGCAAAGGATGTAGCTGATGTAGACAAAGGTTAGATGGACAACAGAATAACGTTAATATATCCAACTAGAAGGACAGAAAGTTCAGAAATGCTGTATTCTACCCAGTCATTAGTAGTTCTTTGAAAGAGGTTGTAAAAATAGTTAAAAGGAGTAGTATAAGGGGGGCACTAACATTACTGTGATGGGGTGGCACAACAAAAAACTGAAATATAATTTATATTTTAAACTAACTGATTTAATGTGAAACAGCAGCCTGTCTAAGGTCCACTAGCAAGCCATTTTGGATGGATGGATGGATGGATGGATGGATGGATGGATGAATGTTAGAAACAATGCCAATATTGCCAAAAAACAAGGCTGCTCCCAATTCAATTCGAAAATGTCCGCCCAGTTTCCTGTTCAAACTTGTTAGGAGGAGGTTGACACAATGGTTGTACAGATTTTAAAACAGTGCAGAAGAAAAAAAAGTTATTTAGAAAGGACAGAGTGGTTTATTAAACTGTGTATTGGAACTACTAAAGAAATAACATTCATTTGTCTCTTTTCAAAGAAGTAGAGCAGCGATTTCTCACATTGTATATCTAGGTATAAATTGCTGTGGCTTTGATGTCTGTCTGTTTAAAGTATGAATAGAGTTCTGTAGTTCTTATTTATGAGTGCATAATGACTGTTTCTGCTGCTCTTCAATTATGTTTTTATGTCTTGCTGTGGATTTGAAGTAAATTGCCCAACTAGTGGCGCTACCTGCCCTCATCTTAATCCAAACATAAAAAACACAATACATGCAAAGAAACCGTGGTAATATAAAAAATCTTCTGGCAAAACATTTCAAGTTTCAATTATTTTAATTTTAAATAGTGTTTGAAAGCAACACAACAGTCTGTGACACTTTGATTAGATGTAACCACACAGTATTCTGTATATAATCATTCAAATACACTTCACAGATTGGGTGAAAATAGACACCAAACAGTCCTGCTTGGAATAAACTAATGTGACTGTAGCTGGTCACACTTCAAAGTGAGACATACCTGATGTAGTTTTGTTTCTTCAAACATGATATCAACCTGTTTGGGTAGCCAAATAAATAGCGCGCTATGTATGTGAATGTCGTCAAGATGATTGAAATCACATATGAAATTATGATTTTATCATTTGAAATGAAAACTATCCAAACCAACATGACGCTATGAAAAAGTGAAATTGGCTCTTAAATCTAATAACTGGTTGTGCAACCCATGGTAGCAATTTTCATGAAACAGTTTGGATATCTAGCATAACTAGTCTTCTGGTCCACTCTTCATTGTTAAATTAATTCAGCCACAATGGAGGGTTTTTATACATCCTGCCTAAGAAGGTTAAGCAGCTTCTTTAAGGGTAAACTACAACCTCACAATGGAATCTAACATAATTATAAATACATTTTGACTTACAGACCTTCCTTTTTTGGCCATTCAGAGGACACACTTCTTCCAAAAAGTTACACTTCTTTCTCATCCGTCATCTCATTAATCATCCGGGCAAATGAGGCCTGCATTGCTTTAGATATTGTTCTGGGTTCGTTTGTGATTCCTGATTGAGTTGACGACGAGCTTTTGGAGTAATTTTGATAGACCAGCCACTCATTGGAGGTCAACCATTGTTCCATCTTAGCTGTATTTAGGGAGACTGTGGTTCCCTGAAGCCTAAAAGCCTTAGTAAGGGCTTGGTAACTTTCCGGATCAATATATGTCAATGACTTGTAGCTTTTTTGAGATATTTAAACATACTTTAAATGGTCAGTTTAGTTCTATCTAGGTGAACTGGTGTGGCTTGGGTGTGGTTGGTCGAATTCAACTTAATTCATAAATTTGGTTAATCACAGTCAATTCATGATTTAACAACTGGGGGCATTTCATTTTCCCAGTGTGCTGGAAAGGTTTGGACATCTGTTCACCCTTAATAAATGTAATCTATTAGAAGTGTTTTGTATTACTCAGGTTATTTTTAATATAAAAATATGTCCTATCATCTAAAACATTTAAAAAAGACAAAAAGGAAAAACAAAGGAAATCAGTAGGAGAGCAAATAGTTTCATCAGCTCTGAATCTTAAAGTCAGCAAGTGTGTTGAAAAAGCAGATTAGAAGTGATATAGGAGTCATCTGCAAACTTAAAGACAATTGTTGATTCATATTGGTTTACAACACAGGTTTTATAATTAAGAGTTTGTCAACAAAAACATTAGCTCACGGCCAGATAAAATTCACAACATCGTCCATCTAATTTTAGTTTTCCAGGACTGATCTGATGTTACGTCATTTTTAAGAAGTAATAAAAAGGCAGGCACAGAAAAAAACTATAAAACCCTCTTAGACATCAAAGAAGGCAAAAGTGACTGCACTGTTCTGGAATTTAGGATGCGATTTCTGCTGCCCGCAGTCTTGAATGCAATAAACCCATGCTGTGACTGAATGGAACATGAAGGTAGAGATGCGCACAGCCTCCACCAGGTTGCAGTGTAGAGAGTCAGTAACAGACAGAGGGGAAAACATAGTGAAAGACTTGTAGTTGTCCACGTCTTTTCTGATGGGGAGGTGGGCTCACTCCCAAACTGGGTCTTAATGCTCAGCTGCTCTGACACTGCCTGGAGCTTGCCTCAGGGCCTACAGAATGTGTGGGCTTTGCCAAAAACTAAGTGTGGGGAATAGACTGAGTTCACTCACAAAAAAAAGCAATTACACATAAACACTTACATCCTCACTGAATTGCTGAGAGGTTAGGAGACATTCCAGGTGTGGCAGTTTTTTACTTATATTTGTGATTGTTACGTTGAGTAAAACGAACAATGATCTTCTTATCTGTCATCTGATAAAACAGGTTCCAGACCTCCTGTGAGGCCGAACTCTACACACACAAAAAAGTAGAGAAACTGCTTAAATTACTGAAAGTATTTACAAGATATTTACAGTATTTACAACAGCCCTATGCGTTTGTCTGGTGAGAAGTGAAAATATAAAAGGGAAGGACTGTTATCACAATTCTCCTTATTTCATTACTCTACCTTCAGGCTGAACTGCCTTGTCTGTTTTCTGCATCTTGGCTGAGTATTTAAGCCAGGCGGCTCATCACTTTGGGTTCCCCTTAAAACCCGTCAGACAAGATGCCTCATTAAACAACAAAGCGAGCGATGCACCACGACAGTTGGAGGCCTGATCAAAGATGTGATTCTACATCTTTGATCAGGCCTCTGACACTGTTTTGACACTGTTATGTAACTTTTATTTTTGGGCACACTGGATAGGTTTTTATTTCATGTCATTTTGTGTGAACATTATCACTTGAAACATAATTTTGTCAAACAATAACCCAAAAAGATATTTTGCATTTAAAAAGTATTTATACCCCAAGAACTTTTTCATATTATATCTTATAACAAATAAACTTTATTGTAGTTTTGCATGATTGTATGTGATAGACCACAAAATCGTGGATAATAGCAATGGTGAAGGAAAACACTTTATTCCAAAGACAAATTTATAACGTTAATGTTACATATAACATTACATCATATGTAATCTGCCTCTTTTGCTCTAATATCACTAAATAACAATGCCAATTACCTTGAGAACACATTAGATTAATTTTAGTAAAAGTCCACCAGTATGTAATTTGTTTCGTATGAATACAGCTGTTCCATGAATGCGTCAAGAGGTTTGTTAGAGCACTGTTTCCCAACCCTGGTCAAGAAACGTGTTTTAGATGTTTCAATGCTTTAACACACCTGCTTCAGATGATTGCAGTTCAGCAAAAGCCAGTTAATTAGCCATCTATTGAAATTAGGAGCGCTAAAACAGTGAATCATCTAGAACACACAGGGAGGTGTGCCTTGAGCACCAGGGTTGTTGCGAGAGAACATCAGTGGACAAACACAATCTTTGAAACCAATGAGAATACGGAACAACAGCAAACCCACCAAGACATCACCCTCCACCTGAAATGTACCTGTAGTAAATATGGAGGGGCTGCAGAAATCCACAGCTCAGGTGAGAAAATTTGTCAAAAGGATAACTAACAGTCACTGCACAAATCTAGGTTTCACGGAAGATTGGCAAGCAGAAAGCCATTGTTGAAAGAATGCCATAAGAGTTGATGGGAAGATGGATGGAGCTAATTACTGGGATATCCTGAAAGAAAACTTGCTAGAGGTTGCAATAAGTTTGAAACAGTGGTGGAGGTTAACCTTCCAACCACACTTGGAATAATATTGCTTAAAACAATGCGTGTTTATGTGCTGGTCCTAACAAATATCAGACCTCAGCCCAATTGAAAATCTGTTGGAATGCTAGAAAGTTAAAGGCCACAGTCAGTCTGCATCGAGAGGAATATGGGCATATGGGCATGACGGTCATAGCAGATGGCCACTTGTGCTGAGCCAGGTTCTGGTTCTGCTGGAGGTTTCTTCCTGTTAAAGGGGAGTTTTTCCTCTCCACTGTCGCTACATGCTTGCTAAGTATGAGGGATTGCTGAGGGAATGCTGTGGTTGGAGTCTGCATCAACGGGGCGCAACTGCAAGTCAATGACTCCATGCAATCTGCTGGGATTCCTTACAAAGAAAACTAGCTAAACCTTTAAACTGATTGGAATGTTTGTATTGAAATGACTTTCTTGCAAAGTGCGTTGAGATGACATCTGTTGTGAATCGGCGCTATATAGATAACTGAATTGAATTGAATATAGGGAAAAGGTTCAGTTTCTAGATGCAATAAACTGGGGACATTCATTTGCATTTAATTTCCAAAAGATTTTTATATATTCCTACTTTACAATTATTCCCTACTTTGTAGGAATAATTTTATGTGATTTGGTCACATAAAATCCCAACAGAATGCATTGTGGACATTGTAATGTAATGTATGGTTTTGCAAGGCTCTGTTTCAGAAAGACAATCTAGGCACATTATTTTGGAAAAGGTAGCAAATGTAAAACTTGAACGTAAAAATCTAAAAAACAACAAGCAACCCATTTTTGAAACATTTCGCATCCTTTTAGAAACTACCAGAAGGATAAACTTTGCAAAAGCAACTCAAATATGTTCCCTTTGATTTGTGTCTATTAGGTGTTGATTGGTTTAAATCCCACTGATGGACAGCTGGTGTCAGTCCAGACAGTGGGGCAGCTCATGATAATGGCCTCCGGTTCCTCATCAAGGCTGCCGAAAAACACAGTAGAGAGCCACTCAAGCAGATCAAAATGTGGGTGGGTGAGGGAGTGTGTGTATATGTTGAGCGGGAAGGCCCATTAACATTCATCAGTGGGATAATAGACCAGCATTAACGTCAGCTGTTTATATGAAAAATAACCCATAAGGCCTTGGTGTATATGGGCTGATAAAACATGCTCTGATCCACGCCACATTTGGCAGGATGTGTGTGCGCTTGTGTCCGTGTGTGTGCACTAGGGTGAAGGGGAACTTAGGAGGTGGAGTTTATGAAATCTCCAAAGGCACCATCTGACACTGAAATTAATTTATTGATTGGCTAGCTAAACATAAAGACAATTGCCAGATTTAACCACAGGCTGGATGTCCTTGTGTTCGATGTGTGTACCAAAGCTTCTACAAAAGAAAGGGTAAAAAATCTGAAGGAAAAAAATTTTTTTTATATATATATATATATATATATATATATATATATATATATATATATATATATATATATATATATATATATATATATATATATATATATATATATATATATATATATATAAATAAATAAATAAAACATAATCTGGGATTTAAAGTAAAACCTTAAAAGAACCAGCAGATCATATTTTATTTTTGTTATTTTTTAAATATTTCTTTAACCAGGAGTTTCATTAGTATTAATATTTGTTTTTCAGAGATCTGGCAGAAAGAAAGAAAACCTTAACAAGTTACAAGCTAGAAATTTGACATTAATAGCAAAATACATATAACTAGACCGAGTCAATATGATACAGGTTCATGGTACAGCTTATGAGTATCAGTGTTTTTATTCATTAAAACAAGTCTTTAAAAGTGTGTTAAGCTCTCCCAGAAAGACAAAAGGATTAAGCCTGAAGATGATGTAGCCTAAAGTTCATTCCACGAAAAAAGTGCAAAATGAGAGAATACAGTTCTACCGGATTCAGAAAAAAGTTTGGGTACTTAGCAGAGATGTATTCTGAAGGATTGCAAATCATAGCAAATAAGTAGTTTTAGTGTATCCTTTAGGCCACAAATGCCTCGTTTCCACTGAGCAGCATGGCTTGGTGCGGTTCAGTATGCTTTTTCAGTGTTTTCCATCCCTGCTCCTCAAGGCACACCGGTCTGCATGTTTTAGATGTGTCCCTGCTTCAGCGCACCTGATTTCAGTTGATGGATAATTAACAGGATTGTTTTTTTTCTTGTGTTGTTTTTGTTCCCCTTCCTCTCTTGTATCGTCAACTCACACTCCTACCTCTCCTGCCTCTCTTCTTCATCTTCTTTCTTTCTTCTCTCTTGTTTTTTTTTTCGAGGAATAACCTCTCTCTTTTTAATTTAATCATGTTCATATCACTAAATCCTTTCCTTCTCTATTATGTCTGTTTTATTCTGTGTTGTTTATGTTATTTGTTCTACATGTAGCATATTTTAGGTTAACCCCCCCCCTATATTCTGTACTTATGTTTATGTATATAAATTTGAAAACTATTACAAATATTAACAAAAATAAAGTTGTCCTCTTTAGAGGGGGGGGGGTTGGTGGCGAGCCCCCCCCAAAAAATTATAATAATAATTAACAGGCTTTTGCTAAATTTTCTTCGTATGCTTTTGCATTCATCTGAATTAGGCGTTTTAGAGCAGGGAAACATCTAAAACATGCAGAGCAGTGTGCTTCAAGAACCAGGGTTGATTGGGAAAAACTGAACTATTCTTTGTTCCTGTGTATTCAGGAGAGCGTTTCCAGTCCAGTCCAGTCGGACCGTCACTGGGCAGGTGGGGTAAAACCCAAACACATTACGTGGCATCATACTAATGTGATGACAAACGTAACGCACCAGTATGTCTCATGCTTGTTGCAAGCAGTGATGTTTTTCTGCTCCACCCTAACCGTACCATGCCATTGTCATGTGGACCTACAATTGAAGGGGGCCCAGGAATGGTGCGGTACTGGTTGATTTGTTTGGGCCGCTTTTACAATGGAAACAAACAAAATAGCGTACCGAACCGTACTGAGTCGTGCCATACCGCTCAGTGGATAAAGGCAAAAGTGCCAAGGGCCTTATGAAAAAAATTATGTGCAGAATCCTTACTAAAATCATACTTAAGCTCAGCGAAAAAAATTTACGAACGCAAAGAAACGTTCCGATCTATAAAACCTTGAGTACGAACAGCTGAGGGCGATTTCTGCTTTATTAAGCACACTCTTCCTAAAAATCTCATGTGATTTGGGATGATATCCCGTCTTTCCATCAATCAATCAATCAATCAATCAATCAATCAATCAATCAATCCATGTTTATCTATTTAGCGCTTTGCACAGCCAAAAGTCAATCCAAGTGCTTAACAGTAAAAAACTAAAATATAGTTAGCAATAAGAAAATGTGTAACAAGACAGAGTTTTAATTTTACTTTTAAAAAGTATTATCTCCGCAAAGTATTATTTGTGAGGTCACAAAGAAATGGAAGAGCTGCGAGTGGCTCAGCGTTGTTGCAGCGGCGTAGCAGAAATAGAAAGGAAGGTGGAGGAAAAGATGAAGATGACATGCCACTGCCAGAGTGTGTCTGCCACAGGCAGAGAAACCCAAGAGTTGTCCACAGCTGTGGGGGGAACCGGGGTGCACGGTTCCAGCGGGTCGATCAATCTAACACCGGGCCCAGTTCAGCGCATAGATCTAATAGGACTGCTCTAGGGAATCTAAATCATAATCATGTGCCAGTAAAGCCTTTGTGGTCTATAAAAACCCCACCTATCCAGATGCTGCCAGTGGCGTGATCTTCATGGGGTGCATCCATTGTGCAACATAATGCACCAGTGTCACTGCAGTATTTATATTTCTACTCAGTAATCACCCCTTTTGCTACACATCTTATCACAATTAACGCACCAGTAAGTGCAATTGATATGAAATCTGAAGACATACATTTGAACATAATATGATATAATATTTCAATGCAACATATTTTCATTCAGATTCTTATTTTTATTCTCAGTTCAGAGACGGGGGTGTGGGCTAACTGTTGGTTGTGTGTGTGCGAGTCTGAACAAGTCTGAAAATATGGCTTAAATTCAAAAAATGTTCATCTCACCAGCTCCGCTGCCAGTTTCCCCAGTGGGCTTAAAGTTGCGCACATTTTTTCATGATGCTTTTTCCAATAGATCACAAAGTTTGCCTTGGCAGTGACTTACGCAATGTTTAGACTCTGTTTTGTGCGTAAGCAAGCTTTATAAATGAGACGCCAAGTTACTAGTATCATAAGTCCAACTTTCTCTGCAACTAAACCCGCTTTCTGCATGGAAGCCTTTAAGGAGCCTACATAAAAGCACGAGAGGAAACTCATGCTAAGAGTGATCAAATGCTACAAAAGAGATGTTTTAGGCAAGACCTATGAAACTATAAAATTTGATTATAAAGAGTAGCTAAAAGTTATAGAACAACTCAGTGAAAAGAGAAAACAAAGAAGAGAGATGGAGAGGAGCTGCTGAAACATGATGCAAAAGCCTACCTGTATATAAAAAAGCAAAAAAATAAAAGCAAAGAAATTGTTTAACACCGTCTCTTTGTTTTCTGTTTTTTTGTGTCTGCTATTTTTACTTGTGTAGCGTAATAAAAAAAACCAGTGGAAACACATAATCCACCACAAACAAAGAACTGCTAATTGGGTTGTTTTCTCCCCCCTAAAACCTTGATATACAGTATACGTGCGCGTATCAATGTTTGTGCGTGCGTAGACTCATTATCTTTGCCAGCTCTGTAGCACAGATCACAGTTCTTTTTAATTAACCCGTGGAGTGTATATTTATCTCACAATCTTACGCCGCTGTGCCGTGTGCCCGTCAAACAGACAAAGAAGACAAAATATCAAGCTGTCATGTGCGGCGACATAGAAGGCAACTATCAGGACTTAGCTACAGCGAGTCAGAATAGCTGCCGCTTACAAATATCCACTTTCACCTCTAATGAGCAGATTTGTGTTTAGTGACTCATCTTAGTCATGCAGCTGTCGGATTACAAACAGCCAGCAAAAAGAATTAGCCACCGTGTGGAAAGCCTGCACTCAAGCTGTGGTATTCCTGCTGTTATTCATTAAATATTTACATAACTCAGCTGGTATAACCTTTACTCCGAAATAATAATCTTTCATATTTATAAGTACATATTTGTTTAGGTGTTTTAAGCCAAAACCTTAATCTTGGATTAGGTGGGCTTTAAACTTCTGGGGGGGGGGGGGATGCTTTTAAAGTTTGTACGAAATTGATTCCATTGCAGCTGGTGTTGAAGTCCAAGCAATCAGTTTTTTTTATTAAACTGATCTCAGAATCCATTATTTCATTCAAGACCTTTGTTTAAGAACTACTTGTCAACAATAGTGTAGTATGTCTGTCTTCTAAATATGACGCCACAGAGAAGATCCGAAATATTCATACTGTAAGGCTGACAACTATTTTAAGATTTCCTGAATGACGACTGTAGTTGTTTCTTACTCCCTTAGGTCCTTACATCAGTTTGAATTGCTAGTTTTCTTTGTTAGAAAGCGTTGCTCAGTTTAGCATTTTAATATTTCTGAATGACACTCTTTGTGGACTAAACTTTGTCACTTTTTTCTGCATACTATAAGAGACATTTTGCAGGAAAATAAGGCTTTAAAAGGAAATTAGGTTAAAATCAAGTGTGTAGCTTATAGCTAAAATATGAAAAAGCTAATGTGTGGAGATGCACCAGTCAGTTTTGTGGACATTTTCCGATCTTGGTAAAGCTTTGACCTGCTGATGAATATTTTGTTTTTGTAAGAATTTTTACTAACAGCAATCATCTTTATTTCTCCAGCCTTACTGTTTTCAGACCATGTGTAAGAGAGAGTAGTCTCTTAAAACAAAGACAAAATAAGTTCTGAGGACATTTTAAACCGTCTTTATTGTCTGATGTTAGCGATTATTACAAATCAGCACGGCTAACAATAATAGCTGTAAAAAGGGGTCTCTCGGTGTGCTTACTAAAGAAAGTACACGCTTACTGTAATTGTGATATGTCTAAAAAAACTGCAGACTTTTTCAAATCCAGCATGTTCCTCATCAGACAGAAACTGAAACCCAGACAGAATAAAATAGAGCAAATTTTACGTAATATGTTCGCTCCCTGTTCAAAGTAGTAACCTGAATAAAGAGACTACATGTCTCTGTAGAAGATATAGTGTGCTATTAAAACAGATTTGTACACCTTTTGTGCTTCATCTGACACCTCATTAGTACTAAAAACTACTCATTTTGAGTCATTTGACACAGACTGTTGCATGTAGTGCGTTTATGGACTACAAAAAAGCATAAATTCTGAATTTCTAACCAGATGGTCACTGGTACGGTACATACGATTCTATTACCCACCCCTTTGCCTCAGAGAAGTCAACACTAAAACATACGCTGTGAATTAGTTTTGGGGTTTCTTTGCCTTCAATCAGCACATCCAATCAATGGTATGAACTAATTTTATGAAAAGAAATCCAAAAGTCTGTGTCACAGTAGCTCAGCCTCTTAAACAAAGGTGAATATCCTGAAATGCTAAAGGAAAAACCTCTATTCTGTTTTGTGTTTCAAATATCAATCAAACATTTTTCACTTTGACCGTCTTTAATTCTTCAACTGATTCTACAATCACTCATCTTCTCACATCCTTTCCTTGACTTTTCTTAAGCTTTCTATACAAGTCAGAGGAGGTAGCCAGTAATGAAGAGTAACAGCCTGACACGCGAACTGGGGGAAATCTTCTTCTCATCAAGCTCAGCACTTTAACACTTCCCAAGGTCATTCCTGCTCTCCCTGCTGAGAACCTCTGTCACTTTTAATAACTTTTAAAGGAAGCATATTTTCTCCCCTTTGACAGATTGAGGAGCAGAGGGACCAGTCATAGGCTGACTCAATCATAAACTACCAATCGAGCGCGCAGGTACGAAGTGAGGAGACAAGCCTTGCAATCACTAACACTTTACACTGTTACACCATGAAATGGATCGCCATATAGAACAGAGGTAGGAAGTCTGTCAGTCACCGACTGTTTCAAGTTGATAAGTGAGCTGACATGGCAACTACGGTAGATTTCACTGCAACGGCCACTCACTGTCAAACTCTGAATTTTGCTCCTTATTTAATGTGTCCATTGAAATGTAGACAGACATGATGCATGAAATATTTTAAAAAAACAGTTGAATGCAGTTTTAATTATTTATCTATCATTTTTCCTTTTTTGCCAGATTATACTTAAAATATAAAATAAAACAGCTCTCAAAGTTAATAACAAAAAAACAAGTGGAATTGTAAATTTATAGGTACAAATATGATACCACAGGCAAGATTTTGTAGACTCATTCAAACCAGTTCTAAAAACGTCACTTATAGAAACCATATTTGGGAGAAACTCCTGTATCTTCCTTTTGTTCCCAGTTCTGGCAGCTTAATGTAAATGGGATAGTGGGTCTGGTTGTTGAGAATCTGTGGTGTATTTGTCCACAAAAAGGGGAAGATGCAATACCCCTTCTATTGCATAGTTAATGGCAGCCATATCTAGTTCAGCCAGCAAATTGGACGGAAGACCCCAATTATAAAAAGACACGAGGACAAAGGTCAGAGAACTGTTTTCCTGTTTACAATTCTATAGGCAATCTTCGGATATGAAGCAGGGCAGTAATTTAGTCCCAATCACGGATTAAGTGGGCTTTCCTTTACCTGCTAAAACGTCTTGTATATTACAGAATTGATGATCAGACAAGAAAATCATCATCAAGTAAGGCAACGTTGTTTATTTTATTTACCAAAACAGCTACATGATGCAACATGCCATATAGTTTAACACTTCAAACTAATTAATACTTCCATGATGAAAAGGTGACAACATTAGATTTGGTGAATTTCCACTGTATGACCGTAGTGATCAATAGTCCGAGTAACTTAACAGACAAGAGTGAAGATTTTTCTTTGTCGTTGGTCTGTAGTGGATCAGATGTTAAAATGAGGCAGCCATGCATTTGCCAACGGTTAGGCTTACTGTTCTTCTGAAAACACATAAAATGAGATTCAAAATATAAAAGTTCCAAGTTCTTTGCAGGACTGCAGAGGTCAAAATGGTGCATGACTGAGTTTAATTAGCTGATTGCAGACCCAAAAGTCACTCCATAGCCAAGGATTAGTGACTTGAATTTAAAATTTGATTTTGGCAGCAATTGGTATCCCCTTGAAGGTCATTCAGCTGTTTCAGTGTTAATTATCAAGTAATGCCTCATACCTTACCCACCAAACACTCTGGTTCAGATCTATGCTTTGTACTTCTTTTTTTTTCTTTTAAAGTTTAATCAACCTCAATATCAGATGGTATTTGCTGCAAGTCTTTCTAGTGTACCTCTTAGCCTTGAAATATCAGTATGCTAATAAAAACATTGAGGAAAAAGCTAACATTTAATCTAGATTTAAATTTAAGATATTACCTTGACTTATTTGCGAGTATATATCTTTGACTAATGGAATGTAAGCTTTGCTACTGGTATTAGCTCTACCATCATACCTTCTCCTGTTTGTCAAGCCATTGGTCGAGCATTGGATGGTTGGCACTAAGGGAAGAACGAATCATGTCTCTGTGAAACTGAGTAGTCCAGCCACTCGCATCACGAGGAAGACTCCGATAGGCTTGGGCTCCTCTGCCCTGCCAAACAAGAAGTGTACAGTTATTAAAATTATTTACTACATCACTGTGACACAGAGGCAACTTTCAACAGAAAGAGATTCCCTACACTGAGTTTGTTCACAATCGGCCCAAACTGTCTAATAATGGGATTGATATAAATGGCTTGATCTAACTTTCTGTACCCTAAGAAATAAGAGATGCACTGAAAATGTGGCTTTCAAAATAAAGTGAGAGGGGGAACTGCTACAGCAAAGAGCTCACGCCTGTAATTTTTATCATAGGCACAGTTAAACTGTGAGAGACAGAATGTAAAAAAAATTAATCCAGGAAATCACATTGTATGGTTTTTAAATAATTTATTTGTATAATGGTTCAGAAAATAAGTATTTAGCACCTACAAACAAGCAAGAATTCTGGCCAATACCAAAGAGCTGTCCAAGGACATCAGGGACAAGATTGTACACCTGTATAAGGCTGAGATGAAACAATCCACAAAAGGGAAGCAGCTTGGTGAGAAAAGATCAACTGTTGGAGCATTTATTAGAAAATGGAATAAATACAAGAACATTGACAATCTCTCTTGACCTGGAGCTCCATGCAAGAGCTCACCTTGTGGGCTACACGTTTTTGAGAATGGTGAGGAAATCGCCCAGAACTACACGGGGGAACTGGTCAATGACCTGAAGAGAGCTGGGAGAACAGTAACAACGATTACGATTAGTAACGCACTACGTTGTCATGGATTTCAAATCCAGCAGCGCTCGAAAGGTCCCCCTGCATAAGTCAGCACATGTCCAGGTCCTTATAAAGTTTGCCAGAGACTATCTGGATGATTGGGAGAATGCCATGTGGTCAGATGAGACCAAAATAGAGCTCTTTGGTATAAACCCCACTCGCCGTGTTTGGAGGGGGAAGAACGCTGAGTTGAATTCCAAGAACACCATACCCCCTGTGAAGCATAGGGGTGGAAACATTATGCTTTGGGGATGCTTTTCTGCAAAGGGGAGTGGACGACTGATCCATATTGAGTAAAAGATGAATGGGGCCATTTATCGTGAGATTTTAGGCAAAAACCTTCTTCCATCATTGAGAGCATTGAAGATGAAAGGTGGCTGGATCTTCCAGCATGACAATGATTCAAATGATCCCAAACACACCACCCGGGCAACGAAGGAGTGGCTACGTAAAAAGCATTTCAAGGTTCTGGAGTGGCCTAGCCAGTCTCAGACTTCGATCCAATAGAAGATCTGACTGGAAGAATAAGCCAAAATACCAGCTATAGTTTGTGCAAACCTGACCTCTGTCATTGCCAACCAAGATTATATTACAAAGTATTGAGGTGAACTTTTGTTATTCCCTGGTTGTTGTTTTTTACATTCTGTCTCTCACAGTTAAAGTTTAAATATGATGAAAATTACCTCTCTTGTCTTTTTATTTGGGAAAATTTGCACAATTGGTGGCTGCCAAATACATTTTTGCCACACTGTATATGCAGTGGATCCCTGGTATTTACAGGGGTTAGGCTCACAGCCACTAGTAAATAGCTAAGATCTGCGATGACTTGACCACCCCCTCTAAGAATTCTTATAGCTGCCCATTTTAATAGTTCAAACACCAAATATACCTTAATATGAAATAATACACACAGCGATAACCATCTTAGTACTACCACAGAAGCTAATATCTACAGTCTTCTTAGTTCCGCTCTTGGGGGTACAGTCAATCAGCACCAAGAAAAATAAATGGTGCTCCTGCATTGGCTGGTTTGTAAATGCCAGCCAATAGCGTGTCAAGTAGCATTATGCCTTGGATTGTCAGCTTCCAAGCTGCATTTTCTTTCAAATATTTTAGATCTCTTTCTACCGAAAAATACGCAAATATGTGGATTTTCAGCAAATAATTTTCCAAAGGAAAATAAGTTAATCCGCAAATACGGAACTAAGAATAGCTGGGGGTCCACTGTATATATCATGCTAGTTTTGCCAGTATTAATATTGTATACGCAGTTTAGTGTTGTTTACAATTAGCCATGCTAACCATACAAATCATGCTAAATGCTACTATACAATGCCAGAGACATCTTAAACTGTCATCTTCAAAACCCTTTTGCCTTGGTTTTAAAACAGTAAAGTACTAAGGTTTGCAATGAAAATTTTTATTATTATGTGACGTTGCCATCAGTAAAAATAGGGAATACTGATCAACTTCTTACTGTAGAACGTTTTAAATGCTGTTGATTGTATTGTCCTTTCCAATATCACTGAAACATTTATTTATTTCAGGAAATATTATACAGATTAATTACACACAGACTGATGTTTTCAAGCCTTTATGTCTGTTAATTATGATTATTTTTCTGCTTACAGCTAGTGAAAACTGGAGATTTAAGATTAGATAACATCAGACCAATTAAAAAACACCTTATACAGAAATGTAATGCAAAGAATGTTTAATATCTGCTTAAAGGTTATTACTTTCTAAAGATACTTTTAAACTGACAATCGGGACTTTTTAGAACGCAAATTCTAATTTACTGAACATAACTGTAGTTCTTAAAAAAACGATGAATGCCATGCTAGGTCAAAGCTTTACAAAAACCATGTCAGAAATCAGCCACAAATCAAATAGTTGGAAAAAGGACAACTGGTGGCGTTTGATGTTTAGTGTTTATTGCATCAAATAGTCCAGCTTGTTCATTCAAGTACCATTCAGATCTGTCCTCTGTTCCTTTGACCTTTCCTCGCAGCTTTAAATACTTTTTTAATAGGACTGCCAAACCTAAGGTCCTCCATTACACAAAAAAAGAACCTTTCAAATGGGTCCTGCCCAGGTAACATCAAACGCCACCAGACTTGAGAAAAATTATGTCCCAAGAACGCATTAACATTCTGGCCTTGCAAGCTTTGAAACTGAAATCTCCACGACTGAAGGTTTGTAGGTAAAACTATCATTGGGCAGAAAAAAGAAATTAAAAATAAAACCTAATGTGGAGTAATTTAACATAAAATACTTACATGATATAAGATTTAATGAAAAAAAATAATTGTACCATGAAAGTAAAGTTTATATATGTGTACCAAGTAATGAACATACAGTAAATACAAAGAACTGAACAAACTATGCGGGTCCTTCATTGTAAAACATGAGAAGGGAGGCAACAAGAAAGACGAGAAGGCAAAGCAAAGCAAAGCAAAGAGGGCGAGTTACGGTTAGCAAGCCATTAAATGACAGCTAACAATTGTAAATAAAGAAATCAGACTCCTGACCCTTGCATGCTTTGATAAAACACATGTTTTCAGCACAGCTCAATGTGCCGTGAAGGAGTCCGAGGAAGCAATGCAGACAGGACCATAAAACTCAACTGAAAATGTGGAGCCTGATAGGGAGACAGCCTTAATAACCATCACGGTCTTAGTCGCAGAGGAACAACTGACTGCTGACCACAAACGCTTACAACATATATTGTCATATGATGCAGGGAAAGCCAGATACTAAAGCCTGGGAGTAAACCAACAGACACACACAATACAGACTGCTTATTCTCATTCCGCGACTGGGCAGAAGCGTTGTAAACCATTGTGATGTCACTTTTTACGCTTTCAGCTGTTGACTGAGAACATCCGCTGGGCTCATAAAACCTAACTCAGCTGGATGTGGACATTTGACATTTTGTGAAAAAGAAAATATTCCAAACAGTTCAAAAGCTTCGATTATTTGTTCTTTTCTTTTTCTCTTTACAGTAAGGCATGCCTCCAAATGTGTTTTGGCATTGGTGATCACTAATGGATGCTATTTTTAAAAGCTTTAGACTAAAAACTACTTAGCATATGTTGCTGACTGGCTAAAAATAATCCTTTTGGAACAGAAATGACACTGTAGGCTAGATACATTACATTGGATGTATGGCAAAAATATGATGACATTTAAATCTATATTTATAGTAAAGGGAAGTTAGTATTAGTCAAACAAAAAATGACAGTACAGTGGACCCCAGGTAATCGCAGGAGTGAGAGACCATAGCCGTCCATTAATAGCTAAAATCAATGAATACTTGAGACCCTCTCTAAAAATGCTAATAACTGTCTATTTTAATAGGTTAAACACCAAATATATCTTCATATGCATTAATATGCACAGTGGAAACCACCTTAGCACTACCGCATAAGCTAACATTCTAGTCTTCTTTGGAGGGTACAACCAATCAGAGCCAAGGAAAGTAAATGCCACTCCTGGATTGGATGCTTTGTATAACCCAGTCAAGTAGTATTGTGCTTAGGTATTTAAGCTTCCCAAGCTGCCTTTTCCCCCCCGAATATTTTAGACATGCCCCATGAGAAAATGCCCGTTTTTTTGCTCCAACTCTGTGTGAAAACCCTGGCTATAGTCAAATGCAACCAATAAAGTTTTTCTTTTTTTAAGGATTTTTTTTCTGTGTCACTAGTGGCTTTTATTCCACAGTAGCCAGACAGGCCGAAGGGTAGAGAGAGGAGGGGAAGACATGCAGCAAATGGCCTGTGATGGAATGGGACTACTTTGAGGACTCATATGGTGCACCTGTACTGAGCCATGTGGGGGCCCCAAAGTTTTTCACTTTGAAATCTTATATACTGCCACCTGTACCCCTACATGCTGAGGATAAGAAGAAGAAGAGGGATGAAAAAACATTTTCCTGGTGCAAATATACCGATGTTTTTCTGTCTGCACAACCCTGGTACCACTTTGTGAGATTTAGTAGACAAGTGGCAGGTAGAAAAAAACTGAACATTTTGAGGGGAACTATCTTGGTCAGCTTCAGCAGGTTAGTGCACACAGCCTATAAAATGATTAACACTGAATCATTAGTAATTATGAAATCTGCAGTTTGATAGTATTTTAACCTGACTGATTTGATGATTTGTAGTTTAAGCTTGAATATCAGAAGAAAACGCAGATTTTGATTTAGACTACATGGTTCACCACACAGGACGGAATGGCTAGCTCACTCTGTTTAAAGCAATTTCAACCGCATTTAAGCATCTTTATTTCCAAATCCAAAATATTTAGACTGGTTAAACCTGATCTAGATTGTTTTTAAGAACTCAAAGAGGCCAGTTTCTATACATTTATCAGAGCTTTTGATTGAGGCTATACAATATCTTCTCATATCTAGTTTTTGTATCTTTTGCGTGCAGAAAAAAAGGCTTATACAGGGCAGCATATATGCAAAAACTGCTAACCTTTAAAACCCACATTAGACAAAGCATGTATGTTGCCACTGGCTTTTGATTTTCCCTCTGCATAAAAGCTTTTTGCCTTAGCAACCATTCTGACAGTTTGAACGAAAGACCCATGTCATCTGAGACATTATACCACTTTATGATAGTGACAGTGATAGCTTTGACAATGAAAATGTCTTAGAATTGAATCAGCCCCTTCTTCAGGAAACACTGATCATTTATGAAGGAGCTTTCTCAATTCCCAAGTTCTCATTTGTTTCCTTTTTGATTGCTAAAATATCTCATTCTCCATCACAAGTAAAGGTCTGCCAAGACCTTGGAGAGAAAGCTATTTTAAGACGTTAATTAGCTTCACATTCCCTTTGGACACCACAGGGAGGCGATACCGAAGCTTTTTTAATGCCTCAGGTGTATTATCAGAGTCTTTAAAAGCAGCAAACAAGGTGAATGTTAAAAAAAGGAAATGTGTTTGACAACTCCTGCCTTTTTATGGATAAAAGAGGCGCCATCAGAAGAAGCTAGTCTCAGATAAGGACCGTATTTGCCACTGCTGGCACTGTTTCAGTTGCTAACAGTTTTTCCTTTGATTTAAGGCGGCAGAAGAGAAAAGGGTGAAAATGAGGGAGACGGCGGGAAGGCAGAAGAGCTCTGCGAACTTGTCTGTCATCACACAAGTCTTATTGAAATAACTCCAGTACATCTGGTGCACTGGCAAGAGTTAAAACAGCATCAACCTGAACTAACAGGTGTCTATTAAAGCATTGATACAAACTGCAGCTTTTCATATTAACTCGTCTTAGTTTAACAGTCAACGCCGACATAATGTTGTTACCTGTTGTTCTAGGGTGCTTGTCGCACCGCGTGGGGTTGGCTTATTGTTGTAATTCTGGAAACCAGCAGTTGTGGACCAGCGAGCTGGATTCTTTCTTGATGGTTCGTCTTGACCGACCAGGGCCTCACCTGGAGGGTGGTCAACCAAGGAGGGATCGCTGCCTCGACGGACATTCAACGACATGCCTGTTGCGGGGAAGGCAGAGGAAGAAAGTAAGCAAAATGGTGAACGGAACATATGACAACTGAAACTAAAGAGTAGATAACGTTATGCACTGCTTTATCTGAACACTCTCTCTTTGAATTGTCACAGATCTTTTCAGGTGCAGCATATATGTTCTTTTAAAAATGCTTTTTTTTCTTTAAAGGACATATTTTATGCTCAAATGTGAAAACCGTAAGCCTAACAAAGTTTTATCCTGGCTATGATGATAAAATGCAGACATAACGTGCCTTGCAAAAGATTTAAAACCCATTGAACTTCTCGTGTTTTATTTTGCTTTGCTTGAACTATTTCAATATATTTTGTTGAGATTTTATGCCCAAGCAAAATTGGGAAGTGGAAAGAAAATGATATATGATACATTATGTCTCAGTTAGTATTGTAATATATATATATATATATATATATATATATATATATATATATATATATATATATATATATATATATATATATATATATATATATATATATATATATATATAGTCACATGCATTTGTATCCAGCACTCCTGAGTCACCAGTCTGAAGAATCATATTTGACTGCAATTCCAGCTGCAAGGTCTTTTGGGGGTAAATCTCCTCCAACTTTGCACATGTAAAGCGGGGCCGGATACAGACATGGGCAAGGTGGGGCAATGCCCCCCTAAATGCTGTGTCTGCCCCCAAACGTGATGGCATGCAAAAATCCAACATTTCAAAGATACTTCAAGAAAAATGGTCAGAGCGCTCTCTGCTCTCATTCAAAGTAGCTACTGATTGGTAAATGCATGGGGGGGGGGGGGGCAGTCGCTGCACTTGCTTGTCATTCTACTCTCAGTCACAGCCAGTGTTGACAAGTTAGCCACTTTGTCGCAATTTCTAACGACTTCTCAGACCCCTTTAATGACCTTTTTTCCCAAAAAGCACCTAGCGACAAATCTAGCAACATTTCTGACCACCGTTGTGAAACTTTGTCCCCGATATTCTCTACAGATTAGAGACCCAGCTTGTTCTGCATCCAGACATTGAGAATGGGAATGATCTGCGCATGTCCATGCAGTATTATCACAGTACATCTGACCAATAATAAACATTTCTCGGTTCATTTCACCCATTTATATACGTGTATATAATCACACAAGTATATAGTGGTGCGTTCACATCGCACACTTTGTCTGTGTCAGGCAACGCTCCCAATGCATCTAGTTCGACACATGTACGTTGAGCAAAAAAGACCGCGAGGAAGATACGTGTGGTGACGTCTCTACAGTGAGACGCTCTGAGTGGTTGGCGCACTGCGTCAAACGTTCAGCTAGCTGAACTTCTGCGTTGCTTGCGTTTGCTACGTTGCCGCTTGAAACGTGAAACGCAGGTAACGCTTGAAAAGTCACAGACAGACAGAAGCTTTTCCGTACTACGCTGCATCGCACATGCACATGCACATGCATGGTGAGTTCAATAACGTAGGACATTTAAAACTTATAACAAAAAGCACAGAAAATACCATAAGCCACAAACTTCTGTTTAATAGCGGTTGGCAAGCATATTGCTAAATATCCCCAAATTATTTTTACTAAAATGAGTACTAAAAAACAAAAACTATATTCACTCTATTAATTTCGTGTTCTTGAGATATCTCAGCAAATGTTTTTTTGTTTGTTTTTTTTTCTCCCCAGAACTAGACATTTTGTTTAAAAGGTCCTGGCTGTCCAGTTGCAATTTGATATCTTCGACATTCTCTCAACAGTTTACTTCAGGCAAAATTCTAAAACATGTTCCACAGCCTCTTCTTAAAGACAAAAGTCACATTTCCCTGTAACATGTTTCCCCTGTTTAAATAATGTAAGGTTTAACCCTATATGACCAAATCCTAATCTAGATAAAATTATTTCCTTCTTTCTGTTTTGTTCTGTTTTCCTCATTATACCAACTTTCCTTTGAATATAAAAGTCACCTACCAGTTCTTCTTCTCATAGTTTCTGTCATCTTTCCTTGACCTTTTGAGGCGGCCCTTTTCTGTTCAATGGGTTCTTATATTTTGACATGTCTGAGCACACTGGTTTTCCACAGTTTTGATTGCAAACTGGTTTTATTTGTTTTGGAGAGAAAAAAAATGAAGACCACCAGAACAGTGATGATGTCCTCACGTCGACATGACGAGCCATGGGGAAAAACCTTTTTTGATCTATCAGGATCACTGCACTCATTTTTTCATCGTCAGTATGTGTCACAGAACTATGATGTTCCCTCCTTTAAACGACTGTCGGAGATTAGGTGGACAAGCCACCATGATGTGACCAAGTGCCTCGTGGAGAATGAGGATGCTATTATGAGTATCCTGTCAGAGGTTACAGAGGATATCTGTACAGAGGCATCAGGGCTATTAATGATGTTAAGGAGGCATAATTTCTTTGAAATAGGAAAATTCCCCCTAAAAGTTCTGGGTTGCTTGAAGTCTGCAAATGCTATGCTGCAGGCTTACCTGCTGACCTGTGCTGTGCTTCAGAAGTAGTCCGTGCATCTCTGCAGGCTTCGAAGCAGATGAGAGATGAGGAAAGTGAGACATTAACTAGCATGCCTGCATCAGCTGCTAAAAGAGAGAGAACAATGAGCTCACTGCTCACAGGTAGTGTTGTTATGTCCACTGTAGGCCATGCAGAAGGCTCCATGACTCCTAGCCAGGCTCTGAAGAGAGCTCTTCTCAACATTTTGGACATATCCATTGTAGAGATGGAGACAAGATTCTACAAAAGCAATATTGATCTCATGAAAGCAGTTAATTGCCTTTAACCTCAATCTCCCTCTTTTCTGGATGTTGCCATGTTAAGTCCTCTGCACAAAATGGCAGGAAGTGACAGTTACTAACTTTCCAATGAGATTCTTGTCACAAAAAATAATGATGGAAAAAGAATTCAAAAACACTGATGATGATGGCAGTGTAGCGTTTGTAGACCTCTCCACCGTTTGCAAATATCTACACAGGTATAAGAACTGATGCTATATTGACTGATATAAGCCATGCTGTGTACAGAACTAAACGAATAAAAACGACGAACAAATACACAAAAAAAAATAAAAAAGATATAAATAAAATAAAAGACAAAAAACTGAAAGGACAGACAGATTGATTTAAAAAGTTGAAAAACAAGACAAAGAACAAAAAGATGAATGCAGCCTCAACAGAGCACAAGCCAGTGTTCTATTTGCCCAAGCCCGGGTAAATGCAGAGGGAAGTGTCAGGAATGGATCAAAGCAGAAAATAGATTTATGGAAAGATGAACTGATATGATTATAGCATGGTTTTTTTATGCATTTTAGGGGTTTGGGGGGATGTGACACCCCAAACATTTTCAGTATACCCAGACTCGCCCCCCTGATATTTTATTTGCACCTCTTAGTGGGGCTGGCTAAATCCGGCCCTGATGTAAAGGCGAAAATGTTTGCTTATTCTTCTCTGTAAAATAGCTCAAGCTCTGTCAGACTGGGTCTCCAGTCCTGCCACAGATTTTCAAACATACTTTGACTCTCCAGCTGGAAGGTGAACCTCCACTTCGGTCTCAAGTCTTTTGCAGACACCAACAGGTTTTCTTCTAGGATCACCCTATATTTACCTCCATCTATCTTCCCCTTCAACTGGGACCAACTTCTCTGTCCTTGCTAAAGAAAGGTGCTCTCACAACATGATTCTTCCTCTGTATTTTTACTGTCTCCTATTACTTGACAAGATTTAAAGAGCACTTAGGGCTTTCTTTCAGCTGTGATTTTCTGTTTGCCACTCTGCCTTGAAGCCTGGATTGGTGGGGTTGCACAACTTATGGCAGTAGATCTCTGTATAGTTATCATTGATGTGCTGGCTGCTTATCCGATTAATGTTCCTCTTGTCAGGCCTGTCAGGTGGTCTCACTAATGTTCTCTAACAAGCCACAATTATCCAATTATCACTTTGAAAAGCACTGATCTTCAGGTTCATAATTTTGCAGCCAACAGGAGGTGAAGACTGAAAGAATGTCTCATACAGCAAACGTTGTTAATGTAAAGAAAAACGTCAGACAGGAAGCACAGTTTACAGCTACATCACTCCCTAAATAGTTCTGAAATTGTCTTCGTAAATCTGTTGTGTTTTTTTTACATAGCAAACTGATCCACTAAGATCACCGGCCATGTGGGCTTTGAGAGCAAGAGGCTGGGATTGGGGCGTGGCCAGCAACTCGCAGAATTCGCCTGATCAATATGAATGAAACAATTCAAATCATCTGATAATAATTTTTAAAAAAACTACCATCTTTGCTCTGTTCACACAAGCTGACTGCAGCAGCCTTTGCTGTATACCATAATAGATCAGTGTGTGACAATGAGCCCCTGTTACATTTAACATAATTGTTTTTGAGTGAAAACACAATTGTACAGAACAGGTAAATAAATATACAGCGACTGGGGTTTCAATTGGTTCATAACTGGTTTATGTTGCTGCGGGATGTGAATTAATGTGTCTTCATAAGCAAGCCTCATGTTGGCATTCCCTCTGTAAAAAAGGTAAATAAACGATAATTGGCAGCTTTGACCGTTTCAGTATTTCAATAAATGATGGTTTATACTAAAATCACATAAAAGCCAACAGTGTTAAAGAATAAAAGATGACAGTTGATAGTTGTTTTGTAAATACTTGCCTCTGCCATTTTTCATTTCCCAGCAAGTGTGCGCAGACAAAACATCCCCCGGGAATTTGTGTACAACTTATTGGTTCTGGGGCTGCACCATAACAGGAAGTGGATTACGAGGGGGTTTAGCAAAATATGCTGCATTCTTTGTTGGGTTTGGAGTAATTATTGGGATTGGCTTGAATTTAAATATTTTCAGTTTTTTCTTGGTTTGTAAATAATGTATTGTTTTGTTGGCTCCATATTTAATTTAAATATTGTTTAATATGTTCAGTCTTGTGGCGTGTGGCTGTTGTTTCATCCCTTGGAACAGTTTCCAACAACTTAGATCCACTTGTATTTATCGGCTTGGCATCAGTTGCTCATGTTGCTGGTTTGTGGTTTGGTGTACACTGTTGGTCTGCAATTAAAAGAAGCTTCCACTGATGTCATTCTGAAGCTTGTTTATTGCTACCGTTTATGACCCACCTCCATGACCGCTCGACCAATCAGGACAAGCATGTGACAAGCACAGTGTTGATTCATTTAAAAGCTCAGTCATCTTTTCAACACGTCTCTCATGTTATCCAGGTGGATGTAGTAAATTTGTTTCACACCCTTTTTTATTGTTTATTGTACTGTAATTTATTGCACAGCATTGATCAGTTGAAATTATTTCATTAACTTGGGGTCAGCAGCACCAACTCATTGTTGGGGTTTGTAACTAAAAATCAAGTCTTCTTCTGAGTTGTTGCTACATTCTTTGTTGTTTTTATTTCAAATATTTCAATAGAAACCTTTTTTTCCAACTAATAACTATGATTGCTCATTTGAAAAAATAGTATTTTGGCAATAGGAAATGTCTTGAATCTTTCTTAACAACCAGACAACTGTGGTTTCCAGTGGGGGTTTTCTCCTTTTTTAAATCCAGGGTTCCCACAAATGTCTAATCTCTGTCATTATCGAAGTATTTCTCTGAGTGAAACCATGCCATACGAAACCAAACAGCAGATTTTAATGTAAGTATTTCTTTTTGGTTGCGAATGTGTTTCATTTATTTTATATGATGACTACAGGGGTCTGTAAATACCTTTGGAAATCAGATGAAGAAACCACAAAGAAGCCAGCCAGCAGGCAAGTTACTGTGAGCTTACTTTATAGTTAGGTTGTAGCTCTAATAACAGCACACAAACCTTTTTTCCATTTTCAGTAATGGCTGGTCTATGTTAAGACCTGGACTCTCAGCAGGGATGGTTAATGAATACGCTCACTGGAACAAAGTTGATGTGTTAAAAGCAGGAAAAAATGAGCTAGCATACCAATTTGAGCCGGTTCTATCTGTGATAGCTGGATCATGGCCAATGCATCTCTAACACTGCAACTTTGATGGGGTGTTCCTGGTTTACAGTGGTCAGTATTATCAAAGAAAGTCCAAGCATAGAGCAGTGGGGAATCTGCGACATGATCACTGGATCCATGTGCACAACAGGAGCTATTTTCACTGATTTAGCTAAAGAAATTCTGCTGGTTCTGAAAGATGGGGGTAAAAGTGCACAGTGAATGGGAGTTATTTGTATATGAAGCTGCACTGCTGAACCCGGTCTATCAACAAAAAACACAAGCATCACAACTGGACCACGAAGAATAGTTTTAAAGCTTAAATAAAAAACTGGTTATGGTCAAGCCAAAGTTGTACACATTAGAGCAGTGGTCCCCAACCCCCGGGCCGCGGACCGGTACCGGGCCGTGGGTCATGTGGTACCGGGCCACGAGCCACACATAAAGAATAAATAACTTCCAGCATTTCCGTTTTATTTCTTATCCGAGGGTGACCGCTGTTTTATTTTGAAAAATAACCGGATATCCCCGTTACATAGCTCAGTCTTGACACGTAATCCCAAAAGCTAGCAAGATGGATAGAAAACAGATGTCTCTCCATCGTTTCTTTGGAAGGGGGAAAAGGCCCAAGGCTCTCACTGATTCAGCGTTGTCGTGAGTTAGATTTTTCCTGCACTTGGTATTCGTTTTTGTGTAAAATCTTGAATTAATAAAGATATGTTTACATGTTACCATGGCGACCAGAGAGCGTTATGGGGCTGAGTGTTACTCGTGTCATGTTGTCTGCTCGATGTTAGGAGGACGCTGTTAATGAAGCTGTGAATACACATTGGATTTACGTCTATTGTTATAATTTTAAAAATTATACACCTTATTGTCTGATATTAAACCGGTTCGTGGCGAAAAAAAGGTTGGGGACCACTGCATTAGAGGATATGCAGCCGTAATCCTTATTTGATTTTTATAGACAAGTGATGGACTTGAACATTTTTTTTTCTCTTTGTTGCTCTCTGCATGTATTTTACTGTAGATTATGTATTTTATGCAACAGTCTTATTTTATTGTTTTTCGTTTTGATCTTGTGTTTCATGTAAGTTGCGACAGAAGAGAGTGCGTCAGTTGTGTTTGTGTAGATGAATGTCCTTTGATAATAAAATTTAGAACTTGTTTATAACACGCTTTGATGTAAAATTGTAATGTAAATGTTTTTATTGCTAAGAAATTGTAACCCTGTATGTACCCATCCCGTGGGACGACGGATGGAAATTAGCCCTTGGCTACAATCCAGCATGTTTACAATCATGTATATCATGTTTTGTACTATTCACTGTCCCAATCAAATAAATCAATGTATGTATGTATGTATGTATGTATGAATGAATGAATGAAGTGATGACAGTTTCCTGAGGACCACATGGCACCAAGATGCACTATGGGAAGAAGGAAAGATGACAAAGGCAGTTTGGTGCTCTGTATCCTGCCATCTGTATGGATGTTGCTTTTCCACATAGCACCTTTAAAGTATTGCTATAGACCATGTACTTCCTGTCATGGAAACAGTATTCCCTAATGGCCGTGGGCTCTTTCATCAGGAATACATTAGCTACCCTGTCATGAAGCCAAAATGGTTCAGGAGTGGTTTGAGGAGCTCAATGACAAGCTTGAGGCGTCGATATGGCGTCTAAATCCTGCAGATCCCAATCAACTTCAGTCGGTTGGGATGTGCCGGAACAAGAAGTCCAATCCAAGGAGGCCCCACCTCACAGCTTGCAGGATTTAAAGGCTCTGCTACTAACATCTTAGTACTGTCATGTTCCATGGATTTTTTGCTTTTTTCCTTCCACTTAATTTCCTTCCCCTCTGTACCCCAAGCTGCTCTCTTGTTTTGTCCCTTCTGTTTGTGTTTAAACTTAGTTCTTTTCCTTATCTAGTTTTTTCATGTTAGATTATTCCTTGTCTTTATTAGTTTATTCTGGCACTTCCTTGTTTCTGTTTCTTCTTCTTGCTCTTAGATGTTTTCACCTTTTGTTTGTGTCCTCATTTGTTTCCTTAGTTTATTTCCTCTAGATAGTTTACTAATTTATTTCTTCCTTCTGTTTTCCATTGTTTCCTTTAGATTCCCTTCTAGACTTATCTTTAGTTTCTAGTTTCTTAAGAGTTTTCTGTCTCCCTACCATTCTACCTCTCTTCCCAGCTGTTGATTGTTTCCACCTGCTCTCTCCCTCTCCCCTGCATCTGATTCCCCTAATTGGTCATTGGTCTCCTCTCACTTCCTCATTTCCTACCCAGTATATATTCTGCTTGCATTCAAGTCACTTCTCGCTGGTCCGTCATCATTCTTTCCCTGCCTGGTTCCTGATTCCTGCCCAGTTCCTGTTTCTTCCTCATCTCTGCATTTTTTGTTTCCCTTAGTAAGTTGTTACTCGTTGTTTTTTGTTACAATTAAATCATTTAAGTTTTATTTTTGCTGCCTTTGGGTCCCTATTTACTAGTGATGGCGAGATGAAGCCCCATGGGACATTGAACCACTTCAGCCAATTGGTTCAAGACAGGGTTCTGCTCACAGGGCTTCATGTGAACACAAACCCCCCTACTGGCCAGGTACATAATCACAGGCAGCTGTAGCTCTTAGCCACTTAATGTGTGATGCATTAAAGTTGTAAGTCTGCTATGGTTCTTGGGAATTACTTAGTTCCCAAAAAATTATTTCTCTACATTAAATAGTACAAATGTGAACAATAAAAATATTTTTTGAATGTATTCTGTCTGTTAATTGTCCCCAAACGGTAGTATCACATGTTATGGCAGGTTGTGTAATAATGTTTTTCTCTCACTTGAGGCAAAAGGCATGGGCTTAAGCAGGCAGAGGAAAGTGGAAATGCTTGTGGAACTAGGAAGAGGGCACTGAAAATGATTGTGTAACTTGGGCAATGATATACAAAACAGGGGAAAAACATTTTTATTCAAAAATAGCAGTTTCTCAACATCCATCCATCCATCCATTTTCTATACCCGTCCATCCTAATGCAGGGTTGCGGGGGGGCTGGTGCCTATCTCCAGCGGTCAAGGGGCGAGAGGCGGGGTACACCCTGGACAGGTCGCCAGTCCATCGCAGGGCAACACAGAGACATACACGCACACACTCATACCTAAGGGCAATTTTAGAGAAACCAATTCACCTAACAGTCATGTTTTTGGACTGTGGGAGGAAGCCAGAGTACCCGGAGAGAACCCACGCATGCACAGGGAGAACATGCAAACTCCAGGATTTGGACCCAGGACCTTCTTTCTGCAAGGCAACACAGTGCTACCAACTGCGCCACTGTGCAGCCCCCAGTTTCTCAACAGTTTTAAGTTTTTAGTTATTCCTTTTTCTTGACACCACCTCACCACCCTTCGAAAACACTCTTTCACAAGGCACAGAAGATGCCGGCGTACACAAGAACACAAGTGCTAGACTAAATAAATTAGGGTACAGTAATTTTTGCTTTTCCCAATACTCCAGGGGGGGTTCCAGCCTGCTAATATTTGGCTCCCACACAGGAGAAATCCTCCTCTTCCTAGCTGGCTCCATCCTCTCACTTATCTCTCTCCCCTCACTCTCCTAAAATAGGGTCACCATATTTTGATTTTTTTTAAAAGAGGACACTTGGCACAGTCCTGAAACACTGTCATGACTGTGACCAGACTTTTGATTTTAACATATAGAATGAACAGTTAAATAACAAACTCCAAATAGGCTTTCACAAGTGCACAAATGACTTTAAAATCTCTAGAAATTAATTAATAATAGAAATAATTACTCTTCTGAATTAGAAAATCTACCAGAAACAGTAATAGTTTGCTTTACTAGACAAAAATTTAAACTAAAATCTGAAATAACATTCTGAGAAAACAGGTAGGTTATTATTTTCTTTTCAATGTAAAAATAAAATTTAAAAGCAGCAGTCTCAAAAACACAATAATGCCTGCTCCATTTTTTTGATTTTATCTTCATCCTCCTCAATCAGTTTATAGATGAATTATCATTTTAGATTTCGTTTCCATGTGGACCTACTAGATCTTTCACTGCCACTTTTGTCACACACAGAAACACACATGCCAGCTATCCCAGCTCTGTTTGTCTGTAAAGCTACACTTGTGCTTTAATACCTTGTAAACAGTCGCAGCACAGTGAAGGGCGAAGTGGTGCAGCGCATCACAGCTCGCTCTCACGTCTAAAAACATCTAAACGATAGATGAGAGGAAATGTGTCGTGTCATGTCCGGGGAACACAGGACGGTTGGTCACCCTACCTAAATCTTATCTTTCTCTCCTCACTCTCCTAAATCTTCAAACTATCTGTCTCTATACTCTCCAAACTATTTAAACGCTCACCCAACTCTCCTATCCAAAGTCCAAACTGACTGCAACTCTCGTACACAAACCCACATTTTGAATGGAGCCTGAGGGGATTTATATTGCTGTCAAACCACTCAGCAAACTCTGAACCACTTCCTGAAGCAGTCACGTGGTACAGCCAGGCAGCGGGGCTTCAGACGTCATCGTTTTCGGCTCCTCCCCTAAATGAAGCAGGCCTTGATACGCGCTTTGTGGAAACGCCCCCTCCACTGCTCGACACACGCTTCGTAGCCTCGGCACACATCGTAACATCACTACTGGAAGCCTTTAAAATCGTCAATTCAACAATGTCCATCTTAGTTTACTTGATGTTAGTGCATCCAGAAGCCAGGAGGCTTATTGTTGATAGAAAATGTTGGACTTTTATAAAGGTTTATAAAAAAGGAAAACATTATAATAAAAATAGAGGGGCTGTGGAGTTAAAAAAAATTTACTTTTAGGGATGCTATATCACATGGCGTTACATGACATACATAGATTACGTCAAGAACGTCATTTGTTGTAAATTTGCGAGACTTCAGATGAACTAATTTACCTTTTGGTAACTTTTGTGGCTCAAGACTAGGCAAGGTAATTTTATTTGTATAGCACACTTTCAACAACAAGGTGATTCAAGGAGCTTTACATGATTAGTGGTAAAATAAAAACAGCATTAAAACACAAAGCATATAAAGTAAAAGCAGCAATAAAGGAAGGAGCACACACAGATACTTCAAGGCATTAAACAGCAAGAAACATAAACAAAACATGACACAACAAAGCATTACTCAAATGCAGCTCTAAACAGATACGTTTTTAGTTCTGATTTAAAAGAACTCAGTGTTTCAGCAGCTTTCTGGAAGTTTGTTCCAGATTAGAGGAGCATAGAAACTGAAAGCTGTTTCTCCATGTTTGGTTCTAATTCTAGGGATGTTGAGTAGACTGGAATTAGAGGACCTGAGTGTTCTGGTGGGTTGGTATAGTAACAGCATATCATTAATATACTTTGGTGCAAAGCCATTCACTGATTTATAAACTAGTAAAAGTATTTTAGTAGAAGTCTATTCTCTGAGCTACAGGGAGCCAGTGACTTTAGAACTGGGGTGATGTGGTCTACTTTCCTGGTTCTAGTGAGGAACACAAGCAGCAGCGTTCTGTATCAGCTGCAGCTGTCTGACTTTTTACGCAGACCTGCGAAGACGCTGTTGCAGTAATCAATCCGACTAAAGATAAACGCATGGATACGTTTTTCGAGATCCTGTTGCGACATCAGTCCTTTAATCCTAGAAATGTTCTTCCAGTGATAGAAGGCTGATGTTGTTATTGCCTTTATGTGACCCTGGAGGTTCAGGTCTGAGACCACCACTACACCTAAATTCCGTGCCTGATCAGTAGTTTCAAGCTGTATTAACTGAAGCTGTGTGCTGACTCTTGATCGTTCCTCTTTAGGTCCAAAAGTAATTACTTCTGTTTTGTTTCTGTTCAGCTGGAGAAAGTTATGGCACATCCATTCATTGATTTGCTCGATGCATTTACTTAGGGTTTGAATTGGCTCAAAGTCACCTGGCGACATCGTAATGTAAAGCTGAGTATCATCTGCATAGTTATGGTAGCTAATGTTATTGGTTGTTATAATCTGGGCTAGTGGAAGCATGTAGATATTAAATCAGAAGGGCCCTAAGATGGAGCCCTGGGGTACCCCACATGTGATTTCTGTTCGCTCTGGTGAAAAGTTTCCTATTGAAACAAAAAAGTCCCTCTTCTTTAGGTAGGAATCAAACCAGCCAAGTACTGTACCGAGAGTCCAACCCAGCTCTCCAGTCGTTCTAATAGTATATGATGATCAACGGTGTCAAATGCTGCACTGAGGTCCAACAAAACCAGCACTGTGGTTCTACCACAGTCTATATTTATGCGGCTGTCATTGAAAACTTTGACAAGGGCAGTCTCAGTGCTGTGGTGAGCACGGAAACCAGACTGAAAAACATCAAAAGGGTCGTCATTGCTATGAAGCTATTTAACTGCTGAAACACAGCTTTTTCAATAATTTTACTGATGAATGGAAGATTAGAGATCGGCCTTTAGTTCTGCATTAATGTGTTGTCCATATTATTCTTTTTTTAGCAGTGGTTTAATAACTGCTGTTTTTAAAGCCTGAGGAAAGACACCTGACAGGAGGGATGAGTTAATTATTTTAATCAGATCAGACCCATGACAGGGAAAACTTTCTTAAGGAAAAGTGTGGGTAGGATATCAAGATATCACTACATGTCTCATATTTAGGCAAGGCAAGGGGAGGCTATTTCATTTCTATAGCACACTTTCAGCAACAGGGTAATTCAAGGTGCTTTACATGATTTGGTTATAAAAAAAAACATAGAATATAACAATTGGAAATCAAAAGCAGCAATATACAATGAAACACACAACACATGAGATACAATAGAGCATGAAAAACAGCAATAAAGCATGAACACATATAATACATAAGACATTAATTGTTTACTCAAAGGCAATTCTAAACAGATACGTTTTTAGTTTTGATTTAAAGCAGTTCAGTGTTTCAGCAGCTCTGCAGTATTCAACATATTTTGGTGCTAAGCCATTCAGTAATTTATAAACTTGTAAAGTATTTTGAAGTCTCTTCTCTGAGCAACAGGAAGCCAGTGTAAGGACTTTAGAACTGGGGTGATGTGGTCCTGGTTCTAGTGAGGACTAGCTATTTATGAATTTCTTATTTATAGCCTTAAGCATATCTTGCACATAAACCAAGTCATGTTTTTCCTGTGTAGGCAAACACTGACGGCATTTCAATTTATGAAATTATAATCTTTATTAAAATGGTGGTTCAGCTCTGCAGCACTTTTTCCACACATGAGAAATAAAGGAATTCACTGTTCTTTCAAATGTTGACTGTAAAGGAGGTCACCACATGAAGACTTCACTCCCATTTTATCAAAACAATTTTCCTGTTTTTAATTTGTGATGGGATTATCTCTGCAGTCCAAAGGGTTTGGCTGGTCCCACGTTTAATATCCAGCACCACCACTTCAGGGTGGGCTAGCAATCGATCCAAGCTGAAGATGGAATGAGACAGTTGGGGTGGTTGGCTAATAAAATGAGGCTCTAATCCAGCCCCTGTAGTGAGGGTTTATGGTGGGGGCATAGGGTCATAGACATGTACACAAACTCAAAATTTAGCAAAGAGAGGTCGGATGCTCCAGGGACTATTACCTCGTAATGTATATATATATATATATATATATATATATATATGCACAAGTCAGAGAAAGTCGATATTTAAGTAATTTAGCGCATTGGTAGCCTGGAAAATCTTTAGATCTGAAATTCAAAATAAGAAATGCCAAAAAAACATGAGCCACTTTTAGACAAACAGGGATATGAGTGGAACTTTTAGACAATGCGATGAAGGCAGTTTTTTCCATTCTCCGTTTCAAACTTTGCAGTGTCTTCACTGAGTGTGAGGGACCCTGAGTTTAGTAATAAATGCAGTCAGGTCCTCACTGACCTATAAGTTTGCTCATGCTGAGCTTTTAGGCACCACTGACCAACCACAGAAAAAGACTACTTGTGGATAGATTTTCTTGTGGCCCCCCGAAGCCCTTGTGTACTTTGGGCTTATGCTGTCACCTCAACCTGATTTAAATATAAATGCCATGTGGCAATGGCTTCATGAAATCTCTAAAAGCTTCTCATTTTTTTTCCAGGGCTACTTTGAACCTGTCAAGCATGAACAAATTCAGGGTCTGAATAAATTATGGTACGGAGCAATTTTAGCTCTCTCTTTAACCATTGACTACATATTGATGTCCTCTGTGTGCAGGGGGATTTCCCCTGCATACACACTGACCTGAATCATCCACAGCAGGACAAAGAATTAAATTTTTGGACGGGAACATTGACGTATGGGGGAGGTGGGAACCTAAAGAGAATGGAGATGAAGTATGAGGAAGTCCTAAACGACGACTAGTCCTCAAAAAGTCCAAAAATGGCTAAAGAAAACCCCACTTAAAGTTCTACTTTTCTAGAATCTTAATACTGTAATCTAATAAAACATCACAAAGTTTTTAAAAAAATGAACCCCACTCTGAATAAATACCAACTGCTGACCTTTACCATGAGAGTGGTATCTAAATCAGATGAATAGAAAAATGCTTTTAAAAGCTAAAACAACTTAGTAACATTCTCTGATGTAATGCACTGTGTTTTTGTACCACGAAAATACTTTAATCAAGCTTACAAACCTTAAAGAACAGAGTTTTTTTTAAATCGAACAATCCCCCAGATATAACCCGATAATCGTTGATGGGTCCTGCAGGCTATAGGAATTTATTACAAACACAGCACTGCAATAAAGTATCAGTTGATTCCATAGGGACATTTTAGCAAAGCTATAGCTTAGTTTTGTTTCAGGGGTCTCTTAGGAGGCAATCTTTTAATTAACACTGTTTCTACTAACGAAAAAAAACTGATATAATGTCACTATTCTGCTTTGGTAGTGGTATTAGCCCAAGTTTTCAGTGGTTACTGTCAGATTGGAACCTTGGCAGTTTGATTCCCAGCCCCTCAAGTGTGCCAGAGTGTCCTTGGACGGCAACGTTACACATCCTCAGAGCCCCTGACACCCTTGTGTGTGCATAAGTGAAATTAAAAAGGGCTGCATATACAGACGGTAAATGTATAAAGTACTTAGCACTGTCATTGAGAAACTCACCAGAATTTAGGAGATGTTTTAAAAAAAGGCCCCTTGAACAATTAGGATATATGCTTCAAGTATTTACCTAATAACAAAAAAACAGAAAAATAATACTTACTTTACCCATTGCAGGAAAACAAGTAAACATATATTGATTTTCATTTGATGCTCTATCAAACTTGCATTTACAGTGGCTTGCAAAAGTATTCGTCCCCCTTGAATCTTTCCACATTTTGTCACATTACAGCCACAAACATTAATAAATTTTATTGGAATTCCAGGTGAAAGACCAATACAAAGTGGTGTACACGTGAGAAGTGGAACGAAAATCATACATGATTCCAAAAATGTTTTACAAATAAATAACTGAAAAGTGGGGTGTGCGTAATTATTCAGCCCCCTGAGTCAATACTTTGTAGAACCACCTTTTGCTGCAATTCCAGCTGCCAGTCTTTTAGGGTATGTCTCTACCAGCTTTGCACATCTAGAGACTGAAATTCTTGCCCATTCTTTTTTGGAAAACAGCTCCAGCTCAGTCAGATTAGATGGACAGCGTTTGTGAACAGCAGTTTTCAGATCTTGCCACAGATTCTCGATTGGATTTAGATCTGGACTTTGACTGGGCCATTCTAACACATGGATATGTTTTGTTTTAAACCATTCCATTGTTGCCCTGGCTTTATGTTTAGGGTCGTTGTCCTGCTGGAAGGTGAACCTCCGCCCCAGTCTCAAGTCTTTTGCAGACTCCAAGAGGTTTTCTTCCAAGATTGCCCTGTATTTGGCTCCATCCATCTTCCCATCAACTCTGACCAGCTTCCCTGTCCCTGCTGAAGAGAAGCACCCCCAGAGCATGATGCTGCCACCACCATATTTGACAGTGGGGATGGTGTGTTCAGAGTGATGTGCAGTGTTAGTTTTCCGCCACACATAGCGTTTTGCATTTTGGCCAAAAAGTTCCATTTTGGTCTCATCTGATCAGAGCACCTTCTTCCACATGTTTGCTGTGTCCCCCACATGGCTTGTGGCAAACTGCAAACGGGACTTCTTATGGTTTTCTTTTAACAATGGCTTTCTTCTTGCCACTCTTCCATAAAGGCCAACTTTGTGCAGTGCACCACTAATAGTTGTCCTATGGACAGATTCCCCCACCTGAGCTGTAGATCTCTACAGCTCGTCCAGAGTCACCATGGGCCTCTTGGCTGCATTTCTGATCAGCGCTCTCCTTATTCGGCCTGTGAGTTTAGGTGGACGGCCTTGTCTTGGTAGGTTTACAGTTGTGCCATACTCCTTCCATTTCTCAATGATCGCTTGAACAGTGCTCCATGGGATGTTCAAGGCTTGGGAAATCTTTTTGTAGCCTAAGCCTGCTTTAAATTTCTCAATAACTTTATCCCTGACCTGTCTGGTGTGTTCTTTGGACTTCATGGTGTTGTTGCTCCCAACATTCTCTTAGACAACCTCTGAGGCCGTCAAAGGGCAGCTGTATTTGTACTGACATTAGATTACACACAGGTGCACTCTATTTAGTCATTAGCTCTCATCAGACAATGTCTATGGGCAACTGACTGCACTCAGACCAAAGGGGGCTGAATAATTACGCACACCCCACTTTTCAGTTATTTATTTGTAAAAAATGTTTGGAATCATGTATGATTTTCGTTCCACTTCTCACGTGTACACCTCTTTGTATTGGTCTTTCACTTAGAATTCCAATAAAATTGATTCATGTTTGTGGCGGTAATGTGACAAAATGTGGAAAAGTTCAAGGGGGCCGAATACGTTTACAAGCCACTGTATACCACTTGCTAATCTGCCATCAGGCTCTTTATTGACTGACACCTATTTTTAGTTATATTTGAGGTCTGAACTGCCAATTAAAATTCCATTGTCTTTCTAAAGAATATGACACCTTCAAACTCAACTGTGTAAACTTGGCTAAAATTAAAGGTATACCAACACTGGCCATAAAGTAAATATTATGCTGCATGATTTGTGGTAGAATATGTAGTTCTCAATCAAACAGAAAATAAAGCAATTATAGGATTATCCCCATCAAGGCAGATGTTCCTTAGTATCTTCCTATGTATGCTGGCGTTTTGGGGGAAAAAATTTAAGTGAATCTAAACATGAGGAAATGAAGGAGATTCTTTTGGTCATCAAGTCCGGTCATATGTCTTTGAAGTCTCTGTGTTGCTTTTGATCCACGGTGTTCTGCAGAGTACATTGCTTTTCTGTGATGTCTTTAGATTTGTGCCTGCAAGGATGCTGGTCGAAAGGGAAAAAGCTATCTTCCTGCTCAACAATTCTCTACAGAAGGAGGAACTAACATCTGCAGGAAGAGGTGGCTTCAATGATGCAATTATGCGTCATCAAGGTTGCTCCCAGGTTGTGGAAAACCCAACAGTCTCTGGGAAGAACCAGCTCTAGCACCACTCAGCAGTTCAAAATTAAAACAGCCTCGGAGGAGCTCCACTTTGATGGGACTAAACCCGGAATGAAGTAGGAAGTGGCTTCATTCCCACATGACTTCCGAATCCACCATTCATCTTTCACTCTGAACGAGGAACAGAGAGATTCTTCTCTCTTGACAGAAAGACAATACAGACAATTTACTGGAAAGAGAGAGGAAAAGATGTCAGCCTTCCCCGTGCCCTCTGAGACGAGGTCTCCAGCAGCAGACACTCAAATACTTCAGCAACAACAACACTGAAGTGTGTGTGTGTGTGTGTGTGTGTGTGTGTGTGTGTGTGTGTGTGTGTGTGTGTGTGTGTGTGTGTGTGTGTGTGTGTGTGTGTGCGTGTGTGTGTGTGTGTTTGTGTGTGTGTGTGTGTGAGCGAATGTTCTCCCACGTCAGGGTGGATCCCAGGGTAAAAAAAGGACGCATAAAGTTCTCACCCAAAAGCCAGACCTGACTGATCTTGGTCGGTGAATGCATGTGTGACAATTTGTTTTGCTTTTGCACAAATAACAATTTCTAAAAAGCACTCGAGTTATGCTTTCATTTAAAAAAATAAAATAAAATAAAATAAGGGCAACATTATCGGTTTTCGGGTTTTAAAACTCATATTCCTGTTTAATCTCTGTTTTGAGATTTTTTAAAAACCAAGGCTACACAAGAAGCATTTTAAAACTTGGTATCTGCAAATGATCCATTTCAAAACCTGTAAAGTTTCTAATCAAGAAAAGCACAAAACCCTCAGGCAAAAACACAACTAAAGTAATAGAATCTATGTTTGTGTAAAAATGGTGTCCAATTATGATAAGTCTAGCAGTACATGCTCTAAGAGATGCAATAAATCCCACTCAGCCTGGTTATGTGGTTAGGTTATTCATGAGAAGATGCACTACTGTGGAAATCTTTTAAGCGTAGAGTAGAAGAATCTAGCACAAGCATCTAAATTACCAACCTTTTAAATGTAAGAATCTAAAAATGTTGAAAAAGCTGCTGCTGAAAACATCAGCTTCTCTGTATTTAGGCCCCTGAGATGAGAATACTGATGGGATTCTCTGTTCCACAAACATATTTTGGAGGCATTTCAAATCTAAGCTTCAGTCACAGTGATAACAAATGTCAATTGAACAACTACTGAAGGAATAGTTGTTCCTTCAGGCACATAAATGAAGGAGAAACAAAAGACTTTAGGTCACACAAATGAAGAACTAAGTCTTTGTTTCTTCTTCGCTGTGTGATTGTGGCTCAGTGTACGGTGTGCATTTTAGGACATCCTCAGACAACAGACCATAGGAAAAAAAGGAACGCTTTGTCAGCTCCAGGTTAGCGGTGTCCCGGTCTGAGATGATGCTCAGATGCTCTCATGGGAATCTTTTTTTTTGATTGATTTAGTTACCTGGACTCCCTGCGTAAAGTTAAAAATGTCAGCGGGTCTAGGTAGTCAGGGGTGTGAATTGCAATCTGTCAAAATACCCGATGCACTTCAGATCTTTCCATCACTGTTTTTAAAAAAACGGTCAAATCAAAAAATATTCGGTTAATTCGACCCCTGGTCAGAAAGCGTTTTTTTCTGAGACCTTTTAGTCTGATGCCTTTTAGTCAGAGGTATGACAACTTGTTGAATGAAAAGCGATGGTGTTCTTCTGTGGTCTGACGTCCGAGGCAGTTTGGTCTGATGTCTGGGGATGTCCTAAAATCTACACCGTATCAGTGGGTAGAATAGTTGGCAAGTAATTGGGGGGTTCTAGGTTCGATTCAAGCTTCCCCCTGTCACATATTGATGTGCCATTTAACCCCCGTTTGCCTACTGATCTGTATACCTATATATATATACAGTAAATGAGTGAGTATGAATGTGGTTTCACTGTAAAGTGCTTTGAGTGGTCAGTATGACTAGTAAAGTGCTATATGGTTCAGTCAATTTACCATTCAAGGACCATTTACCAGGACCAACTTTAGGCCACATTTACTCATACCGGTGAGTTTAGTCAAAATATGTGCATAGGTTGCCTCAACTTCCCCCTAGGTATTTTTAACTTAACATGGGTTGTTTCAACTCAAAGAAAGGAGTAAAACTAAATGGCTACTTTAAATGTGTTCAGCTCTGGATCAATCATTGAGTTAACTTCCTAATTATTGTACACATAAAACCCAAACCCTTTGAGTTTACTTAACGGTTGTGCAGCTGGCTGCTTTGCTTTGTTAAAGTTTGTTCAACTTTGATTTTTTTCAGTGTTTATATGGAAAGCCTATACATCTAGTAAGGAACTGCTGTATTTTAGTTTTTGACAGGCTGGACAACAACGCCTCTAAAGACATCTTAAAGAGCTGTGCTGGCAACTAGACATTCAGGTAAAAAAAAAGAAATAGATCCGCAGCAAAAGAAATTAAAAAATAATGATGCAGCAGCACATATGTGAGGTTAAACCTGGCTCATTAATGGAAATACTGGTGCAGCAGTTGGTTGTCATGGAGATTTTGAACACAAGGTAGTGGACAGAAATGGAGGATTTCTGAGGCAAGTTCCAATGCTGCTGGGATATCAACAGATGTTGGACCTGCTCACCTCCTACGGAGGAAGACACAATTGTATCATTAATCTGTGCTACAAATAACTAAATAAAAGTCGTTATATATATTTAAAATATACAGAATATATGAGTAATCAATTCTTTGTTACTTTTTTGTTGTTATTTAGTGGAAGATGGATGTTGTTGTGCTGCTGTCAACAATTCATGGTTAAACAGTAAATCAGCAAGAATATAGTTTTAATGGTCTGTGAGTTTTTTGTTTTTATATTATACAAAGTAGTTTTCACTTCATCACGCAGCTATAAAGCTCATTCTGATAAAAGATCTGGCTTTTATTTAAATAAGACAGAGCGGGTCTTATCTTGTGTTTAACAAGTGTTCAACTTGAAAAATGGAACCAAAATGTAGTTAAATTGAGGCAGAACTTTATTTCAAAGGAATTAAAGAGAAAGAAAATGAATGCATATTTTTCTAAAATGACTGATAGGACACCAGATTCTCCACTATTTTACTATGGCCAACTGCATTAACTGTCTTTTTGGCACAAAGCATTTCCCTTTCTTTTTTTTTAGCTGCAACCACTGATCTCACTGATCTAATTGTCACAGTCACAGTGTGAGAAGAAAATTTGGAGTTTGAAGAGTAAATAAATACAATTCATTTTTTAGCAGTTAGGCAACATCTGAACAATGCAATTTATAACTCCAATGCTTTACAGGCGTGGAACAGCTTTGAACTAGTTCCAAAGAAGAAGAAAAAAGACACAAAATCCAAAAGAACCCTGAATTCTATATATGAATCCTTCTGTGGTTTACTGAACGTTGTTTGGTTTGTGGGATAAAAGTAACAGAATACCAGGGTCAAAATGTGGATGATTGGATGGGAGCTGAAAAAAATATCTAAAGTTTTTAATGAAGCACTTTTTCAAAAATGCAGAACAAATCATTTTAGAAAAGCACAGAAGGACTCATAAGATTGCAACTGTCCAGCAATAACTGAAGAAGCTCTAATATCTCAGTTTTAGAAGGAGAAACAAAAATCAACCATGACACTTAGAGACAGATGTTATTTTTGATGACACTGGTCAGTCACAGTCAGATTGAAGAACATCACATTAATTAATGACAGGGTAGCAGTGAATTAATCACAATGAATTAACATTCCTGAATATGAATGAAAACCTATAATTTACTATGTATAAAGGACAAAACCGGATCCCACTGCTCTTTCTTTAAGGAAATACATGATGGATGCATGGAACTTTTGTTTTTGAACTCACATTTACATGTGGCTGTGTAAATGTGAGTTCTTTTAGCCAGTTGCAAAGGCAAACTAACTTGGTAACCGTTTCTGAATGTAAAGCTGACTGTTTCTTATTAATTTTGGACAACCCTGAGCATCCTCTTCATGGGACTATTCTACAAGAACAGAGTGTCTTCAGACAGCGTTGCCAATTTAGCGCCTTTGTTGCTATATTTATCGGGTTTTTAGACCCCTCCAGCAATTCTTTTTCAAACAGCGATGTCCACTTCAGGGTGTGGTCAACCCCCAACTGAAGCACAAGAAGCCCAAAGCATAAAACACGATGTTATTTAAAGGCAACTCGCATGCAGAAACAGTCAAATTAAAGATACAAATTGTGATAAAAAACATAAATATTGCTGTAATTAATCAATCGCAACTAACGCGATAATTTGCACCCCATATATATAAGCACACACAGCACTGTTGCTTTGTGTGTTTGGATTTTAAGGGAATTTAGGGAAAGCCAATAAACATGAATAAATCACTTTTAAATCACAATAATTTTACTGAGGCTTTATTGGACTTTAAACTTACAGTCGGTGTTGTGACTGTTCCAGCCTACATTAGGTTTACAGACTGTTGCAGTCAAGGATGGAAACAACAGTAGCAACAGAACTTGTCATACTGGTCTTTCACTAAAAGCATGAACTTTTTGGTAAGACTTCTTTACTAGTTTCCTTTATTCTTCTAGACTAATATTCAAAAGAGCAGCATCCAAGAAAGGTCTAGTCCATTACGAGCAAAGATGGGCAGAGGATCGCCAGTTTGCCAACAAATACGTGAATGATTACAACAGGTGATTGTAATCATAATTACAATCACCTGTTGACATCAGCTGTTTCAAATCCCATCATTATTTAACCAATTTACCTGATTAATAACCTTAAATTGTTCCTGTCCCAACCTTTTTTGGGATGTGTTGCAGGTCTGAATGACAGGAAAGGATGTATATTTATAACAGAAATGAAGTTGACCAGACAAAACATGAACAATTTTGTGTTCATTCTGTCTGCAATGAAATTCAAGTCAAAGTAAATTTAGAAATCACTACTTTCTATTTTTATTTGCCTTTTCCATACTATCCAAACTTTTTCTGATTTGGGTTTGTAATTAAATGAGAAAAACATAAAAGTCCAGCCTGCTACCCGGACGTTTTTAGGGGGCGGACTGGTGGAAACAGTATGGCTGCTGCAAAAACACTGACAAGGCTGTGCAAAGTTAGAGTTAATGTATTAAACTGACAGCGAAAAACCAAAGACTGGAATATACACTTTAAGTGTCTTTGGGAGAATGCAGTGTTTCATTTTCATTACTTTGAATAGAAAATGAGTATTATTTTCTCAGAATTACATTTCAGATTTTGTATAATTTTTGTACCGTATGACTTAAAAGGTGGGCTATTACTGTTATAGGTTACTTTTCTAATAAAGAGTAATTTATATTTATTTTCAGAGTTTAAAGTCATTTCTGTAATGGTTGGCTTGTAAAAGCCGATCTGAAATTTATCTAATTATTCGTTGTAACCACATGGAGCAGGCCGACTTTAAATATGTTGAAATCAAAAGTCTTCTTTAAGTGAACAGAGCATGATTGAAGTGTCCTCTTTTATGGAAATCAACATATAGTCACCCTATATTATACTTCTATAGCCAACACATATTTCCTTTCATGAAAGAATATTACCTTGATATGATTATGAAACATATTTTGGACGTGTTGGTTTGATTTGTGGTTTCACATAAATAAAAGACAGGACATAAACTCAGCAAAAAAAAGAAATGTCCCTTTTTCAGGACTCTGCATTTCAACAATAATGTTGTAAAAATCCAAATAACTTTACAGATCTTCATTGTAAAGGGTTTAAACAATGTTTTGGATGCATGTTCAATTAACCATAATCAATTAATTAACCTTAAAAGCTTACAGAAAGTAGGCATTTAAGGTCACAGTTCTAAAAACTTTTCTACCGACTGTGAAAAACACCCAAAGAAAGATGCCCAGGGTCCCTGCTCATCTGCGTGAACGTGCATTAGGCATGCTGCAGGGAGGCATGAGGACTGCTGATGTGGCTAGGGCAATAACTTGCCATGTCCGCACTGTGAGACGCCTAAGACAGCGCTACAGGGAGACAGGAAGGACAGCTGATCATCCTCGCAGTGGAAGACCACGTGTAACAACACCTGCACAGGATCGGTACATCCAAATATCACAACTGCGTGACAGGTACAGGATGGCCACAACAACTGCCCGAGTCACACCAGGAACACACAATCCCTCCATCAGTGCTCAGATTGTCCGCAATAGGCTGAGAGAGGCTGTACTGAGGGCTTGTAGGCCTGTTGTAAGGCAGGTCCTTACAACATCAGGTCCTTGACATCAACAACGCCGCTTATGGGCACAAACCCACCTTCGCTGGACCAGAGAGGATTGGCAAAAAGTGCTCTTCACTGATGAGTCACGGTTTTGTCTCACCAGGAGTGATGGACGGATTCGTGTTTATCGTCAAAGGAATGAGCGTTACACCGAGGCCTGTACCCTGGAACGGGATCGATTTGGAGGTGGGGGGTCCGTCATGGTCTGGGGCGGTATATCACATCACCATCGGACTGAGCTTGTTGTCATTGCAGGCAATCTCAATGCCTTGCGGTACAGGGAAGACATCCTCCTCCCTCATGTGGTACCCTTTATGCATGCTCATCCGGACATGATCCTCCAGCAGGACAATGCCACCAGCCATACTGCTCGTTATGTGCGTAAGTTTCTGCATGACAGCAATGTCAGTGTTCTGAAATGGCCAGCGAAGAGCCCGGATCTCAATCCCTATTGAGCACGTCTGGGACCTGTTGGATCGCAGGGTGAGGGCTAGGGCCATTCCCCCCAGAAATGTCCAGGAACTTGCAAGTGCCTTGGTGGAAGAGTGGGGTAACATCTCACAGCAAGAACTGACAAATCTGGTCCAGTCCATGAGGAGGAGATGCACTGCAGTACTTGAAGCAGCTGGTGGCCACACTTTTGATTTTGAGCCTCCCTTCATTCAAGGACACATTATTCTATTTCTGTTAGTCACATGTCTGCGAAACATTTTTAGTTTATGTCTTATGGTGTTGACTCTTTTAGTGTTCATACAATATTTACACACATTAAGTTTACTGAAAGTAAAAACAGTTGAAAGTCAGAGGACGTTTCTTTTTATGCCGAGTTTAGATTTGTTTGGATACTTCAATTAATGAAAAAGTGAATGGATTTAAAAGTAGATAGTGGCCATGGAAGGAATGCAGAAGAAAACCCAAAATGGGGAAGGAGAAGATGCAACAAAAATGATTGTTTATAATAGAATCGTAGCATCCGAATCGTAATTTTTATTTTTTTATTTATATTTTTTTACACGTGTCCTGTTTGGCAGTGTGGAGCTCAGAATTGGTGTCTGAGTACCAAGTAGAAGCCCAACAGATTTATTTTCACAAGCGGAGCAGTACAGCTTTTGCTATAGTACTCCACTTGATATAAATTTACGTGTGAAAAATCTTTATTACGAATTGCTGGGGGTTTTATTTCCTGTTGTTATGGACACGGAGATGGAAAATTAAGGGGAAGAAAGAAAGAAGATGAAGAAGAGAGGTAGGAAACAAAAAGTCACGAGAGAGGGTGAGTTGAAAATACAAGAGAGGAAAGGGGAACAAAGAAAACACAGGAAATCATTGAAGTCTGCCTCCATACCTACAGGACGGCAGAGAGAGGGGAAAAAACAAAACAAAACACGAAAAAGGAACATCAACAAAACAAACCAAACATCGTGAACTACACAACCACATCACGCAAAAATGGATACAACAACGTCACAGAAAAACTCATGGTACAGATTAATCAAGCTCTAGTAATGATAACCTCAGCCCAAGAATATATCTCTAAACACCAGAGACCCCACATCTATGTGTGTGTGAGCATGCTGGTGCATATAAGGTTTCTCCATAAGAGTGTTCGATAGCTGGTGTGAGCAGGCATCAATCCGTCTCCCAGGAATCGATGCAGACATGAAGGAGATCGGAGCCAAGACGTCCAATGGACCCCCAGAGCCCCAGGCGGACCTGGGCGGGGCCGACTGCATCCCTCAAGAGAGAAGCAAAGCAGAACCCCAGGGGAACGTCCAGCGGCTACTATGCAGGGGCCCGGGGGGCAGCAGTGACGAGCCCACGGGCCCCGCCGGCAACCAGCCGCGCCAGGGCGGGCCGGTCCATGGACCGGGAGAGCCGGGGCCCAGGGGCGCCCCACCCCCCAGCAGGGACCCGACAAGGGACCACCGACACGCGCCACCACCACCCCGGGCCAATCCCCACCGCCAACATCCCAGCGCCCTGCCCCACGTCGGGGCTCCCCACCGATAGCCGCAGCGGATGGACAGCATCCCCAGGCCAAGCTCAGCCAGCACCTGGACACCAAGTTGTACAAGCTCCCGTGTCCTGATCCCGAGTGCCGAGGCCATGCATCCAACAAAGCCCAGGGCTGGTCCAGCCCGCCAATGAACCGATCACGCACGGTGCGCACAGAACAGGTGATCAAACGAGCAGAGATGCTGGATCCGTATCCCACCAAGCCACCGAGCAGGCACCACCCAACAATCCCAAACCTGGCACCCCTAAATGAGGTGCCCCAACCAGTAGGCAGGGGCCCCGTCACCGGCGGGGAGTGACAGAGAGGAAATAGGCCCCCCATTAAATGTAAGGGCTGAGGTGCGCCCTAGCTGATTTGAAACCTCTTTCAAATCAGCTAGTTTTAAGTTTGATCTATGATTCCAGACTGAGATCCACATGACAAGGACAACCTGGCCCAGAAGGCTTTAAGTGGTGGGCAGAAAGGCCTTCATGTCATCCTACACGTGCGCTGCACGATGAAGCTATTAAAGCCAACAAACGGCTCCAGGGGTTTTCTCTTCTTTTTCTGTTCCACCTTAGATTTGAGATGTGAGGTGTATGGACATGGTTAAAAATGAAAGAAGATCTGTCTTTATGGAAATGAATAAAGTACAAACTTGATGTCATCATAACAACAAATGATGCAACCTGTCAGCCTTAGGAACTGCTTTGGAAAATATATAATTTCGGAACAATGCCTTGGCGGAGGTCTGCACTCCCTGAGTGCTTCTCTAGTTTTAACCTTTTCTCTCAAATGCCACAATTAAATAATTCAAATTATTGCAAGGGAAACCAACCTTCTTTATCTCTAAATCTGGACATTTTGAAACCTTTGACCCCTTTCTGCTATTACACATGTTGTTGTTAAATCATTTCAATGCTAAAAAACGTTATGCCCGCAGGGCAGGAGCTGTGCATTGTCAAATTAATTGACTAGAATACTCAAAAAGCTTCCAAATGAAGCATTCTGAGTGAAGAGTAAGAACAAATGGTTTACTTTGATCTAACCCGTGATTGGGAGTCCAAGGAGAGTCTTTGAAAGTAATCATAAATTATTTGCAGAAAGATGTTGCAGGGGAGCTATGTGGGATTTCCACAGAGCATTGGTGCACATTATGTCTGTATCCAGCTAATGCCAAACAGAAAGTCATAAAAGGACAATGTCAGATTTACTGTGACTGAGGTTAAACAGATGTTTCTCAGTATACGCAAACTAGAACCAGTTATATTGCTATGATGAAACTTCACTTTTCTGCTATAAGGTGACAGATTTAACAGAACTTGACTTGTTCTTATAAAAACAAGACGTATATGGATAATATTTGCTATCTTATACTTTCCTTACTTTAAACTCTGAGCATGAGGTTTAAAGGAGTGTATCAACTTTCACCTTCCTGCATGCGCACAAAAATAGTACAAGGTATAAATTAGAATGTGTTGAACTCATGTGTTTGCATTTGGTTTGTATGAAACATGCAAGCTTTTCTGCAGGCTAAAACCATGAGTGGAAGAGTCATGAGTAAAAAGTGTGCATGCAGGAATAACAAAATGTAACAATGTTTTGTGGGAAACCTAAGTCACGGCCATCTACTTCCGCTCCATGGGTCTCCTACTGTCAAAAAAAATGAATGAGAGTCAATGGAGCGATTAAAGTTATTTTTTGATCCGGTTAGAAATGTTTAAAGACACATTTTGGTGCTGAGAAAGCGCTAATTTTCGTCAGGCAGCAAAAGTTACTTAAGGTTTTGTGTGAAAACACATAGTGGACTACAACAGAACAAGAAGAAAAATGGCCATGAGCTTCCATTCCTTCTTCCAAGATGAAGGAAGGAGCGTTAAATGTGGAGAAAGTTAGAAATCTGGACATGTGGAAAGGGGCAGCTATGCTGTGGGAGAAATAGTCGATCGAGTAACATCCAGCATGCGGGACCAGCTCTACAAAGTCTCTGTGAGTATTTCAAGTGGTATCATTGCAGTGCAGTCATTTTAATTGATAATTGTTACAAGCAAATAAATCCCAAATCACATGACAAAACCAGTCGAATTACACATCGTTAGTTATCATTTATAATGAGGTATAGCACATGCAGACCAGAAAATAACTTTTATCTATCCATTGACTCACATTCATGTTTGTTGTTTTTTTGGCCAGGGGACCCATGGGGCTACCGGAAGGGGAGGAGACTTAGGCTCCCCATTGGCCTAAGTAGGAAGACTTCAAAAGATAGCTAATACTACGGTGGCCGGGAAGTGCAAAACAAAATTACAATAACCTGAAACACTTACATTTTTACCGAAACACATTTACAAATTTACCGAAACACATTTACAAGTTTACCAAAACACATTTACAAGTTTACCGAAACACATTTACAATCTTACCGAAACACATTTACAAATTTACAGAAACACATTTACAAGTTTACCGAAACACATTTACAAATTTACAGAAACACATTTACAAATTTACAGAAACACATTTACAAGTTTACTGAAACACATTTACAAATTTACAGAAACACATTTACAAATTTACAGAAACACATTTACAATCTTACCGAAACACATTTAAAAGTCAAAAAAAGAAACACTTTTACAAGTTTAATAAAACACATTTACAAAGACATGACCTGGAAGGGATACTGCAGGGATGAGGTTAGGGTCGGGACAAGACCAAAGTAGTAACAGTAATGGAATCGATCCTGCCAGCAGCTCAATCTGCAGAGATGTTTTGCCCGTTTTGCGGAATCTATTTTCAAGTTTTAGGGACATTTTGTGGTGATTGTGGACATAGTTTGGACTTTGAAAAGGGAGAGGGAGAAGAGGTCGGTTTTATGGACTGCCTCGTAGAGTATTTAAACGAAGGCCACTCATACAGTGTGATTGTTGACATGATGGAACGGCTTCACAGTGTCCGCCTGTCTTTGTGGACCGTGAAAACGAAATAAAATATTGCCGGATTCTACCGCAGAAAAAACTATTAATTTGAAGAAGATATCAGAAACGCCATCAGACCTGTTCCCCCTAAAACTTGAAAATAGATTCGGAAAAACGGGCAAAACATCTCTGCAGATTGAGCTGCTGGCAGGATCGATTCCATTACTGTTACTACTTTGGTCTTGTCCCGACCCTAACCTCATCCCTGCAGTATCACTTCCAGGTCATATCTTTGTAAATGTGTTTTGTTAAACTTGTAAAAGTGTTTCGGTAAGATTGTAAATGTGTTTCGGTAAATTTGTAAAAGTGTTTCGGTAAACTTGTAAAAGTGTTTCGGTAAATTTGTAAAAGTGTTTCGGTAAGATTGTAAATGTGTTTCGGTAAAAATGTAAAAGTGTTTCGGTAAACTTGTAAATGTGTTTCGGTAAGATTGTAAATGTGTTTCGGTAAACTTGTAAATGTGTTTCGGTAAACTTGTAAAAGTGTTTCGGTAAATTTCTAAAAGTGTTTCGGTAAACTTGTAAAAGTGTTTCGGTAAACTTGTAAAAGTGTTTCGGTAAACTTGTAAATGTGTTTCGGTAAACTTGTAAATGTGTTTCGGTAAACTTGTAAATGTGTTTCGGTAAGATTGTAAATGTATTTCGGTAAACTTGTAAATGTGTTTCGGTAAACTTGTAAATGTGTTTCGGTAAACTTGTAAAAGTGTTTCGGTAAATTTCTAAAAGTGTTTCGGTAAACTTGTAAAAGTGTTTCGGTAAACTTGTAAAAGTGTTTCGGTAAACTTGTAAATGTGTTTCGGTAAACTTGTAAATGTGTTTCGGTAAATTTCTAAAAGTGTTTCGGTAAACTTGTAAAAGTGTTTCGGTAAACTTGTAAAAGTGTTTCGGTAAACTTGTAAATGTGTTTCGGTAAACTTGTAAATGTGTTTCGGTAAATTTGTAAATGTGTTTCGGTAAACTTGTAAAAGTGTTTCGGTAAGATTGTAAATGTGTTTCGGTAAACTTGTAAATGTGTTTCGGTAAACTTGTAAATGTGTTTCGGTAAACTTGTAAAAGTGTTTCGGTAAATTTCTAAAAGTGTTTCGGTAAACTTGTAAAAGTGTTTCGGTAAACTTGTAAAAGTGTTTCGGTAAGATTGTAAATGTGTTTTGGTAAACTTGTAAATGTGTTTCGGTAAAAATGTAAAAGTGTTTCAGGTTAATGTAATTTTGTTTTGCACTTCCCGGCCACCGTATAATACTGACTGTCTTTGATGCATCTGTCATTTGAAATGTCAAACCAAACGACTTGAATGAGTGCTGGACTTTTGCTTTTACTCCATAGCGCAACAAAGAACAGTAAAATATAGAACTGGATAAAAGCCAAATGTAGTACTTTTATATATAACTAAACAATTTAATATAAAGCTCTATCTTCGCTTTAAATATATCTTACAATCAGGGGTTTTCTATTCATTGAGGAAGTTATTGCTCTTCTGCTCTTTTCAGCTTTGGGGTTCCCCAGGGATGCATATTTGATTCACTGCTGTTTATCTGTTTATACTGCCCCTGCAGTCTATCTTTCGGAAGTACTAGTATAGAACATGTCTTGCTATATTCTCAGTTATTTACCATATTGAGCTCTTTTTGGAGGCGTTACTATCATAAAGCCGATGTTAAAGTGTATTTTTCCAAATGATGGTGAGCTTGGAAAAAAGTAAGAGGCTATCTTTTAGCCTAATGCATGTGGTGCTATAAGATGCCACCATTCAGGGCAAAAAAAACCCTCTCTCTTTTCTCATGCTCTTTGTCCCAGGGTTGCAGTCGGTTGCAGAGGAGTTTATGCAACATGCCAAAAGTTGATTTGTTGTTGTTTTTATGAATTCAGACCTCAGTGATCCTTTGCTGCATTATGTTTGACACAAGTGACTTGCAGAGCCCAGCTCAGGAAGCAATAAAGCACTCAGCCTAGTCACACACTGCTCCACTCATGCTCACATTCACATGATTCAGATGCATAGCTATAGTTTTGTTAAGTTCCTGGGAGAAGTGACAAAAGGAATAGCACTAGTAGCACATTTCCATCAGCGTTAAGTGGAGAGCAACACTGCACTGCCAACACCATTTAGGCCATTTCAGTCATTAGCTATAATCTGCTCTGAATTATATCGAGACCCTAATAATGAGAGCTTGGCTAATAAAGAAGAACCACTTCTTGGCTGTTGTACAGTAACATCGACCATGAACAGCATATTATCCTTTAACATTGCAATGGTGAGCAGGATTAGGAGGGTCAATGGTGCTTTCAGTTTGCTCATTTTAAGCTAGCTATCTCAACAGGCTTTCTGCTGTGAGCGTAGTCTTTTTTAAACTACTTTGATTATTATGAATTTATAATATACCTAGACAGCAAAAAAGTGTGAAGATGCTATTTTCAATATAAATGTTGCGTTAAAGATGAAGACAGAGGAAACACAGAGATGTAAGAAGCTATTTTAGGCTCTGGTCCCCATTCAGCCCACAAGGAGCAAAACTACAGATAACAAGAAGGCTGAACGGAGTATAGCAAAATTATCACATCCTGTAAAGTTCATTTTTACCTCTGTATGTCATGGAATATGTTGGATTATAAAATGTTGACAAACTTTTGGAAATCTCTGAGTTAATCGTCTACATTCTTCACAGAATTCTCAATTTTGCTAGGCTGCCAATACAAGATGTTAAATTCAAATTCAAATTCAAAATTACTTTATTAATCCCAAAAGGAAATTAAATGTTGTTGTAACTCATTATGCAAGTTCCTTCAAAGATTTGTTGTAGATGCGGATGGCTGTGGGTAGGGATGATCTCTTGTAGCGCTCTGCAGATCTGAAGAAGCCTCTGACTGAAGACGCTCTGTAGTTGTCTGATGTCGAGGATACTCTGGATCTATGGCGTCTTCTTTTCAACTCATCAGGGTTTTGTGGCTGTAGTTGAGGTATTACTTGAGCTTTTGTGATGTTAATCAGCTGCTGCCAGTTGTAAACCACCTTGTTGCCATGGTTATGCATCATAACAAATGTCCAAAAATAAAAAGTATCAGCAAAAATCCTTCCAGCTGCACAGCATTCAAAACCAGAGAGAACAGTTGTCCACAAAAACAATGTTTCTACCAAAAATGGAAGAATTAAAGTTTAAAAAAAGAAAAAAATATGAACCAAAGTAACAGAGCTACTCCAACATGCTGCCACCTTGAGCGGCGCAATTCCGGAAGTTAAACCGAGTAATCATGACTTTTCTTTAAAAACTGGTTTTACAGTGACTGCTATGACAGATACCAAAGCGTTATCTTGCTCCTACTCCTAAAATAAAGGAATGCTAGAAAAAGAACATACTTCAAATGCTGTCTTTGTATCTTACACCATAATTCTTAGAGAAAACAAAAATAAAATAATTATCAGCAGATTATAACTTTACCAAAGCCAGAGATTAGAAATCAACACTTGCATATCTAGTTCAAAGATTTAGACATGTACTTTTAATCTAAAAATGTTTTTACTGCTTTTAAAACTATGTACAGTAGTAACTGATAAATTAGAATTGTTGCATTAAAGTTTATGTGTAAATAAATGTCATGTTACAGAAAAATCCAAAGAACTTGACTAAGGTAGGGTCAAAAACTGACATTGAAAATAATGATTTAAATTAACCATCAGACTAACCAGCGGATGCACACCGCCACTGTTATAAAACACAGCAATTCCTCTTAAATGGATTGCTGAGATAACTCATTACTGCAAAGGTGAAAGACTGATACGGTATTTCTGGAACAGAGGGAGATGTTGAGAGGGAATAGGCAAAGCCAAGACATTACTTCCTACTTTCAGAGCTTTTTTTGCATGTGGTTGTCAAACTAAAAGTTGAAAGGTTACAATTCAGTAATAGGAAATTGCAGTTTTGGAAGTATTTCCAATGTATTGGGGGAGGTCTCTATGGAACAGGTAGGGTATAAAGCCACAATATCTGAGCCAGAGGTATAAGGCAAATAAATAGGCCTAAAGCTCACATGAAATCGTGTCTTAGAAGAAATATCTTCAAAAATACATTTATTACAGAGCATCTGTCTTGGTTTGGTTAGTTTGGCTTATACATTAAAAATTGACTCGGATATTGACTTCTGTAATGCGCTGTATTCTCAGGGTTTCTCAGTGCATCCTTTTCTGCAGTGACTTTAAGATGGCCTTGGCTGGTGGCAGGCAGTCTCCACAGTGACAGATCACTAAGCCCAAATTGATTAGATTAAGGCCTTTCCCTTTGAGGCATCAACGTTCCTCCAAAGGCAATACTTTCAATGGTGTTTCAGCAACCCTATCATAACAGAGTTCTGGACAATACTTTTCTACCTTTTAGGCTCAACTTAAATGAGGTTTACATACACATATGTGTTTAATTGTTTTTGTTTGACCTGTAAACAAAAAATAATCTGTATTACTGGAATTGTATGGAATGCCCTCATGTGTCAAATGCACAAGAAAAAAAAAAAGGTAGAGAATATACTTCCAGTTGCAAAAGTCCTACATTTTTTCAAAAACTACAGAACTTAGGGACATTATTGACAAGTTTGTAGAAATGTCACACGTAATCCTTTTTAGAATATGAAATTTTGTTCACAGGTATTAAAAAGGAATCACATCCATCACTCGGAGGCTTTGGAACTACTTTTTAGTTGCTAAGTAACTTCAGACCTCGAATAAGCACCAGAACGTCACTAACATGTTCTATTTCTGCCTCATGTTGACTTGTCCACGGAAATATCTGACAGAAAAATTAAAAACATGACAGCTAAGAAGAGAGGGACACGCAACAGTTATTTACAAAGGCACAATTCTGATTTAAAGTTTCAAACATTTTCTTTAACTTTAAAAAGATTAGGATTTACTGTGAAATAGAGGAGACAGGTCTGGCATCTGTGTAATTACAGGAAAATTGCATTCATTGTTGTACTTTACATCTCATCCCCAATCCAATTATTAGCAATAAGCTAGCAAGATGAAACCAATGGATGGGTGGAGGACCAAAAAAAAAAAATAGAGGGTAGAGTTTGGGACTTTGGGAGTTCTGTGGAGGAGGAGGGGCCGGAGGATCAATATGGCTCAAGAAGATAATGATTTTAAATAGACATAATTCTCTGTCTGAGAGTACAGCTGCCAAGGGCACCACTGCAATGCTTTCAAGTCTGATATGAAATATTACTGGCAGTAATTTGTTCATCTGCATCCCCAGAGATACCATCTCCTGCCAGCCTTGTCCATCTGCCTGACCATATATAAGTGTATATCATCTCAGCCAGCCTCACTATAAATTAAAAATACATTCTGATGAACTCTTGGAGGGTGTGTTCAAATTGCAATTAGAGAAGAACTATTGGATGTAGTACGATTTCTAGCGTATGAAGCCGTTCAATCCAAACTTTTTAACAGCAACCAACTGACACAATACAAGATACAGTTCAGGTCCTAATACTTGCCCAAATCCAACCAAGGTATTTCATTGCCTATTACATTGTAGGTAAGTTTATTACAAATAAACTTGCCTACATTTCTTATATAATTTTAAATATATCATCTGCTTTCAGGAGTAGCTGGGTTGTCTGTAGGTTGGTTGTTTTGTTTCCTACTTTAATTAAACCCAATAGCATCAGGATCTGATGTTGAATACCCTGACATCATGGATTTGAACTTTGTATCAAGTGCCTCAAAGGTTTAGGCAGAATTTTAAAAAAGTTTTTCCAATATGTATCAACAGAATTTGGGATCATCCTTACACTGTGTCTACACTAAGAAACACATGATCTGTAAATATTTTTTTGTTTTTAAATTATCCTACTTAGTTGCACTCTCAAATATGAGTGTGCCACTTTATTTCAAATAACTGCACAGTACTTTGGTTTTGTAATTTCTTAATTCTGTTTATTATACTTTTCTTGTCTGAATCTAAATGCTTCTATTATCTGTCACTTTGCTGCTGTTGCAACAGAATTTCCCCTTTGTGTAAACAATAAAGGATTATTCTATTCTATTCTATCACTTTTTGATACATTTTGATGCAATTTCAACCCAAAATGTTTGAAATACTGTTTTTTCACAAACTTCGGTGTAAGATCTTTTTCACCAGCTCTTATGCAGAAGTTCAATCATGAATGTTTTAAACATTTTTAAGGCTTGTATGTAGAAATGCATCAAGTTTATGCAAAGCGTTTATATTTACAATGTTGACATTTCTTCTACAAGAACTCTGCAGTTCTCCTTCCACCTTTCAAGCCAACTCCTGATAAATAGTGACCTGTTCTAGCTTTATCAGAAGATGTGGAACACATTTGTTTTTGTTCACTCTCATTAGAATCTGGGGACTTTCCTGACCATATTAGTTTCAAGCCAGGCAGTTATAACTTCTACTTTGTGAAATGGAACTTCATTGTGTTGAAAAAAAGCATGCTTCATCACCAAATGGTTCCTGTACTGGTAGGTAAAGTTGGTCTGACAAGATGAGATCCCATTCTTTACAGATAGCAAAAATGTTCTATTCTGTAAAGCACTTTGAACTGCACTTTTTTGTTTGAAAAGCGCTTTATAAATAAAGTTTATTATTATTATTACCAAATGTACCAAAACAAGCGAGGGGGGGGGGATGAAAAAAAAAAAAAACGGCTCTCAACGACGAGCCGGCTCCCATCGTTCACTTCAGAGTTAGCTCGTAGAGCCGGTTCGTTCGCGACCGACACATCCCCGATTCGAAGTACGAACTCCACCGTGAAAGATGCAGAAAGTTTCTTCACGCAATGATGCATGAAGAAGACATATTCGTGTCAGCCTTTTATTTTAATCAGCTAAATCAGCTAAAACAATTTCTGCCAGAAACGTAGTTCACACGTGAGTTGCTCTGTTGTTGACCGCCAGAATCAACATGGAAATATTTTTTCTATTTTTTTTTACACCCGGACCCTTTACGAATTTGGGACAATATCAGGCGAAGTTGGTATCGAAGCTCCGTTTGGAAAAAGGGGCCATTCCAACAATCAGAGGCTTGCCTGCAATTGAAACGGTAACTGCTAATGTGGGTATTGTATGCTAGCGGGAGTAGTAGATATGGGTTAGATATGCAACGTGATGTTGACAGCATTTTTTTTTCCTGGAGGTAACTGTGGCTGACAATAAAGACTGATTTGAAGCATCACTCCCTTTTAAGGCGACCATCGGAATAACAGAGTGAAATCGGTTTCCCTGCCGTCATTAACGCGTTCCCTCGACTTAACGATACGATCACAGAACTGACGCCAGCAGTGTGTGGTAGAGCTAAGGGAAATGTTTTTAGTTGTTGTTGTTTTTGTGATAACATTTATATTCGTTGAATATAAAATAAATTTTGTTTATTTGAACTTCTAAAACATTGTAAAAACCAAAGTTTGTAAAAAAGTAAAGAAGAATCTTGTACCTGTTAAAATGTCTGGCCATGATTACACTGTTTAGCAGAGGGGCTACACATATCTAAGATGTATTGTCTATACATAAAATATACCAACATACATCTAATGACTCTGATATCCTGTTTAATTGTGATGAAGTCCTTTTATCAAAACCAAAGAGCCATAATACGGTGTCTTGTAAAAAACATTAACACCTTTTTCATGTTACAACCTCAAACCTCAAAGGATTCTATTGTTATTTCTCCACATCATGAAGAATACATTTTTAAAGTGGATGAAAAGGTCTTCCTGGTTTTTATTTATTTAATTTAATAAAATTCTGAAAGAGGTGGCATATATTGTAGGAGCAGGGATTTCAAACTCCAGTTGTCAGGGATTGGTGACCTGTCACTTTATAGATGAGTTCTTGGTCCAACACCAATAAATCAAATGGCTGAACGGCCTCCTCAACATACTATCGAGTTCAACGGAACCTGGTAGTCACCTATATATTTGATTCTGGTGTGTTGTAGCAGGGACAGATCTAAAAGTTGCAGGATGCCGTGTTAAAGAGTTGTTGTCACTGTTTCTAAAAGAACAAGAGGCCATCATGTTCTGTCAAATGTCATTTTAATATCTAATGCTAAAGAAGCATTGTGTTGTGGTCAGTTGGTTCAGGTTGTTTTTTTGTTTTGTGGGTTTTACTCTGTCCTTTTTAATTTACTTGTCTTTTATTTGCACTTTATTCAATCAAAAGTTATTTTACCGGGAGATTTTCTCTGCTTTTCTACTTTTTCCGCCTGGGGCCTCAGCAGCGCTGTGGTGATCGAATGCCACCACCAGCCTTATCGCCTGGGAGATTAGACTTCTATGTTTTCTTTGTTTAAGTGTATCTTTCTCATCATCACCCTTCGCCTACACTGTTGTTGTTTATGCTTCAAGTCTTGTCATGTTGCTTCATGTCTTGTGGCTTACATTGGGTTTCTCTCCTGCTGTGCAGTGGCATGGATTCTCCTTCAAAACATCATCCACGTCATTTTTCTTCTTGACACCAAGCTACTCCTTAAATCCGGGTTCTTACTGTGCTTCAAATGTGACACAATGAGACATGTGCCTACACAGGAGTTCCACATTGGATTTACATCCCTGCACCTCGTTCGGCGCTTTAACAACCCAAACAGATCCGGGAGTATTGCTTTTACAGATCATAAACATGAATGAATAACAGATGTTTTTGGTACTTTCACATGATTTAAAATGAATTCATCCATTTCTGAGCTACTTATGATGATTAAGTTTTTAAGGAGGATCAAAATGATCCCTCTTTATTTTCCACTCCTCTATAAAGTCCGTATTCATGTAAGTCTAACTGTAAAAAAGAAAAGCTAGAAAATGTCAAGAATCCTTTTGGAGATTTTTTTGCAATTATAGAGATGTCTCTTAGAATCCAGTAAACAATATGATTGCTTACAAAAGAAACTGATTCCTGAACATATGTTGATAGAGATTTATAACCTGATTGCTAACTTGGTACTCAGTATTTGCCTTTTCTGTTATGGGTCAACTAAAAAGACTCCCTGGACACTGATTTTATTTTGAATAAGTTTGATGAAAATTCAAAAGCATTAAAAACTTGCACTGTATGCATGCGCCGCAGACCATACAGAACAAACGGGTAAGGTTAATTATACCGTTAAATTGTAAGAGATCTTGAATGTTACAATTTATTTATTACTATTATCTGTGGCAAAGTTTATTCAGCTTGAACACCCTTATGCCCTTAATAATGTTCTTATACCTACATTATGCCAGAAGTGTTAAGATATGTTTATGTTTATCAAGGAAGAATTTAAGAGAAGTTTAAGAATTCAACTTTAGAGACAGTTAGTTTAGGTTAGACACCGCTGTATTCCTCACTAAAGCGAAGGCTGATTCGTAAAGAGCAATATTATTATCTGCACCCCTTTGTTGTATGAAGTAAATCTAAGCTATTATTATGAGTCCCGGATATGACTTGTATCTATGCGACACTTATTTTGAAGTAGGAAAGGAAGTAGTTCTTCAGTTTTCTTGTGTTGACAGAGATGGCTGATGAAGAGCTAGCTGAACTAGCTGACAGAACTTGCCTACAAAAGCACTAAAGGAGCATTTTGGGAACTCAGTAGAAAACCCCGAAGAAGAACGCGACTGCCTCTAGTCCAAATTGAAAATACTTCGAATAAATCAAACTTGAACTGTCTGGAGTGAACAGAGACTTTAAAATACAGTTGGAGATTAATGAAACCCTTATTCCAGTTGTGGAAACACAAAAACGGAACATATTTAACGCTTTTTGGCATTAGAACCACTTTACAATTAGACAAGCATAAAAACTTTATTATATTGTAGATTCAAACCTGGATTGGAATATTCGAGTCTAATTACATATTCTTTAAAACACATTTTGCAAATGGTGCAATGCCTCTTTGTGAATAAAACGGGTATTTTGACTTGTCAGCAAAGATTGGTAAAATAATTCCCAGTGTCCCCCCCCATATCATGTATTGTCCAGTCTTCCAAGCTAAGCGTATTTTTGGACTCCCATTACACTTACTTGATCGCAGAGCAGATGTTGTGACCTCGATCTCACTCGCAGCTTGGTAGGGCTGGAATGCTGATGCAGAATTCATCTCACTGGTGAAGGGATCCGGGCTCTGTGTTCCTGTGGAGCTGGCGCTGGTTCCGTCACCTCCATTGTGTGGATCCTGCTCTTCGTACACTGCAACCAGCTGAGGAGACAATAAAACAAATGTCTTCACATACTGTATGTTTCCATCCACACAATAACGTATTAACTGCAGTGCCAGATACAGGCATTCAGATCTAGGCATTCATTAGAGCTAAAAAATCTTTCCAAGTAGCATCATTTTACTCCAGAGAAATGTGTTGCTGTGTCATTTTAATAGAAATCATTTGTTCGTTTCAGTGAATTTTGTAACATACATGCAAAAGCTTTTCTCAGAACATGTGTATTTTTGTAGCGCTCTGGCTGCTCTAGGTTGCCAGGTTTGGCTTCCACGGCAAGCTACTGCTCCATTCTAACAAAGGTGATTGGTTGCCATGTTTTCCAGGCCAGATGGAGACAACTCCACCCAAAGCATCCCATAATCAGATCAGTACCACTCATCATCAGAGCCAAAATCCCCAAACAATGAGAGAAAATGTGTAACATAACTCATGCATCTATGTATGTATGTATGATCATAGGCTGTTCTTCTTTTTACCATCCTGAACAAAATTGTCATCAGCCAGTCCAATTGCAAATGATATTAATTCTTTCCGACAGTATCGTGGATTTTTACACCCCCCCACTGAAATAATGCAGAAGACAGAAAGAATGCAACACAGCATTGCGTTTGGTAGCAGAGGGGACATGGCGGTGCCAAGTGGCTTTCATTTTGAGCAGAATCTGTTGCTAAACCTCTCAGAAGAAGCTTAACCTTCGGTTCCATCCAGACTAAGCAACCAAACGGTAACAGAATGATGCACAGCAGGCTAGACAAAACAACAGTACATATATTAGAGAGTTGAGATGACTTGTTTTTAATATTCTTCTGCTACCTGCAAATTCATGCAGCCACACACACAAAAAAAGAATTAGTCATTCTTGTATATCACATTAGATCGATCTGAAGGCTAAAATAACAGAGTTTTCCGTGTATTTGTTATTTTTCATCTCCCCAACAGAGGGAAATCTGCATATATACAAGCCGAAATGTGCCTTCTCCTCTGTTTTGATTTAGTTCATATTCAGAGCGGAGTATTATACTTAAGTGTGTATGTGTTTGTGTGTCTGCATATGAATTCCTGCCGCTCTGCGCGCACGCCCGTGTGGTTTAAGGCGGCTGTAATTCACAGCAACATCTCTCACGCTGGCTTTGCACAATTAAAGCAGCCTGCTTTTTTTTTCTTCTTCTTCTTCTTCCCTCTGAGATGTTTTGTCGCGTGTGCCGGTGCCGTCTCCGAGACCCTCTTTATCACTGAAAGCTTTCATTTCACCCTAATCACGTTCCATCCCGATGTTAAAATTACATTCCTCAGATTGTGAGGGTTTATCACAAATGTGCTCAGTACACCAGAGAGGCAATCAGAAAGGAAAGAGATCCGCTGCTACAAAATAAGAAAGGATGATGGAGGAGGCCTCACAGTTCAGGAGCGCTTATTGGTAAATATGCGAATTCACGAGTGAAGGCATAAAGATGGTTCGCGTTTAGTTTGATTGCAAACTAAGTCAATGGGAGATTAAAGGAGAAAAGCTAAAGGGCGTGGCTTGGGTGAGTTCTTTCACGACTTGTTAAGAAATAGGCGTAATACACTCATATTCTTGTATGGTGATAAATATAAGAGGGACAGTTGTTTCAAAGTGTCAAGCGAACACAGACAAAAAGACTTTCTCCCCTGCGGCGTTTACTCTGGCCGAGTGTTATGCGTGCAAGCCAATGAATCATTAGCAACAAAATAATCAGGCCTCCCATTCATGGGTTGCTGGGAGCATTTAGCGACTCGACAAGCCATGTGTCTGCCAGCTGCCCATTTAGGGAAGTGGTTAATACTGTTGTTGCTGTCTGGGGAAAGTGTTATCCATTTTTAAACACTTTTTAATTCTCATTAATTACGTCTGCTTTTCTTGCCTTGCATTTCATTCACTACTACAAAGCACTGTGTTGGTATCTGACATGTAAAGTAAAACTCAGTCATGCATCACGGTTTCATAATCAAATTAGGCTCTCCCTCTACTGAATTCAGTATTTATGAGATCTAGTAAGAGTACGTTTATAATCCTGTAACAAAAACAAGCTAGTTCAACGGCTAGTTTCTCCTTGTATAGATATGTTTTGCTGTGGAAGTTGTTACCGGGGGAATTAAAACGACAACATAAAATGGATTTCAGAAACATTGGCACTCTTTTGGAAATATTCCAGGAGTCTGGTGATTTCTGTGAAGTTAGTCTCAGTAATAAGTCCCTTCACAGTTGTAGACTGATAGTCATATCAATTGTATTTAGGTATGTTTGTTTTTATTTGACCTTTATGTATCCAGGTAAGTAATCTGGAAACCAATTCTCATTTATCAATCAATCAATCAATCAATCAATCTTTATTTATATAGCACCTTTCCACAACCTGCAAAGTGATTCACAGTTTTAAAAACAGACAAGGTTGAACTCATAGTACTAGAATAACAACTAACATATTAAAAACTAAAACAATTAATGGTAAAAGATGTAAAAATGAAAACTGGGTAGCCATAAATGATAGAAGGGGGGGGACCCATAAGTGCAAAATGCCACCAGAAATAAGTGGGTCTTTAGTTCAGATTTAAAATGGGGCAGATCGGGGATTTTTCTAAGCTCTTCAAGAAGGGCGTTCCACAGTTTGGGACCGGCGACCGCAGAAGAGCGCTCTCCCCATGTTTTTGACCCCTTCCAAGGGACTTCTAGCAGAAAGAGGACTGGCCAAAGGGTATAGCAACAAACTGTTATATACAATTTCAAGCCACAAAAAACCTATACAACATTACATGGAAAAACCAACAATTTGACACCACGACACACTAAATATAGCTGCTTATTAAACACACTTTTTATTGCAGAAATGTTTGTTTAATAAGCACTAATACGTCATTGTATCTCACAGGAATGAACATTTTTGGTTTTCATTGTTTTATATTACACAAAATGGTGTGATTATCTGATAGCCTTTCACTTCTCTCAGATTTTTAACTTTCCAACAAATGAGATGTGTCCACACGTAAGAAAACTATTGCCGTATTTTTCGCACTATAACTCGCTACTTTTTTCACATGCTTTGGATCCTCTGGCCTATACAACGATGTGGCTAATTTATAGATGTTATTACTGGCTACAGCCTCCGGGATGCACTATAGCAGGAACCACAAAAGTCTAATCGGGCATGTTACTGTCGTGTTGGTGTTGTGTTGATGCCGTACTGCCGATTTTCCGGCAGAGTAAAAAAAAAAAAAAGCATATAACTTCACAGAAAATCTCTTTTAAAAAATCTAAACGTTCCCTTTAATGTAGGGTGTTCTTATTCTAAAAGGAATACAGTTACAGTTAGCATATGCTAACCAACAATGAACAAGCTAATCACTCCTAAAATAAATTAAAGACCAAAATATCACCCCTTTTTGACTTGGTTTAAAAATAATAGTAAAATATTAGTAAAACCCTGTAGTAAACCCTGAATCACTATAAGACCTGTCCATATAACTTTTAATGATTAATGACGAGTGAAATGCTACTTAAGCCTTCCTTAGTTTCACAGCTGTTATTTATGTTGAATATCTCTTTAAGAAGAAAAAATAATGCGGTGGTGTGGTGCGCTTTTAATGTTTGTTTTTTTTGCCATTTGTGAAAGTATCTAAAATTATTAGCTGGGGCATAATTTGTAATTTAAACAAAGTATGTTTTATTCTATTTGTACATATACATCTGTCCAATAATCTGAAGGATTTTACTGTAAAAGTACATTTTCAGCTTACTCTGTAAATTTGGTATGTTTTGTAAAAGAAAATAATACAGTTTAATATAAACGTTTTATTATAAACATTTTATTGTAAAGACAGGAACATTTAAACTTTAAACTGAAAAGAGAAGGAATATTTAAACTGCTAGGTCAGAACTTAAAAAGAAAATGTGTCATTGGAAATCGGCCACAAAATGTGATCAGAAAGACAAAAAAGGGTCCTTGTTATAACAGGTAGCTTTTTTTTTTTTAAACACTTACGATTTAAACATCAAACTACAGTACATTATCCAGCTTTTGAAGTCAAACAGAAAATGAAATGATAAAGTCATAAACTGCATTTTGATTTCAAAGCAGTATTTTGGCTCAGACTTATGGGCAGAACTTTGTGCATCGAGCACAGAGTAATAGAACTACGTCTCGCAAGCGGACCCAAAGCGCTCTGTTTACAGCCTGGTATCCTGCAGCGGGCACGTAGCTGTTTGTGGCTGGAGTTCGTCATGTCAAATGACCAGCAAATAAATTCTCAGGATGGTAATAAAATAATTAAAAGTGTAAAAAAAAGGCCGTCATGTCAACAGATAGTTGTGTAACAACGGTAACTGTTGTGCTAGTTGTAGCAGTTAGCAAAAAATGCTAAGTTCCCATAACTTGACTTGGGTTCAGCTTTGACAATGACCGATGTGATCGAGTACCAGAGTTGTCAGCCTGTAGGCTTTCAGAGTCCTGTACGTTTGCAGAGATCCATACAGTAGGGAAACATAAAAGAAAAAGTTAAAATCATTGTATTTTGGGTTTGTTTACAGCTTCCACATATCATCCCAACTAGCTAACCTAATTACTTCAGCTAAAGCGAATAGTGACTCTCACCACATTACTGAATAGGTTTTTATACATTTCTGCAATAATCAATCAATCTTTGTTTGCTTCGTATAGCACTGAGCCATCAGCCATAAGTGAACCAAAGAGCTTCACAGTGTTAGGAAACATAAAGTACAAGAGAATAAGACTAGAAAACTCCTGGGACTGGGTGTATGATTAAGGTGACCAAACCTCATCTTTTCCCCAGACATGTCCACTTGACTTGACTTTATTCACGTGCTTGTCCGGGGCATCCTTGAGATTTTACTGATCGATGAAAATGTCTGTGTTTTTATTGTTTTTCAGGGGACTAATAAGCACATAGAACTTTACAGATGAACATATTTGCGTGTGTGTTTTCTGGTTGACAAGTGTTCCAAAGATCCAAAAGGTTACACAGACACAAAAAATATAAAACCGGAATTGCTAAATGAGACTTCATCTATAAATTTTATGAGAAGGATTAAGATGGCAACCACAGACTGAAGTATGCATTATTATTATTATTATTATTACTGTTGTTGTTAGTGACTTATGCTTTTTACTTCTATCACTACATTACAAAAATAAAATACTTGATTCTCAGAATTATCTTCAGATTTGTGTTTAATTTTTGTCCAGCATAAGCTAAAAAGTTAACTATTTTTGTCCTAGTGACATGGTTTCTAGTTAGGAACATTACATTGTTTTGATTATTGATTAACTTTAGAAGTTTTGAAGTTGTACACCAACAACTGCACCTCCAGCCACCAGTCCGTCAAACTCCTGAAGTTTGCAGACGACACCACCCTCATTGGACTCATCTCTGGTGGGGATGAGTCTGCCTACAGGTAGGATATTGACCACTTGGTGACCTGGTGCAGAGAGAACAACCTGGAGCTCAACGCTTCCAAAACAGTGGAGATAATAGTAGACTTCAGGAAGAGCGCATCCTGCGTGACTCCCCAGTAGACACTGTGGAGTCCTACCGCTTCCTGGGCTCCATCATCTCCCAGGACCTCAGGTGGGAGCTGAACATCAGCTCCCTTATCAAGAAGGCACAGCAGAGGACGTACTTCTTGAGGCAGTTAAATAAGTTTCAGCTTCCACAAACAATGCTGGTCCACTTCTACACTGCCATCATAGAGTCCATCCTCACCTGCTCCATCACTATCTGGGACACTGCTGCCTCGGCCAGAGACAGGTGCAGACTCCAACGCATCATTCGCTCTGCAGAGAGGGTGATCGGCTGTAACCTTCCTTCTTTTCGAGAACTGTACTCCTCCAGGACCTTAAAGAAAGCTAGGAAAATAGCTGCTGACCCCTCTGACCCCGGTCACAGACTGTTTGAACCCCTCCCCTCTGGCCAAAGGCTACGGTCCATCAGGACCAAAACCTCCCGCCACAAGGACAGTTTTTACCCCTCTGCCATCAGGCTTTGGAGCACAGTCAAAAACTCTAACACTTATGGTCCATACAACTGTCACATGCGTTGCATCAACGCCCCCCCCCCCCCCCCTTCACTGGACACTTTAAGCTTAACTACCTCCTGCACTACACGTGTAAATAAATATACTAATGTATACATGTATATGTACATAACTTCTATTTATGGTTAAAAGTTTATTATGCCCACGTTTTATTTCTCATGCTTATGTTTGTTTCTTGTTTCTATGTCAGCACCTTTAAATCACGACAAATTCCTTGTAATGTAAGTTACTTGGCAATAAATCTGATTCTGATTCTAATTTTTGTACTTGTAAAATGACTGGTGTAAAATGACAGTCTGAATGACTGGTCACTATGTCATTAACTAGTATCATATATGTACAAGTCCTTCTCAAAAAAATTGCATATTGTAATAAAGTTCATTCTTTTCCATAATGTAATGATAAAAATTAAACTTTCATATATTTTAGATTCATTGCACACCAACTGAAATATTTCAGGTCTTTTATTGTTTTAAAACTGATGATTTTGGCATACAGCTCATGAAAACCCAAAATTCCTTTCTCAAAACATTAGCATATCATGAAAAGGTTCTCTAAACAAGCTATTAACCTAATCATCTGAATCAACTAATTAACTCTAAGCACCTGCAAAAGATTCCTGAGGCTTTTAAAAACTCCCAGCCTGGTTCATTACTCAAAACCACAATCATGGGTAAGACTGCCGACCTGACTGCTGCCCAGAAGGCCATCATTGACACCCTCAAGCAAGAGGGTAAGACACAGAAAGACATTTCTGAACGAATAGGCTGTTCCCAGAGTGCTGTATCAAGGCACCTCAGTGGGAAGTCTGTGTACAGGTGCCGCATTCCCCGGGTCAAGCCACTTTTGAACCAGAAACAGCGGCAGAAGCGCCTGACCTGGGCTACAGAGAAGCAGCACTGGACTGTTGCTCAGTGGTCCAAAGTACTTTTTTCGGATGAAAGCAAATTTTGCATGTCATTCGGAAATCAAGGTGCCAGAGTCTGGAGGAAGACTGGGGAGAAGGAAATGCCAAAATGCCTGAAGTCCAGTGTCAAGTACCCACAGTCAGTGATGGTCTGGGGTGCCATGTCAGCTGCTGGTGTTGGTCCACTTTGTTTCATCAAGGGCAGGGTCAATGCAGCTAGCTATCAGGAGATTTTGGAGCACTTCATGCTTCCATCTGCTGAAAAGCTTTATGGAGATGAAGATTTCATTTTTCAGCCCGACCTGACACCTGCTCACAGTGCCAAAACCACTGGTAAATGGTTTACTGACCATGGTATTACTGTGCTCAATTGGCCTGCCAACTCTCCTGACCTGAACCCCATAGAGAATCTGTGGGATATTGTGAAGAGGAAGTTGAGAGACGCAAGACCCAACACTCTGGATGAGCTTAAGGCCGCTATCGAAGCATCCTGGGCCTCCATAACACCTCAGCAGTGCCACAGGCTGATTGCCTCCATGCCACGCCGCATTGAAGCAGTCATTTCTGCAAAAGGATTCCCGACCAAGTATTGAGTGCATAACTGAACATAATTATTTGAAGGTTGACTTTTTTTGTATTAAAAACACTTTTCTCTTATTGGTCGGATGAAATATGCTAATTTTTTGAGATAGGAATTTGGGGTTTTCATGAGGTGTATGCCAAAATCATCAGTTTTAAATCAATAAAAGACCTGAAATATTTCAGTTGGTGTGCAATGAATTTAAAATATATGAAAGTTTAATTTTTATCATTACATTATGGAAAAGAATGAACTTTATCACAATATGCTAATTTTTTGAGAAGGACCTGTATATAATCTAAATATTTCTCAAACTCAGAATACATTTTCTCTGCTGGTTTCAGGCATCAGTGGTGCTCTCTGGTGGGGCCAACTGTCTTCTGAATACGTCTTAGTAGTGTGGCAGCCTTCGATTCACCCAGCCCTGCAAAGCCAATTGGTGGAAAATGCAGTGGACAGTAGGAGGAAGCTACCCAAAGCACTCTCTGCAGACCACCAAGTATGAAGTTCCTCTCATCAACCAGAAAAGACCAGCCACGAGTCTCAGTTGCAGCATTCGATCCACATCTCTGATCTTACTTCAGTAGATCCAGCAAAGCTGCCAGACACTTCTTGTTTATTCTATTAAAGTTTAAAGTTATGGTCCAGGAACGCCATTCAGGTTAATCCTGCATGAAAAACTATCAATAACTATACAATATTTTTCCTTCTGTAAAGTTTTTTGGTATCTTACAAGTATTCTTGTTTCATGTTTTTTTTTTCATTCCTTCATCATTTTTAATTGTTCCAAATTAGCTTTATGTTCATATGTTAAAAAACAACTGTAAATAATAAAACAGTTGATAAAATGAGTTTATGAGAAATACTAGTTTATTTTAATCAGTTCATTTATTTAAAAAAATATCATACAACTAAACAAATGTGACAAGAACAAATAAATTAACAAACAGAAAACTGTTTATCCATCATGTCCTTGTTCTCCTGGGCTCTCCAGCTTCCCTTTTGCTGCCCTATCCCAAACAGAGGAAATCATAACAAAATGTATATTTAACTTGAACATTTAAAAATTATATCTTCACTACACATGTTCATGCAGTCATTTTCTATCATCACATTTGTTTTGGGCCAGTAAGAGGGTGATGTTCCCCTGCAAGTCCATCTTCCCCAGAATTGTATTCAATACACGGATAGATAACAAGTGAAGAGGTTAAACAGGCACACTGTGTTAATCTGTGAATGCAAAACTATAGTTTTTACAGCAGAACACACGGGCAACTACACTCTACTGAGATCACAGGTTCTCTACTGCTTGATGGTTAATAAAACTACTATAAGCATAAGGTGTGTAAAATTTGTATTATAAAAGTGGCAATACCAAAGAAATACAGGACCGCCATATAAGCTTGTTGACGAGCAATGATTTCCACAAAAATATTTAAAACAATGTCTGCATATGGCAACAGCCCACCATCACAACCACTTTAAGCTTTTAGTTTTTGTATCGTCAGATTCTAGTTTCATGTAAAAACATCGCCCAGGCCACACTATGCTAACTTAGACTTTTAGTCAACAGCTATAATTAAGATATCAGTTACTGTTAGGCTATCATTTACATGACACTTCTTCTGATACATTTAACATATTTATTACCAACCTGCGAATATGGCCGCTGCTTATTTGACATGAAGAGTGACATCTGACAACTTCATATGTGTCCCTCTCCAGCTCAGGACGCCGTAGGTTGGCTAAAGGACAACAAAGTTCTATTACTCTGCGCTCGATTACTTCTCAAGGACCCGGATATCTGACACAAAAAAACTGAATTTGAGAACTGAAATTGAATTCTAGAAGTGAAACTGAATGGTGAGAAGTGAAACTGAAAGTTTTAGAGCTGAATTCACCATAAGATTAAATACATTTTTAAAGCAAATAAATTCATTTTTAAAATATAAAATTCAATTTCAATTTAGTGACAATTTCCAAACTTAAATGTGATTTCAAATTGGGCTAATTCAGATTCAGTTTTTCAAAGCATTTATTCAATTTGAGCATTTCAGATTCAATCTAAGTGATGAAAATTCAAACAAAAGTCATTCAAATTTAGTTTCTGCTGGCACACAATTCTGCCCATACAGACTGTTCCTGATCTGGTCAAATGTAGCTAGAGATTTAAGTAGATTTAAAGAATGGCTGTGGCTGAGTTTCATTTGAACATCTCTGTAAAGTAGATGTTTAACTGTTTTCAGAAGCACTGATGGAGCTGGCACAACTATTGACATTCCCAAAGCTAGTCATTTTTCTCTCAGTTCTTCTGAACTGACTGTAGGGTATTAGGCTACTGCTGTCACACTGTTTCCTATTTTGTCAGTTGCTGGGCAAGTCGGCATATCTAAAAGCGGTCTCAACTGAAAGAAATTAAGCATAGTTGTAAAACATCAAGTCCAGTGAGAAAAATTATGTTTAACACTTCAGATGCATCCCTATTGTGTATAGTGTATATGTATTGTGATAAAAGGAGGTGTTTGCTACAGTTCTAACTGGAGGTATGTTCTGGTTTTATTTTTATTTCATGCTCAACTTTTTGATAACAGTCAATGCTCTATACACAGTTTATGAGTGCTCCCAAGTGGCCAAATAATTATTAGCTGTAAAAAAAAAATTTGATTGGGCTGCGATCACGTGGAGCAAATCAAAGCTTTCAGCATACTGAAGTAAGTGACCCTTCAACAGTGCAGACAGAGAATGTGCATAGTGTAGTATAAGATAAAAATAACATTAAAGCTACATTGTGTATTTTTTTGAGTTTATTCTAAGCAAAAAACCCTTTGCTCTTTCAAAAATATGTGCTCATTCATGTGTACTTACTTCCACCTACTAATAAAAGTATTCTCGTAAGTGTAGAATCTGCTATTCAGAATACACATGCGTGAGTCGCGCAAATGGCTGAATCCATGTTGAGCCTCCATCTTTGAAATACATTCGCCAACGAGGGACATTGCTGGAAATTCTAGCTCCGCCTTTCGCGCTTTGGCTACACTCAGTTGCACCGTGACGAATGCCAGAGGGAAATTGTCTACTCGCGACGCAGCAGACGTCTGACTATATCACTAAATGCAATGCAGTTTTCTAAAGTGACCTCATCACTGGAAGGAACACTGGACAACGTCGTAGTCCTGGAAGCAATGTTAACCTTGGCATGAAACGGCCACCGTAGGAGTTAAAACGCCCTCGGGATGGGGGGGTGGAAGATGGGGCTAGAACGTAATATTCAGTTGGTTGTTTCACCGCTAGATGGGAGAAGTTCTTACACAATGTAGCTTTAATACTGGGTCATTGCTGCAACATATGATTAGCATTTATGTAAAATCCCAGAGCAATCGTACATATACAGCTGATTTTAAAGACATTAATAATATTAATCTCTGACCTATTCTTTCTCTCCTTATTGCGCCATTTAGCAAACAGAAATCTTGTTAAAAAAACGACCAAAAAACAAGACAAGACTGATTTAACTTCAGACATAAAGAAACAATGGTGTATATTTCTATTTGCTCGTTGTTTGTCAATGTCTGGTTTTAACTGTATGTTGTACATGAGGCAGGGTTATAAAACACTTTTTTTTTTGACATATCTAAAGCAGATAATGGCAGTCTTGCTTAGCTGAAGATTAAAATGTGTATGCTATTGTATCAGAGGCATAGAAAGACGACGCTAGAGTGTTATTTACCTTAGGCAGCACATCCTACTATAACACAAAATGCCAGGCAGATATAAAAAGTGTAACGGGGTATACTGTTTGCATCAATCCTATGACCATAATTTACAAAGAAACCACTAGGGTGATCTACTTTTTAAAAAGATGGGTTTTCAGCTGGAGAAGGTTTCAACTTTTATTTGACGAAGCTTATATTGAATAAAGACTATAAAGTGTCAACGGAGCAACAGGTAGATTTTATCAGCTCTTAGATTTTCTTCTTTCTTGCATGTCTCAGTGCTTTTTTCTGGCAGCGTTTTGACCTCTGTCTGTGCAAGGAAGAGTAGGGCACCAGCCGGAGGGAGAAATGATGAAATTTTTGATTTTGGTGAGACAGAACTCAAACTGCTAAGCAGTGAAATCCATCACAGAGCGCTTGCCTCCCTCTGGGAATTGATCACAACCACTTCAGACCAGAGACAAGTTCACACCTCTTTATGATTTCTTTTTTTTTTATTCACTCACCGTCTCTTCCAAGATACTGTACAAAGGATGCTGAGATGAACTCAGAAGGTTGTTGAAATGAGAGAACACTTTTTTAGGCAATGCACAGGCAGAGACAGGATGGCTAATTGTCAAGTGGTATTACAGCTGAGGCTTCAGAGATGATTGGGGGGAAGGAGCGAGACACAGAGAGACTCTAAATAATAAGATGCTACAATAAAACACACAAATCAAAACTGAAGGTATGAAAAGGCGGAGAGAAAGCAGAAGAGCATACAAAAAGGTGTGACTTGGAAAAAAAAATGTTCCAGTTCCCAGGCTCAGGATAAACTCCAGAGCGGCTTCAAAAACCTATTTAGCTCCCACCTGCTTCAGTTGAGAGAAGCGTGGAAAAGCACAGAGCTGGCAGTCTTATTTCATGGACCTCTTTCTCTCTCTCTTTCCCTCCAGGAGTGAGCTGCAACATTGCGGCGGCTTTAAGCCCCTGTAGCAAGGCTGACACTCATCCACTTTCAGTCTGTTCCACTGACTGTCACTGCGGCTGCCAATCAACCTCTATCTACCTGGAAGCCTGAGGGCTGCTGGGGAGAGGCATGGGCAGGGGATGGATAGAGACGATGTTGAAGGGGTGAAACGAAGCGGAGGATTGAGGAAGAAGCCGAAGAAAAGAGAAAGTCAACTGAGGCCAAGCATTTTCAGCTGCGTAGGTACAAGCTGTATTCGGTATTTCCATATCATTAAATGGAGTGAGCTGGCAGACGGTATTTTAAAAAAAAGAAGAAGAAATTCAAGGATGCCTTTCATGTTGGCCTCCTTTGATCACCTCCCGGCTTTTGGCAGTAAGGTGCAGAAGGAGAAGAAATGGAGAGGAGGTAGCTGAGGGGGGGAAATGAGAAGCAGTTTTGACAACCTCTTTTAAGATCTCTTCTCACCCTCCCCCACTGAATACACCAGTCTACCTAAAACTGTGATCTGCCGGGATGCAAGGGCGATTAGGATTGGCATCACTGCAAAATGTCTGTCCAAAACACTCACCGAGTGGCACATAAAGGAGCAAGATAAAAATAAGTGCCTTGCAAACATTCATTCATTCAGAACTTTTACACAATTAGTTGCATTAATACCACAAACTTTAATATGTATGATATGGAATGGAATCTTAAGTAACATATCAACACCCGAAAGAAGCTGCTGTCATTACAGTGGCTCAGTCAAAGTCCAGGTCTCCATCAGAGGAAGAATCAGTGGCAAAACTTGCTAAATTACTTTTCACATCCAACGAGACTCAGGGGAGAACTGACAATCTCTAGATTGCAGTGGCACCAAACAACGTTTTGAAGTACGGACATCGGAGGGGTGGTGGTGGGGGGGGGCTGACTGAAATTGCGCGCCACACTTCTCCAATTCAACTTCTAAGATACTAACATATTCAGTCGTATTAAATTGTCATTCATTTTAATTGCTTTTCTGATCGCTTCAGAGGGAGGAAATCTTGCAGCATGTGCTCCCTCTGCATCAGTGGTTAAGCTGCAGAGATCTGTCACCGTTGGTCTGTGTCCGGTGCAGTCACAGAAGTAGAGGGACTATATCCGTAAAGTTGAAAGTGTCTGCACATCTGCACCAAATGCTGAGGGGTGTAAACTGCAATCTGTCACAATGACGGATGGCCATGAGATTTTTCTGTCACTGTTTAAAAAAAAAAAAAAAAGGTCAAATACGGAGTGTATTTGCTTAACGCGACCCCAGATTGATTGATTACGTTGCTCTGTTGTGTGCAATCAAGTTAGATATCAATGGGTATGAAATCTTTTGCAAAGCACTGAATCCCATCTCTAGTGGGAAAAGTAAACACACATATCCTGACCCCCACAGAGACAGACTGTTTCATCTCCAATCTCTGTCATTCATCATCATTTTACTGCAAGGGCACCGGCGGCACAAAGTTATTATAGGTACAGTAGAGGTGGAACAGTGAAGTCACATACTCCAGAGATTCCAAGGACTCTAAACTTGTTGAGTAATGGCCGCAAATCACCATATATCATATACACTCTGCTTGTCTTTTCATCCATCTGTCTGTCTATTCATCACTCCCTTTGACATTCCCAAGACATCATGGATCTTTTGAAGCATTTATCAATTTTCAACTGTATTAACACCGTCTTAGATAATACATTCTCTGTAGAAAGAAAAAGCATGATCTTCTTTTTCAAAATCAACCAAGCAGACGTCATATTCCAATATTTTTTATTATCTTAAACTAAGATCAGTGTGGACAACTTCCTCCCTCCCCTCACTCTGAAGTTATTACAGTTTTTAATATTTTATTCTTCCTCCTGTCCATTATTTCTAACACACCATGAGTCAAGCAATCCAACAAAGTGCTTAGTTATGTATTTTCCTGCTCATCAGGAGCATCAAATATTCAGAGAAAGAGTCTCTCGCACTCTTGGCCCATCGCTTGCATTCCAGATAACCATCAAACTGCACCCGGCAGCGCTTTAGAAACATATTCATATTGCAGGTGCTGTCACATGGGGTTGATGCAAGGGAAGACGCCCCCCCAAAGGCTGCCTTGCAAAAGCAAGACTAGAAATGATGACACACCCTGGAAATCCACTGTAACGTGGAAAAGAAAAAATGCTGTGACACATAAAATACATCCTCCCCTTTTCTAGCTGTAAAGGTGTGCATCAGCAGCAGCGGAGGGCATTGGGAATGAAAAGGAAGGGGGAGATGAAAGGCTTAAACGGATGCATTCCTTAATGCCAAGCAGACAATTGGTTTGTTCTGTCTTAATCTGAGCTAAAATAATAATTTCTCTTTTATTTCCCTTTGTTAAAGACATTTCAACACATAAAAAAAGAAAAAACGAACCCATGGTGGGAACACTGATACAGTGGACGCAGTGAGAAAAATATACAGAGCAAGCAAAGTTTAACCAGATTACAGAGTCATCCCTTTCAAATCCACAAAGCTAAATTCTCGTCCACCTTTGAAGTTTCCCTCCTGGGCGAGGGTAATGAATTCACACATATTAGAGAACGCTGTAAGAGCGCTACCTACGCAGTGCTGACAGAGGAGAAAGTTCCAACTACGCCCCCGACACATTCTTCCATGTATATTAACACCTTATAACCTATGCTCATATGTGCAATTCAATTTCATTCAGCCCAGGGAAATAAAAAACATTTATGCATATATGAAATATAATTTTTATGAAGACACAAACGATCATTGCTGACTGAAAAGCAAGAAAGAAGCAGTGAAGTCAAGGTTATCAGGCGAGTGCAGAAAAAGTGATGACATCAAAAGCAATTAAAGTGAATCTCAACAGACAGACAGAAAGACACCTGGTAATCATTTTGTAACCTTGATGGTTTAAACAGCCACTGATTGCTTAAAGGGTTATTAACAGTGAGCCAACACATGAAATACTGCTGATAATCCTCCACCTAAACATCAACACAGCCTTAGGGGGAAATTAATAATGGTATAGTTATATCATTTCATTTTATGATACATCCTCAGTTAAGATTAGGTATCTCTGCTTTGTGGGTGACATATGTATCTCGGTACACTGCCAGCTATATATGATCCAATGAGACGTACATGACAACATTTAGTAAGATTTAAATTATCTCTCAACCATGATTTACTTTTAATATTTAGATTCAATGAAAAAAAATATTTACATTACAGTTTGATGTGATACAATAAATTGGGATGAAAAAAAAGGAATGATGCGTTGGGTCTGAATGAGAAAAAAATACATTCTTTGTAAACTTTTTTTTTTTACAAGACCTTTTATTATAATTCCAGTACAATCTGCTTAAGTGCAATTTTAAAAATTGATGTGCATATCAGCCTTTCAACAACTCAGCAGTGACAAGGAAATGGGTTTTCTAGATTATGAAACATTAAAAAGTCATCCTTTAGAAGAGAGATCTTTGTAACAGTTAATCTATATGAAATTAAAACTTCTTTACCTAAAAAAACAATTAGTAAAGTAAATAAGCTTACTTGTAAGAGTTTAAAAAAAACAAACTGAAGAATAACCAATAAAATTACCACAGGGCAATTAAAAAATTACAGTGTCAGCAATATATTTATTCCACTTGCCATGCAATACGGCTGCTTCTTCAGGAAAATGTGTTGGTCCACATGAATCGGGTAAATCAAAGAGCACAAAACCAGTGAGGTCATTAAAAAAAACATTTACTGTTTTCTGACTACAATTCTCTTCCCAAACAGTAGAGGGCTCTTATATAAAAATAATAATAATACCACACCCAGAACGGCAGCAGAAGAAGGGCCCTACAGGATCCGTATTCTGAGATGTAGCTTACATTTTCCCTCTGACTAGATTTTATTAATATAAATATCAGAATCCAATGATAGTTTTCTCTGTGAATCAGCACAAACTGATTTAACTACACAAATATATTTGAAAGATTTCCTCATATGCATACACTTCCCTATGTTTATTCTAACTGACTCCACTGAAGCTCAAGCTGTTCACAAATTAGTGTGCAAGCAGCATTTTATGTTACTTGATTTTTATTTAGCTTCTCAGCTGAGTTAGTGAGGCAGCATTCAGACATTACACCCTAAAACTAATCCTTAAAATCTGATGACCAGTTTGTTTCCTGTCTTGCCATGTATGTTGGCATATTGGAAAAATCTTGTAACATACATCTATCCATGGAAAAATTGACAAGCATTTTGTAGCCTATTAAGCCCTCTTGTGTCTTTGATGTGTGTGTGTCCTTTTAGTTTGTCACATCCTTGATTTTGTTGTTTTAATTTAATGATTGCCTGTCCGTCAGTGGTTGAAAGTTTCAAGTTCTACACATGCTCTATAAGTCCCCACATGTGGTCAAACAAATATTAACTGGATTAATCAGAAAGAAGGTCACACTGTCATCAGTTGGAGCCATTTCAAGCAAAGAGCAATGAATCTTCATCAGTGCAAACAGAGAGTTTGCATAGCACAGCAGGAAATAAAGTAATGATAACAGCAGCTAACTATTTTGACAATTGAGTAGTACTTGCATAAATGTTCCACGGTGGACATGCATCTATAGTAGGGTAGTATATAATTTAGTGCTCCCATGTAGGATCATGACCTTACGTCCTCATCTGTTAGTATAATCAAATCTTTCTCTGCACTCTTAACTCACATGGAAAATAAACACCTAAAGGCCACACTGGCAAGTATGCAGAGAGCATACACATTAAAGCTCATGAAACAGGTTGTATATTAGTATTCTCTAAAAAGCATTAGGAAGAGAAAAAAAACATATTCCAGAAGAATCTTTGAAAACAATTTGTCCTTCAATCTGTTATTGGCTATGCAAAGAGCTTAGAGAGAGTGATTGAAAACTCTACATCCGGAGACCTGAAAACATAGGAAGAAAGATTGGCAAAATAAAAAAGGGAAAGTTTCAGACATTTTTTGGTCTCCCTGGTGGAAGGAAATGAACAGAATAAACAGCAGATAGAGGATGGGGCAGATTCAAAGGGAGGGGAGTATCCTTGAAAAGGCTGTACATACTCTGCAGTCAATCTGTGTGGAAAGCAGGTGTTTAATACCTGTGGCAAACCTAGCTCCAAATATTAAGAGATACAATTCACAGTTTGTCCTCATTGTTTTTATCAGTATCATCTATCTCAGCTGTGACCCTGCATGGATAGGTGGGTATACACCGGTGGGTTTTCAACCCTGCTCCTCGAGGCACACTATCCTGCATGTTTTAGATGTTTTCCTGCGTTAGCACACCTGATTTCAGTGGATGGCGGATTAAAAGGCTTTTGCTGAACTGCAATCATTTGAAGCAGTAGTGTTGATTCTCAGAGCTCACATCTGACAAATAGAGCTCCACAATAGAGCCTTTGTCATCTACAACATTACTGTATCTTCTCAGATAACAACATTTCAGACTATTTAGTTAAATAAAAATGGTTTTAAAGTACTAATGCGTGCTAAAAATGATGTATTAGTAAGTATTTTGATGCAATCTGTGTATTCTCTTTACAATGACCCATTTCTCAAATACATTTCCCCACAGCTTTCTATCAACCTGTCAGGTTCACAAAGTAATTGTTGCCGAATTAGGGTTTTCATATCTGCCCTGTGGCTTTCATGCTGTCACCTGGGATAGCCCTGGGTGCAGTGCCTCATCGCCCGGAGCCATGGACCAACAACAAAGACTGTTTATGTGCCTAAAACTACTTAGCATGAACAAGGAAGCACTTTGTGTTTGTTTCCAAAATAGAGTTCAGAATTAACACTTCAATGTGCTTAGCTGCTGAAAGGCAAGCCCTACCTTGAATGCATCTATTTCACAGTAACGTCTAAGGCTTTGTTGTCCCGAGTTTTAAATTCGACTTCAATGATGAAATTTGACAAAGCACTAATATAAACAAGCAATGGAACAAAAAGTAAAAAAGAAACAAACACTAACCATTGAGATCTCATATTGAAGGCCATACAGTATGTGGTAAATAAAGTCTACCAATGTATTCTAATACAATAAAGAGTAACCAATTATGGATAATTAACTAAAAAATACAAGTATAACAAAACACTTACTCCATTTGACAAGGTTAGTTGCTATTTTGCAAGGGCTATTAGGAATAGTTTACTTTTCATGCTATCACATATAGCCTTATTTAGCATAGAAATAGCTATTAAATTGTTTTGTGATCGTTTAAACTCTAAGAAAAATAAATTAAAATCTTGTTAGACAAGATACATCTTAAAACTAATATGATGCAAAAGTACAGCAGGATTTTGGGATACTTAAATTATTTCCGAAATAAAAACTGCAAGTAAAGAATGGGTCACTGCGAGTTTATTTCAACTAAATAAAACTTTAAGTAGAGCTCTTGTTGGTTTTCTGGATCTTAGGGGTTTATCACCAAAAATACCCTGCAACAAAAATCGCATTCAGCTGATGTTTGTGGCCTTTCTTTTTTCTCTGAATAAGAAGCTGAGCTCATAAACATTTTATAAAGCGCCGCAAAGGATGCTGGCCATTGTACTGGTGGACAGTACGATTTGTTTTTCAACTGAAAACATACAGAAGCTGAGGGGAATACAAAACAACACCTGAGGTCTTCACACCACATGAAAAATCAAGCCATCCATCCATCCATCCGCATCCCATTTTAATCAATACATAATAAAATGTGGCGTAACAGACTGAATAATAAAATACAGAGAGAAAAAATGCAGCTTATCATTTTCAGGAAAAAAAAAATCTGAAAAAATTGCAGGTTTTATTTTTTTAGCCCCTTTTACTGGAAAACCCCTAAATAAAATCTAATGCAACCTTTGTCCACCTATTTGTAATTTATTCTCAGTATAAATCCAGCTGTCTGTAAAAGTCTCAATGGTTTGCTAGAGAACAGTAGTGAAACAACAGCATCATGGCGGCCAAGGATAACCTGTGACGTTTCATAGAGGGTTAGGTTATAAAGCAACTAAAATGCTCGGGATGTCTCAGGGAACAATGTGCAATGCTGAACTGTTGCAGTATTAGAGTGGCATAATGTGTCACAAATTCTTCGTTATCGCATTATGTTTGTAATAGGCATTTCACTGAGAACCGCCTGGAGAACAATACGTGTTTGCTAGTCATTTTAGCACCATAGGTTCAGGCTCTTTGTGCCCCTATAATTAGAACCAAACACAGAGAGGCAGCTTTCAATTTCTATGCTCCCCTTATCTGGAACAAAATTCCAGACCACTGCAAAGCTGCTGAAACACTGAGTTCCTTTAAGTCAAAGCTAAAAACCCATCTGTTTAGAGCTGCCTTTGAGTAAGTGATTAATAACAGCTGGAAGGTCATATGTTTTAGTGTGTTATATGTTATGTGTCTCTAATTTTGTGTTTGATGCTTTTATAGCTGCTTTTATTTCATTTTATCCCCAAATTATGTAAAGCACCTTGAATTGCCTTCCTGTTTAAAGTGTGCAATACAAATAAAATTGACTTGCCCTAATATAGTTGGTGACACTTGCTGTTTAATGCAGCATAAAAATGTTTAAAAGCTAAAGATATGCTCAAGTCAATAATAAACTACAACTAAGTTGTTTTATTGCCAAAAAAGTCAGACAGAAGATATTTTTCAATAAAACCTTGTGATTAAGATGGAAAAAAATTATTGTTTTTTGTCGTTATCGCAACGTTCACCAATATCATCGCTCGTTTCCCTAATGTCGTGCAGCCCTAGACAGTATCTACTATGATTAACCCAGATTTGGACATTTTTTCTTTCATTAGCATTACACAACGAGTTTTAGCATATAAACCACTGAAGCTGTACATCAGGTGTGGGCGTTAAGGGCAGTTCGTTCCCAGTCAACTTGTCAAATGTTGATAAGCAGAGTGTCAAATCCTGCCATTTCAACTGTATTAGCTGACCAAATATTATGTGGAACCACTCCTGGATTGTAATATGGACTGTGCTTTGATCTACTGTGCAGCTCTACTGCAACTGTACCAACATGTGGCCACAAACCAAAACTGGTAGAGATCCACAGGTCAAGTGGAAGAATCTTTTGACAAGACAACAATTATTTGCACAATCCCAACAATTTGGCTGTTTTCTATAACAGTCAAATTGTTCGGATTGTGCAAATAATTGTGACATAATGAAACTTGTTGTTTAAAGACAATCAACAGAAGTCCTATTTGTGCTTTGCCACAAATCACGTAGGAGAATGTTTCCGAACCCTGGTCCTCAAGGCACACTGCCCTGCATGTTTTAGATGTTTCAGTGCTTCAACATGCTTGCTTCAGAGGATTGCAGTTCAGCAAAAGCCTGTTAATATGTCATCAACTGAAATCAGGTCTGTTAAAGCAAGGAAACATCTAAAACATGCAGGGCAGTGTGCCTTGAGGAGCATGGTGGGGGGGGACACACACTGATACAGTGGATTCACCAGTCAGCAAACCCCTGGAAAAGGGTTTAAAGATATCTTTTGTTGCAGCTCATCACCTTTAAAAACACTATACCCATCACAAAACATGGTATTGGTAGCATCATGCTGTGGAACTGCTTCTCTATAGCACGGCCAGGGAAGTCGGTCAGAAATGACGAAAACATGGATAGAGCTTAATACCAAGCAATCCCCTTAAATATAGTCAAAGCTATAAATACTGGTTGAGAGCATATTTTGCTCTAAAATGGCTCAGTCAAAGTCTAGAACTAAATGCCACTGATGACCTGATGCTCACAGATGCTCTTCATACAATTTGTCTGAGACTGAGACATTTTGCAAAGGCAACCGAGCAAACATTTCAGTCTAGAAATGTGCAAAGCTGATCGAGACGTACCTCGAAGACCTGCATGTGGAACGGCAAAAAAGCAGGATCCTATAGAGGGATTATCTAAAATAAGTTATGCTGCAGATTGTTGCATTTTGAATCATCTACTTGTCCCAATCGCTTCTTCTGATCGCTTGCAACCAAAGACGTCTTTTGTTTGCTTTGAAAGGGGTGAGAGTCGATGGAATTCAAAAGAACTTGCGCATTTTGCGTTTTTATCAAAGCGATTTGTGCAACCAACAGCACAACTAGACATGATCACGTCTCTTTCTGCACGCGCAGTAGAGCAGGCAGTGACGTAGACCGATAATCCCTCTATAAGGCCTTCATATGAATGGATGCTACACTTTTTAGTTTTGTATTTGCAAAGAATTTAGAACCCCTCTTCTGTCCACTTCCTACCTGTGCACCACTTTGTGTTGGACTTTTGCACAACTTCCAATGAACTCCTACCTGTTTTAAGGTAAATAAACTGTCAAATTGTCAGTTTGTCAGATGATGGACAAGAAAAGTTAATAGATTAAACTATCAATCTGATATATATACAGCATAAATTCTGTTTATCAGGTCATAAATCTACTTGAATTGGTCAACCAAAAAAGCTGGTCTTTTTTCCTACAAAGAGCACAGAGTAGTAAACAGTCCCAGTGATCTGTCAGCCAGAAAACGTGGTCAGTCGGCCAGGCAACACTCCAACCAGTGACCCAGTCGGCAAGCCACAAGAGAGCCAAGTGGAGCTAAATGCCCCACTGCTGGCACTTAACTTAACAGAGACAGCGCCAACACCCACAACACATACACACGCGCAACAAGCCAGTGGGGACAGCACTGTCATTATCTGCCATCTGCAGGCCTGAGTGGCCGTAGCCTGGAGGTGAGAGGAAATGAATAGGAGGAAGGTGAAGCAAGGAGAGAGGATGCCACCCCTCGAGTGTGTATTCGTAGGGAGGTAAACACGAAATGTGAGAAATGACACACTCCCCCCCCCCCCCCCCCCCTCTCTCTCTCTCTCCCCAAACACACCAAATCACGGTGGAGGACAACAAAGGATTGGCTCGGTTTCTAAAAGGGAACACACAGCCCGTGCTTTGTGTGAGAGAAGTGTGCAACCACAGGAAAACAAGAACAACCCAGCAGACGAAACACCAGTAGCCGTGTATTTGTGGGTTTGAATGTGTTTTAAATTCAATGCATTTAATTCTAATCATACAAATGGAATTTTAAAGATCTGGTAGGATTTCGGTAGGACTGTCGCTGTGACTTACCGTTTACATTTAGAACGTTTCTCAGTAACTCATTATGAAGTGTTTATGGAGTTCTCGTTTCTGGATCGCCATCTTAATTTGATCATTCAGAGCAAAATCTTCAGCGGCGCATGCAAAATGTGAAAAAAAAAAGGAAAAAAAGGACAACCTGAAGCGTATCCCACCAGTGTGGAAACTCAGCCCAGAATAACAAGGACACAAGATGCTGAGACTTTCAATGCCTTCCCGCCGCTTCTTGCTCTGCATGCTGTTTCTGAGGATGTAGCCAAATGCTTCCCTTCACATAGCTCAACACCTTTTCTGACTGTGGAGCAGGGGCTGAGTGGTTTGCAGTCAACATTGTGGAGTTTGAGAGAAGATGCTTGAAGGTGTCCGGTACCTGAAAGTTTTCAAAATGTAAAAACGAGTGTGTGTTGTTGCCATCTAAGTGAAGAACGATGAAGTAAGTGGGGGTTTGTTTTACATTACTTTTAAGGTTTATGTTTGCCAATTACAAACGAAAAATGAATGTTATGAATAACATTATTATTCCTGCAGTGGTCAATATATTGGATGAATTAATCAGGAGTAGAAATAGCTGTTGCTTCTTAGCTTGTGACACCGTCACATTAGTTTATGTGTCCTTTGAATAAAGATTATTGTAACACAGAGCATATCACACAGGTATTATGGTGATGCATTACTACTGGTGTTCATTTATATTAATCTGTGTAAATATTCATTTATTCACTGTGTGTGCTAGGGCATGAATCCGGGAAGTCTCTAAGACTCTTGCAAGTCTCCACAATCCAACCTTATGGGCTAAGTGTGGGAATATTCAGCAGGGCGTTGTTACCTGAGGTGCCAGCGTCCAGTGCTACAGTCTCTGAAGTTTACCATCCCCCTGCTTCCCACCGGACAGGTAAGCGGCACATAATGTAATAAAGAGTTCAGCAACGCGTCTCTTCCCACTGGAAGCGTTTCAGACGAGGACCAACTGGTCTCGGGAGATCACGAATTTACAGGAAAATTGCAATTGCAGAACTAAAAGGGTAATATACAGGCAGAAAAAAAGTTATTTTATGTTAATAAGTATCATAAACTCACCATCCACTCCCAAAACGGGAGATATTTCGATCCATGCCTTCTCCTTTTTCATGCTGTCCTTGTAAAAAATGGTCACATGGTACATGGTGATTCTCTTCTTCAAGGATTAACTTCTCATTGTACATGATAAAAAACAACAAATTAAACCCACGGACCGACTGACTTCAACCCTAGGGTCAAAGGTTATTAAGTTTTTTTTCTTTTTGTAGTTAAGCAATCGGAAATCTGCACATCTTTTAATTTGAAATTTGCAGGATGCTTTACCTTGCTCCCGTGACTCATTTCCTGTCTGCCCCGATCTAAACTGCCGAGCTTGACGTGTTCTGGAAGCGTAGTGCGTAAAAAATAGACCCACCACTTAAATTTAGGAGACACAACGCTTCTGGGACACGTCCGATTTGCGCCGCTTCAATCCCAGTGGAAACAGACCCATTGACTATAATGATAGCTACTAGCAGCGAATTACGCTTCGCAGGCATTACTCGCCCGGAGGAAAGCAGGTTTTAGACTCCTTTGTTTAGAGCAGTAGTAATGAAAAGCCGTCACTGGGGACACATGATCTGAAGGGCCACCCTTTACCTGTTGTTAACATGCGCGTTTTCAGAGGCCAGAGGACACGAGGGGAGACGAGGTTCCAGGTGTGATCAGGATCTGGCTCGAATATGTGGTATACCACCTTACAAGCGACCCCATTTTTTTATTTTTTTATTTTTTTGCGCACTTCTGATAATCGATTATGGCCAGGGGTTGTTTAAAAACTGATCACGTACCAGAAATTGGACTTATGGCTCATCTTAGAGAGACTTTTTGTGGTCTTTGTTGATTTTATTGAAAACCATGCCAGGACTGATGCTGCCTGGATTGGTTCCTGCATTTCAAATACACAGCAAATGCCTTGCCTAGGGGGACATCAACAAGTGACAGGAGGAACTGGAATCCAACCTACAACCTTTCGATTACAAAAACAGAGCCCTATAAAAAAATCTTTGAGGGGCTGATTGCTACAAGTTTTTATATCAGCAGATCATGTTATACATAGTTTGTTGAATATTTTTGGGCTAATAACAGTGATGTGAAACTATTCTATTTATATACTCCTACTCTTAAAAATCTCACACTAAACCCACACCTAAAGCTGATACTGAAAACTTTTTACTTGTTCATTAATAAAACACATGCATAAAACAACAACCAAAATGGAATCAAACTCTTTACACAGTACAAATATCTCATAAATACCAAATTCCCAACTCCAGACAAAAAAAGCATATTAAATAAGTAAAAATAATGCAGACATATAGTTTAACATGAATGTTTTTACTTTCTTCCAAAACTCTGTTTTATGTCTTGCAGTCAGTATTTTGAGTAGAGTCCGACTCTCAGCTCAGCTGCTTTGTTCTTTCCAGAAGAAGGTCGGCGTCTTTTCAAGACATCTTGTGCCCTCTAGTGCACGCTACGGTCCAAAAACCTTGAAAGTAAAAGCACTCTTCCCCTTACTCTGCAACTTAGTTATGCAGTAATGACTTGTTATCCCTTCTAATTTTACAACAAAACAAAAGAGTCCACATCACAACTTTCATATGGGATACATACACTTTTTTGAAGCTGGATGTCTCTCAAAAAATCAAAACAGAATGAAAACGCCCTGTGATAAATTCTGATGGGAATTATTTATCTCGCGGAAGGTCCCTTCTTACCGTAAAATGGTAAATCTGTGACAGAACAGCAAAGAAAGTAGAAGTAGTCTGGTGGTTAAATGGTCAGTAATAGAAGATGTATCTGTATGCTCAATGTGGGAAATGACTATATAGCACACCCTACCCTGTGCATAATAGGAGATTACACGACGGGGTGGGGGTGTTTGTCTAGGGAGTGCTGCTGAACTCCCGTAACCTCAATTATTCAGCATTAGGTCCTGCTATTGATTTCCTGTTGGATCGACTTACTGAGTCTCGAGCATTGGGACAGTGACATGCTATAGCCTGAGCTGGGAGGGATGGCTGGGAATGGATGGATGGATAGAGAGATGGATGGGAGTCTGTTAGGAGAGTTAAAAGAGATAAAGATCCACATGAGCGGAGCACGGTGTAATTAAAGATAGCCCTTATCAAGGCGATGATAAATTAGGACTTCACAAATCATGGGTTAGTTGGTTTGCTAGAGGTGAAGGGGCTGGTTAGTTTGGCTTGGCAACCTCGGAGACAGAGGGCAACGTTAAATAGAGGCCAGAGGGTTCCCATGGCTTGGGCTCCCACTGAGGGCAGAACAATATTTATGTTAGAAAAGAAAAGCTTTTTGGATATGCTAGGAAAAACTTGAAGACACTTGAAGTTGTTTAGGGTTATGTTGTGTTAGTGCTTTTTCTGAGAGTATGGGGGAAGTTGTTCTCAAGCATTCATTAAGATGTTCTGCAATAACAAATACCAAACCTTGCCAAACAAAGTCAGATTCTGTGGTTCTCACACGTACGTACCGCCGTCAGCTGTAAAAAGCCCTCATGTTCTGACAACATGAGTACAACATGAAACGTGTGTTAGGATTCATTCTTCCTTCAGTCAGTCGGCTCTGGCTTTGTCTTTGCCTGCTGTAGCTGCATGGTCAGACGTGGGTCAGCTTCCAAATGAAACAGATGGTGAGAGCTGTGTTTCAGCAGCTTCTCCTTGGCCTAACCTTGAGGAGCTGCGTGGAGCTGAACAGAACACAGACCTGAGCGTAGCAAGTTAAGGGCTTGGGAATATAGAGGGGGCTAATCTGAGTACCACTAAAAATATGGCTAAAAATATGCAGATGCAAGAAAGCAGAGGGGAAAAGATGGCAGAGGCTAGAAGACGGATGCTGACTTACAGGGTATTGATTTTGTCAGATTTTAGTTTAAAAATTAGTTTGGTAAACTTCTGCTTTTAATTCATGTCTTTAAACAAGACATTGTTTTTTTTGGAATACGCAACTACATTTCAAAACCAGTGTTCTGGAATAGCTGCCTGCACATTTGCTGAGGCTTCTCTCGCTCCAGGACACAAAGATCATCTTTGGCTCAATGCACTATGGTGCATGCTGTTATTTTTTCTGTTTTTGTAGCCTTTGATGATGCATGGAAGGCAACTGTCCAATTGTTATTGAGGAGAAGGCAGCTGACCGAGAAAATCAAGAATAACTAAGAATGTACAAAATGAGGTGTGCTCAGAGAAAATGGCATTAACAGCAGGCCGAGCTTCAAGCAGACGTTCATGAAACACTTAAGCTGCTGCTTGCCAATCCCTTGGTTAACAGGATGATTCCTCAATATGGAGGAAAAAAAAGCTAAAACGATATGGTGGCATCAAAGTAAAACTAACGCATGCCATCCTGACACAACACAACACTGAATTCCACAACTTTAAACCCAATTCCTTTGCATTCATTTAGAACAGGGGTCTCAAACAAAAGGCCTAGGTGGCAACTTTTATCAACCTCTATCCTGCAACTTTTAGACATGTCCCAGCTTCAACACACCTGAATCAAATGATTGGGTCAGAGGAAATTTAACAATTAGATAAAGGTGTGTTGGACTTGGAACACATCTAAATGTTGCAGGACAGCGGTCCTCGAAGACTGGAGTTTGAGACCCTTGATTCAGAACGAGAGACATGTCGCAAGGACAAGATGTTCCACAAATGCCTCTTCATTTTTTTTGGCTTAAACCTGTGCTATATAAATTCTTAATAAGAAAGCAGAAATGGAAGTTATTTGAAAATTGGCTCGCTGGACCTCCCAACTGATTCGCCGAATAAGCTGACAAGGTGGATTGATACAGCGTAGTGTTAGAGTCCACCATGTCTGAGGATGTACTTTTGTTTCCAATAAGCTCACAGTCAGTGTGTTTACATGCAGTAAGAGAAAACAGAATTTTTGGCCTATAGATAATGTGATTAGAAAGCCAAATTTCTCTGCACGTAAACGGCATCCAAGCTAAATCGAGCCATTAGCAGCCTGGGCACTGCCACCTTCTAGAAGACCTCGGAAGTGGGAATAACAACACCGGTATGACAACAGCTCAGCGGCAACAACGAGTGTAACACACTGAAACAGTATAATGCTTACGAAATGTTCTGTGTTGCAGCGTTGTTGTCCTCCATTTCTTCACTCATTGTGCATATCCTGCTTTTACTCCGTCTGCTTCACTGCCGCCAGCATTTGTTTACTATCTCTGTGATGGTCTAGGACAACCGGAAGAATGCCAACATGAAAGGGCGCATGTCGCCACCTAGCGTCGCAAAGTTGCACTTCATCCAATAATTCGATTTTCTGTGTGACATGTAACTGGGACAAAGGCTCCCATTCTGGTTATTGCAAATAGCTCAATTTAGATGTGCATGTAAACGTACCGAATGATAGAACGGCTTTATGCTACAGATAAAGGAACTATTATTAATAATAACGTTCCAGGAGCTTACTTAAAAAAAAATTAACTAATTCTTTAAAAGTTATGTATTCTGCACCTTACTTCAGAGCAATGACATTGCCTTGAGTAAGAAAGGTTACAGGGTGTACACTTACTAGGCTGTGTGGGTTGAGGCTGCTAAGCGGGCTGAGGCTCAGTTCTTGTCACAGAGTTGTTACCTCTTAGGAATGCATCACCACCTAATCAACTCTAAACTGGCAAGGTTGATGACATGCTTAAGCAGGAAACAACAGTTTAAAGCAAAGCTTGTGTCCTCCATAGAAAACAAGTATCCATGTTTTTACCAGAATGGCATGTCAAGAAAATGTTTAGTGTTGAAGTTTTTTGGGCTTGTGTGCCTCAGGGCTTGAGGCAAGTTTTAACCGGAGTTAATGGGTATCAAAACTATTTAGGTGTTTTAACAACAGATCTCTCATGAATTGCATATGATGTTTCACTGTATTTGCCAGGGAAAACCTGGCAATTACAAGAAGTTACACCTATCGCTAAGATATCCTCAGTAAGGTCCTTGTAGACACAAGCTGTCAAGACTTGAGTTTGAAACTTTGTTTGAAACAGTTGTGAGAGTAGCAGCCTAAAGGGGAAAAAGTACATAACTTATTCCAAAAAGAGAGAAATCCAACTGTTCTGGCTCACCCTCACCCTCAAAGATTTAGCAAAACGCAAAAGAGGTTCTCGGCTGTGGGGTGAGGAGAGAGATAAAGGGAATCTGATGTTGAAGTAAAATAAAGATCAGCTCTTCAATAGATGGCAGAGCTCTGTGCCGATACGCAAAGTGGCAAGAATGCAAATCAGGTGATGGATCATGCAGTGAGACACTGTTAGAGGTAGACATGAGAGGCTCTGTTCTTTTCAACCTGTCCACCACCTTAGAATGTAAACTCACATGCTCTACTCTTGTCTGTCTAAACTTTCTCTCTCTCTTATTTCCTTTTTCCAAGATTTATTTCAACTCTGTACTGCTGCCACTGAGTATCTCAACTTTATCTCTAGAGCCTGTGATACCTCTTCACCTCATGTATTATGAAAAACCAACGCCTATCTGCATTCCCTAGATTACATATATTTTTCTCTGATATTTTAAAGTCATATATTTTAACTTATTCTATTTGGGTTAATGGTTTTCAGTTAGTTCAGTTAGGGACAAGAGTTAAAAATTAGCACTAGCTATACACTCTAAAGCGTCGCATCAGTCGGAACTTGTTTTGCGCAATGATGGATCGCGATTTCCCTGTTAAATAAATAAATTAACTGAACTGAATTGAACTAAATGTTTGAAACACAGGCCGAAATCAGGCCCCTTGGGAAAGTGTTAAAGTAACTTTGAAGGATGCAATTATGATGAAACCATGTAAAGAAAACAACAAAGACACTGGCATGATGAAGAACCATTTCTAACAAGCTTCTCAACCTAAAAACACAGCAAATAGAGATGAGATGTGGCTTAAACAAACAAGGAGCAAATTGAGGATATAGTGTTGAGAATTTAGTATTGGATGTAATATCTGACCAGAGACGGTCAGTCAATGTAGTATGAACAGGTAAGTACTAGCCCAGGGTACAAAGACCAGACTGACCAGCAGCAGTGCATGAGTGAGGCTGGGGAGCATCTTCTCCAGCGCAAGAAACATCACCACCAGCGCCCCCCCCCCCCCAGGGTTGTGTTCTCTCCCCATTCCTCCTTTCTCTTTACACCAAAGACTGTACCTCAGCGGACCAGACTATGGGTATCCTGAAATTAACACCTCTTTTAGTGGACTGATCCAGGAGAGTGAAGAGTCTGCATACAGGCAGGAGGTGGATTGAGTGGTCCACTGATGCGGTCAGAACCACCCAGAACTTAACCCACTCAAGACAGTGGAGATGATGAATGACTTCCGGAGAACACACCCCACACTCTCTCTCCTCACTATGCTGAACAATACTGTGCCTAGGCACCGCCTTTTCCCGAGATCTGAGATGGTCTTCACACATACACATTGTTCAGAAGAAGGCCCAACAGAGACAAGACTTCCTGCGGCAACTCAACAAGTACAACCTTCCACAAAGCTGCTGGTCATCTTCTACACAGCCATTATTCAGTCTGTGCCATGTTCGTCCATCACTGTGGGGTTTGGCTCATTCACAAAACAGGACAGGACCAGACTGCAATAAACTATTAGGTCTACAGAGAGGGTCATCAGGGCTAACCTTGCCTCCATCCACGCCTTGTACAGGTCTACGGTCAGGGAAAGGGCAGCTAACACCTCTGCAAACCCCACACATCCTGGACACAACTTGCTTAGACTTTTACCTTCAGGTCAGAGCTTGGATCATTATCCTGCTCAAAGAGCAATGACATCTGATTATCAGTTTTCAGGTAAAGGCCAATAGTTGTTTTTTTATTTTTTATTTATGTTTTATGTTTTCAGAAGGGAAACAGGCACTCAACACCACAGATCCTCCACAGTACTTAACAGCAGACACAAGATGCTTTCCCACATATTAACCCTTTGTTTTGTGCCACACCCACTAGAAGTGTATGTTGCTGGATAGCTAAATCTTAATTTCGTGACCAAAGCACATGGTTCCTCTTTAAGTCCCAGACTAGTTTACTTTTGTAATGGTGGGAAAACAGCTGCTTTTCCAGGTGCCCGTAGTAGCTAATGGTTGATATGAATGTTTGGTCAGTGGCCAACACTTTGAGAAGCTCATTGTCATTATAGTTCACTACAAAAATAATTCTGGTAACAGTTTCCAATGAACAGCAGCAAAATAAAATAAAAAACCTCCCACTGTGAGTAGGAGTGTTAAAAGGATAATATGGATGGAAAAGCCTTTTACCCCTACTCGCTGTGTGCTGTGGTAAAATAAACCTGGGTTCTAGAGCTGTGGCAGTTCCCGTCATTTTAAACTTTTGAATCACACCTCTGACTGTAGATATAGATGTTTAGTCAAGCAGCTACCTTTTTCTTGAAGTATTTTATCTGACTTATGAAGATGAACACACAACAGCCTTACTTAAATAGTATATTATCTTCTCTGTCAAAGAGAAATGCGCCATGTCGTGTTATACTTACACCTCAGGTCAACAAGAGTCATAAATAGTAAATAATAAAAGTTTCCCTCTCCACTCTGATCAACATAAAAAAAAACATTATAAATTACCAAAGTGCCTCAGTTACAGTCCTAAAGAAGAGTTGTCTGGGTTATTAAAAAGTGCATTATCTCTGATTTTTCTAAAATAAAAATCTAGATGTGTAATTTCATTTTTTCTTGTTGAAGACATGTCCTTGAACATTGGCTAACAATTCATTCTCAGTGTGTCGTCTCTCTTTATAAACAAAACTTTTTTAGGCCTTATCTTTGGTTAAATTTAACTTTAATGAACATCATTATTTAGTTTGTTAAAGAATTGAAAAAGTAAATAAGAGCTTAGATTATGCATCGTTTCATGACTGACCTCGGCCAAAAGTGACAACATTAGCCAGAATACCTCTATCCAAGACATGACAGGTTTCAGGCCACACTGTGCTACTTTTTGTGCACCATGCTCTGTCCTAACTCCTCTCTGCTTTGGCTCCTGTTAGCAGTCCTTCAAACCAATTAACACCTACACAGCCATTCAGCTCTGATTCCAGAAAGCTGGATGCAATTAGCAAAAGGAAACATGGACACTTAAAACAGGAAGGGGATTTAGAATACCAAACAGGGATTTGTGAACTGTGTTCATGCACCAACTAATGCAAACGGAGATTGTATTCAGGTTGGACTTCATGACTGTAAATTGACATTATAAGGCATAACCAAATTAACACCTAAAAATATGGGAACATTTTTTGGGAAAAATAAGAAAAATATAAATGGTATTTGATTCAAGCTTGGTCTTTCATACAGGTTTATATGATTTTTAAAGGCTCCCATGGGGGATAGAGGGGAAGTTAACATAGTGCACTGTGATCTTCAAAGGCTCCGCCTCATCCAGATTGAGCGACTGGCGCCACTGGTTTGGGCTATGCTCCAGTTTCTAACGCTGCCCCCTTGAGCAAGTTTGTTTTAGGTCTATGTAAAAGTGCCTATTAACACCAAACCAAGCACAAACCACGGCATGTCAGAATCTCGACCGCCGACCGAGATCTGAAAACGTGTTTCGGAAGTCCTACAGTAGCCAGCGCAGCGAGACTCCAAGTAAAATACTTTGAAAGGTATGTAAACTTTCACATGTGCTGCAAAGGCTTTTACCTCAAATGAAAGCCATTCTTTAGCGTAATGGTAAAACTGGCTTCAATTCAGACCAATTTCTCCACACATGCTTGAACAATAGTCACCTTGCACATGTCTATCGTACTAACTTCCAGAAGAGACCATTCTCTCCACACAAAGGAGTGATGAAAAAAATATTCTAATTAAACTTTAATTTTAGTTGCAATGCATCAATAATGGCATACAAAACTCTAGCATTGATCCTTTCATTGAAAATATAAAAATTAAGTAAGGCCCGTCCTGTATTAACTGTCCCAAAATCATTCTTCACTGACAAGTCAAAAGTCCTAAGAGCAAAAGACTTATGACTCTTGAAATATAAACAGACACATGCACTGTAAAAATTTAAACCTTTGTTAAACAAAAGATAAATGAGAACGTTCTCACAAATATTTTTAGAATTAATGTAAAAAGCATGGACGGGTAACGTCTCTATATTCCCATTTCATCCAGCAAGAATATACCAGCAGACATAAGACAGCCTTGAACAGGGCCCGCCTTTCCATTTCCCCCCTCTGTGTCCTGTGAATTATTCATTCCATCAGGAGGCCCATACATACAGCTTAACTATATGATGGACTAATAAGGTCTATTGATCGAATAATTGATTGCTTTATACAAGGCCTAACTGTCTGTCCACTGATCCATTTGGCCAACTCATTACTTAATATGCATTATTCAGAGACAACCGGTAACCATTGGAGACTAAAGCATCAACAGAGAAATTAATGTCAATAGGAATATAATAGCCAAGACAGGCCCACATCTAAACCTCAATAAGACTTTGGTTCAGTAAGTAGACATATAGTGACAGTGGTAGTTTAAAAGCAATACAAATGTTGGGTTTGGCTTTAGAGGTAGGCCAATATATCGGCCCACCATTAATTAGGCCAGTTATGAACCTTTGTATCAGCATAGTTAGCTAACAGTCACATTAAGGCGTATGGTGTCGGTTGAGCTGCGCAGACAGTTAGGATGTTAAATGTGATAGTAACTCAAATCAAAAATACACACAACGTAAGGTTTGAGACGATATTTGTTGGTGATTATCAGTCTGTATTGGAGAACTACTCTCCTTTAAAGCTGACGTACAGTAAGAGGCAAGCAGATGAGCAAACATTATGTGTGCAGGGCACCTAAAATATCTCCACCACCAGATCTATAGAGACAAAAAAGGAGAAAGTAGCTCCAGTTTCAGCATACTAGTTAAATGTCCTATTAAAGAGATGAGACTCTGCATGATAATGGACTCATGAGGACCAGACAAAATGTGATTTTTCCCATCTTTTTGAAGGAACTCTTATATTGCTTAAGGGGGGGGGTTGGAGATCAGAGAAAACTGTAACCATTGTAGAATAATATAGTACAGGTTTGACAGACTGGCCAATTTATTGCAGTTTCCATGGTTGTCTTTGTCTAACGTGTTCCTAGAGGAAAAAGCTGTTTGTTTTATGTACTCACAAATAGGACTATTGGCTTTGGTTTGTCCAAAGAAAAAGCCATTTTGGAAGACCTCTAATTGAAAAGATCCCAGGGCCAGTAAAGTATTGAACTGTAGACTTGATTGTAATATTGTATGTATCCTGTGCTAGTAGTTGTGTTACCTTTCTGACCGTGCAGTCTCACAGGTTCAGTACTTACGACCATACTCACTTGAGATTTTTAAACAAGTGCAAGTGTGTTTTGCTTCAGTCCTAGAAAAGGCAGTGGTTTGTGAGTTTTTCCCACAAGTCTAGAGTTAAACCAAAAACACAACTGTCTCATCTTCCCCATGGTCTTGGAGCAAACATAAGTAGTACCTCTAAAGAGAGAGCCTTACAGACAGAAAATCCAAAAAACATCTACATTGTAACTGAACAATACTGGCCTTCTGCTTTAAATATTTCTTGGGTTGCAGCTCGAGCCCACAACTTGAGCTTGGAATGTATATCCTACTTACATAGCTTCCTTTCTGTAACAAATACCTGAAGAAACACAATATTGGTCATGCAGGAAAATGATTCCCCTCTTTCTTGTACGTTAGTAATTACCACACTCTATGGTGCAATCTAATGTCTGACTAAAAAATAAAATGGGATATAAAATGATTAGCCTACTTTTCTACTGCAATCTGTTTTAAGCTGAGCTTTCAAACAGCCTTCCTTTCTGAGGCCAACCTTGTGCACTGACCATTTGACAGGGGTAAGATGTCATTCTTGGAGGGGGGGGGGCATTCTGAGAGATGGCCCTCTGAGGTTTCTGAGATCTTTCTTTGACAGCCATCGAAGAAAAATAAGTTGCAGAAAGACAAAATGTGACCCTGATGAGACTGTAGAGAACAGGGAGGTCTCCAGGGGCAGCTGGAGATAAAAGGATCAAAATTGACTTTCTGGACGAGCAGCAGCAGGAGCAGTGAGGACTGTATGTGGAATGGGTCAACAGGGGCTAACAACACAGGTTCATCTCAGGGTCACCAAAGCGAGGGCTGTTCAACGTTCACCCATTAGCTTTCCCTTGTTACATTAGCGCAAGCTTGACTTCAGCTGAAATCACATTATTACACGTTGTGCATGCAAGTTTTTCTTGAGTTGAATTTCTATCAGAAATTAAGTAAACTTAAGTTAGTGATCGGAAAACAGTCCAGTCCAGTCAGATCCACATCACCACACCATTGTGAACGTCTCATTTATTAATTGTTAGGTCCTCATGTCTGTCGGGACAAGGGCTAGCGCTTGGTCAGTAAAAACACAAGGAACTGGTGCTTAGTAAGCTCTAGCACAGGTTAAGCACTGAAACTAATTTAGCGCAAAGGGCCCCAGACAAAAAGAGTCAAACACTGATAAACTAGGACTGTTGTTGCTGTTTAGTTTCGATCTGGATGGAAAAACTGCCAAAACCAAGCTTCTGCAAACTTTACAATCCAAAGAGCCATTTTTGCCCTTAGTCCAGCTTAAGAAAACTGTCTTAGAGCCGAATATATATTGTGTTTTTTTCATCATACAGATCACTCAAAGCGCTTTACACTACAGCCACATTCAACCAGTTGCACTCACAAAAGGCACGTACCTACATTCATACATCGACATGCAGATCAGCAGGCAACCTGGGGTTAAGTGCCTTGCTCAGGGGCACATGAACATGTGAAGCTGGAATCAAACCCAAAACTCCATAACTGCAATACAGCTTCTCTGGATGTAAAATTTTCACTGCATTTATTTTTTCTTTATTAGCTGTAAGCAATTAAGTGACTAAAACCCCACCAAAAACTTTAACCTGTATCAGTCTGTGTGTAAGGAATCTATGCAGGGTTCCCATTTTACTTTTTATGAATTATTGAATTACATTCCCTTTTGGTGATACTCTATTATGATGCATAATTAAAAATGTAACCCAATTGTTTCATGATTTAGTATCATTACACTATGGTTCCTATATTTTACCTAACGTAATACAGAGGTGGGTACAAAAATTGGTGCGAAATGGTTAATCTTAAAATACATGCATATTGTAAACCTTTAAGACTAATATTCCATCCAAACAATATTTAAGGAGGCCAAGAAGAGTTCAGGTAAAATCTAGGAAATAGTTCATTGCTATTCAGTGGTTTTCCAGGACTTGCCTTCAATGATCTATGGTTAGGATCCTAAATCCTGAAAATATAATACGTGTTTTTAGTAATAATAATAATAATTAATAATACATTTGATACAAAAGCGCCTTTCAAAACACACAAGGAGACTTTACAGCAATAAGCAACACAGAAAGATAACAATGCAAGTTACAACAACATCAAAAGAAGACTCACAAAACCCAGAAGAAAGAAAACCCAAGAAACCCAAAACAAACCAGAAGAAAAACAAATACAATAAGGGAACAGAGCTCATTAACAGTAGATGATCTTTAACAGGAGGCTGTTGAGTCCAGATTTAAAACTGGACAGAGAGTCGGAGTTTCGAATGGCTGGAAGAAGAGAATTCCAGGGGTGGGGGAGCAGAGCACCTGAAAGCTCTTCTCCCCCATGGAGTTCAGAAGGAAGAGTGCAAGAGTGGGAACAATGGAAAACATCTTCTAAATGCATGGTTTATAAAGTCCATTTACTAGATTTGGCAATTAAAACTTACCCAGCACAGTCCCTCAATAGTTGGTTTCGGGGGCGGGCGGGATTTGGGGACAAATTCACATATCACTGCTGGGGTCATAGAAAAGTGACTGTTTGGCCTTTAACTGGTTCCATTGGGATAGAGTTAAATGTCCCCGCTCATTGGCAATTTACATCTTTTCTTCTAATTAGAGCGAAACAGAATGCAGGCCAGGTTTATGATCTATTTACAATTCTAATTTGGTCCACAGCTTTATATAAATAGTTTTGGCAAATGACAATACAATAGTAATTGTCAACCAAAATGGCAACAGCAGAATTGCAAATGGCAGCATACTGAAGTGAGTTCCTGCTATTCATGCCCTCACTCACTTTGTCAAAGCTTTAATGTAGTTTCCTGCCAGTCCACCATTACCAAAAACGGACATAAAAAAACAGACACACAGGACACTCTCTATAAGCACCTGGAACCATTCGCCCGTACCTGTATCTTTTTATGAGGCAGGTTATTCTCGGTCTACCAGGGTCAATTATGACGCCAGGTCAGGGTTTGTCACTAATGGGCTTGCGTGAGTGGTAGGGAAACCAGAGCTGTGAATCCCCCAGAGAGGCATCAGTCTGAAGGACCCAAGTCTCTAATTGGGGTGGTTCGTCTACATAAATGACAGATTATGACCTATAAATGAGAATTTATGTGACCATTAGATGTGCCGGGTGATCCCGACAGAGATGGAAAAGGTGCTCATTAGCTATGCATTCACCATGCCTTGGCTCTGCCTAATTAGCCTGATAATATGCAGGCTCCAGACATTTTCTTGTTTTCCGCCCTCAAACATGCAGTCTTGTTATTTTTTGTTGTTGTGTGCACGTTCAGCCACAACCACACGTCCATTTGTGTTCTTTGCATTTTAATTGCATTTATATCTTAAAAGGTCAACACCAGGCAATAAGTGAATGTAGTGCGATCATGCTGGGGGGAGTTAATGTATGAGAAAAGTGTTGCAACAACTTCATACAACACGGCTATACCAGTAAGAAATGATAAATATAATTTTTACATAGTCCTTGAAAAAACTCCAGCCTAATACATCTGTGAGGGAGAAAAAAAAAAGAAAAGAAAAGAAAAACCATTAGAGTTATCCAAAAGTCTTCAAATGAACGGTAATATCCCGGAGATTGATCGGTGAGATTAGGGATTTGACAGCAGACTCAAATATTTGCACTTGGAGTGGAAGTATTAGAGCTGTGATATTGAGAGGTGGTGGTGGGAGAGGGGCATCATGGGAGGAGGGGACGGAGATAACTTAAAGTGAGACAGAGAAAAGAGTCTGGGACTGCATGTTTTTACTACACCTGAAGAAACCATATTTTGATCATTCAATCATCTGAAGTCTACTGTATTGACTCAAGTTTTTGCTTTATGTTAAATCAACTCAATGTGTTAACAAATAATTTAATAATTTTATTTTCTTTGTCACTAGAGTGATTTTAGTAAATGTCCTAAAAATCTCAACTGAAAGATGTGTTTTCTAAAGCTGCTACCAAACCATTTTATATCATGGCATGTATACTAGTTACAGAAACACACATTATGTAGATCTACACATGAAAAAAAACAAAAAAACATAATTTTTAATACCTCTTTCAAGTATGCATATTGCTGCGGCGCTTTTCTATATAGTTTATATATTTTCAACATGTCCAAAAATAAGTAGGAGCCTATTTTAGCTGGTGATCAAACTGTGAATGCTTTGGTATCAGATGCATATAGCTAATGATGGAGTGTTCTTTATTTAAGGCCGTGTGTATTTCTAAGCCATTTAAATGCATGGCCGTTGATGAACAGAGCATAAAACATTTTTCTGCACTAACTAGGGTGAGAAAGGTCTTGATTTAAATGTTTTTAGAAGTTACTCCTTTCTGCAAGGATCTGATGAGAAACCAAAATAAACAATCATCTAAGTCCTTTTCTAAAAGCAGCAACATGCAATAAATCATACAAATTATCTCAAAATAATACATTATTGAGTTCCAAGGTACGAGCATCCTTTCTTTCATATTGTTCTTCTCTTCCTTTCACTTGCTTCCCTTGTCTGTTGTCATCGCTTCGCTGTCTTCCTACGGAGCTCCAGTTGGACATGGGGCAGCAGCATAACATGGAAGCAGTGACCGTGGAGGCTGCAACATCAGGCCAAGCAAGCCTATTAGCACTCTCTGCTGCTGATCCCCCCCCCCTCTCTCCTTATATCAAATACACAAAGAATCATGGTGGTCCTCCAAGAATCATTGAACACTGCTTGTTTGAAGGAGGAAGGAAGGACAGAAGGGGCCCCAAATAAAAGCTTCTGACAAGAACGACTGGATGAGAGTGAAGGCAAGCCATCTCCCAGTCGAAATGAAAACAAGCAGAAGAAATTGGGAAGGACAAGAAGCTTGTGAGTGCATGGGTTCTAAAGAGAGGATGAGCAAACCCCTAAAGCTGCTTCTCAAGAAATAATTAACAACTCCGACGGGATGCGTATGAGTTTTCACAGTGCTGGAGAAAAGTTGACATTCGCTCATAATGGACATGATCGTCATTAGTTTTGGGCCTTCGGAGAAGTAACGTTGAATGCATCTTTCACAGCTTTTCAATAACACAACAAACAACTTCAATGAACTTTAAAACCGGAACCAAGGGTAGAATGGATTTTATGTGAGCCTCTGAGGGTCAAAAGTTTCACCACTAGCCATCAACACGCTACTGGAATCTCGATCAAAAGGTTTGAAGTTGGGGCCATTGCAGAACCTCAATGCAATCAAGATTTATCCATTACAAACACAGGTTGGTGTGTGATTGGGGCCATTGTCCCGTTGGAACACCCTGTTGAATTGAAGTTTTAACATTCTACTACCACTGGACACAAAACAGATGATGCTATCACCACCATGTTTGACAGTTCTACAGAAGGCATTTAAATGAACCTAAAGATGTTTATATTTGCAAAACTTGCTTCGCTGTGGACACGGAAACCTTGCATTCCAGCGTCTTAAACTTTACAGTAGCCTTCAGCTTGGGTGATTACCAGGTCGTCCTTTAAGATACTTGAATTTCCCTTAATCTTAAGTCGGAAGTTGGGATCAGATGGTTGGAACTTGGACGCATTTGGTTGTTCCCATAGGAAAATGACCCCAACCCACACATCACAAATGGTTTTGTAATGGATAAACCACTCTAACATCAAGCTTTCAGAATGGCGCTGACCTCAACCAAATTGTATGAAATGTCCTTAAGAGCTGAATAGATGGCTGTAAACCAACCAGTTTAAATAAACTCTGCCTTTTCTGAAAAGAAGACTGACTATTTTTGCTGTCTGATCATTCCATACTGGTGAAAAAAATACTTTAAATGCACCATTAAATGACTAAATTAATGTGGCATTCATAGCAATAATGTGTGTAAGAAAATGTATCAAAATTATCATCTGGAATAAGTAAACAGTGATTCGACAAATAAGGCAGTGGAAGAAAAAAAACTTGAAAAAGCTCACAGCCTCAGATACATTCAGTGAAAGTACAAGATAAAACAATCATAAGTATTGACCTTTTCTTTATACATAAAGTTAAGCAAGACTGATACGAGTAGGCTTTTATTATAGTTATCAGTCCTGAAACTTTTAATGAGTTCACCAGAAAAAAATGCCGCAGCAGGATCCGTACATAGATCACGTCTCGACATAATGCATCAGAAATCAATTTTCAATCTTGACCGGCTTTAAATCTTCAAAGTCTTACCAAACAGAGGAAGTAGAGGAGCACAACAGGGCACAGTAATACTTATCACACACACACACACACGCAAATCATCAGTAATACTATTGGCAGCTAAGCCGTGAGAGGACGATGGAGTGGTTGTCTTGGAAACGGAGACTGGCACTGGTTAAAAGGGGGGGGGGGGGTGACCACAAGAGCAAAGACCACAATGCGAGGATAGACAGGAAAAGAAAGAGTCATTGGTGGTGATTATAGATAGGTTTATCCTTCAATACTAAAGTCATTCTTTTTTAAAGGTATCAGGCAAAACAAACATTTACACAAGTTTACTTTTGCTATTTTCAGTCAGAACTTCTTCTTATACATATGGTAAAAAAAAACAGACAGAGAAATGGAGACTGACAGACTGACAGCAACCCCCTCTCTGTATTCCTTTTCTTCACAGTTTTTTTTTTTTTAACCAGCCGTCTTCCTTCAGTGGGTTCATAGCCCTTTGGTGATGGTTCTTGGCCTGCTTCCCTCAGCCTCTGTCTCTCTCTCTCCCTCTCTCTCTCTCTCTATCCTCCCCCTCTCAATCCCATCTTTCCCAAAGCCAGCCTCCCTCATACAGAGAGGAGAAGACAAGTATCTAGGCAACACAGCATCACTTACTGGGAAAGAAGAGGAGAGGAAAAGACAGGGGTAAAAACTGCACTGTGATGGAACAAGGAATACAGATGAGACCCAGAATACTAAGGACTGAGTCAGAAGAAAGGTGAGAGAAAACAAAACCAGTGGGGGAAAAAAAGTGAAGGTTGCAGAAAAAGTGAGATAGGATTAAAATGAATAATTCAAAAACCAAAATCCGTGTTCAGTGAGGTGAAATAAAACATGCTATGTAGGGGTGTAACAAATCATGCAGCTCAGAGGACAAGACGATACACGTGATTTAGGCAGCATGTTTGGGAAAACTAAGAATCCTCCTTTTTTTCACAATTGGAGAAAACATTTCAAAAATTCCAAACTGTGTTTCAAAGAATCTGTAATCAGCGTAGTATATTCCCATGTGGGTTTGACCAGTCCAGAGTTATATTTTGTGTTGCTTGACTAAGCCTAAGTTAGTACTTATATCAAATTCCCTGCAATGTTTTGTTCCTGGCCAAATTCGTTCTCTGAAGCCATTAATACCTACATTTGAACTTGACATACAAAGCAATGGGCTGTCCTAAGAGAACACTGTATTTCTCAAGGTGTGCTTCTTTTGGATCTCAGTTCAGCAGTTGAGAAATACTGGTGGATACGTCAAAGGAATATATTAAAGAATGGCAGAAATGTGCATGGAAAATTGGAAATTATGTTAATTTCTGTGTTTCTTGGGGTCTTTGTAGGGTTTTTGCATAGGGGGGCAAGCTGCAGAGCAGATAAGGTTCCAGAAAACAGGGTTTGCCTCAGCTCTCTGAACCCCTGAGGACATCCGGTTTGATGATAGAAGAAGGAAGGACCGGAGAGAGCAGAGACACCATTGATGCTGTGTTTACTTTCTTCTGCTTTTCAATTCGGCCAAGAAAATAAAGTTTCATTTACTCTTTCCAAACAGGCCGATGATAGTAAGGATCCCAGCATGCCAAAATAAATTCATGCAGAATTCTTCACACTGAATTGCTTATTAATCCTTTTAACATTGTGCTGCTGGTATCTTGCCTGTGCAGTCATAAGACTTCATGGAGAATGGTATTTTATAAGGCCCTGGTAGCTCATCAAATCCCTAGAATCCACGACATGAAAAACCTGTTTGAAATACAATAAATGAGAGGTTCTGGTACAATGCATGACCAGGTTTGATCAGTATTATTTAGCATCTGCAATAACACTGACGGCAGGCCTATCCTAAACCACTTCAGGCAAAGCCAATTTAAGTTAGCCAGATTACGGATTTTACCAGCAGTTGAAAAAGTATATACAGATTCGGGCTGTAGTTGTAAAATAATTCAATAAAGAGCTGTTTTAAAACGCTCCGCTGTCTTGGCCATTTCTAGGCAACGTCTCCAAAAATCCAGCCACAGAAAGAGCTGACCTCTTTTTAGGTCCCAGACTGCTTTCCTCAAACTCTCTTTTTTGATTACAGGACGGGAAACAAAGAACCAAACCATTACGAACACAACTCTCCACAAGAAAAGGAGGTGGATGCAGGTCATGTCCTATCTCTGTCAATTTAAGTCTAAAATCTTCCCTCCCTGTGGAGCACCTGAAGCAAAACAAGGAGAGTATAACTCTATGAAACCACAGTTTGTGTTCACTCCAGGTGAAATTGCATGTCACATCCATTCAGTTATCGCAAAGGAGCAGCATAAATCCTTATCCTCAGTGTCAAAGCTGCCAACACCAAACCTCAGAGGACCCAACGCACTTGTGATTGAAGTCTGCTGTTTTTCTGTGTATGACAGCAGCAGAATGAGACTGGTTCGCTCAGTTACTGAACCGACGACCAGGCCGCGTGCTCCCAATGAGCAGATTTTATTTGCCCCTATTACTCCGTCAGCCGGTGTGGGGCAGTGACTGTGTGTCTGACTGGGCGATAAGCCCACTGTCAATGTCACTTTCGTCAGAAAAAGCTCATTGTTACTCGTATTTTCCTTTGGTTCTATTCTCCCCTCTTTTTTGTCACTATAGGCCTGTCTTGGTGAAGCCGTCCAACTCTTAATCTAAGAAGTAATAAATCAAGGACCTTATAATCCAGGAGCTTTTGTCCCTGCTTCAAAAATCTGGATATACTATTTTGGAATAAAACTTTGATACACCAAACCCTGAGATTCGGTATAGTCCGATTTAAAAAAATAACACTAGTACTAAGAAGGTGAAGCTCATTTTCTAAATTTTACTGAAAACTCAGATGGCGATTGTAACTAAACAAGTTTTAGCTTGATTGAGCTGAACAATGACAGGCCAGTCAGCAACTCAAAAACGCAATCTCTGGGCTAACAACACTCTTCAGTGTGGAAGTTGGTACTGTGAGTACTCAGGTGGGTTTTCTTTTAAGTCTGAGAAAGCACAAAGCATATGTAAGCTATTTAAAATGGATTTAAATAACTTACACCTTTCTAGAGATAAAGGCTAACTGGTCAATCAGGCTACTTAAAAGGAGAGTGACAGGAAGGCCAAACAACTTACAATAAATCTGTCTGTTAGACATTAAGCATGTTTCTGTCATGGAACATGCAGGATTTGGACATATTGACAGCATTTTAGAAATCTAAGAGTTAAAGTAAGGGTCTACATTCTCTAGGGTGGGGAATACACTGGGAAACTCCCATAATGCTAACCTTGCTAATCGCCAACAGCCTATAAGATGCGAAAGACATCCTGAAATGTCCCCTCGGTAAACATGTCTGTTATTTTCCTCCTCTATCACTTATTCTTTCTGCTTCTACAATAAATAATTTATGGCTGCTTGCAGTAGAAAGGCTGGAAGAGAACTAATATTTTGTACACTGTTATGGCTCATGATGATAAAACTAGGGTGGTGCATGGCGTAGCTATGGAGTGGGGGACATAGCTAGAAGGGTTCTCAAGGATTACTCTATGTGTTCCTCTATGTAGCACTACATAAAATATTCCAAAGAAAATGCATCCTGGGAAGCTGCAATACCTAGGTGAAATGCTACTTGACTTGCTATTGGCTGGTGTCTGCAAAACAGCCAATCCAGGAGTGGCATTTATTTCCCCTAGCGCTCTAGAGCGGAAATAAGGAAGATTGTAAACATGAACCTCTAAGGTAGTGCTGAGAAGGTGTTCACTAAGTATATTAATGCATGTTAAGGTATACATGTTGTGCGAACTACTAATATAGGCCATTATAAGCTTTTAGAGAAGGTCTCAACTATTTCCAGATTATAACTATTTGCGGCTGTGGTCCCTAATCCCCGCGAATACCTGGGGTCCACCATAGTGCATTCAAGAACAAGAAGCCATTTAACCAGAGTGCCAGTAAAAATAATAGTAAATATTTGCTTTCTTTCCCTCTAAATATAAAGAGAGAAACACTGAACGACTCAACCTTTTCGCTCTGCAAAATGTGCCTCTTACATAAATGAGCTGTGGTAATGTTTCAGTGCTTTTCTTATTCCATCCCATCCCCTCTGATCATCAGTCTCTGTCCAGCTCCATTAGAGCGGTTTCATATTGGAGAATAACAATATCACAGTCACTGTGCGGCTCACCGCACTGCCTCAGGCCTAATCAATCTACGGCTTGTCGCTCCATAGATGGACTGATCGGGTGGCATTATTCTGCAGTCAATTACCTCCAGTGAGAAAGGCAAAAAGAAGAATGACAATAGACTCTGATGAATGCCACTCAGGGCTCAATTAAACTCATCGAGACACCATCCAAAGCTGGCACTAAGACAATTGGGGAGTCTAATAGGTACCTATATGAGCTCTTCTCCGCCAACCAGCTATTTATTACTGAGGGAGGCAGTACTATTTACCTGTGATGTGGTGGCTTGCATAAGCGCTGGATAGTGATGCTCGGTTGACTGCAAGTATGTGTGTGCCCGTGCGTGTATGTCAGCAGTAGGTAGTGTTGTTTAAAAGCTGGTGAACGTATTGGAGGAATGAGAAAGTCCTGGGCACAATTTTTTCAATAAAACTGCCCTCGTAAATGTAAAGATGTACAGAAGAGCAATCACAGACATGCCGAGTGTTTTTATACCACAATTATGATAACACCACTGTGCCTACTTGCACAAGCTATATAAATCTTACTGAAAGGAGAAACTACATATTATGCCTTTGCTAAATTAAAGGAAGTTCTACTAACTATAGGATCAAATGGTAACTCTTATTAAACTTAGGAATGTATCTAATTTGTAAAGTTCACTGCTTTTACAGTTAAGTTTCCTTAAGCCAATTTTCTTGGTTTTACTACAGTCTGGTTCAGTCAGGTAACTCAGGATTACATATAACAAGAGTTACGTTCCCTAAACAGAAACTGTCAGCTAAAAACCCAAATGACTCTTGTTGGCATGATAACATTTCATATTGATTTTCCTTCTCCAATTGGTAGTTGATTTTAGAATTGTACCATTTCATCAAGGAATGCTTTGTCTTCTAGTTAACATAACAGAGTAAGAGAGTTTGTATTGAATTTGTCAATATCAATCAATCAATCAAACTTTGTTTATAGAGAACTTTTCATACAGTCAGGTGCAACACAAAGAGCTACACGGGTTAAAAACAGAAGGACAGACATAAAACTACTACTACACACACACACACGCACGCAAACACACACACACACACACACACACACATAGCATTCCGTTAAATTAAGAAACAAAACAAATAATGATATATGTAATAAAACATTTACTAACTAAATAACTAACTAAATAAAAACATTAAAGTTAAGTCCTCAAAAATACCTCGTAAACATACAATAACCTGCATAGCAAGAATAATATCTAGAATTACAAAGATCAATATTATAAAAATATGTGACAGTACTTCTGATAGCTTAAACACCAATACAGTAATAAGATAAAATACTGTATAGTAAACTTAATGTTGCCAATAAGTTGGGTAAATTAGATATATTATTTTCTACTTTACCTCTGAATGTGAGCTGCATATTCTTAACACTTTGTGAACATAATGGTGGGTCCTGGGAGAGCTGGTTTGAAAACAAAACTGAAAAGAAGGTTCTTGGATCTGAATAATCAGATCTTAACCCATTAACATTTTTGTGACACCCTTTCTATATACATAAATATACATATATTACACGTCACTGGGAAGCTACAATTCTTGAGATTCCAAAGATATATGCCAATCAAATATACAGTCATAACTGTACACACAGTAAACACTTTTGTTAAACCACTTGGAAATGCTCAATTATGTCCAACAGAGCCCTCTTTAACAAAAATTGTCTTTTTACATCAACAAGGGTCTAATTGATGTACTCCAATAAAATAGTTAGTCAACGAGTCTTATGTCCACAATCCAACATAATCTGTTGCTGAAAACGTTAGAAACTTGCTTCAGGTGTGTCTATTTCTCACAAAGTTTTCATCGTTGCTTCCGTTAGCAAGCTCTTTTTTTTAAGCGTTTCAGGTAAAGATTGAAGGAAATTGAAGGAATTATTTTTGAAAACTATGAATGCCTTACTTTCTTGACGGCTTGATTTCAGAAGATCAGATCAGAGTCATACCAAGATCTGTGCAGGAATATCACTTTGAACAGCCATAACATCTTCAGCCACTTCAGAGGTAAATTTGCAATTCCAAAGAGTTCTTATATCGTGATTTCCTAGACTTTAAAAGCATTGGACGTTTAAAAAAAAAGGACACAGCAATGATCGGAGATGAGAAAGAGCTGATAAACCATAGGTTAAAACAACATCTAAGATTTGGAATGTCAGAGGATCCTAAAACCCCAGTTTACATTGAATTTGACATTCAGGACCTCGCAGATGTTTCCCTTGAATTTTTTTTTAACCCATTTGTCAAACCTTAGCCAAAAATTCCAAAGTTCAATTCGGGACATGCAGTGTCCTTTGCTTGTTGCAAATGAAAATGTAGCGTTCACGTGTATTCTGCCCCTTTTAATCTGAAACACCTAAATAGAATGCAGTGTAACTGAATGTCTTCAGAAGTTGCCTGGTAAGTACGTAGAGGTCACCCGTGTGGAACATGAACTGTATAAATGTGGCTGTTGTATGAAGGCCTCAGAGGTTTGTTGGAGAATATAAGAAAACAAGCAGCATTGTGAAGAAAGTTTTGGACTTTGGAGGAGCTGTAGAGTTCCACAGCTCAGATGAGATACTCTTTTAAAATCACCCTGAACACACCATCCCCACACGGAAACATGATGGTGGCAGCATCATGCGATGGAAATATGTTTGGACATACAAGGCAATACTTGAACAAAATATAGTATAGCCTGCAGAAAACATTTGAAAGGTATTTTTGCTCTTCCTTCTACTTCACAATTATGAAGTGCTTTGTGTTAGTCTATTGCAACAGTTTTTTTTTCTCATAAATTATTAAAAGTTTCGACTATAAAATGCCAAAAAATGAAAAAGTTGTCTGAAAGGGACTGTCTAAGCGAAGCTAGACCTCCTGAAATGTTCCCAGATAATTCAATAAATCTCAGCGAGCCAACAAGAATGTATGAAAAGCATATTTCATTACATGTCCAAACAGTTTGGATAATAACCTAAGGAAGTGAAGTGAAAGCAGTTTCCCAGAGTTGAAAACTCCCTGGATCTGGAAAATGGGGGCGGTGATATTTTCTTAAGTGGGCCTCGGGGAAAGCTTTTGAAACCACACTTGATGTAGGATTTTATTTGGCTTGGAATTAAAGCCCTCCCTAGAGATCCCCTCCACCTATAGACTGGTTAACATTGCGTGACACGCGCGCTACACTTACACACACACACACACACACACACACACACACACACACACACACACACACACACACACACACACACACACACACACACACACACACACACACACACACACACACACACGCACGCACTCTGTTAAGTAGGTTATGATTTATTTCTTTGTCATTATCTGGCTATAAAACAAAGTCATTTGGAAGAACTGTGGGCTTTCCTCCACTTTCTCTAGGCTGTGCACTAAATCATTCATGGATGTTAAACAGTACACATGTATTCAAAGTGTGACACTTAATGATGAACACACGCACGCACAGGGATAAACCCTCACAGCCGGTGCTTTCACATAATGTCATTCCAGCTCTAACCTGACATTTCCTCCTGGATTGTTACTTTTTAAATGGACCTGTAAATAACTAGCAGCACAAAGAAAGGCCTGCAGCAAGACAGTTAATGAATTCAATTAGTCAATGTCAGGCGGATTAAGAGGTCTGAAAAGGAGCATTGTCACTGAGTAGATAGACAATGTGCATGTGTGCGTGCACGTGTGTGAGTGACAGAGAGGCAGAATCAATGGCTCTGTCATGCAGCCAAGCCAGGCCTCGCTCTCGCAGCCTCCTGTCCCATTCATCACCAAGGACCAATAGCAGGCCATCCAGGGACCCCATGCGTTCGTTCCGAACTGTTAGCATGTGTCTGCATCATGCTGGGAGTATTTAGCTGCTTTTATTATTTGCAACTTGATGTTCGAGTGGGTGGAAGACTGTGTGTCGGCATACCAGACGCCGATTATACCTCTCAGTCCCGACACGGAATGTATCTCAGAAGCCGCCTATATTGCCTCTTATCGCAACAGAAGGCTGAATGTTTCCTCAATTAGGGGTAACCTTTATGCTGAAGGCTTCACATCCAACAAAAGCTTCAGGTTTGTTTATATACCGTCTACAACAATCGAAATTGGACACGGCACTTGTAGCTGTCAGAAGGAGAATCCAAATATTGAGGGGTTTTTTCACAGTGGGTCTAAAGGGGGAGCTGACCTTTTTACTAACGTATCCGAGTAAACCAAGAAAGCTAACTTAATGAACTTGCAACACTCACACTGAGGTTTTCTGATCAGATGGTGCCAACGGAAGGCAAGCGGTAATGCTCGTCAACCCTGCAGACGCAGTGTTCAAGTGAAGATTTTATCATTCTAAAAATTAAGTATACCACTACAGTACGTCCGTCCGTCCATCCGTCCGTCCATCCATCCATCCATCCATCCATCCATCCATCCATTGATCTTTCCGTCCATCCATCCCCACTTGTCCATGCAGGGTCATTAGTACCCATTTCCATTTGGCGAGAGAGGTAGGGTACACCAAGGTTGCACAATATATCGCAAATATATATGGTCATCGCAATGTCAGTCTGTGTAATATTCAGATCGCAAAGGACTGTTTAAAGTGCATTAATTGTTGCCCAATATATTCCAGGTGTTATGAACTTGCATTTTACATGCTAATGTCATATTTACCCAGTTCAACAGAGTCTCATGGCAGCAGATGCTCACACTGGACACAAATGGCATTATCCAAAACGCTAAAGGTCACAGACTGATGAAAACACAGATGAGGAAGAGAGGAAAGAAGAAAATACAAATTTATTACGACTGATATCATCCTTGGAATACTTAGTAATATTATCACCATCTAACAGCATTTCAATACAGAAATGGTGGAATTGGAGAGTGGGCACAGTTTAATTGGCTGAGCCTAAAAGCAATTGCTGAGAATAGGTTATTGATTGCTGAGAAACGTATTTGTGAACAAACCGAGCTCAAACACAAAGATTAAACACATTGCATCAGATTGTAGCTATGGTAACACAACAATCAAACTATGAAGAATATTCTTTGGACTTTTACAAAGCAAATGTGCCAGTTTCTTTAAATCTTAAATAAAATTTAAAACCATTTAAAATATTTTAATTGATCTATGCTGAAACCATTAATATTATTTTGGCCCTAAAGGTCTTTTGGGCCAAAAGCAGCTGCTTAGTTCCCTTTTACCGGCTCTGCGTGCCGCCATAGGGTACACCCTGTGCAGGTCACTAGTCCATTGTATGGCAACAGAGAGACATACAGGACATGCACACAATCATTCATACCTAAGGGCAATTTAGAGTAACCAGTTAATCTAGCAGTCAGGTTTTTGGTCTGTGAGATGAAGCTGGAGTACCAGGAGATTACCCACACATGCACAGGGAGAACATCAAGAAAGACCTCATGCTGGGATTGGAACCCAGTACCCTCTTGCAGCAAGTTAACTATGATACCACTGCTCCACAGTGCATCCCCTGTATTATATCTTATTAGGGGTGTAACGGTACATGTACTGTATGCACTGAGATGGACTGGCGACTTGTCCAGGGTGTGCCCTGCTTCTCGCCCAATGACTGCTGGAGATAGGCACCAGCCCCCCTCCAACCCTGCTTAGGATAGACGGTATAGATGATGGATGGACGGTACATATATTCATGTTTTGATTTTTCGGTACGGCCCTGTCAGCTGGGACACTAGATGGTTGAAATATCAAAACCACTCCAAAAGGGATTAGGCATGTTTTATCCTCAAATATGAACAACGTCTTATTTAAACAATTCTAAGCATTAACACGGTTTTCAAGTGGTTATATTGTTTTCTACTCTGGCAATGTCTGCTTGTACTATTTTATTAATAAAAAATGTAAAAAATCCAATCAAATCTCCAGTCAGTTCTATCCTATTTTAAGGTATAGAACATATTAAATCAAAATAATTTCAGGAAATGAAAGGCAGGATTTCAGGAAAAAAAAGGGTCCTTTGTTTAATGCTAATCAAAGTAAAAAAAAAATGGAAAAAAAGTCTTATACACATTTGTATTTCTTTTCTTGATTAAAGTGTACCGAAAACATTATGAACCGTGACTTTAAAACACCAAGTACATACTGTGATTTTTTTTGTGTACCATTACATCCCTATATAACATGGTGATAGTATATTGTGTAAAAATGTGGCAAACCTCAATAATGTATAATACAGCTATACCAGCCATGTTTATTTGCTTTCTCTGAATATGGATATAGAACAGAGGAAGAGAAGATATTTTACACACCATGTTAGGGAACTCTTTGCTTTGTTTCTGCGCTCTGAGGAGTGCCGAAGAGCTCGACAGTTGTGACTTGAGTGCATTCGCTCAAGATGCGTTTGCTTTCATCTGCTGTCCATCTGCTCTTCGACAGGAGCCGCAGCTCGAACGGAGTCGGTAAGCTACAGTGCAACATCTTCCTCTTGATGTGTCAGCTTGTGGAGGAGAGATAAATCAATCCTCTGTGAGTGGACAAAGAGCAGACAGGAAGAGGCCACTTGCTCTGCCCCGAGGGCCCACTGATGCTACACTATGTTTATCTCTATGGAGGGCTGCTCCTTTCACCCCCCCCCCACACACACACACACTTACACACATGCATACACAGGCTCGAACATGGACCAGGACCAAGCCCTGATTGCATCTGGCATGTCTTCCTCACGACCTGCTCAGCTCTTCAGGGGCCTCCATAGAGTCCATCCGTCCACCCCCATACTAGTCCCCCCCCCATCTGTGGCCAAATTTAATTTGGAGGTGCAGAGGACTGATAAAGCCAGGAAACAAGGAGACAGCATAAAGAAATAAAGGAGGAGGGAAGGAACTTGATATCCTTCCTATTACCCCCTTTCACCTCCCCCCTCTCCCATTCTCTACCTTTTCTACACCCTCCACCCCTAGTCTATTAGATCCATGCATTTACAGACAAAGACCTAATTTTCCCCCTCCTCTCTGTCACCCACAGATGGCAGAAGATAAGCAGGATAAAGGAAGATGAGCATCAGCATGCATCTCAGGGCAGAAACATTACCTGTTGAATGTTTTTGAGTTCCTCTTGTCACATATTTATAGAGCAATGGCAGTTTTAAATGTGAGATTTGGCAGAAATGTGGGTTTCCTTTTCTGATTCTGCTCCTCGAAAGACTCACGTTTCTGATTTACATCGCTGTAAAGCTGGTTACAGTTTCTTGTCTACTGTAGAACAAAAAAGGAAAAACTGATTTATCATTTAAGGCTATCATGATGTGGAAAATTCCAAATAATCACAACATAATAGACATTATAGCATTTAGCCACAGTTAGCCACTAAAACCAAAGTACTGTGGAGCGATAAATGGCAGTGTGTTCAAAACTTAAGTGAAGGGGTAACTGAGCATGAATTGTGGCCCCTGTGTCTCCAAGGGGTGATGCGTGAGCAGACAGATGTTGGTTACAGTCTGTCTGAATGGTCTTTATTAAATTAGCCATGGACTGGAGTGAACATTATGGAGCTGGAGGTTTATACAGGTCAGTGCTCCCCCACAGCCCTGCAGCCATAAGACCTCTGAGCCACCTGCAGCTGGGAGATCCAAGCTGAACCCTGAGCAACGATGCTGACTGTGTTTGTGTGTGTGTGTGTGTGTGTGTGTGTGTGTGTGTGTGTACATGTATAGCTATACTTGTGAGGACCAACCTTTGACAGCCCACCACCCTTGTGTGGGCATTTGTAGTTGTGAGGACATTTTGCCTGGTCCCCACAATGTTTAACTAGCTATTAAACTCTACTAGTTAGGTTTAGAGGTATGGTGTGAATTAGGTTTAGGTTAAGGTTAGGGTTAGGCATGTATCAGTAATGGTTAGGTTTAGGGAAAGTGTCTGGGTTAGGCATAGTAAAATCAATGGAAGTCAATACAATGTCAACACAAGGATAGCAAGACGTGCGTTTGTGCATGTGTGTGTGTTTAGGTGTGCGTGTGTGTGTGTGTGTTTAGGTGTGTGTGTGTGTGTGTGTGTGTGTGTGTGTGTGTGGGTGTGTGTATGTGTGTGTGTTAAAAACAGAAGAGAGACAAAAAAAAGACTCCCCCAACTAGACAGCAGATGGATTTTCTCGACCAGGTTCTACACGCTTCACTGAACACTAACGCAAAAAAACATGATGCCAAGACAGGTCAGATAGGTGAGTATTACACAGTACCTTATAAAGTATTCATATCCTCTTGAACGGTTTTCATATTTTGTCAAGTGACAGAAACAAGCTTCGTGTATTGGGATTTTATGCAACAAGTCATCAGAAAGCAGCACATAATTGAAAAAAATGACAAAGCGCTTCACACTACAATTAGTCATTCACCCATTCACAAGCTGATGTAAGATACATTGTAGCCACAGCTGCCCTGGGGCAGACTGACAGAAGCGAGGCTGTCATACAGTAGGTACCACCCATTGACGGGTGGGTCCAAGGCGGGTGAAGTGTCCCAAGGACACAATGACTGAGACAGACAGAGCGGGCAACAGCGGTTGGTACAGGTACAGGACAAACCCCTACCTCCTGACACACAGTCGCCCCTACTGTACCCAAGAGATGTTAGTGAACATAATCCATCTCCTTAGGCACTATTCAGAGCATTAATCAGAGTAACAACCAAGAGGCCCATGGTAACTCTAGAGGAGGTTCTAAAACGTTTTCCTCTAAATGAAAACCCCAGTGGGTCGTGGCAGACTGCTGTAACGAGCCAGGTTCTGCTGGAGGTTTCTTCCTGTTAAAAAGGAGTTTTTCCTCTCCATTGTCACTACTTGCTTGCTCAGTCTGAGGGATTGCTGTGAAGTCAACGCCACAACAATGAATGCTGCAAGTCAAGGAGTTTTTTCTTTTTATTTTCTTAGGTTGATTGGAATGTCTGTATGACTGAATTGAATTATCTTGTAAAGTGCCTTGAGATGACGTGTTGTAATTTGGCGCTATATAAATAAACTGAATTTAACTGAATTGAATATTTATGTGTAAAGTATTGAGGAATGTTGTTCTGTTCCATTAACACAGCTCATCCTGTTTCCACCCGCGGGCAAATGGTAACGCTGCAGACACACGCCCATTGTCGTCGATTCCACAGGTGGCCAGCCTAATCTCTTTTGTTAGGAAAATCAATAGAATAGGACTGTCCCATGTGATGCTGTATTGAATTTTACGAGACACAAATGATTGTGGCTACTCTTCTCTCTCCTGTCTCTAACTCTTCTCTTCTCTCTTGCTTTCTCTGTCAGATGTTTAGTTACTTCCCTGCCTCCTTTAGTGATAATGGTAACTGTAATAAATGTAATATTTTTGTAGCTTTGGAGGCGAGGGTATCAGAATTAGAAGCACAGCTCCGTGCTGTTGAAAAACCAGCTGATAGCCGAAGCCCATTAGCCAGCGCGGGGCCAACAAGGATAGAACCCCCTAGCCGTCCTCCGGTAGAGCCCGTGCAGCCGGGACCTCAGGCTGGTTGGGTGACTGTACGTAGGAAGCATAGTTCTAGGACCCAGCCCCCGGGCCACCACCAACCGGTCCACGTTTCTAACAGATTTTCCCCGCTCAGCGACACACCCGCTGAGAAGCCGACCCTGGTAATTGGCAGCTCCATAGTCAGAAACGTGGCATTAGAGACACCATTGACCATAGTCAAATGTTTGCCAGGGGCCAGAACGGGCGACATCAAATCCTACCTGAAACTGCTGGCTAAAGATAAGCGTAAATACAGTAAGATTGTTATTCACGCTGGCGGTAATGACACCCGGTTACGCCAATCGGAGGTCACTAAAATTAGTGTTGCTTCGGTGTGTAAGTTTGCCAAAACAATGTCAGACTCTGTAATCTTTTCTGGTCCCCTGCCTGATCGGACCAGTGACGACATGTTTAGCCGTATGCTGTCATTCCATCAATGGTTGTCTAGGTGGTGTCCTGCAAACGATGTGGGCTACACTGATAACTGGAGAACATTTTGGGGAAAACCTGGTCTGATCTGGAGAGACGGCATCCATTACACTTTGGATGGAGCAGCTCTTCTTTCTAGGAATATGGCCAAATTTATTAGTCCTCCAAAACACTGACAACCCAGGGTCCAGACCAGGAAGCAGAGTCGTAGTTTAACCCACCTCTCTGCTGCTTCTGTACTGTTACCCACCCATTACCCTATAGAAACAGTGTCTTGCCCACGGCCAAAATTAAATGGATTAAAAGTTAAGCCAACAAAAGCAAATTATGGAAATCTCATGGAAATAAATACAATTTTGACTGAACAGAAAAATAAATCTATTAAATGTGGTTTATTAAACATAAGATATCTCTCCTCAAAGACTTTGTTAGTAAATGACTTGATTTGTGATAATCACATTGATTTCCTTTGTCTCACAGAAACCTGGTTGCAGCAGGAGGATTATGTCAGTATAAATGAGTCAACTCCTTCCAGTCATTTAAATGTTCACATTCCTAGAAATACTGGGCGAGGAGGAGGAGTTTTTACGTTCTGATTTACTAATTAGTCCCAGACCAATTGATAGCTACAGTTCTTTTGAACATCTAACCCTTAATTTTCCTCAGCCAAGTTGCAAAACATTAAGACCATTTTTGTTTGTGGTTTTGTATCGTCCACCAGGCCCTTACTCTCAATTCTTGGATCAGATCTCACATTTTTTATTTGATTTACTATTAAATACTGATAGGGTTATTATAGTGGGGGACTTTAATATTCATTTGGATACTGAAAGTGATAGCCTAAATGCAGCCTTTAATGCTATTTTAGACTCAATTGGCTTTACTCAAAAAGTACAGGGATCGACCCACTCGGGTAAACACACTTTGGACCTTGTACTGACATACGGTATTGAGTGTGAGGAAATGACAGTCCACCCACATAACCCGGTCCTGTCTGACCACTTCTTAATAACTTTTGAATTTACTTTAACTGACCATCTCAAATCGGAAAGAAAATTTCATTATAGTAGAGCTTTATCAGACAATGCTGTAACAATTTTTAAAGAATCTGTTCCATTCTTACTTTCCTCAGTGTCTCAGAGTAACACAGTGGATGGCAGCAATTCTATCTCTAACCCTTCAGAAATTGATGATCTGGTTCACAGCGTTACGTCCTCATTGCGTTTGGCATTAGATAGTGTAGCCCCCCTAAAAAAGAAAGTAGCTAGCCATAGGAGGCTGACTCCTTGGTTCAACGCAGAGTTGCGTACTTTAAAGCAGAATACTAGGAAGTTGGAGAGAAAATGGCGCTCTACACACCTAGAGGATTCCTATTTAACCTGGAATAACAGTCTATTGCTGTATAAAAAGACCCTTCGACAAGCTAGAACAGCATATTTTTCATCATTAATAGAGGCGAATAAAAACAATCCTAGGTTTCTTTTTAGTACAGTTGCCAAACTTACACAGAGTCATAGCTCTGTTGAGCCAACTATTCCCCCAGCTCTTAGCAGTGATGATTTTATGGGATTCTTCATAAATAAAATTAATTCTATTAAAAATAAAATCATTGGCATCCTCCCAAACATGATTACTTCTTCCTCAGTAAATGAGGCAGCATCGGAAAGAATTGTAGATCCTCATTTGTGCTTAGGCTGTTTTGATTCAGTCGAGCTTTCAGAATTATCAAAAATATTAGCCTCATCTAAACCTTCAGCTTGTATGTTGGACCCAATCCCAACCAAATTATTTAAAGAAGTGTTCCATTTGGTTCCTGGCCCCATTTTGGATATGATGAATCTATCCTTAGTAAACGGATACGTACCACAGGAATTTAAAATAGCTGTAATTAAACCTTTACTCAAGAAACCTTCCCTTGATCAAGATGACTTAGTGAATTACAGACCTATATCTAACCTTCCTTTCTTATCCAAAGTCCTTGAGAAAATTGTTGCTAATCAAGTTTGTGAGCATCTAAACAGTAACGAGCTGTTTGAAGAGTTTCAGTCAGGTTTTAGAGCTCATCATAGCACTGAAACAGCACTGGTGAAGGTTACTAATGATATTCTCATGGCCTCAGATAATGGACTTGTGTCTGTTCTGGTTTTGTTAGATCTCAGTGCTGCTTTTGACACAGTCGATCATAATATTCTCTTAGAAAGGCTTGAACATGTTGCAGGGATCAAAGGAACAGCACTAGGCTGGTTTAAATCATATTTGTCTGATAGATTCCAGTTTATTCATCTAAATGATAAATCTTCTTCACTCTCAAGGGTTACTTGTGGAGTTCCACAGGGTTCTGTGCTTGGACCAATTCTGTTCACCATATAAATGCTCCCAATTGGTAGAATCACTAGACAGCATGGGATAAATTTCCACAGCTATGCAGATGATACACAACTATATTTATCCATAAATCCTGATGAACCCAGTCAGTTAGGTAGATTACAGGCATGTCTGGAAGACATAAAAACATGGATGACCCTAAACTTTTTGCTTTTAAATTCTGACAAAACAGAAGTTGCTGTCTTTGGACCAGAAGTTCTAAAACAGAAACTGATTAGTCAATCCCTTCATCTGGATGGCATTAAATTGGCCCCCAGTAATAACGTAAAGAACCTCGGCGTTATTTTTGACCGAGACTTGACATTTAAATCCCATATTAAACAGGTTTCTAGGATTTCTTTCTTTCACCCCCGGAATATTGCTAAAATTAGAAACATCCTGTCCAGGAGTGATGCTGAGAAACAAGTCCATGCATTTGTTACCTCAAGGCTGGACTACTGTAATTCTTTACTATCAGGTAGTCCACAAAATGCCATTAAAAGCCTTCAGTTGATCCAAAATGCGGCAGCAAGAGTTCTGATGAATATTAAGAAGAGAGATCACATTTCTCCTGTTTTAGCTTCCCTTCATTGGCTCCCTGTTAAATCCAGAATAGAATTTAAGATCCTTCTTCTTACATACAAAGCCCTTAATAATCAAGCTCCATCATACATCAGATATCGAATTGTTCCATATGTTCCTAACAGAGCCCTTCGCTCTAAGACTGCAGGTTTACTTGTAGTTCCTAGGATTTCTAAAAGTAGAATGGGAGGCAGATCTTTTAGTTATCAGGCTCCACTCCTGTGGAACCAGCTCCCAGCTTTAGTCTATGAGGCAGACACTCTGTTTACTTTTAAGGCCAGGCTTAAAACTTTCCTTTTTGATAAAGCTTATAGTTAGAGTGGCTTAGGTCATCCTGAGCTATCTCTGTAGTTATGCTGCTATAGGCTTAGACTGCTGGAGGACCGACTTACCAATTTTCTTCACTCTGCTACTTCCTTTTCTCCTACGACTCTCCAGTTGTATTACAGTACATTCTGTTATTTCGACTGTTAACTTTGTTTTCTCTCAGTGTTTCTCTCTCCATAGAAGATATACCTGGTCTGGTATCCTGCTTGGCTGCAATGCCCTGTTGGACGGGGGGCATCGACTGGGATGATCCTCCCAGTAACTGAACATCCACTGTGTCCTGTTATCAACTTTTTACTTTCTGTAACATAGAAAGTTCTCTTATATCAGATCTTCTGTTCCTTCTGTGTCTCTGCTCTGTCTTCTCAAACCCCCAGACGGTCGTGGCAGATGGCCGCTCCTACTGAGCCTGGTTCTGTTGCAGGTTTCTTCCTGTTAAAGGGGAGTTTTTCCTCTCCACCGTCGCTACATGCTTGGTCAGTATGAGGGATTGCTGAAGGATTGCTGTGGTTGGAAAGTCTGCATCAACGGGGCCCAACCTCACGCCAATGACTAACGCAATCTGCTGGGATTCCTTAAATAGGAAACTTTTTAACTGATTGGAATGTTTGTATAAATGTATTGAAATGACTTCTTGTTAAGGGCCTTGAGATGACATCTGTTGTGATCTGGCGCTATATAAATAAACTGAATTGAATTGAATTGTGATTTGCTTCTATAATTGTGAACCGATCCCCCATTTGAGAAAGAGAGGGACTAATCTTTGTGCCACTATATATGTACAGTAATTCCTCTGAATAAATTAAAATTTTGCATACACTCTGATATATGATTTCTTCCTCTGCAGATATCCTAAATAAAACACTCAAGGACTGTAAGGCAACTAATTTGGGATTAGGAATATGGTTTTGGAACCATACTGCAATGTATAAATAGCACATAATAGACTGCGGATCATCCTGATTAAATCATGCCCACAGTGAAACATGGCGGCTTGAGCATCATGGTTTTGGGATTCTACCCCTAGCAAGGAAGCTGGATGGGGCCAAATACAGGACAATGCTGGAAGAAGACCTGTTAGAGGCTGGGAAAGACTCGAGACTGGTATGAAGCTTCATCTTCCAGCAGAACAATTACCCTAAACATGCAGCCACAGTTACTATGAAATGGTTTTAGAAACGAAGAACATGCTTTGACTTAAAGTGTAGACCTAAATCTCTGGTTGCCCTCTGCAAAAATTGGCAGCAGAAAGTATTAATCGAGGGTCTAATTACAAATGCACAGCATACTTTTTCACATTTTGATTTGTATAAAACATAATTTTCTTTCTACTGAACAACGCTGCGCTATTTACTTTAGTCTGCTGCATAAAATCCCAGTGAAATACACTGAGTTTATCTGATGTCTACACACACAAAGTTCCCACGTGTCTTCATGAAGTCAAGCTAAAAAGTGATTCTCTCATCTAATACAAGGCAGATAATGTTACCATGCCAGCCCTATTGGCCAACTAGTGAGTGGGCACCAACACTCCCACCTCTCATCTATTATTGAAGCTGACATAATTGCAAGGGGTGGCATCATCCACCAATATCAAGGCTCCCAATATATAAGTGCTTAAATTATTCAGGAACTAGGTGTCCACCCCACATGGCAATGGGGGATTTCTCATATGATGAGATCATAATCCCTGTGAAAGAGGAGGACATGTGGGTGAAGCTGTGCAGACGTATGTGCGTGTGTGTGTGTGTGTGTGTGTGTGTGTACATGTATAGCTATACTTGTGAGGACCAACCTTTGACAGCCCACCACCCTTGTGATGACATTTGTAGTTGTGAGGACATTTTGCCTGGTCCCCACAATGTTTAACTAGCTATTAAACTCTACTAGTTAGGTTTAGATGTATGGTGTGAATTAGGTTAAGGTTAAGGTTAGGGTTAGGCATGTATCAGTAATGGTTAGGTTTAGGGAAAGTGTCTGGGTTAGGCATAGTAAAATCAATGGAAGTCAATACAATGTCAACACAAGGATAGCAAGACGTGCGTGTGTGTGTGTGTGTGTGTGTGTGTGTGTGTGTGTGTGTGTGTGTTTGTGTTAGTGTGTGTGTGTGTGTGTGTGTGTGTGTGTGTGTGTGTGGGTGTGTTTGGATAATCATAATCATGAGTCAAGTTTCAACTGGGATTGTGGACATTAACCCAGTTCATCACAGGAAGTATCACTAGGTAATAGAGAGGACTGTGACCTCGAGCTCACGTCTAATACCAACAACAGCGTGGTCTAAGACTTCAATAACCAGGCCTCTGTCTGGGGGAGCATGTGCACATTTAAAACATATGGTAACGGGGTGTAAAAATGTAATTTTCGTAAACTCTGGATCCTGTGTTTTCTAGTTGCTATATTTTTTGGTCAAGACTGATCATGTCTCATTGATGTAATATGTGATTAGTTTAACAAGCTCATGCTATTAGCATGGGATGTACAAAGATCTTCTTAACCCAGAAATTGTTTTCTAATGGTGGACTAACTAGAAATGACTTATTTGCTGAGGACTGTTCATTTCCAAATGCAGATATTAAATGGAAATCTCCCTGAATTAACTTCAACTTTAAACTTTATGGGGAGATTACAGAAACTAAATATTTACCTGCCTCATCTATTCCAAAACCAGTTACGTGTGTTTAGGATAATATACCTACTCTGTCCATGTTTCAAACATCTAGCCGTTGATTGGTTGTGAAGATTTCCACTTTGAAGCAGGGACTTACTTCTTGGTCAGCAACTTCTCAATCCATGGTAAACCATAGTATACTTGTTACACAATAGATGGTACCACTTGTTCTGCAGCAGTTTCTAGTTTATGGCAGGCTTGAGCCAGGCTGGTGTCAGGTTTGTTTTGAATTTTCTAACCAACTCCCTTTCACTTGAGCATGCCAGTTTGGTTCTGATGAAACTCGGATAGAATTGGTTGCTCCGTTAGGAAGAACTAACATCAAAATGGATTTAGGGGTCCATCCATCCATTTTCTTTTACTGCTTATCCTTGCAAGGTTGCAGGTACCTGTCTCCAGTGATCAAGAGGCAGGGTACACATTGGAGAGGTGCCCAGTCCATCACAGGGTGACAGAGTCACACAACCATGCATGCACACACTTACACTTAAGGACAATTAAGAGTATTCAACTGACCAAACGGGTATGTTTTTAGACTGTGGGAGGACGCTGGAGTACCCAGAGAGAACCCAGGCATACATGGGGAGAACATGCAAACTCCATGTAGGAAGACTTCAGGTTGAGATTTGAATCTAAGACCGTCTTGCTGTAAGGCAGCTGTGCTACCAACTTCGCCACCATGCAGCCAAACATCACAAGGTTGATACTCCTTTTTATTGTTTCCGGAATTTTATTGTTTCCGGAATTATTCCATTCCGGAATTGCGCCGCTCAAGGTGGCAGCATGTTGGAGTAGCTCTGTTACTTTGGTTCATATTTTTTTCTTTTTTAAAACTTTAATTCTTCCATTTTTGGTAGAATTGTTTTTGTGGACAACTGTTCTCTCTGGTTTTGAATGCTGTGCAGCTGGAAGGATTTTTGCTGATACTTTTTATTTTTGGACATTTGTTATGATGCATAACCATGGCAACAAGGTGGTTTACAACTGGCAGCAGCTGATTAACATCACAAAAGCTCAAATAATACCTCAACTACAGCCATAAAACCCTGATGAGTTGAAAAGAAGACGCCATAGATCCAGAGTATCCTCGACATCAGACAACTACAGAGCGTCTTCAGTCAGAGGCTTCTTCAGATCTGCAGAGCGCTACAAGAGATCATCCCTACCCACAGCCATCAGCATCTACAACAAATCTTTGAAGGAACTTGCATAATGAGTTACAACAACATTTAATTTCCCGTTGGGATTAATAAAGTAGTTTTGAATTGAATTTTGAATTGAATTTATTATATATTATATACGGTATATAACTATATATGGGACTGTATGTGTAGTTTTGATCATGTGTGGATTGCAGAGAGTCCATAATAAATTCAACTGTTGAAATTCAATAAGGCTGTTTGTTTTTATATTGATTTCACCATGAAAAAAAAACCCTGTTTGAATGCTTCCTTAAAGGCCCCAAACCAAAATGACATTTATTTTCATGATAAGTGTGTGTGCAAACTTTTCAAAGGAACATTAATATCTTTTAGTACTGTGTAATAATGTTTAAACTGATATGGGTTGTAATGCTATGCTTCTGGTCTAAGCGGGTTGTTTTCTGATTATCTGCACACAAACACACTTTCCCCCACAATAACGGACATTTATGGCTGTAGGCAACATAGTTTTCTTTTATTTTTCTGAAATCTCATTTGGTTAAAGCCGATTTGGTGAGTAGTTGTCAAATGTGCGCCAACTGTGGCAGCAATAATATCCACAGACAGCACAACAACTTAGTCCGTAGAGTCTAAGCATAGCTGTTACAGGTTAGACATGCTGGATCTTGACAGCATTGACAGTGATATTAGGGCTCATTTTATGCTCTTCAGAAAGCTATCAACTTCCACTGTTAATGCCAGCACTTCAAAACATAACTGAGTCCAACATGTGGCCAATTTTGTTAAGATATAAGATTATAGTGTTGAGTATTTACGTATTATTGTCCACATTACTTTACATAGGAGCAAAAGTTGCACATTTCTACATGTTCAGTTTTGAACCTGCAGTTGAAGGTTGACTTAAGGCCATAAAACCTTATCAAAACATAAACGTAAAGACATCACAGATGAGCTTGTAATAAACGACAGAGATATTATTTCTGAATATATTTTGAGCATAACATGCCGGTAACAAAAACCGGGCTGATATGCAAAGTCAGCTTGTACGAACACAGCGTCAAACTTAGACGAGCCTCATCGGCGAACATCAAGGGAAATCAACCTTCCTTCCCTAATAAACAGTAATGACCTTCTTCTCGAAGCATCGCGGAGCCTCCGTTTGTGTTGGTGTGGTGATGAGTACAAAATAGCCATGCCAGCAGAAAGAAGCTATGCCTGGGGTGGCCCAGTAATTACTGTTAATTGGTTTAACATGGGGATGGATGGAAGGAAGAATGGGAGAGAGGAGTGGAAGGAAGGATGGAGTTTGCCCTCCAAGCCCACTCTTCAGCTTGTCTGATTCGATGGGGTGTGCTATCTCGGCTCTCTATCTGTACCATGAGCTAATGTAGGAGAATGGAGAAGGCAGGGTAGATATGCGGGGCGACAAGTACATAAGCAGTCTGGTAAACAAGCCTTCGCTCATCTGTGCTCAGAGTTACATGAGGAGAAAAACATATTAGTTATGCAGAAAAGTAACCAAATGCTGGCTGGGAACTGCACTGAAAACTGAGCATATGGAGAAGAAACAGACAAAAATCTAAGTATCAAATGTTTAAATGTGTGTATATCTCACACCTACAGACGTTCACACAAACAACCATATAACACGCTCGTATTACATTGAGCCTGCGGGATCTGCTTATTCAAATAAAAAAAGCAATCTGAGGACAAGTTACAGCCGTTTATTGCACAATCATCTACATATCAGTGAATGTGTGGGCAGAGAGATGAGGTGTAGACTATTCCCAATTCATCCAAGCTAGTACACTCAACAATATGTGACTATCTAAACCGTAGTAAACTCTAATCTTTATGAGAATCGCAGTGAGACATGTTAGTGGAAGGTGAAACTGTGTTAAAACACAATGAGGGGGTTTGGAGATAAAAGCAATGGAGAAAACCGGATTCAGAATGGCAAAATACACTAAAGATGAAGCTTTAAACAAATATCTCTTAAGCCTAGTTCTGTTAACTTAGGCCCCTAAACAAGCCTGTAACAGCCAGGAAGGCTTTGAATATGAGGTTCTTACATCCACATTTCATCAGACAGACAAGCTGCGATGTTTAGCTGACTTGAGGTAAACGGGTAACTTAGCTGCTGATTGGTCAAGGCAGATTTTCAGCTTGATCTGACCTGACATGACGACATTCTGGGACATCTGCGCTTCATTCAGGGTGTTAGAGAGTAAGAAAGCTGATAACAGGAAGGCTAATTGGAGTACAGAAATGTTACTGCCCTTTTAGTAGCAGCCCATAATAGATCTATTTAAAATGTTTCAAACGTACCCATACGAAAATGCATTTCTATAGAGGTTCCGTTATTGTTAGCAGAAGTTGCCATTGGAGGTCAGACTTATTGTAGTATGGCTATATAAAGGCTCTCAAACAATATCCTTTAGAGGTAGTGTGTTCAACATCCGCATGTGTTGATTTGTTGTGGGGGGTTTTTAATCCAATTGGAAGCATTTGTACATAAAAACCCCCATTGATTTTTACCCTTTACTTCCAGGCAAACACACATCCAACTAAGACTTCACTCTCTGGAGATATGCTGGCTTGGTGCTTTAGCGATTTATCAGGCAGAAAGACTTGTCCTCTTTAAGGTAATCATCTTTTCAATCACTGTTTTGGAATGTTATGCTGCCACCTATAAATGTCATTCCCAAACACTTCTTTCACTCATGCAGCACTAAAGCATTCTGCTGCTGCTTCTGTGCTTCTTTTACAGGACTAAGAAAGCTGTTTGTCTGTCCTGGCTAAGCGGAGATTTACTGGGTCAATTTGAGCTGAAAAATGTTTTCCTGCTCTCTTCTGATTAAGGAATATAATTAATACAATCAGCAGGATGTTGTGCTTAAGCAGCGTGTACAAAATAAATCAAATCAATATCTTCATTCATTATAGTCATTCATAAAACTATATTGTGCTCATTGCTACTAATACAACCTTAGTATTTATGATATACTGCATAACAAAAGTCCTAGCTTTCTTGTCTTTTTTGTGGTATGTTTAAAAGAAGGGATGAAGAACACTAGTTGCTTTCAGACCACACTCAACTTTATATAGTTCCAATTTCTGTTCAATGAAATGAATTATACATTTACGTCTTTTGCAAGTCTTCGAAGTGGCTTTCAGGGTATGATTGGAATCATCTTTGATCCAGCTGTAAGGTGATTGGTTCATATCACCTAAGCTAACAGTATGGGACAAATCTAGGTGTAGAGGCATAAATCAATCGAGGCATTAGAAAAAAACTTTTTAAGAATATAAATATATATTTTTATGTACTAGGTGGTGCATTGGCAAAGATGAGCATTGTGAGGAAGGAAGGGAGGAAGGACGGGAAGGAGTGAGTGAGTGAGTGAGTGAGTGAGTGAGTGAGTGAGTGAGTGAGTGAGTGAGTGAGTGAGTGAGTGAGTGAGTGAGTGAGTGAGTGAGTGAGTGAGTGAGTGACTGACCAACCACCAAGGTAATTAACCAACCAACGACTCAACCAACCAACCACCAAACTAATGAACCAACCAACCAACCAACCAACCAACCAATCAATGATCCAACTAACTAACCAACAACCGCGCAACAAAACAACTAACAAACCAACCAGGAAGGAAAGAAGGAACACATACAAAATGTTATATTGCTCTCAAATATAAATCCCCCCAACAAATGGTTTAGAGAAACGCTCCTCATTAAAAATAACCAGATTCAAAATCCAGCAAGGGCCCAGAAAGCAACAGAGCTGCAATGAGTTGATATATTTTACGGCTTATCCTAAACAGCTGATCCAACTTTGTTAGTTATTTTTAAACTGGATGCTATGACAATTTCTTGTGCGGATGATGCAGTATGACTCAGCATGGGTGTTTTATAATACTTGTGAACACGCCAAATTTTATGAACAAAAACTGTAAACAAACAATATGTACTGATGTTTAGCATCTGTCACAACAGAGTCCCAGTATTTAGTGTTATCATCCTTAGATCATCCAATGCTTTTTTTAGTTTATATACTCTTGAATGAGTGACAAAAGCGTGCCCATCAGCAGGAAAGTGTGAGACCAAAGTCTTTCTCTTTTGTTAAACATCTGTCATATTTGATATTTTCAGCAGGATTTTGTGTCACGCTGGATCTACATGAGTACTTGAATCAACAGCTTTAGAAAAAAAAAGTCTTGCTCTTGTGTCAACGTAAAGATCTTCCTCTTATGTTGTACATGTTAATGCCATTGAGTTTCAGTCAGGGGTGTCTGACTCATGCTAAGGTGCAGCATGAATCCCTGTCAGTCGGGGTTATGTGACTGTGCATAACTGTCACTGTGTAGGTAATCCTCCCCTCAAAAATGGTTTAAATCGGTTCACAGCTGTTTACACTAGTCTAATCTACAAAGTTCATTATTCTAGAGTTTTCAGCTCAGACTTCACAGGTTTCTCCTAAGTCCCACACCCAGCTTTCCTCCCTCTCCATCTATCTATTGACAATCCTCTCACTTCTCATCTCTAAACCTCACCAGCACAATGCAGGTTTAAGCAGGGATGAGAGACAGTGGTGATGACTCCCTGAGTTCATCAACTGGGGTATAAGCCTGAAAGTTAACCAGCGTTGGGCCATTAGGCTTTCAGTGCGTAAGCTTTTAGAGCTGCGTAGTACTGCCAATGAGCGATGCTTCAAAGATGTGTATGGTGGGAGTCGGGAAGCAGAGGGCTTAGGGCTTTAAAGCACTGCAGTTGTGGGGAAGTTTGCTAAAGTATGCTGAGTGGAGATTTCCTTGTAGAGGAAGGGGAGAGACAGTTTTACAGTAGAAGGGATGAGCAGAAGGACTAATGTATAAAGCGTCTGTGTGACTGATGAAAGTGATTTACTAAGAAGCGAAGGGTGCTCTCTGTTCAGGCCATTTTAATCGGTCATGCAGGACCATAGGAGGCCAAGAAAAAAAAAAAACGGGGTTTGTGAGATGAAAATGGGGAACCTTATGTTACACACAATCACAGCATCTTCTTCATCACCGACACAGAAGTATTTATAAGGCTCAATATATTTTACTGAAATTTATATGGGAAATACTAAAGTAATGCATACCTGTGAGATTGGAAAAAAAGTATTTGCATATATAGAGACTGAACTTTTTGCCAAACTCTTATTCTTCAAAATAACTCAACAGAAGTTAGATTGAATATGAAGTGTGAACTGCTTAAGTCAAAGTCTTATTGCACAATGTCAGTTGCAATTATGTCTGGACTTTGACTAGGCTGTTTTAGTAAATAAATGTGATCTGAACAATGCTTTCATAGCTTCGGTTGTGAGTTTTATATTGTTGTCCTGCTGGAAGGTGAATGCCTTCAGCATTTTACAGGTTCAGTCCTGTATTTAACTCCATCCGTCTTCCCATCAACTCAGCGAAGCATTATATTCCCAGCGCTGTGTTTAATAGTGGGCATGGTGTGCTCAGGATCAAGCGCAGGGTTTTCCACCACACCTGGCATTTTACATGTAGCCAAAAAAGTTGAATTTCTACTTCCACCTGTTTGCTGCCCCCTTTTTGGCTTGTTATAGCTCTCGTTCAGTTTCTGATGCTGTTTGTTCACTAATGTTCTCTAACAAACCTCTGAGGACTTCACAGAGCAGCTGGATATATACTGAGAATAAAGTAAACAGATGATGTTTACCACACAGATTCCTTCAAACAGCAACTGATGGAACTAGATTCTATTTTGGGATATTAGAGAGAAAGGGGCTGAATAAAAAATAGGTGCCATAACTTGTTTTGGTATAAAAATCCCATTAAATACATTGTTGGTTGTAACTAGTGTCGGCTTTTCTCACAATGTGCTCTGCAACTCACTTCCTGCTCAGAGAGGCGGGGGCGCCGAACTCCAAAACCCCAGCGGAATCTGTTTCAAAATAAGACCCAGGACTGAGAGACAAAGAGTAACAAAAAAACACACACAATCAGATCTGTTTTGGAAGAGACGCACCTGCAGATGGGAGTCAGACAAGATCTGACTGACTGACTCGTTCTCTTACAAGGCTGTATCATTTTTATTTCAAAAAGAACACAGAACATATCACGTGACTCCTCTCTCCTCCTTCTACATCTTGACAGGCCATTTATTTTCTCCAGGTCTCTTGACCTTACTATAAACTGGGTTATAACATGACTTAGAGTTATAGCTGATCCTCCCTGCTTTCAATTCATATCTTTACTCAAGAGTTTGTTTACTTAAAACCTTCAACCCTATAAAATACTGGTAACAGAGTCATGTTTTACTACCCTGAATAATATAAACAGGCCTATTACTTCTAAAGCTTAAAAAAGATATAATTAAAACATATGTACTGCATAATAAAAATAGCCTCAAAAAAGTAGAATACAACACTAGGAATGTTCGATATTGGCTTTTTCACCGATATCCGATTTACCAATATAGTCTAAATCTTAATATCCGATACCGATATAAATCGATACCGCCGAAAGACGTCTACCCAAATGGTCAAGGTTGGCTCAGACATGCAGAAGCCACCGGATATATTCCGAATTTTGTCAAACAAACAAAAATCCCAAAAACTATAACTTTGGTCTGTTATATTTTGACATTTTGAGTGAGGGGAGAAGTAGCTGAAGAGTTTGATGTAGAATATATAAACAGTGCATAGTATGAAAATGAGGTAAGAAAGTTGCATCTATATAAAAGTAAAAAACCAACACCGATAATTACATTATAAAATTGTATTGCCAATATCGGCTGATAAAATCAGAGATATCTAGTTGGGTGTTTGAAGGGGGATAAATACTTTGGCGAGGCACTGCGGTATGGATTGTAAACACCACACTCTCATGTGTATGGCATCCCCATACTGCTAATTTTAGTGACACAAATCAGCGTGGAGGAGGTACTGTACAACCTCTATACCCACAGACACAGACAGGCTTAGTGGAAAGCATAGCAGCAGAACTGCCAGTAGACAAAGGAAACCATTTGGAGCCATTTCACGCATGGTGTAAGGCAACTGTCTGAAGAAGAGGTGGAGGAAGAGGACGAGGGGAAGGGGTAGCGGGGGGTGGATAATAAATGGGGCATCCCCCCCTCCCCATATGCCTCAGAAGAAAGAAAGTCTCCTCGCTTTTTCTACATCAAGGTGACGGCAGGAGAGAGGACGGCCGGTGTCGATCTCCAGCCTGTAAGTGATCTGTGATGGCTGATCTGACCACACAGCTGGAACTGTACTAAAGCTTCAGCAAAAACATTTTTGTTTCTGCTCTTTCACACAAACTTTCTTTAGGTTTGAGACATCAAATCTGTGTAATTTTAAGGATTCTAAATTCTAAATAAAGTAGTTCTGGATTATGCCTGCTGCAGTGGAAAATTTCACAAGTCACTATCTGAAGGCCTGTTTGGCAATCAATTTTCCATCATGTCTCCAAAGAGGCAGGCATGCTTTAACATGATGTTAATCTGATATTACTGATATGTGGAGAGAAACAGCGCATTGCTTATGCCTGAAACCAACACACACTCCAAACTACATTTAAGCGACGCTCACTTTTCGCAATAACTAGTGTGTAATAGTCACACCCAAAATGACAGATGTTATAAATGATGTAAAACATGTATTTGGACAAATTGATTAACGTTATTTAAAAATCTGGAAACTGCCTGGATGATTTTAAGTTAATTCTGTGAAAGTGACAATTTGTAAAATCTGAAAAAGTCTGTGCTTATACACAAATGTGACCCTTTTTTAGCAGTTAGGCTGCAGTAAAGTAGCAACAGTGACACCACAGTGCCCCCTACTGCAATTGGAAGAAATTACAACAAAAAGAGAGCCTCAAGCCATCACAGCAGAAGAGGCTCCTATTTCAGCCAGTGGATCACTCTGACATCCTGGAGTGGTTATTATACTTCTTCTGATGTATGCAGTCATTGACATGTTCATCCCACAGTTTGTGTGGAACAAGGGATGTTTGGTATGGATCAAGAATTCCCAGTTGTACCTTCAGAGAAATGAGCTTTCGTGGAGACCAGTCAATGCACTTATTGACAAGATATTGAGACCATATCCGTTCCTGTCAGTTCTCATTCCCACCGTTCACTTTAAAACAACATTTGGCCATTTTCCTGATAGATTTTAGATAGACTTGAGTTGTTTACAGAGTGCCTTTAGCTATTTTGACATTTTGTCACATTACAACCAAAAACTATTTATGCATTTTATCGGGATTCTATATGATATAGACCAACAGCAAGTAGCACAAAAATCATGAAGTGGAAAGAAATGACGTCATTTAAAAAAAATTTTTTTTCATGAATTAAAATCTGAATTCAGTTCAACCAGTTGCCTTCAGAAGTCACCAAAATAATAAAAAGCAGTTGAAACATGACACGAAACACAAAAATGTAAAGGTGTAAATATTTCTGGAATGAATTAAACATATATTGGCTGGTTTTACATATATTAAATCCATTGTTTCTAATTCAGTAGTACCACTAAAAAACTGTAAATTAAAGCAAATTAAGTCAAACTCACAATTTCACCTTTTTGGTGCTTGTTGCAAAACAAACATAAAATCAAAAGATCAATTCTCGACCTTGAGACCCTTGCTGCAGTCTTTATCCATACTCTCTCAACGTGTTTGCTGCCCGATTGCTGTCAATAAAGGCCAGTATAGTGCCACAAATGCTTTAAACAAAAGATTGCCTGGTTGTTGGTGCCAGACGGTTTTTGTTTGGCTGTATCAGAAACTGTTGATCTCATGAGATTTGCAGGCACATCCAACTTCTTTTGCAATTAACATTTGAGGTTTTCCCTCCTCATGGAGGGTGTCAATGAAGGTTTTCTGCCCAACTGTCAGGTGAGCAGTCTTCCCCACGATTGTGATTCCTACTGAACCAGACCGAGAGACCATTTAAAGGCTCAGGAACCCTTTGTAGGTGAAACATGAGTTGCTGGGGACAGTTATTATTAAATATACATATAGCCTAAGTAGTCATCTGTTTGACATTTCATTACAATATGCACTGAAATGTATCAACAGGTGTTGAAAACCTTTTTATTCATTCAATCAAAAATTGAAAGCCAGACTTCTTTTATCTTGCATTTCAAACAAAGCTGAAAACCACCATTAGGCTGTTGGCTAGGAATGGTCATTAAAATCTCCATGTTAGCACAAAGAACCATGTTGGCTATATTAATAATGTACTCCCTCGAGAAGAAGAATGCGTAACAAAAACAAACGCGTTTCCTTAGCAACCCTCGTCGTTCTGTGCGCAGAACTTTCCCCTTTAACTTCATTGCACTTAACGGCATACTTTTACTGCAGTTGTTTTGTATTTAAAACATATGTGAGATAGATGAATAAACCCTTCAAAAAATTTGCATGGGGAAATGATTGAGGAAAACAATGTTTGTTTTATGCGGTTCTGAAGGCATCTGAAGTTCACAAACTCCAATATTCAAGTGTCTGTCTTTTTTACTGACACATCTACATTGATATATATCCTATATCATTTTTTTGTTTAAGACTTCCAGAGAGCAACTTGTAGATATATTGTGTTGGTGGAAAGAGCATGCGGGAATATTTCCCAACCTTGTGCTGATAGCGGAATGTTCTCGCTATCCCGGCATCCAGCGATGTCGATAAGTTAAACTTTTCTGCGGCGAGATTGGAGATTCAGTAACGGTGAAACACAGCTAAAACCAGGGACTGTAGATTATATTTTGTTGATTTGTCAGCAATCTGTTCATCAAATAAATGTCAGCTCTTTAACATTGCAGAGAAATTAAATTGAAATAATTTATTGTATTATAATTTACATTCAATCAGAGGTTTATTCCCCGTCTTTGACAGTTTTTTTAAAACGGTGGCAGAGAAATCTGAAGGCCGTCCGTCATTTTGACAGATAATAATTTACACCCCTGAAAACTTAATGCAGACGCGCAGACATTTTCAACTTTACGCACAGAGTTCTGGTGACTGAATCAATCAAAGAAAGAGTCCTATAAGAGCACGTGAGCATTATCTCAAACCTGGACACCATACCCAGTGCATCTCACTATCCGCAAGCTCAGCTGACAGCACCTTGGAGAGTAACGGAGGATTTGGAGCAGTGCGGGGCGGTGGCAGGTCTGATCGAAAGACAACCACAGGTACCGGGTCGGGTTCGGAAATTATCTTAACGAGTGCGGGCGGGTGTGGGTTGGTAAAATTGGACACATGCAGGACTCTGTCCTTGGGGGCCTGCACCATCATACCTGCATGGAGCAGCGATGCTGCATATTTAAAAGACTTTGCATTAAAGAAATACAAGTTAATCAGTCACCCGTTGATACTGTACCCACTTTTGAATGTACATATAAGGACTGAAGGTGTTTGCAGAAGACTGCGAGTCTTTAATACAAGTTGTACCATCACCGTCTGCAGAGAATGCTGCAGAATCTAAATATAAATCTAATCTAAATCTAAATCTAATATAAATATAGTGGAATGGAGTGATTTAAACAACAGTCAGTTCAGATACTGATTATGCTGAAATTGTACTGGGAGCACAAGTGGATGTTAGATCAGGCAGAAATTCCACATCAGGTTTTTAAAAGTGGTAGGGACAAAACTGCCAATCATAAATATTGCCGGCGTCCCCAGCTAAAAAGACGCCCATGGGGCCCACCCAAGAGAGATTACAATGCCTGTGTAAATTAAGTTACAAGCATGCAGTGTTTTGATGTGCTATAAGCTATTAATTGGGACTTTTGGAGGCAGTAAAAAAGATACTTTGATACAATTGTATACCAAAATAGACAGAGCTTGGCTTAATAAAAACAAGAGAAAAGTTAGCACAAGCAGTGATGATCCTAATTCATCACCAGTCTTAAAGAGGCAAGTACAACCTTGAATGACATTCTGGTCCACACTCCATACCAGTTGGTGGCGGTAATGCACCAATTTGGTGATTAACTGCCAAAAATAATCACAAAGAAGGTTGCTGTGTTATTTTTAGACCAATTTGACCATGCTAACAGAAGTTATGAGAAAAACTTTGTGAGAAATACACACGAGAAAGGAAATTACCAAGGTTTAAGAGGCAGATTATGTTGGATTGTGGACGTAAGACTTGTGGACTAACTACACTATTGGAATTTACTATTTGTACCCTTGTTGATGTAAAAATACTGTTTTTGTTCGAGATGGCTCTGTTCTGTCAATTATATGGGACTTTAAAAGGACTGTTTACTGGGTCACCCCAAAATAAGCCAAGGCACCCCCCAGCTAACTTCCTCTGGCGCCAGGTCTGTCTAGACGCAATGCCACTTCACAAGCTATTGGCTGGCATTTCAAAAGCAGCCAATCCATGAGCAGTATTCATTTTCTTTGGAGCTGATTGGCTGCACCCATAAGAGCAGAGACAAGAAAGACTGTGACTATTAGCTTCTGTGGAAGCGCCAAGACGGTTTCCACTGTGCGTATTAATGCATATTAATGTCATGTTTTGTCGATAGAGGACCCAAATGCAGCAAAATGTGATAGGGAGTTTTAATGAAGAAAACGGCAAAACAAAACTTACAAATGGTAACAGGAGGACATCTAAATACAGGGACCGGAGGACAGGCAGAATCGACGAGGAACGAGCGAGTAGTGACTGAAGGAGACCTGCTTAAATACTGAGGAGGGAGTGAGGAAGCGACAGAGAAACTTGAGGACTAATTAGAGACAAGCTGTTGCAGGTGAGAGGGAGAGAACAGGTGAAGAAGATTAGCAGCTGGGCAGGGAGGCAGATGGCAAGTAAGAAACAGAGACAAAGCCCAAGAACAAAACATAAGAAATGACTAGACAGAGAACTAATTCTAAGTTTAATAGATATCTAAGGAAAGGAGAGCAAAGGAGCCCAAGAGAAACCCAAATTAGCACTAGAGAGGGGAAAACAGAACGGAAGGAAATAAACACCACAAAAGGATTCTTAAATGAGAAGGCCAACTGATGAAGTTTAACAGAACTAACCGGGACAAATTATGAAGTAGGGAAAAAGCAAATAAAAGATTAAACAATGAAAAAGGTCAAGAATGTCTAAGGACAGGAAGTGAAAGTATGGAAGGGAGACAGAGCCAAAAAAGTAACACTAAGATCCTAAAGTCTAAATTAACGCCAAGAACTAAACTAAAATGATAAGGTAAACTGAATAACAAAATGAAATTGAACAATGTGATTTCTACTGTACTGTGACCTCCAAAACAGAATGGTCTGTTTATAATACTGTTCTCATGGTTTTAATTGTTCTAAGCCTTAAATAAATAAAACTCTGAGTTTAAAACCCATTTTTTTCTTTCAAGAGTTGTGATTTTTAACTTGTAATCATTTAACAAAGGAACACTACACCTTCACAAAGCCACATCATTAAAAATATATATATTTTAAGGACTCCAAGCTCTGCCTTGTTTTACTATTTCATCTTTTTTTTTCCTTCCTGTAGGGCAGCTTTGAAATATGTGTTGCTCCATTCTTTATTGAAACAGCAGCTACACCCCCCCCCCCCCCCCCCCCCCCCCCCCCCCCACTGAGTCCAAGCTCATTTAAATGGACGAGTCGTCACACATTTTAAATAACAGACGCATTCTGTCACAGTCTGATATGGTGGATTAATCTGCAGAAACAAATAAACACACTGTATAATGCATAACAGAAGCAATTCAAAGCACAGACACAGAACGGCGCGCATTCACAAGTTTAAACACAGCCAAACTTATGGAAAGTTAAGCGTACACACCGCAGGGACCACCTGTCAGTGTGTGCTGAACGCCACAGGCAGCATCACCTGCTCCCAGAGATCTAAATCTTTGGTATTCATATCAAGTATCGTCTACAATAAAATAACCTTCCCCCTCCTCCCTCACGCTCCTTTTTCTCTCTCTACCTGTTCCCTCCTTTCTTGTTTTAATGTGACAGAAAAATAATGACAAAACATAAAAGCAGCATGTTGAAACGTAGCAGAGTGATTGACATTCTTGATCCTATGAAAACATACTGTCTGCATAGTGCAAACTATACAGGTGGGCAAAATGTCACGGGGAGAATAACAAGGAGTTCTTTTTTCTTTTCTTTTTTGTAATAAAAGTGGGAAGAAGTTTTCTCACCAGTGTCTAATGAAGAGTGGCACAACAGTCAACTGCGTCAGAAGAAAGACATGGAAGGACGTTTTTTTCTCTTCAAGTGGAGGTGGTAAGGGCGTCTGTCCTACCAAACCACCAACAGGAAGTCGAGGACACTCCACTAACAAGGCCGTGATCAGGATCACAGTTAGGAAGCAGAACGCAGACAGCGGACAGGGTCAGATGTCACCGTGTATCAAACACCTTTGAACATGCTCTCATTGCAGTTATGGCTGCAAATGTTTTGGGGCATGACCAGCTTTGCACATTCAGAAGCTGAAATCTCCAGAGAATAGCCAAAGGCCCTGTAAAATTGGCCGAAAAACTCTGGTCACAGATTTTCAATTGAAGATTAGGATCTAGGCTTTGACTGGGCCATTTTGATCTAAACCACTCCACTGTAGCTCTGACTGTGTGTTTTAGAGCCATCAGCTCTGAGCAGCAGCTTCTGTCTCCCTGTTGAGGAAAAGCATTCTGTCAGCATGATGCTGTCACCGCCATGCTTCAGTGTGTGTTTCATTCTCACCTGTGCAGAGCTCCTTCGTTCACATGACTGTTGTGCCCCCTCCACCTACATGACTTGTGTCAAACTGCAAACAGAACAGCTTATGGCTTTCATGTTGCAAATCTTCTATAAATGGCTTGTGGAGAGCAACACATTCTCCAACATGAGCTGTGCATCTCTGCAGCTCCTCCAGAGTGACCGTGGACCTCTTTGCTGTTTTCCTGATTAATAATCTCCTTGCCTGCGCTGTCAGTTTAGGTGGATGGCTATTTGCTTGGAGCTTTACAGTTGAGGATTGGTCTTTTTTCCAAGCGCGGGATATTATTTTATAGAATCTTCTCTAAAGCTCCTTTCCTGACCCATCTGCTGTATGTATTGGCCTTTATGGTGTTCTCCAGTGGTCTCTGACAGATCTGAGGCTTTCACAGAATATAAGATTTATACTTTGCACTAATTAGATGATTACAAAGGGAGTTGGTTGCAATGGATTTTAGATAGGGGCATCAAAGTAGAGAGGGCTATTATTGTATTATATATTGAATTATACTTTTAAGCACCTGCTACAAGATAACTAATTTCTCTCAGTAAGTGAGCCCATATAGACATAATCGCCTGAAGTAAAAACCCCTGTAGGTGGGAACAATAAGAGCCAGTCACCGCAGCCAGGGAGCTCTATCTCAGCCTCACATAACACAAACACAACTTGCAGCTTGTAATATTTTCCCTTTATTGCACTTTGTGCGGGGAAAAAGAATGTTTTTCGATATGGGAACCTTCTTCTTGTATCAAACTGAACAGCTACAGTAAATGTTTTAGCTTTGACTTGGTTATTTATTCTGCCTCCCGAGTAACGACTGACTGATACGTTGCTTCCCCGCCTGCAGCGGAACTCATTTTCCTCCGCCACAAGACAGAATATTAGTATTGGCTCTGGAGCACAATGTCACAGTGAGGTCTTTGTCAAACAAAAGATGGAACCGGTTCTCTTAATGTTGTGTTAAGGAGGGGAAACTCCCACGGCACCTTCTGTGGTCACAGGTGCCACACCTCGGCTAAAGCAGCTGCTAATTGGAGCATGGCAGGGTGGCAGTCCACACACACACGCACGCACACACACACGCACACATAGACAAAAGCGAAGCCATAAGAGAGTTGTTTGTGAAGTAAGGGTGTGCAAAGACATACATCAATACAGATATTTCTATACTTTGCGATAAAAAAGAAGAGGAAATAAATCAAGTTTTCTGTCTGGTTTGAATTTTTCCCCCTAATCTTCAATGTACCATGACAGAACATAATTTAGCTTGTAATAGTGTACTTTTCCATGAAAAACAGAACAGTTGGGCTCAAACTATTGCTACATGCTGTATCTGAATCTCACTGTGCACAAACCCACCCCCAATGATTATAAAAGAAACTGTACTTTTCCAGTTTGTAAAACTCATTTATAAGCATGAGATGTTTTTGTTCTGCCACAGAACCAAACACACACACACACACACACGACACAAAAGTATTCCATTTACTTGTTGCTAAAAACTCAAATGAATTAACACAACCCTACGTTTCAAAAAAAGGACAGAAGAGTAAATCAAAGTTTTATTCACAGGGTGGGAGGCAGGGAGAGGTGCTGTCATAGGGGGGTTGGTGTATCTGAAAACAAGTAGGCAGCACATCTGTCAGCTCTATTTCTTTTCTCTCTCCGTCATGAATTATTAACATCCTGTTGTCGCTGGCAGCAACACTCATTATTATTTGACTTGTAATAATACAAGTAATGTGCCTTAACTGTGCTTTGCATCTTTGAGCTCTGCCCACACAGTAGCCGTGGCATTGAAACGCACAGGGTTTTGAAGATTAACGAATGAGCAGCGGACTGAAATATGTGGCATAAATAGTGTTTGTGTCATAATCCTTGGGTGCTTGAGTTTTGATTATTTGTTTTCTTCACCCCTCATCCCATTGTCCCCTCCCTCTGTAATCAGTTCCAGCTGTTCCTCATCCGACTGATTACCCCTGTGTGTGGGTGTGTGTGTGTTTGTGTGTGTGTTCTCATCTGTGTTATTGTCTCCGTCAGATTATTACGCCTCTCATTCGTCTATCACTGCATTTACTCCTGAATCTACCTCTTTGTCTGTGCTCTCCAGAGCTCCCGTAAGTGTCTTTGGACTTTAAACAACCATGCGACTACCGAGCGCTTGTCTGCGATTCGATTCACCACTTTTTTCCTACCTTTTGCTAAATCTGTGATGTCCCTGGAAGCTTCCATTCCGCTAAAAACGAAAGGAAATCTCTGACCAGTGAAAGAAGCCTGGAGAGTCACTTAGCTACAATTTTAAGAAATAGAGAGCCGACACACAAATTTGATGCAACGGTGAAACTGGTGAGGATTCAGAAAGAAGATGCTACAGCTTTTCATAAGAAACATGGAGAAAATCCATACAGTTCGGACATGTTTTATGTTCAACATAACGACCCCTTTCTCAGGGTCCGGAGTTTGAGACCACCCCTCTAATGAGGTTTCGTCTAGCACTGGCCCATATGACTGCCCTGTTCCTGCTGAAGAAACATGTCCCCTACAGCATTATGATGCTGCCACTGCCATGTTTTACACTGGGGGTTTTGTGTTTAGGGTGATATGAACAGTTTCCCACTACACAACTGTTCATATCTTGGCCAAAAAGCAAATTTTTTTGTCTCATCTAACCAAAGCATCTTCTTCCAACATGTTAGCGGTGTCCTCCTACATGGCTTAAAGAAACTCAAAACAGGACTTCTTTGTACTTTTTTCTTTCACCTGAGGTGTGGATCTTTGCAGCTCCTCCAGAGTCACCATGGGCCTCTTGGCTGCTTGTCTGAAGGTTGATTTTGTGTTGGGCCATTCTCTTTTACTGTTCCAATGATGGTTTAAACGGTGGAAATTGATTTTTAACAATGTCCTCTTTCCTGTCCCTAAGGAGAAGCAGCATCACCACAGCATGATGATGCCAAAACCATGTTCCACTATAGGAATTTTATGCTCCAGTTCATGTGATCATGTGTCTGCTTCTCTGATTAAACACGGTTTGCATCTTGGGAGAAGAAGTGGAGTTGGTTGAGGAGTATAAATACCTCGAAGTTCACCTGGACAACAGACTGGACTAGAATCTCAGCAGTGACGCCATCTACAAAAAGGGGACAGAGCAGACTGGACTTCATCAGGAAGCTTAGGTCCTTCAAGGTTTGCAGCAAGATACTGCAGATCTTCTACAAGTCTCTTGTGGACAGTTTAATCTCTTCAGCCGTCATCTGTTGGAGTAGCAGCATCAGAGCCAGGGATTTAAAAAGGCTCAACAACCTGATAAAGAAGGCTGAGTCTGTTCTGGGGACAACTGTGGAACATCTGGAGATGATGATGGAAAGAAGGATTCTTCATAAAATCAAAAATATGATGAACAACCCTGAGCATCCTCTTCATGAGACTAACCTACAGAGTGTCTACAGTCAGAGGCTTCTTCCGTTTTGCTGCAACACAGATCGCTACAGCAGATCCTTCCTGCCCACACCCATCAGGATCCACAACAACTCCTTGAAGAACTAAATAGTATGAGCTACAACACTTCATTTCCCTCTGGGATCAATAAAGTATTTTTGAATTAATTATGTTGAGCATCCACCTAAATCCTACAAGGGGTGTGAATAGTTTTTACACTGGAAATGACCTAAAACTTTCACCTATGATGCTGGTGTTTGTGCTCCCACAAATCAGAGCGGGACGCTCATGCTGATCATCGTGCAGTATATCAGACATTGATCCCGGTTGATGTCTCGGTGGAGGGATTTTTTCTGGCACTCCCATCGATCAGCCTCGCTTCAACCTTCATCTCTAATAATCCCAGTTGTCATAAAAGAAACATCCGTGAAGATGCAGGTCATTTCAGACTAACAGGAGGCAAATGGGCTGCACAGACGACATACACTCGATGGCATGTCGCCTCTGTAGTCACTTAAAATAATAGAGTTTCCTGCAGGCTGTGGAGAGGGCCGTTTCGGTGTCCTTTGGGAGTGTCATCGGAAGGTGAGACCGCACGCAGTGTCGGCAAGAGAATCAGAGCTTTTACAGTCTAATGGCCTTAAGAGATGAAAGGCAGCCGTCACTAACAGGAGACAGTAACTAAAGTGCAAAGGTACACATTTACATTAATGTATGTCTACAGCACGGTAGCACAACAGAGCAATAATGTGCAACAACATCATGTGTGTGCAGACAGATGAGTGTCTTTAGAGATAAATGACAACCTATTATTTGATCTTTTATAGGTGAACTCCCCGCTGAGATCTAAATGGGAATAGTATGCTGCGTTCCTGCATGCCCACACACACACACACACACACACACTCGCCCAGATAACGAGCTACAACTCCAAAGCCTTAGGCTGTGGTACATCTGTTGTAGAGGAGACATAAGGCATCCATGAAGAGACTTTTAAGACTCCCCATAAAGTACCAGCTCCACACACGCACATGCACACGCACACACACACACACACACACTCTCTCTCTATGGGTGATGAATGAGCTTTTTTAAAAATCCTCCAGAAGAGGGACGGCATAGTGGTGAAGAGGTCTTAAGACAGTAATTCCTAAATAATTCCCTCTGGAGAAAAAAACCCATAGCGGCAGACAAAGACACAGAGACACTTTCTCACAAATTGGCCCACTGACCTTCAGATACTCTCTATAATGAATGTATGCGGCTTTTGGTATTCATGACTTCCAGTTCAGGCAGACAGAAGGAGGAAGACAATGAGGGCACAAGAGTTTGGGTTTCAGATGAGGAAATGTAAAAGTGTTGCAACAAAAATCTATTTTGGTGAAGATTTTGTGGCCATAGTGGTGTTTATTTGACAGGGGACAGTACAGATGAGGGGAGAGAAGTGGGAGATGACATGCGGCAAGGGTCTGCAGGGTGGGGACTCGAACCCGGAACAACCGCGTGGAGGACTGAGGGCCTGCGCAGATGGGGCAGTTGCACTAACCACGCGACGCCCCAATGAAGACATTTTTAATATAAAAAATAAAACAGTCTAATCAACTTAAAATAGACCATATTTATAAAGAAATTGGATGGTGACTAAGGTGGAAATTTTGTTTTGTGTGCTATTCTTTATAAAATAAGTTGCCACATTGAATAGCATGACACTGTGACCTTTTAACATGTGATACTTTGTCTTCTTGATTAGATCACAATTCAATCAATGTATGGTCAGAGCAGAGAAAGTTGCAGAAAGAAAGTGTTTAACTTGTATTGTGTAGACCGGACAGATTCGATTTTTAATCTTGGGGTTGTGAAGTTCAAGAGTGTTTTACATTGATCATTGGGATTGTATGATTTTGGCAAGGTGTTTAAAGTAATGTATGAAAAAACACAAGAAAAAAAAAAATTCTAGACAGTTTTATGTATGCTTTTCTTCATGCTGCAGGAAAGCGAGAAAGAGCTGCACTTTTAACAGATCTGAGCCCAACTACAGCAAAGTTGCTATGTCTTATCCCTTTGAGCTCCATTTGTTGTTATGTTATGGAGCATGCTAGATTAGGAGGTGTGAGGCCTTTTGGAAGTCTCAAAATTAGGGTAAGGATCTCCATGTGATAGGGAATACAAACGATGTTTACTGTCATTAAGGCTAGCAATGCTAATCACTAAGATAAGACATTATCAACGGCTGAACGCTTTACAGAAATAAGGGATCAGAAACTGTGTGCCTCTGCCCACTACATGTACATTAGATTTATGTAAAATGAACACGTTTTATATTTCCATATGCTTTAAATAGATACAGCAATGTAAGCTATTCTCTTATCTTTAAAGTCATGTAATTAAACAAAGAACAAGATTTCTTCAAATCAAACAAAATGGAATCATTTGTGATTTTTCTCTCTCTCATTTTTGGCTTTATGTTACATGAAAATAGCTGGGTTTTTTGTTTGTTATGTAAAAGCTAAGCAAAAGTAGTAGTGCAAAGATTGGAATAGCACAAATATTATATGTATTAAAATGACCTTTTATTGACAAACCACCTTGACACCTTGTTTCGGAAGAAAACCAGGTTCAGCCTTTAGAGAGAGGCTGAAGAGGTCTTTAGCCTTCTCTCATGAGAGGAGAGGAAATGAGAGCTCACAGGCATGGTGTTAGAGGGTGTTCAGAAGGTCTGCTACAATATGCCTGTCTAAAGCCCTCCTAAGCAGGCTTAGCTTCCCCGTCCTGGCGCTGCCACACTCCCTCTCTGTGCCAAAGTCAACTACAGCTTGGTGCGGTGCCAGCTGCGTGATAGACTCTGCTTAGCTTGTGGCAATGCCTGCTCTCCACTTCACCTCACTTCCAATCTTTTCTGCCTAGGCTGAGACCTTTCTATGTTTGGATGCCACCTTCCTCTGATGCCTTTGTGCCCTTTTTGGTTTGTCCTCATTCCCATCAATTTGTATGTATTCAAGTGTTATTATTTCTTCAGAAGTAATTATGCAGTGTTACTTACTAAAGTCCATCTTCTATTAGCCCCTGGACCATATTCACAGCTATTCTAATTAGTACAATATTTAAATATTGGGTTTAAACCCACAAGCCACAGATAGAAACCCAAACTAGCCTGGCATATCTCAAATAGCCAGCTATAAATTAAGGCAGTCTAATAGAGAACATTGCTGTCCGATGTGTATTTGAGAGCCAATTTTCCAATGTAACCTTGGAGTGACTTTGGATGTGTGAGGGTAATTATATATGGTTCTGAGGAAAGTATTCAAGTATTGAAAACAGCCTCTCAGTCTGGAGACCCTTGAGACAAAAGCTACAGAGGGATACTTGTCATGCAGAGAAGGCACTTGCTAGGTTTGACAAGGAGTTAAGAGGCAGTTGTGTGAGAGAAAAGTAGGTTTATATTTAAAAGAAGCAGCAGTTGAGAGTTGATTTAAATCTTCTTTTTGAGATTGCTGTCTCTTTGTGACTTTGGATGAGTAACTTCTAAGCAGGCAATCATTTTAAAGCTAACTGAAGAATGCATTGTTTCCCCATGGGGTGAGGTGGAAACGCTTCATCAGATAACACAATGAGACACAAAAGTGTTCATTGAACTTTTTAGAATAGAATAGAATAAACCTTTATTGTCCCACACAGGGGAAATTTGGCTGTAACAGCACCAAAGTGACAGATAATAGAAACTGTACAGTGGCGAAGTTGGTAGCACTGTTCCCTTGATGCAAGAAAGTTGTGGGTTCGAATCCCGGCCTGGGGTCTTCCTGCATGGAGTTTGCATGTTCTCCCTGTGCATGTGTGGGTTCTCTCTGGGTACTCCGGCTGCCTCTCACAGTCCAAAAACATGACATTAGTGAGTGGCATTTCTCTCTAAACTGCCCTTAGGTTTGTCCTGGATGTCTCTGTGTTGCTCTGCGATGGACTGGTGACCTGTCCAGTGTGTACCATTCGGCGCACTTGTTAACCTATGGTGTAGTTCACACCAGTCGGAGATAGGCACCAGCCCCTCCCGCAACCCTGCATATGATGGACAGGTGGGATGGGTGCAGTTCTGGTTGTAAAGTCTAACAGCTGCAGGGAGGAAGGGCCTGCAAAAACGCTCCTTCATGCACCTAGGATGCACCGAAGGAGCTCTGCAGCTCAGCAACATCATCATACATGGGATGGGATTGGATTGAGCTCTGGATACTGGCTAGGCTACTCCAGAATCTTGAAATGCTTTTTACGTAGCCACTCCTTCGTAGCCCGGGCGGTGTGCTTGGGATCATTGTCATGCTGGAAGATTCAGACACATTTCATCTCCAATGCTCTCACTGATGAAAGGAGGTTTATGCGCAAAATCTCAAAATACATGGCCCCAATCATCCTTTCCTCTAGACGTATCTTGTAGTCCTGTCTCCTTTGCAGAAAGCAGCCCTTAAGCATGATGTTTCCACCCCTGTGCTTCACAGTGGGTATGGTGTTCTTGGGATGCAACTCAGCATTCTACCGCTCCAAACATGGTGAGTGGCATTTATACAAAAGAGTTCTATTTTGGTCTCATCTGACCACATGACATTTTCCCAATCCTCCTCTGGATCATCCAGATGGTCTGACAAATTTTAGACGGGCCTGGATATGTGCCGGCCTAAGCAGGGAGTGGCTGCCAAATACTTTTTTGCCCTACTGTATTATTAAGGTAACAGCTCAAAAAAAGTTTTTAATAGCACTGACCCATATCAATATTGAATTGGAACAGACTGGATTGAATCGGATCCTGATAATCGATTCTACCTCTTGAGAATTGGAATTGGATCGATTCTTGAAATTTGAATCAATACCCAGCTCTACAGGTCAGACATATATTTCTGAAAGTCAATTCATTGTATCCAAGGAAAATATTTGTCCACACACCAAGATATGACCGTCCACCTAAAATGACAAGGCAGGCAATAAGAGCATTAATAAGAGAATTACCCAAGAAATTCATGGTAACTGGGTAAGAGCTGCAGAGATCTATAGCTCAGGTGGGAGAATCTGTCAACAGGACAACTATCAGCCATGACCCCAAATATCAAGTCTTTATAGTAGAGTGGAAAGAGGAAAGTCAAAAGTATAGTTATGAGTTTGTCATTAGCAAAGTCAGGGGACACAGGAATCATGAGCAAGAAGGTGCTCTTGTGGAATGAGATCATAACCAAACTTTTTGGGCTACAGTGGACCCCATCATTCGTGGGGCTTAGGCCTTGTTCACACCGGACGTGGAAGCGGCGCGGAACGGAGACCCTTGTTAACCTATGGTGTAGCTCACACCAGATGCGAAGCGCCGCGATCCTCCGCAGCCGGTTCGCTGAGTGAAGCGATTGTTTCGCCGTCTGGTCTGTTTTTTGCGCGAGCCGCGACTGACCTGCATCAATTCTGGCAGGAAGTCACTCCAAGACACACCAGACAAACAAAGTAAAAGCAATTTTTCAAAATAAAATACCACGCTTGACAAATGCTTTCATATTTGTGTATCTAAACAAACTATAGAGATGAAAATAAACAAACAAAACACACACAAAGACACACTTTATGAGGTTATTTACTTACCATTGATGAAGCAACAGCTGAGCAGAAGCGCTTGTTGACCACGTCTGATGTGAACAGTGGGGCAGCGGATAGCGCGTGATTTTCGCTTCGCAACGCTTCCCCGGCCAGTGTGAACCAGGCATTAGGGACCACAACCACCTGGAAATAGCTGAAATCTGTGAATACTTGAGATCTCCTTTAAAAATGCTTATAACGACCTATTTTAATACTTCAAACACCAAATACATATTACTATGCATGAATAACCACAGCACTACCGCAGAAGCTAACATCTACAGTCTTCCTTATCTCCGCTTTTAAGAGCGCCAACAAAAATGAATGGGGCTCCTGGATTGGCTGCTTTGCAAATGCCAGCCAATAGCATGTAAAGTAGCATTGAGCCTAGGTACTTCAGCTTCCCAACCTGCATTTTCTTTACAGCAGGTTAGACATGCCCCACGAAGAAAAAGGCAAATTTTCAGCGAATAACTTGATGGTCACGTTCCACAAAAAAATCAGTGAATAGGTGATTTCTTCAATACTGACCCCCTAATAGGTGGGGGGTCCACTGTATATGCAAAATTTGATGTGTGGTGGAAAACTAACACTGCACACAGTATTCCAACTGTGAAACGTGGTGGTAGAAACACCATGCTGTTGGGATAATTCCCTACAGTAAGGAAATAGAAGCTGGTTAGAGGTAATGAGATGATGGATAGATCTAAACAGAAGGAAGAAAATCTGTTAGAGGCTGCAAAAGGCTCGAGACTGGGGAGAACTGCCATCTTCCATCAGAAAAATGATCATAAACATAGGTAAGTGCATACAATGTAATGGCTAAGATCAAAGCATTGTCATATGTTTAAATGGTCCAATGGTCTGGAAAGACACTTTCAGATATTTCTATTTATAATTCATGACATTCACTTTCCAGTTCACAATTATGCACTACTTTGAGTTGGTCTATCACATAAATATAACACATGAAAAGCCTGTGGTGGTGACGTGACAAAGTTCAAGGGTTATCAAAGGTTTTCTAAGGCATCGTAGCAGAAAAATGTAATCCATCCTTTTCAAAGTGGAAACCAGGTCAGCATCTCTTCCCCTGCTTAACGTCAATCCTGTGGGTACAGCACTCACCGCATGACGACAAAAACGACTCCTTTGTTATATTACTGCTCTTAAATATACCCCTGCAGGGTTCTCTGGAAGCCTGGCTGGATCCCAGAAGGGGGCCTGTATCTGTCACCTCCATTTAGGGCCTGTCTCATAGCAGCTGACCCAAATCAGCCCCCTGAGGCAATGCCAAGCCCCTACACAGGGCTCCCCCACTGCAGATAATAGGCTTGTTTGGCAACGTATCCAGACGGCCAAAACCAAAGCAGCCATGACAGCTGTCAACCAGAACCAGCATCTTCCTGTATGACACATGAATAAACATCGCCGGAGCGCGTCTGTGCCGGGTTTTCCCTTTGACTGTATGAGCATGTGCGCGGCGGTTTGACTACAGAGGTGTGTTTAAATGTGCACATTCCTCTGGCACTGCCTATCCACCGTTTTTTTGGGGGTGGGTGAAACATCCTGGTATTTCCAGACGATATTCTGGCAGGCTGACGGCATGTCAGGAGCGATTTGGCATGTGTAGAGAAAACTCTCCCTGTGGGGGGTGGGGGGTGGGGGGGGTTGTCATGAAGGAGAAATCAAAGACACCTCCGTGACTTGCTGGATTTCCTGCGAGCTGTTAGACAGGCTTGGTGACATGACCTCATTTCAGCAGTTTTACAGAAAAAAAAACACAAGCAGAAGATGGAGGAGCTGCCTGCTGCTCTGCAATATGGAGTCATAACACTGTTACCCCAGGCCCAAGGAGGAGTATGTCACACTGCATATGCTCTGGAGCTGAAGCTAAAGTTTTTGTCAACAAGACTGGTCTCATGTTATCCATATTGGTGGCGCAGTAGGTCCGCATATACAGGTTCAGTAGATTCCGAGATGCTGTCATGCTTTCGTTTTTAACTCAGAACCAGCAGACGACCTTTGTTCCACATCATCAGCACCTAATCTCGATGCATTAGACAACATCCACGCTCAAAACAAATGTGTTTCATTTAAGCAATGTGAAAAAACAGTTCTACAATGCTTTTTACTAAATGTTCACATTGTCACATTACAACAAAACCTCAATATGTTTTATGGGGACTTCATGTGATGAATCAACACATCATGCATGTATAATTCTGAAGAGGAAAGAAAGGGGTGCACAGTTTTCAGGGTTTGGGTTTTTTCTACAAGCAAAAATCTGAGAAGTTGCATTTGTATTCAATCCCCTTCACTCTAACGCCTCTAAAGAAACGACCATGCATCCAATTGCCTAATTACTAAATTGTTCTAGAGTCAGAGGCAATTCTGACAGTTTGGCATTCAGCCCCCATTATGCTTAGAAAATAAATCCGCTGGTGTGCAATGTGATCTCACTGTGTCCACCTAAACTGACAGGGAGGGTCAGAGAAGCACCCACAGGGCCGACGGTAGCTCTCCAGAGACTCACATCTCAGGTTGTGAGGGTATGTTGTGCGATCCACAAACCTTATTTCTTCCAAAGAGTGGGAACAGGAAAGAAAACCATTATACATGCCATGCAGGGACCAGAGAAAACATCTGGAAGCAGGTGCTCTGGTCAAACGAGACCATATCTAACCCATGGATGGATGGATTATATGCCACCATTTTTTTATTGTATTCCATGTACAGTTAAAAATGCGATATAGAGCATAAAGAGATTACATCATCTCTGTGAAATAAACAGGAAAGAGTCGAATATAATCCCTGAAATTACGTTTTATAAACATAGAAACACATGATGCAAGAGCAGAAACACAATTCCCTTCGCTACCCCATGCATCTCTCGATTGAAAAACAAAAATAACTGCAAAATGAGCAGAGTAGCAGTGTTGCCTTGCAGCAAGAAGGTCCTGGGTTCGAATCCAGACTTTCTGCAAAAGAGTTTGCATGTTCTCCCGGTTCTCAACTTGTGTTTTTTAAGAATAAAAAAAGTAAAGTGCTAGGCATGAAATAAACAATCATCAACAGAATAAATTCCAAAGCCCCAGAAGAGAAGCTGCCTGGTGTCACCCACAGACCTCTGAGCAGAACAGCAGAGGTGAGGAAAAAAATCTCCTCACAGGATTTATACAGTTGTGTCTCCAAGCATGTTTGCAGGACTACTCTGGTATCTCTGCTGTTTCTTTTTTAAAAGAGATTTTTTTTTTTATCTCTATTGATTTGGGGGTTTATTTTATCATCTCATTATAAAACATACATATGTCACCATACTGGTTGTATATCTGTAAGAATGTGTAATTATATCCATCAGAACTATTTCAATTCAAATCAAAAGAAGTAAGAATCACTCTTAGAATATGTGTCAGTTTGCAGTGTATTTCTTTTCTGAGCAGAGCTAGAGACACATTCAAAAATCTCCAAATCATCACATACTACACATACATATTATGTACTGTATGTATTATTATACATAAAACCAGTTGGTTTCATGTTTAATGAATTTTTTTAAGCTGAAAGGCACAAGTTGCATCTTCAGCCATAAGAGGGCAGCAAAAAGCTCCAAACCCTTAAGATCTTCGATTCATTGGTATGATTTAGATTTTTAACCAAATATATAATGCTTTGCTGCCACAGCAATTAATAACCTAATGTGTTTGATAAAAAAAGTACATATTATTGCCCTAGTTAGTAAAGTGAAACTACAACTAAGATTTTATGTAAAAAGAAGTTTTCCGACGATAATGACTATTTACTGTATTGTTTTATCTCTGCTTATAAAACAGATTAAATTTATTACTGTTCTAATAAAATCCATCGGATAATAAAAGTAAAGTGGAATTATATGAAGTTACTTTATCAGTAGTGATCAAACAAGAAGCACTGTGGCCTACAATGCAAAACGGAGTCCAGACTTGGAGAATCAAGCGATATACCTTTTTTTTTGGGGGGGGGGGGGGGTGGATTGTAAATAGTATAGCTATAAAGAACATTTGTGTTATTAGTTCTACTGCAGCAGAATTCTAGTATCTACACATGCAACACGGCCGGGTGCAAATATCGCTCTGTTCTTGCCGATAGGGCAAAAGTGTACTGCTGCAACTCTTTATTAACCCCGGACAGGAGGTTTTTAATAATGGAACACAATTTATTCCTCTGTCTAACAGCAACACATTTTAAGTGGGAAATGCATGCATCGCAGTCTAAGAGATGATAATAAGACTCAGCCAATCAGACTATAATCTCTGCCCCAAAAAGGATCAATTTACATTCTCTCTCACCCCCCTCCTTCTTTCTCTCGCTCTTAACACACACACACACACACACACACACAAACACGTGCACAAACACACAAGATAATTAGTCTTTGATTTCCCTCGGCAGTGTTCTGGTACCAGGGGGGCAGCTGTGGGACCCTGCTTTAGCCTTGGCTAATTTCACTCACCGCTTGATCTCGACCCAGCGCAGGTGCCCACTTGGCACCAGACCGCCGTTTCCATGGCAATGCCAAGAAAATGCCAGTTGTCCAAAGAGCTCAACCACAGGGGCCAGTGATGGGACGCTCATTACAAAGAGAATGCAACTGGACAAATGAAGGAAGCAGAAACCTGCACAGATCAGTCAGTTTCCATCTTTTCTTCTTTCTCCTTTTTTTGTTAATAAGTGAGAGAACTTTAAATCACGCGTATGATTGACCTCCTGTGTTCCTTTAGAAAGCCGTGCATGTTGAAATGAAGCAGCAGCATAAAATGCAATTATACTGAGAGTCTTTGCATTTAATTGTTCAGGGGCGACACTTACTTATGTTATAGTGCCTCCTTGTGGTTCCAAAGAGTCACTGCAACGTATTCCTGCAGGTCCTCATCTAACAGTGCACCTGCTATTAAGGACAAAACACTCTTATCAAAACTGTCTTCTGCACTTATCACTGCTATAGAAAACCTCTTTTATATCAAACTGATAGTTTACAGTCATCACCTCAAACACATCAGGCTGTAAACCACCTAACTGTGCTTCAGGTCGTTTAATGAGGCCAATTTCAGACGTTATAGGACCTAGTTTAATACAGACAGTTACACACTAAGGCCGAGTCAAGCAGGAGAGGTTTTGCTGTTTTAAAGCGACAGGCTCAAATTAAACTTGATTATCTAAAGTGTTCAAATTTCTTGTGAAGGACTCACCTGAAAAGTGTCTTCCTAAAGAAAAAGGTACTAATATACTGATTTTGCAAATGTACATTTGATTTGCAAATATTCAAGAAACATGTCATACATTTCCTGCTCCTTAATGACTTTCCCTGCTATGTAGCATATATTTGACCTTCCCTTATTAGTTATATAAAACAGACCATAAGTTTGTTCTCTGCAGCATCAAACAGCTCTGAGGGGTGGAATAACAATATGATTGCTGGTGTTATTTCTCAGTTTGCATGTAGCAGCCATTAGATTTTACTTTCATTTACCCTAATCGGCCATATTACAGGCATTTGCTGCTTTAATGGTGCTATTTTAACAAACCCATATTGTTAATGTCTTACTCAAGGCTATCTTCTCATGGTTTAATTGTGACACTGCCATCTGCTGCATAGTTTTTTTAGTTTGAATCAAAGCTATATGACAATAAATTTGTAATTATTCCAAACTGAATTACATTTTCATAGTGGTGTCTTGTCTCCCTGTGTCTTTAATACGAGAATGCCCTTGTTTGTTTTTTTCTTATTTCACTGGATTTAGATCCATTGGTAGAGCAATCCTTTATGCTGAGCCATACTATGAAATTCTATCTATCGGGTGTAGAAGACGTCGTTCAAAATAGTATCTGAGGCGGTTAGGGACGTCAACAACTTGTTCTAATTGTGGCGTTCCTCAATGCATTCTTGGTTTGCTCTGAAGCTTGATGTATAATGACTGGAGAGGTTACAGCTGCTGAATAATGTGGCAATGCAATGGTGTAGTGAGCATGGTCTGGATGTGGTACACAGCAAAGAGTTAGTTGCAATAAATCCAGAATACAGTGTTTTTCAATATTATGTTGTATTAAGTTCTATTGTAATGACATGGCCGAGGTTATTTACCTCTTCTGCCTATGGTTCTAATGCTGTGCGCCATCACTTCACTCTTGTTCTTGAGGTAATTTTGAAATTTCATCAGCAAAATGTGTCTAAGGGCATCTATGAACAGTGCCTTGCACAAAGGATTTCAACCTCTAGGTAAGACCTCTCAGATCAAACTATTCAAAAGTGTGCAAAGTTGTTTCATTTGACTAGCAGTCAGTAACACACTGCTAGACTGAACTCAGTGATACTTTTTTACTTTACACAAAGCAGCTATTAAAAGATTAGAAGAAAAAGGACAACGGTTGTGGAAAAGACTAGAAATATGCTGTCTGTAAAACAAAAGCTGCTCCGCACCATCATTGGTTGGCCTACCTGCCAATCACAATTATTAGCTGCCAATTAAGAACTCATCATTCCGGGAATTTAAGCAGAAGCAGCACAGGGCAGAATTTGAGTGCAGCTTTGTCTATTATGTATATACATGTTTCATGTGTATATACATAGTTACTGAAGTTATTCTTGACAACTACAATTTAGTTAACTACTAATTATTTCTTTGCACAGCTAATTTGTGAACTATGGTTTGTATTTGTGCTTTAGAGAACCATTCACAAAGGAAGTGTAATTTGGACTAAAGAAGAACTTAAATAAATCTATTAAAAGAAAAGTAAAGCCTCATGTTTAACCGGATGCCTGCAGCTTTCCACACGGAGTAACTAGTCTTTAGTTCAACGGTACAGATGATTCTAACAAGATTTTTAAAAAGAGACATGTTTTTATAGGAAATTATTAAACCCTGGGGAAAAAATATATAAATACTAGGGATGTAAGAAAATATCGATATGCCTATATTTTGCTATATTTTATATTACCATATTGTATCAATAAAGCAGTGTATCAATTTTTATTTTATTTTTTGGAATTTTAATGGAACCATTAATGATGACAGTAATTTTTATAGTAAAATTAAAAGCCTGACAGGTAGTTTGTGGCCGTTTTCACCTTCTTCGTTCCAGTGGATCAACTAGATCTAGTAATAGTATGAAACAGGTTGGAGTGTTTAGAATGCTGTGACAGTTTTTCTGCAGTTAAATTCAGTTTTAAAAATCACAATGTGTAGTCAAACTCATAGTATAGCAATATGTCGTATCGGCCCCCGTGTATTGTGATACATATCGTATCACCAGATTCTTGTCCATACACATCCCTAATAAATACATACCAGCAACCCACATCTAAAACAAAATGACCCGCAACCTCAACCTTCACTAAATTTTAGTCAAAGCGGATGGAGGTTGTTTAATAAATTCATGAATAGTGAAATCTAACATCTGAAATCGAAGCCAAAACAAATGACATTTTGTTATTTTACCAGGATTAGCGTCACTGGAGCAAAGCTTGGAAACGGCGGCAGGGTCAGGTGTGTAACAAAAACCAAAAACCTACCCAACTGTAAAAAATACAGTCATCATTTTCCAGTCATGTGAGATGGAAGTAAGATCATCAGTGTGACATTCTGAGGAGCCGAAACAGATAGGCTGCAGCTTGCAGAAGCCCTGTGACCACATATGAATCACATCTCATAGTACAACCACTGAACCAGATCCAAGCATCACATACATACTCACACACACACACACACGCACACACACACCACCATCACCACCACCACCAGTTCAGAGGAATCCTTCTGAACTAATTATGGCACAAGAAACAATCTCATCATTTTACACTGGCATGTAAGTATCTTCAACAGCGAATTTAAGAACCATCACCCTACGTGGAAATTAATTAGTGTTTTACAAAGTAAAGATACTCTCTAGACTTTCCTGTAAAATCTCCAAAACCTTAGCCTAGAAATCTAGACAAACCGTAAGAAGCTGCAAAAATGTTGCTCTGCAGTTTGGTCTAGCCATGCTCCATTGTAGCCTCAGCAGGTCTACCATTTGCTCGGTTAGAGCTGTGACGGAGAGAAACAACAAAGATGGAAGGGGCTCAGGAACCGTCTGTTGTCAGTACACCAGATATTCTCAGGTTGTTTTTTTTGACAACAACCACAGAAGTCATTGATGTCTATGTTGGACGCCATGACTTCTTCTGTTCTTCCTTATGTTCTTCTTCTTCTTCGACGGTGCATGGCGTAAAGACGATAAGATCGGTTACAATTCTACAATTTTTTGTGAAAGAAATCCACAAGATAGTCTGTCCTGTGGTGGATTTCTATGGTGACATCCTACAGCCGCAAAAAAGGAATGGGAGGTTTATTCAGTTTAAACAAAACTCTACAAAGTTTTTCAAGCCAGATTTTATGGAATTTAATCAAAAGGTTCACTTTGAGAGAAGAAAAACCTTGATTTTGCTGGTTAAACTAAAGTAATGCTAAAGTATTGGCTATCATAACTTCCACAATTGCAACACCAAAGTCATACCTTCTAATTTTAAAAAAATCACACACAAAAAAATCTCTCTTTAGCTGTGTTTTATTCAATGTTGCTAAATTGGCCTAATTTGACTGCACAGATCCAGGATGCAGATTTCAAAAGGGAAATATTCTTTAGTGTAAACTAATGCTTATTTATTTTAGATAAGATCAACAATCCCATTCCAGCTCGTCTGACTCCATATACATATACACATATATTTTACTCCATATGACAAGAACCCTGGGGCCGAATCACTTGCAAGAACAGGAGCCCCGCTGTTGTTTGTTACTATAACCTAACAGCTCCACTTTGTTCTTGCTTGTCAAGAGTTCCAACAGCGAAACAGGAAAGGAGGTTGGCTTATGGAAATAACTGGACAGACTGGCTTTACCTCTACAACTGTATGCACACAAAGAAGCAAACACCCACGCAGTGAGATAAACTCCTGCACACACACACACACACACACACACACACACACACACACACACACACACTATTTCACCTGAACAAAGCTGGCTGACCCAGATCTACTCCAGCTGAACTCTGCACTCTGTCATACTTTAACCACCAACAACATATCATGAGAGGAAGTCATTCACATCACCAAATAGTTACTATTTCCTTTTTAGAAAGACTTGTACAGCCAGTAGCTTGACATTCAGACTTGAAAGCTTTATTACTATTAACCTTCTTAGGAAGTACATAGAACAAAACAAGTTTGAAAACAAGAGAGAAGCTTAAAATTATTCCAGAACTCATATACTGTATTATCTATGTTCTGAGAAGAGTTAGACTGTAATGAACTTACAATACCACTAGAGGGAGTACATACAGCATAGATATAAACTGGATAAAAGAAAAGAAAACATGTATGTGTGTATAAAACCTTGTGTATACTGAAATTCCCCAAATCATTTGAAATATCTTCTTTTTCCGTACACAGTTATCTGGTTTCCAAGGACTGCAGAGGAGACAGAGAAAGCTGCTGAAATTAGAAAGAGAATGGAGAAAGGTGTGTATGTGGCAGCAGGTGCAAAACAGTTGCTGTCCTCCATGATCCAACCTGATGTGTAACCATGGCAGCTGCCAGTCATTACCAGGTGTGTCAAGGCACAGGCATACATGGTTTTAGTCTACAATTGGTCTAAAGTGATATTTTAAAAGTATAAACATCTGTAAAATTTAAGCACATGGATTCACTGTTCAGTCAAACAGAATATGCATGTTCAGTTTTCAATAACCAGATGTGGCAAATATCCTTCATGTTAATCTAAGAAATCAGAAGCACTGATTTTAGTGCAAACACACAAAGCAAACTAATAAGGATTAAATCTTCAGACATGATAACTTGAAATGCATAGAACAATAAGCCGGTGACCAGATTTGGCCGATTTTCAGTCTGATCAGTGCTGACCGGTGACCGGAGGCTTGGGAACTCAAAAATCCTATCTGTTTCTGATTTGTGAACGCACCATTCGTAGGCGCCACCATCCCACTGATGGTAAATTCTTAAGTGAGTGGGTGATAAAGTTAGCCAATTAGTATCACTGAGATGTTTGTCTGCAGATCATTCAGGCTGTGAGAAGGCAACAAAGAGCAAGAGTTGTCGCTGATAACAGGAAGGTTTAACAGACTAAAGCAAAGTTGCTCTGTTTAATCTGTTTAAGATTTGACCTTTTTCTATCATGAAAGTGCAAAACACCATTACTTATTATTTACTTATTTTATTTTAGATTGATTTATTTACTGGGGGCGGTAGATTTAAAACTAAAAGTAACAACCTTGACATGATACGTGTTGTCGTTTCACCGACAAATCGGGCAGAATCCCCTCTGTGGCTGCAGTGTGCGCTCCCGACACAGGGGGGACAGATAGCCTAATTTCAGGGGAACAGAATTCCGCACAAAACGGTGGAAACTGGCTGAAGAGTACTCCGCAAAACAGTCAAAGCATTGTTCACGTATCACTTCATAAATCACGGTCCATATTGTCCATTTCCTCAAAGAACCTTCACCGAGTTCCCAGTTCAGGTGAACTACAAATCCATTGTTTGTTCTACAAGGCTAGGTCATCGTTGCGTCATATCAGGTGTTCTGACAATTCCTTTTTTGGTTGAGAGCTGTCTATTGTTATTTTGTTTCGGGATTTGTATTTGACACTTACAAATTTGTCTTGGCACCTATAAAAGTGTTTTGACGTTTTGTAAATGTGTTTCGTAAAATATACATTTGTTTTAAAAATGTGAAGTAGTTTTCCAAATGTCATTTGGTTTTCGAATTTGTAAAGTGTTTTTTTTTTTGTTATGTAAATGTATTGTGCACTTCTCAGCCACCATAGTCATGGAGCAAGCAGTAATTGGAATCTGGACTCAGCTAAAATCAATGTAAGCAGGTCACAGCATTAGAAAACTAATAGACATGAAATTAGCCACAAACCTAGCCACCTCAAAGCTAAAACCTCAAGGATTCCTAAAAAAAAACACATTGTCAATGACTGATCTGAAGCAAACTGATAAATCCCCCAGGTCTTCACTAACCTGTTGTATTTTCAATTGATGACAAAAGACGACCAAATCAAATAGCTCAGATTTAATCTTCTTTAAAGAAATAAACCAGGCTTGCAACACTCATTGTACAAGATTCCCACCAACATCCTCAAATGTGAGAAGAGCTGGCCCTAGCCTAAAGTTAAAGTCAACCAGGCGGTGACTCAGTTATAGTCAGCACTGCTCCCATGGGAGGAATGCAGTGGCATTGTGTGTGACCACCCAGACAGGGCAGCGAAAGAGTGGCTACTGTGATCGTCCTATGGTTCCAACACCATGTTTCTAACCCCATATTGGTAAGTAAAAGCACACAAACACAGCGAATTAGGGCCTTGAAGGTTACACGGCACATTCTACTGCATCATTAAACCTTCCACTAAATGGGAAGCTGCAAACATGTTAAAATAATTAAATCAAGAACATGATTGTGTTCAGTAGTTTACCGCTGTGAAGCGCTTTAGTAGGGATCACAGGTCTGATCAAGAACATGTGGCCTAGAAATGCAGGTCTTTCGTTCGCATTCTAAGTTCTGATACAATAAAAAGGGAATGTTGAGGATCAATTAGAAGAGAGACCAAAGCTGATTGAAGTTTTAGATTTAAAAAGAAATGAAATATAGATGATAGAATGTAAATAGATACCGATTTGCATAGTAAAATATAGTTGGACTTACTCTATCCTTGTCATCTACCACATCACACAGCATATCATCAAGGTCCAAAATGCCACCATCTCCATGCTCCAGCCTGTTGACCTGAACCCAGTAGCTGGGGTCCTGGGAAAAAAAGCACACAAAAAAAAGACAGTTCATAAGCTGTGGAATGAGATTTGCTTTATTTGAACCATATAGACGAAGGATTTGCAGCATTATGCGAGTTAAGCCATAAAACATCGCCAGGCCAAGTGAATTACCAGCTTGTGTCTTCTTAGGAATCAGCTGATCTGGTCATCATGTCGTTTATATTATGATTCAGTATCCTGGCGCACAGGATCTGGCCTGGTTACGGATTGAAGCTGTCATGGCTGCTACATGGCTTCATTGCCCCCAAATGTGAAGCTAAAAACCAAACAAGTGGTCTAAAACCTTTCTGTTCGGGACAATTTATAAACTGTGATAAAGGACTGCTCTCATTGATATATTTGAATGAATAAAAACAATTCTTCGTTCTTTTATAGGGAAGTAGAAATTCATTTCCGGCTTTGCATCAGCAATCTGAAAATTATTCAGGCATGCGTGAAACTCCAGTGATACCTGATATAGTCTGTTTACTTTTGATGGCCCAGCTTTTCCCTCAAATTCAGAACATTCCTAATAACAGAAGGCTTCCTTATGACAAATTGTTCTTTTATGTATTCATGGGCATTTAAAACCTTGCTTAGAAAGTGTTTTTTTTCCACATTGAATTAAGGTACAACAGAACTAATCAAAGACATAATCATTCACAATGTCAGCAGGTCAAGTTTAACTTTTAACAGGCTTTGCCATGCCCTCACTCTCATTGTTTTATTCATTATGAGGACATGCTATGGTTTTTGTTTTTGCCTATAAAAGCTTTGAGAGTTAAGTTGTTTAAGATGGTGTAAATTTGCTGTTAAAGGGTCCTTATTCTGGGTAGCAAGATGGGCAGAACATCGTTTCTTTGAGCGCGAAGACTGTTGGGAGAGTTGTCCGCTGCAGTTAAGAAAGCGATAACTCAAAGGCAGTCCGTAATACCCAACTTCAAAAATGCTGAACGTCGCTTTTAAATCTTCCATAAAGTGAAGATCTCAATATTAGAGATGCTCCGAGAAACCGGAATAAGATGAAATTCAACTCGACTGGCCCGGAATAGATGGAAACTCACAATCCAGATCTTATTCTGATCAGTGAACATAGCATGCTAAGCACTTCCAGATCAAGCTGACGACAGTAGTCTTCCATGTGGATGCTGTTACCAAGTGGAGAAGATTCTTGGCTACTTTCAGTAACAGTGATGTATCTTAAAACAACTGCTGGAAGCAACGTAAAAATTCAACAAGGCTTGAAGAGAGAGCAAGATTTTAAGGAAAGGGTGAGCAGAGTACCGCAAAGTTGCTTAGCTTCTTTTTCCTTTACGGTGGGGGTCTTCAATTCCTGCCGACGAGAGCTACTGTCCTACAGCCATCCCTGCTCCAACACACCTGAATCAAATGAATGGCTTGCTACCAGGCCTGCGCCAAACATGATGGCATGCCGGGAGAGGCAATTCAACCATTTGATTCCGATGTGTTGGAGCAGGGATGGCTGTGGGACAGTAGCTCTCAAGGGCAGGAGTTGAAGACCCCCGCTGTAGAGCTTTCAGACTCTTTTCCACCCTTTAAGGAACATGCCGGATTTGGAAATGTTGGCACCCTCTTGGAATCTCACGGAGGAGATAACATACAACACTAAAGCCAGCTTAAAATGTCAACTCAGTAATCAGTTTGTCTTTTTTTTTTAATAGATCAGTAAAATCCTGTTTCGCAGAGGCTCCTCTCTCACAGTGTCGTATCGTCAGGTGCAACAGGTACCATTTTTTTATGCTATGTTTTGTTCTATATTTCTTCTTAACATAATTCTTAAAGAAAAAATGGAATCTGGTCAAAAATAGTTTGTTCCAGAACCTTCTGGATACTCGCCACCTATTCTGGCATTTAAGACATACCGTTACAAATAGAATACCAAGTTCAGTGGCTGTCCTTCCTTCTTAGAGAAATTTTGAAACAATCATGTGTTTCATCTTTATTTGTTGGGATCATTCACTTTCATTATTTCTCTCTCCTCCAAACTAAGCTGTCTCCAGAATTGTGGCTAAATGCCTTCATGTTGTACTCAAGTGTGGTTCACCAGGGATAATGGTCCAAATTGAGAGGGAAACAGCTGTGTGGCATCTTTTCTTTCCTTTTGAGGTCATTAAAATGGAGAAAAAATAAAATCTGCCTTTTTTTATCTAAATCGAAGGAGAAAAAGAAGCTAAAAGCAACAATATAGATCTGACTCTCCAGTTAAGCACCTATTCTTTCTCAGTGTTCCAGATTTAAATGTAATTAAAAGATTATTTGTGGTATAAAGCAGTCCAATCAGGAAGACAGAATTCTAGGAACTGCCCGTCTAATACAGCCGCACAATAAGTGTTGACCAAAACCCAGAGAAGACAGGAACTGTTGAAATCCAACCTCTCTGGAAGTTATTACAAGCCACAAAGTGACCCTTAGTATTTAAAGAAGATGTGTTCAAATGCTTATGACGTCTGTGTCTGCTTGGTAAAGTCTTGATCCAAACATGTTCCGCAGATGGATTACAAGGAAGAAATATTCGGAGGGAAGCTCAACCACACAAATTAATCTCAGCATTACAGTTGGGATGGAAGGATGGGGGGCAACACGCACATCTCCTATGCTCTTTTTAGATTGGACTTGTTAAGACATATCTTGGAACATTTTATCTGTGGTGCTTTGCTTTCACAGTAAACAGCTCCTCAGTGTATTCTGGTTGTGTTTTATGCACACGCGCATGCGGCGATCATATGCAAATACTGTAACTTGCTAAATTGACCCCTGAACTTCCTCACATTTTGTCATGTCGCAATACAAAGTAACGGATCATTTTGAAGACAGAAAAAGAAAATTGTACGGTTTTAAATCTTTTTTTTTTTTTTCAAATTCAGTCTCAAGTCCTTTGCAGGGTTTTGTTTGAGAATTCTCCATTCACTTTGTCATCAACTCATTAGCTACTCTTAAAAAAAAAAACATCCCCACACTATGATGTTGCCACAACCATGTTTCACCTTGGGAAACGTGTGTTCCAGATTATGTCCAGTGTGTTTCACTCAGCATTTTATACAAAGACTAAAACCTCTCATTTTCTAGTCGGCTGGTTAACGTATCTTCTTCTACAGGTTTGATTTGTGTCCTCCAACATGCCCTGAGGGAATTTAAATCAGACTCATTATGGCTTTATTTCAACAATGACTTTCATCCTAATCTTCCAAAAACATTCATATTTGTGGAGTGTGTGACTAATGGCTGTCCAGTAGAACGATTCTTCCACCTGAGCTGCGGATTTGTGCAGCTCCTCCAAAGTTATTACGGCCCTTGCTTGTTCCTTGGTCTTCAAGACGCTATTTGTTCACTAATTTTCTTTAACAAACCTCTGAAGCCTTCACAGAACAGATGGATTCCTGAGATTAAAACAGTGGAGGACTATAATTCCTGATTAGAAGACTTCTGAAGGCAGTTGGTTACACTGGAAGTATATCAGTGTGAAGAGGGGTGAATATGCATGCCACTTTTTCCAGACTTTTTTGTTCAACTCCCTTCTGGTTCAGTACTCTGTGTTGGTCTAGCATATAAAATCCCAATAAAACACATTGAGGTGTGTTACTGACAAATCATGAAGTTCAAGGAGCGTGAACACATTTGCAAGGCAGTGTACATAAACCTACAAATAGAAGATGTTGGCAAACTGAAACTAAATGTGAATTAGGCCATTTTCAAAACATTATCAACAATAATCCATATGTTGGTTACTTTCCGGAAAGGAAATAACCACTGGCTTAATTTATGACAACTAATGTTAGGTAGTACATGCCTCCTAAAGTCATGTTTGTGAAGGTGTAGTACCAAAGTGTACTTATGCATAGTGAGTTTTTTTGCATACAGTCTTACGTCTGAACACAGGGTCTAAGCAAATGGTGAGCTGGAAAACGGCACAAATGCAAAGATTAGAAACTGAAAAGAGTGAGCAGATCATGTCAACAAAGGGAGCATTGTGACACAACCATTTCTATTATTGCAGCGTATAGTAACAGCTGGTATAGGGAGGACAGCACTGAGCTGATAAAATGTTAGCAAACACAGGAGTTAACCTCAGCTCAAACTATTACCACATCTCTGCAGGAAAAAACAAAACCCAAAACAAACTCTGCAGCCTGTTACTTTACCGAGTGAAGATCTCTACCCCTTCTGACATTAGAACGCTTTACATCTGCACTCATATTTTCCTCACAGTATGATTTCATGCCAAGTTTGATGTGAAAACACTGACTGTCTTGCACACAGACTAGTCGGAGTGTGGGGGCAGAACATCTCTCTGTTCAGTGCGGGTTAGCTGGATGAAGCGTTTTTTGCAAACTGGTCCAGTATTAGAGAAGCATAGCACTGTAATCGTGAAACATAATTCTGGAAAACACTGTATCTGGAAAACAGGCATTGGCACTGTTACTCCTGAGGTTGCATGTGCACAGAGGGGGGCAAAATCTGACCGAGCAAAGAATGTACAAAGTTGTTGTGTTTTTTTTAAGCTATGACGGCACTGACTTTTTAGTGTGGTACATTTGACACCCCAAGCTGCCTATGTTCAATATCAACAGGTAAATGTGGTTTTGAACTCTAGAACCTCTTTAATATAAACTTTTCTGATTGGGATGGATAAATTCAGGAAAGGGGGCATCATCATGAGTGGGTTGATTGCAACTGGTAGTCAATAACAACACTGTGAGTTACATGCTTCCCCGGGATATCGTGCAGCTCTAACCAAATGTGACGGTGTTGAAGCATTGTTAAAGACGGATGTGGGGAAAGGAAATCCAGGATTAAAAAAGATAATCAGACCAATTATCAAGTATGAAACAAATGGGGAGGGAAATCGTGTTAGGAATGCATGTCAGTACAATGAAACACGGGAACAACATACTGCAAACAGAAGGGTTTACAGAGACCTAGAACCAGTGTAACCTGTGCTGACAAAACAACTACCAGCCCTCTGAGGTGTACAGGAAGCACAGCAAGCAACCATTCACGGGGCAGAAATGATTCTCATGGTATGATAACCTTGTAAATGGTAAATGCCCTGCACTTGTATAGCTCTTTATCTAGTCCCAAGGACCCCAAAGCACTTTACACCACATTCAGTAGGGCTGTACGAAGATATAGATTAGCACGTATATCATGGTATTCAGTTTTAAAAATCACAATGTATAGTCTTACTCATAGTATCGCAATGTATCGTATCAGCAGATTCTTGCCAATAAACACCCCTAACATTCAGTCATTCAGTCATTCAGTCAAACAAAAATTTGGCTTGCAACACCACCAGTGAAGTAAGTTAAGTTAGTTATTTGTTCAAAGGCAGCATAGGTCTCACATTGCTGTTAGCCAATCAGAGGTGAGACGTTTGTATACCATGGATATTATTGAGTAACACTCGTAATCCTGGCGTTCACCCCCCACTCACTATTTCGACACATTGCAACCTCCTGAAACAGGAGCGAGATGCCAAATGTGTCCCTCTTGTAAACAAGGCAAATGTTTTGCAGCAATAGGTAGGGGGGGGGGGGGGGGGGGGGGGAACAGTGCAACATTTTTTTCAACGAGGCATTCGTTCAGAACCTTGATTCACCATGTAAACCGAGCCATGGTTAAAAACAACTATGTAAACAGATCGGTTTTAAACACAATTGGACAAACCATAACCCCCACACACTGTACAAGGTTTCTGACATTCTGTAGGATAAAAACAAACTGTCACAACCCCTGCAAGGTTTCCAGGTAATGACTGATAGATATGGCATTGGCAGCATGCTGCATGTACATTAAAACATTACAGTAGCACATCATCGCTATGGCAATTACTACCTCAGCATATCCCAATCTATGAAACTGAACAGACCTGCAACTATAAGGGATAAACAGAGCAGACATGAGCAGATAAGGAAGGTGTGACAATATGTCTAAGAGAATTTGATGGCAGTCATTTTGTTCCTCTCCCCATGACCTCCCGAGTCACTTTTTTTAATTATTCCTTGGTTCCCCTAAGACTGCCTCTTTTGTCTGTTCCTGCTTCTGCCTAAATGATTCAGTGTCAGAGGGGAAGGGAAACAGAGAGGATGTTGGGTCACATCAAGACAAGCAGAAGGTTCTTTATGTCTTTGTAGCAGAGTAGGTTGTCTGTTCCGGTCAAAAAAAAAACACCACACACAAACAAAAAGGCTGGTGCCCTCCAGGGAACACAGCGAAGGGAGAGTGGGATGTGTTCCGAGTGCTGCCAGAGCGACAGCAAGTGTTACTACTCCCACCGGCCAAATATCAATGTCCGTGTGTGAGCTGGCAGCCGGACCTCGTGGCGCAACGGTAGCGCGTCTGACTCCAGATCAGAAGGTTGCGTGTTCAAATCACGTCGGGGTCAAAGCTTTTCGCGCTCATGAGAACTCTCCGGCATTAATTCACCGACAGTTTGGGTCGTTTGCCCATCAAATCCGGTTAGGATGTGAAGAAGCTAGAAGAGAGGAGCCCTCTATTTGTTTGGACTAAGTACAGTATGGTGGAGGAATGTTAAACATTTAAAGAAAATCCTTTTAAGATGAAACAGATTGAACAGCATGCTTTCACAGAGCACAAGTAGACAATCTTCAAGTGACCATAAAGGTTATCTTCCAAAGATGTTTTTTTCATATTCTCTTCTGTAAACGGAGAAAGGGAATGAAATGTGATGAAAATGCAAGCAGTTTGCAATCCAGTTATGCTGTTACTGCTGATGCAGCTTCTGAAGTTATGTGGTCTCTGTAAGGTTTCTACAACCACAGTTGTACGAGCAGAGACCACCATTGTTAGTTATCATGAAATGTTTCTTTTCCGGGTTGAGAGGGGGAAACCTTGGAACACTGCATACGCGCACACTGCCATCTAAAGGCCGGGCATATGTACTACATTGTTTCCCGTTGCGCGCCCTGTCGTGTAAACGCAGCGCGTTTTCACCCCCGTTTTCAAACAAAAACTGAAAAATTGTCATGTAAACAGCCCCTTAGACTCTTGCTAATGTGCATATTTTGGATTGTCAAGAACAATATTCTGCTCAACCCCACAAGCGACATGGAGAAATATATATTCAATAAATAAATCTTCAATTACTTTTGCGAGATCTTGCAAAAATGTTTGATAAGCAATGGGGGTTTAACGGTACGCCAAAAATCCCGGTCCGGTACATACCTTGGCTTCAATTTCACGGTTCAGTTCATTTGAAAAAAAAAAAAAAGTTTTAAACAGTACAGTACATTTTCCCACAAAAACTTAATAAATTATATACGACAGTTTAAATATTTTCTTTTTACGAAAATGCAAGACTTTGCCATACTTTTGCTTTCTGTTTTCAAAAATATAAATAACTTCAGCGTGCTGACATTAATGTATGCACGGTGCCGTTTTAAATGACTCAGCATGTTTTTTTTTTTTACTGCCAAAACCATGTCTGAACAACGTTGCTTTTGTCTTATAGAATATAATTAAAATTTCCTTTATTGTTCCACACTGGGGAAATTTCACAGAAAGATAAAAAAAAAAAAATTTTTTAAATAGAAAAAAACGAATTAAGAATAATATACTGTACAGTAAGGGCAAAGACACTACACTATAATACTGTGCAGTAATTAAAAATAATATACTCTGATTCAAGAAATGTACAAATGAGTGGGATAATTGAAAAATATTTACAAAATATGCATGTGTCTTTGTCTTTTCAAATACTTTACCAGAGGTGTTCCCAAACAGGAGGCTTTAAAGACGGAAGCAGACATTCAAGCTAGGCCTGTCATGATAACACATTTTACTGGACGATAAATTGCCCCAGAGATTATTCCGATAAATGATAATACTGTCATTTTGAGACCATTTTCAACTCTTGTAATAATAATGCATGTACACCCTCTGAACTGTCTGTCAACTTTAAATTCTGAAGAACATTTACTACTGCAACTGGAAGACATTTTTAATATCCAATATAAATGACGCAACACCGAAATAATAATAATAAAAATTGATTATGAGCTCTGTAAAAAAAGTCTCCATCAAAAAATAGGAATCACTTGGCTCAGACAAGAAAAACTACCAGTTAGGAGTTAACAAAAAGTGCAAACTAACAACTAAACTTTGAAAAAGAAGACATTCCATTTGACTCTTCTACTATGTATATACAGTATGGAGCATAAATACCTTTTCTCAGGCGAGGGAAAACAAACAAGCATACAAATAAAAATTATTGTGCAGCACTGTAGTTATTTACAGTGCTGCTGGCTAAAGTGCAACGCAGTTACGCTTCCGTCTGTGTCGTAACAAACGTTCCGTACCGGAACATCCGAATGCACGTACTGTCACACCCCTAATAAGTAACGATGGGTCAATCCTGAGACGTGTGAAACAAACACATGGGGGAGCTGTGTTGCGTTCCCCCGTCGGTACAATCCCCTGCAGCTGGTTTCCACCTCCTAACCGGCGCACTCTGTTCCTACCACAGGGGAACTACGGCCACCGTCAAAGTTGACGCCACCTGGGCTGTAGGGGAAACGCAGACCGCCATAACACCGACATGCCGAGTTGCAGAAACACACCAAAAAAAAGTAACTCCGGATATTTATTTGGTTTTTCATTTTGCAGATCTCACAAAACTTGTAGGATCTCGCAAAAGTAAGTCTCCATTTTTCCTTGCAGGGCCCAGAAGTATTCAAACATACTTTGCTATTTAAACTTTGCATCTGCTGTTACAGATATTTTTTTAATTTCTTTCCATCATGACAAATAAAAAACTTGACACATAGGGACAAAATCTTGATAAAAAGGCTGTCATTAAAACAAAAAAACAAAATTATTTAACAAAATAAAAACACTATTTTGCTTGTTTACAACCTTGTACCTGACATAGTACAAAATCTAATACATACAGTGCACCATACTACAGATTACAATTCGCAAAGTATATTACCTGGGTAACATACAGATATTTGTGGGTGAATTTGAAAGCCCAGCCGGTCTTTATTTCACTTGTGCCACAAAAAATGTAAGGCTGACTGATGAAACCTACTACTCTGACCCCTCTATGCATCACAAAGCAAATGAGAAAATCCTGACCCTCACAGCATGAAAACATAAACCCACGTTAAGCTAAGATTAAGGGTAGGGTGAATGGATGAAACCCTCTGGTAATTTATGCTCCAGTTTTCCAAACACATTTAGACAACATCTAACATCTAAGCTATCTAATTAAGGATGACATTAATCTTGCATTCCTCACTCTTTGAACTGTAAAAACCACAAAATAGGTGGAATCATGTCCTTTAGAAATACTTCAACCTACTCCAAACTTCAACCGTCTGAACACAGCACTTAGACCCTGCCATTAGCCTGTGCCCTCTGACCTATAGAAATACTAACAATACCGTCAATCAGTGAGGTTACTCAGTAGTTCAACATCTCAACCTCCCACTCAGAGTTCTGGCACCGCAGCTCAATAACTGCAGCAATTTATCGAGTGAGTCTTCTCCCCTGTGTGTCATAAACACCGGTGTCGCAACTGGAGGCTGTTCTTTGCACATATTCCCAAAAACGCATGTGCAAACTTCACAAGTTTCTTATCATTTCCATAATATGCATTGCTTCATCAGAATTAGAATTCAAATGCAAATATTAAACCAACAACAAGAATGTGTGTCTTATCTACAAAACACAAACAGGGATTTGTCTTCTTTGGGCTCTGTTTTGGCAGTAAGAAAAGTGCTTAATGTGAAATAACACATACAAATGAAATATAGTTGCACTGGGAAGCTGACTGATGATCGGAACCAATGGATTGATCAGGACTAATCGTTGACCAAAACGGCTGGAACCATTTTATCAGATTTTTTTCCAGTTAGTGAATGCACCAAACCTTGGTGCCACCAGATCACAACAATAACAATCTTCTTCAGTGTGAAAGTTGTTACTGAGAAAAGAAAGAGACGTTTTTAAGTTGGCTATTTTCAGTAGCACTAAGGTATGAGTGAGTGAGAACAAGACTTTCAGCAGATAACAGGAAGGCTGTTACAGCAGTGCTTTGTCTAAATTGGCTCTTGCAATTCCTTTGTGTTACTTCTTACTTTTCATTTGCAGTCGATATGATTATTGAGGTCACCAGGAATAATTAGGATCATTATTGAGTAATTTTAATCACTTTTGCACACAAAATGCTAGTTGCTCCGATTCACTTACATTGTTTATGCTAAGCTGAAGCAAACGGACTACTGCCAGATCAGGAGAAGACTCGGCTGGTTACAAAATGCTTTGTTCTCACTTATCTAACTCTGGAGAATATGGCAACAGACACAATTTTACTTAGGGGTGGCATATCCCTTTAAAGTTCCAACTCAAATCAGTGGCGAGTTTGTGCTAAAGCTGTTCAGTGGGCCCTCGGTATTCCTGGGGATTAGGAACCACGGTCGAGTGCAAATGCCTAAAATCTGCAGCTACTTGAGACCCCTTAGAAAAATTATTCGAACTTCTTATTTTAATAGTTTACACACCCAAATATACCTTATTATGCAATAATACGCAGAGTAGAAACTGTCTTTGCATTACCTCAGAAGCTAACATCTACAGTCTTCCTTACTTCTGTTCTTGGGGGCTACAGCTAATTAGCACAAAGGGAAATAAATGACACTCCTGGATTGGCTGTTTTGCAAAAGCCAGCCAATTACGTGTCGAGTAGCAGTTGAGTTCCTCTTTCTTGTACCACAACAACGACCAACAGCTGCCAAATCCTACATTTTGCTGCACACAAGACCATGGCTCAGTCAGACTTGAACTTCCACAAACTGTTAAACAAAGAACATTTATTTTTCAGCTGACTTTAGTATAACAGGTTTGCTTTTGGCCAGCTAAAATAGACTGAACATTGCTTTAGGGAATAACATTTTGCCCAAGAGAAAAATGCTAGGCTTAAACTGGGTGATTACAGTTTGGGTGTAGGAAGATTGCAGCTGTCTTGCAGGGGGAAGCCATACGACGTTTTGCTTTTTTCTAAGGCAAAGTCTCTTCCAGGGTTTGAATATGAGTTATGTCCTGCCCATGCAATACAGCTGCAGCCTGCCGAGCTCAAAACTGAGAGAAATATGAGACGCTGCTGCACACGTGCTTACAGCTCTGCACTCACCAGAGGCCTACTACTGTAAGTAGTCATCCATTATTGAACTTCAATGTAGAGAATGAAAAAACGTAAGTACAGTCAAAGCCAAAGGTTACATTTAGTGGCTTTAATGTTTTGGTGTTACTAACATTACAAAAAAGAAAAATCCCAAATTAAAAATTATCCATCCATCTATCCATTTTCTTCCGCTTATCCGAGGTCGGGTCGCGGGGACAGCAGCTTAAGCAGAGAAAGTCAGACTTCCCTCTCCCAGCCACTTGGAAACCAAGGTGTTCCCAAGCCAGCCGAGTAAAACACCTTAATTTTGGGACTATTGAGAGCACCTGAATATAGGCCGCACCAGCTAAATTTAAAAGAAAATACATTTTGTACATATATAGGCACCACCTGAATATGAACCGCACATTTTCATGTTGTAACATGAGATATTTACACGGAAAGATGGTATACGGAGATTTTATTTTAGTTACCTCTGCCAGGAGGTATTGTTTTCATGCGCATCTTTCTGTCTGTCTGTTAGCAACATAACTAAAAAAGTTAAGAACGGATTTCGATGAAATATTCAGAAAATTTCTACAATGGGACCAGGGACAAGTTACATTATGGGGGTGGATCCGACATGAACCGCGTATCCACCCACCGACCAGCGGTGCTAACCTCCACTCCTCTGCCGTATTAGAGAGCTCACAAGCAGCTCCCCTCGTGCAGCAGCCCCGTATCTCCGCTGGAAGAGCGCAGCGGCAGCACGAACACAGCCGTCTGTCTCCTTAAGAGACATTTTTTGGAAAAGTATCCAAAGTTAGAATTATATAACAACATAGGAGTTGGGGGGGGGGGGGGGGGGGGGGGAGTGGCCCTGGTGGAGGTTTGCGCTCTCTGAGTGCTTTTCTAGTTTTAATTTAAGATTTAATTGAAGCTTCTTCTTTTTCAAACTCTGCCAAAATTGGCAGAAGGACACTAACACGGCATCAACAATAACATGCCTGGTTAAAAAATAAAACATATTTAAGCCTACCAGAAAAGTCACTGGTCACTATCTTCGTCTTCCTCTTCCTCACTAAAGCCACTGAAGTCTTCTTCTTCACTGTCTTTATGTCCTCTGAAAGCTTTTGTCGTCTTTTTACACTGACTCGGTTCTTCCGGCTGCCTCCTCCAACGTCTCACCATCGATTTATTGATGTCAAGCTAACGTGCAGTAGCTCTATTTCCTTCTTTGACAGCCAGCTCGATTGCCTTTAACTTAAAAGTGGCATTTCTACTGTGTTTTCCATGATGAAGGTGTGTGCATGAAAACTGCAAGTAGTGTCTTCTTTGGTGTATAGTTTTCCCCCACATCTGTCTCACGTTTACACTTCCAGCTATAGTGCCCCCCAGAGGCTGGTAGACAGTAAAAAATAAATATTTTAGCTGTGTTTTTGTGTAGGACGCAGGGTCCAAAGCGTGTGAAAAAAGAAGTGGCTTATAGTCCGAAAATTATAGTAGTCCCTCCAGCCTGTCCAGGGTCTTCCTCTGGGTCTCCTCCCGGTGTGACGTGGTTGGAACACCTCACTAGGAAGACATCCAGGAAGCATCCTACCCAGATGCCCGAGCCACCTCAACTGGCTCCTCTCGATGTTGAGGAGCAACGGCTCTACTCTGAGCCCCTCTAGGATGACCAAGCTTCTATCTCTACCCTCAGACACCCTTAGGAAAACAGATTTTTTTTTTTTAAACAGCAGCTTGTATCCACTATTTAATTCTTTTAGTTACTACGCAAACTGGTGACCATAGATAAGGGTAGGAACGTAGATCGACTTGTAAACCCTCTTCACCACGACAGGGTTAGGGTTACAGCGCCCCCCATCACTGCAGACGCAGCACCAATCTGCCCATCAATCCCCCCCCAAGATACTTATGAGATTGTACTGAGATGAGGCTGGATAGTGGCACAGTTGGTAGCACTGTTGCCTTGCAGCAAGAAGGTCCTGGGTTCGAATCTGGGTTTCTGCATGGAGTTTGCATGTTCTCCCTGTGCATGTGTGGGTTCTCTTCCTCCCACAGTCCAAAAACATGTTAGGTGAATTGGTTTCTCTAAAATTGCCCTTAGGTATGAGTGTGTGCGTGTATGGTTGTTTGTCCTGTATGTCTCTGTGTTGCCCTGCCCTGCGATGGACTGGCGAACTGTCCAGGGTTTAACCCGCCTCTCGCCCCTTGACCGCTGGAGATAGGCACCAGCCCCCCCGCAACCCTGCATTAGGATGGACGGGTATAGAAAATGGATGGATGTACTGAGATGTATATAATAAAACTACAGCAACCTTAAGGAAAGAAACAGTTATTACTGTACTTCACCCAAGAGATTATTTACTAAAGGAACTTACAGTGTTAAGGTATACATTCACCTTTAATGTTTGCACCTTTTATAGCTTAAAACAGTGCATAATTGTTGGAACAAGAGGAACAAATTGGATACGAGGTTTTCAAATTACTTTACAAGTAATCTAAAAACTGTGACATTCCAATGTCAGCTGTAGGTCTGTAGGGATATGTCTGTACCAGTTTAGCACGTGTAGAACTGAAACTTATGCCCATCTTTGTAAAATAGCTCAATCTCCGTCAGACTGGATAAAGTGTCTGTTGACATCAATTTCTAAGTACTGCTGCAAATTCCCAATTGGATTTAGCTCTTGGCAGCAGGTGGACACATTTTGATCTTAACCATTATAAATCTGGACGTCTGTTTAGGGTTGTTCTCCTTTAAGGAGGTGAACCTTCACCCATGTCTTTTCTCTTTCATCTTATTTCATTTTTATAGTAATGAAAATCAGCTGGCGAAATACCAAGATGCTTGTTATCGGATACCATAACATTCAATGTATTTGATATATTTACGAATAAATATTGAGCAAATTTATTTGCTGGTGATCTGTACGTGTCTCAAAATTCAAATTTCAGATTTTCCAGTGTGTTTTTGCTCTTTTCTATTGAAATCACATCAAGTATGCAGATGTTTACTTATCATCCAAATTTAAAAAATTGTATGTAGTGTTTTTAGATGAAGAAGCCCAAATAATCCAAGATCACATGCACAGATAAGACTATATTCATGCCTTTCGGTAAAGTAAAGTAAAGTAAGACTATAGAACAATTTCTAATAATTTACCTTGTTACTGGTTCCAAACTTTAACATCCACTTGCATACTTACCATCCATTTCACAAATTAAAGTAAATGTTATGATAAATTAATCAGTTAATTTAACAGTTCAGCTGCATTGACTTTAAACAAGCAGAGTAGAGAATGAATGGATCACTCAGAAACTTGCATTTTGCTCTTATATTTAATGTAAAAATCTTGTACATAAATCTTTACAGTGCTTTATATATTTACAGTTAAAACAGAATCGTTCCACGCTAATAAAACTATTCTATTTTTTGGTGATTACTCAATTATAATTGCATTTTACTGCAGATTGTTGACTTTGAACAGTGAATGTTCATAGTTTTATGAAAACCTTGATTTCTTGGATTAGAATATTACATCTAACCAATAAAGAATTACATTTTAATACAGAAATATGGGCCAAATAAAAAGTATGTTTAATACCTGCTAAAAGGTTTTTATTTTCAAAAGTTACTCTTAAATCAAACAAACCTCATCTGAACATACAATGTAGTTCATCGAATAAAACTTTAGGTTGTTTATTTATAACTAATATTTCTGACAAAAAAACTAATATTCTTTTCAAAGCTGATATGATAATAAATAGATTCTTATCTTGAAAAAGTTCTACAGCTTACTGAAAATAGATTCTCCAGATACCTGTTTTGCCTACAAACTTGATGTCAATGTTTTGTAGTCTCAAAATGAATATATGAAATGACCTTCCAAACGCCGTAAACAAAAAAATAGTTTGCTCTTAAGTCATACAGCATCTGATTTTTCTTAGCTTTTTGATTGAACATGAGTCACATACAGGAATAAACCCTGTAGTCATCTTTCCAACTCTTTGATCTGCTTGAGTAGAGGATTTGCTGTCCCTAAACCTTGATACTCTAAGTCTACAGCTGCGTACCCTCAACCCTCCATAATAAGTGCTATGAGGAAAGCTGAGCATCTGGTCGACATGCAAGGAGCAGGTCGGAGTGTGAGTGTGTGGGTTCACACAACCAGCTAATGCTGCTTTATTGCCATCCCTGCACTGGATCCACTGCTGAAATGAAGGTTTCACTGGCAAATTTAAAAAGACAATATCACATGAGGACCTCATTAAGTAGTATTATAATTGTAGCTAATGATCAGTAAAGTGATTAAAGAGTAAACGTTCCACTACGATTTGCCTGTGGCTTTCCGATGGAACATCAAAGAGAACTATTTTCATTCTTAAAGATATTGCTCCTACAAGCAAAAAGAATACATGGTTTTCACAGTTCTAAACAACGAAATTACAGCTTTACAGCTCAGAAAACTGTGGCATGCATTTGTACTCCCCCCCCCCCCCCCCATTTACTGTGATGATCCTAAAACAATGCCTTCAAAAGGTCACCTCATTTGTAAATAGAATCAACCTGAAGACCAAAAAAAAAAAAAAACAACAGAAAACTGACAGCTTGAAAGAGTAGGAAGCACAAACCTAGTCACATGGTCATCCTTTTAAACTGGCAGACATGCAAGGATGGATCCACACCCCATTTATAGGCCTTTCTAGAACAGTAGCAAGAAGAAAGCCATTGTTGAAGAGTAGCCATTAGAGTCTCGGTTAAGCTAGCCACAAGGCAATAAGGGGACAATGCAAACATGTTTAAGAAGGTATTCTGTTCAGATGAGACCGACATTGAACTTTCTGCCTGACATGAACATCAAATCATGCTGTTGGAATGCTTTCCTTTGGCACTTACAGGTAAGCTGTTTAAAGTTGATGGGAAGGTGGATAGAGCTAAATAAAGAGCAATCCTGGAAGAAAAGCATATTCAAGTGTTAGAGGGGTCTACTCAAAGTCCAGAGCTAAATTCAAATGAAAATCTGTGAGGAAAAAAAAATTATTTTTTAAATAAATATCGAATTTTGCGGGGTTTAATGTACTTTGCAAAGAACAATGGAAAGATTTCCAGTCTCTAAAGTGCAAAACTGGTTTTAGACAAGTCTGAGTGTGTGTCTATACCAGAGGAAACGCTGGACAGTTTGGTCCTGGTAGAAGCTGGGACTCTTGATAAAGTCTTCTCCTCAGTGAGGCCCACCACATGTGTTTTGGACCCAATTCCCACGTTTTTAAGCAATTTTATTGATCTTTTAGAGATGAGATTTTAACCTTTATGAATTGCTTTCTTCAGATGGGGGTTTTTCCTGCTGCCTTTCAAAGGGGCGGTAGTGAAGTCCCTGCTGAAAAAGAGCAATTTAGATTTTAATAATTTCCGACCAGTATCTAACCTACCGCTTTTTGAATTTTTTTTAGAAAAGCTTGTTTTAATTCAAGTTAATGATTTTATCAATGCTCATAATGTCCTGGAGAAATTTCAGTCTGGTTTTAGTGTGAACCACAGCACAGAGACGGCCCTTCTGAAGATTTTAAATCATTTTAGAATAAACTATGATGCCCAGAAGGTGACAGTGTTGGTTCTACTGGATCTAAGCGCTGCCTTTGATACAGCAGACCATACTATTGTTTTAACCCCTTTAAAACAGGCCTCTCTGGTGCTGTTCATAAATGGTTCACATCCTATCTTACAGACAGGACTTTCATGGTAAGTTTAGATACCTGCTCCTCTAGGGTCCATAGGATTACATGTGGTGTGCCCCAGGGTTCGATTTTAGGCCCAGTGCTTTTTAACCTTTATATGCTCCCTCTTGGTAGTATCATCAGAGGACATGAAGTTAACTTTCACAGTTATGCTGACGATACACAGTTGTACATCTCCATGTCTCCTGATGACACACGGCCAATGGACGCACTTTTTAATTGCATTTTAGACATTAAATCATGGATGGCAGAAAACTTTCTCCAGCTCAACCAGGACAAAACTGAAGTGTTAGTCATCGGTCCTAAGGCTCAGAGAAAGAAACTTTTACCAAAACAGCAACCAGTCATTTAATCCTTCTTTACAAGTGAAGAACCTGGGCGTGATTTTTGACTCTGAGCTGACTACTATCCCTCACATTAAAAACATTACTAAAATAGGTTTTTTATCAACTAAAGAACATTGCCAGAGTCCACCCCATTCTCTCTCGGGCCAACGCGGAGATACTGATGTATGCTTTTATCACCAGCAGAATTGATTACTGTAATGCCCTGCTTTCTGGTCTTCCCAAAAAAGAGTATATCAGGTTTACAACTACTACAAAATTCAGCAGCACGTGTCCTGACGAAGACCAGGAGGCGGGAGCACATTACACCGGTCTTAAAATCATTGCATTGGCTCTCCGTATGTTTTAAGATCGATTTTAAAGTTCTTTTAATGGTTTTTAAGTGTCTTAATGGTCTTGGGCCTTCTTATCGTTCAGAACTGCTTTTAACATATGAACCTTCGCGCGGTCTCTGCGCTCCTCTGGCAGCCGTCTCCTTGTCACCCCAAAAGTCAGGACACACACTCATGGTGAGGCGTCTTACCAGTTTTATGGCCCTCACCTCTGGAACAGGCTGGCAGAGGACCTCAGGGCCGCAGAGAACATTCATATTTTTAAGAGCAGGCTCAAGACACACCTTTTTAGCCGAGCTTTTAACTGATTATTTATTAATATCTGCTTAATTACTCTGCATGTTTTACTAGATTAAATTTTATCAATGATTTATATTACATAATTCAACATTTTATCAGTGTTAAAATTTTATCTGTATTACTATTTACTCTCATATTTATCTACTCTTTATTTTAATATTTTAACCTGTTTTTTTGTTTTTAAATCTTTCTTCCAGCGTTTCCTCTGTGGGGGCCCTCTGCCTCGGGGGCGGTGGTTCGGCTGCGGAAGCCTGGGTGCTCTCCAGGTAGTGCTTGGGTGGAGGTGGGGGTACCAGCCCTCCCTTTTCTGGGCGCCCTGGGCCGGTGCCTTGGCTGCTGCTGCTGATCTGCTGCTGCCGATGCAGATGGATTCCCTGAAATTTTGTTTGAAAAGCGCTTTATAAATAAAGTTTGATTGATTGATTGAAAGCTGGTAGAGACACATGCCAATAGATTTACATGTGTAACTGTTTTTATAGAATAGATTAGAATAGAATAATAATTTATTGTCCCACAAAGGGGAAATTCAGCTGTAACAGCAGCCATGTGACAGATAATAGAAGCATTTAGATTCAGACAAGAAAAGTATAAGAACAGAATTAAATAATACGAATAATATATGTACACGTTATATAACATGACACGACAGAAATGTCTGAAATTTGACATTTTTTCTGTTAATGTTTTAAGAAATTTTCTGTACTTTATCATTTCATATTTTGGTAAATGCTGCGATAGACTGCCGACCTGTCCAGGGTGTACCCCGCCTCTCGCCCCTTGACCGCTGGAGATAGGCACCAACCCCCCTCCAACCCTGCATTAGGACGGACGGGTACAGAAAATGGATGGATGGATGGATTTTGGTAAATGTGTACAATTTAGTAAATTGTTGCACTTGTAAATTTTTTGCCCTGTTTTGCACATGGCACACTGTGCTGCTTCTTATCTTGTCCAGGAAATGCTTGTAAAATAGATTTTCTAACCTGAGTGGATTTTCTCCCTGGATAAATAAAGATAAAATAAATTAAAAAAAACACATTAGTTATTATTAAAAAGCTAAAGTTTTCTCCAAACAAACCCGTGCAAAAGAAGCAAGGGTTGAAATCTTTAAAATGATAAATCAAATCCTTTTGAAAAGGAACTGTGATGTGAACAAACAAGAGAAACAAGGAGGGGGAATCATGTTACTGAAACCATGTGGGATGTGTCCCCTGTTGGCAGTTGACTCAGCCAAGGAAAGAAACTGTCCACTTTCATGCAAATGTAGCATTTAGATTCATCATCATTTAATGACAGCGTCATCTTCTTCGGGTTTTTGAGCCTCCCTTAAATAAACAGTTGGCTTTCATTCGTATTCAGTGGTTCTAATTTAGTGTAACTCGTTGGTTATGGAACTGTTAGGTAGTAATTCACAAGTAATTTGTTTGTCACTTCCATTGGAAAATGTTTTGCGTAACCTGGAATTGTTGTCACTGTAAGTGAAGCTCTGGTTCGTTCGGTAGAAACTGTTGAACACAGCAGGAACATGTTTGTTTTTTGGGGGGGTTTTCTGAACCCAGAGGTTTTGCTTGCCAGATGAGACATCCGAACAAGCCAAGAAAAACATGGTGGAAGTGTCACAAGACATCCAGCGCTTTCACGGCCAGCAGACCTGAAGTCAGTCTGAGAGTTTCAATGATTAGTATTTGTGTTCACAAGAGCGGCTGGGTGCCTTATATTTAATTGGGGATCAAACCTTATTAATGGCATACTGTAAATATATTTGAATAAAGACAGAATGTTACTGCTCATATGGACAAGTCAAGACATTAAGATAAAAACATGTTAGTGGCAGCACAAACTGTCCCTCAGTGCGTTTACATGCAGGGAGAGAAAACCAAATTATTGCATAGTCCGACTGAATTCCGACCTTTGAAATGCATGTAATACACATTAGTCTGGCTGGAGTCGAACCGAACTGGCCTACTGTTAATCGAACTAATGTGACCAGATAATGTGATTAGGAAGCCAAATGTCTCTGCATGTAAATTAGAGGTGGTGAAAAAAATCGATTATGAGTATGTTATGAACGAGTATGAATTGATTATTACATTTTCCAAAATCTTTTTTTTTGCATTTTATTTTGAAAAACATGTATCCCGTGGTCAACGGAAGTTGAACGTCATGAACGCACCTTGTTCCTGTTCGCAAGTGCGTGTAAAATAACAGTCAGAAGGAGTGAGTGAGAGCAGGTGTGTACAATGAAGGAGGAATCAGGAGCGAGCAACCAACCAATCCACCCAGCTCCATCTGAGCTCAAAGCGAGCGTGTGGATTCATTTTGGTTTTCATGGCAGGAGCTCAAAACATATTGATAGAACGCATGCCGTCTGTCGACATTGCCACACTAAACTGAAGTACTGCGGCAATACCAGCAACTTGAGGACCCACATTTCCCGCCTCCATGCGGAGGCAGGGTGGGTTAAAGACGACCGCCTGAAGCCCGTCATTCCACCAAATCAGCGCACTCTCCACGATATGACAAAATTAGCCTCGGGCTCAGAGAGAGCTAAGAAAATCACAACGTCGATATCTTATTTTATTGCTAAAGATATGAGGCCGTACAGTGTGGTGGAAAGCCAAGGCTTCCGCTCCATGGTCCACAGTATGGAGCCAAGGTATGTCATACCATCGCGGAGCTTTTTTACGCAGAAGTCGATTCCAAGTCTTTACGAGGAGACAAAGTTTTTAGTGCAAGTATCCCTCAAGTCTGCTCTCAGGGTAGCAATAACTTGCGATGCCTGGACCTCCAGAGCCACCGTCTCATATGTGACCGGAACAGCTCATTATGTCAACAGTGAGTGGAAGCTAACCTCATATGTGCTTCAGACGAGAGCTATGGATGATAGCCACACAGGCGCTAATATGTGCGAGTTTCTCAAAGCTGTGGTGGGCGAGTGGGGGATAGAGACACACGACCTGGTTCTCATCACCGACAAAGCTTCAAATATGAACATGGCTGCAGAGCTTGGCAACTTTCTACATGTCCGGTGTTACGCTCACACCCTAAACCTCGCCTGCCAACGAGCGCTGAAGTTGCCCGGTGTAGCCCGACTGTTGGACGGATCACCACCTTCTTCCACCGCAGCACCACAGCCAATCATGTGCTGGAACAAAAGCAGACCCCACTCGGTAAGCAAAAGGCTTAAAATTAATTAAAAAATGAAATATTTACTTTTGTAATAGAAGCTAATCTATTTTTACTGTTGCATTCAAAGCAAGCTTTTTATTAGTTTTTAACACACAAAACTAACTAAAGTAAAATAAAAATATACAGAAACTTTCTAGTTTTGTCAATTTGACACACAACAAGCCTAAGGAGGCACTGGTGCATGTGTTTCATTTAGTCTTGGTCTAAATGACAGTTGTTTTGTTGGCCTAAATGGACAAACCTTAAAGCATACAGTGTTTATCCTTTATTTTAACTTTTCCTGACCTCAATTCCCATCATCCTTACAGGTGCGGAAAGGTGCACATGACATCTGCACACTGAGTGAGGCAGATGTGTCCGGCGCTGAACACCTTGTGAAGACTCTCAAGCCCATGAAATTGGCCACCACCACAATGTCTGAGGAAAGCATGCCTACTCTTTCCATCATTGCCCCTCTACAAGCACAGCTCCTTGCCAACTTCACCCCTGCACCAGAGGATGAACCGATGACCCGTGAAATCAAGCAGAAGATTTGAGGAAGAGATACACATCTACAAAAGAGAGGCACACACTCCATACAGCATCTTGCCTGGATCCTCGCTTTAAAGCTCTCCCATTCCTCTCAGAGGATGAAAAAGTGGAGACATACAGCAGAGTGACTACAGAGGCTGCATCATTCCTCAAGGTACTCTCTTTCTATGTTAATAATTCTACTTTTTTAGAGAATGATTAATGAATTATCTGATTGATAGAATGCTTTGTATCAGTTGTGTGCTTTGTGTCTTATTTCACTGCTTCCCTGTGTTAGGTGGTGAGACAAGAGACTGAAGTCCCTGAGGGGGAAGGTGATGACATGGCTGAGGGGAATGATGACTGTGAGGAGGAGGATGCAGATCAGAAGGTTCGTGATGAAGCCCTGGAGCTGGTTGAAGATGGCCCCTCCACACCCTCCACCTCAAGACTATCTTCTCTGACTACACTGCTAGGCCAAACTTTTAATGTTGCTGGCACCACAGTGGAGCCCAAGTCGGCACAAACCAGGGCAGAGGAAGAGGTTCGCATGTATCTGGAGGTCCCTTCACTTCCTCTCACCGATGACCCCCTTGAGTGGTGGAGCACCAACGATCATGTGTATCCTCTCCTAGCCAAGCTGGCCAAACGATATTTATGTATCCCAGGTACGAGCGTTGCTGCAGAGCGAGTGTTCTCCACTGCGGGGGACATCGTGTCAGCACAACGGAGCACACTCACTCCACAACATGTGGACCAGCTGGTCTTCCTCCATAAGAATCTGGTCATTCCATAGCAGTAAATGTTTACTAGAACTTGATTACTCACATGTTAGTGTGTTGCATTTTGTCACTGTGTTCTACAGTTATAGGCTGAAGCTACAGTAAGTTGGTTCTACCTCCAAAGGGAATAAGCCTTTCATTTATTTGTTGTTGTTTAGTACAACTTGATCAGTCACAACACAATGTCATTTATTCATTTCTGTGTTCTACAGTAAGCTAGTAAAGCTACAATAAGTTTTGCCAAGTTATAAATACAAATAATTCTGAAGTTACAACTACACTACACAAGAAATGCTTTGAGTTGTTACTCAATAAAAGAGTTAAGTAATTCAGCAGCTGACTGTTTTTTTAATACTGCAATAACTTTGTAGAGTATTTTCAGTTACTGTTGTCAAATGGAAAATCAATAATCGCTAATCGAGAATCGTTATTAATCGAAACTCGGCTGGTAATCGAATCGGGACCTCAAAAATAGTAATCGGATCGGATCGGGAAATCAGACAGATTAACCACCCCTAATGTAAATGGTATCCCAGCTAGATTGAGCTATACCCAGCTTGGACGCTGCCCAGTTGACGAAGTGATGAGACCGCGTAAGCAGGAATGACAACACCAGTACAACAACAACACAGCGGCAACAAGTTTAACACAATCATACAGTACTTATGAAATGCACTGTGCTGCAGCGTTTTTGTTGTCCATTTCTTCGCCCATTGTGCGTATCCTGGTTTTATTCCGTCTGCTTCATTGCTGCCACCAATTGTTTACAATCTGTGTGACGCTCTAGGCCAACCGAAAGAATGCCAACACGAAAGGGCACGTGATGCCCCCTACCGTCGCAGAGTCAAATGCACCTCATTAAATTATTCAATTTTCTTAGTAACATATAAACTAGGACAAAGGCTCCCATTCTGGTTAGGCTATTAGCTCAAATTTTGCCAAAAGCTCGATTTAGATGTGCATGTAAACGTACTGACTGTTTCTATATATATTAGGCGTGTGGTACCCTATGCTTCATTTAAACTTTTAAACTTTAGAACATTAAAGCACAAAAGAATGACAAACCAGATAGGGAGTGGAATTGGCCGATTATTTTCTTCACTGAAGTCCAACTCATACCATCTAGTCCTAACTACTGATCACTCAACTGTAGAGTCTATGTGATGTCAATTCCACTCTCCAAAGCTGCCCACCTGGACTCTCTGTGCACATCCAAATGTAACACATATTTCTGGTGCCAAACGCACTCAGATAAAACAGTGCTTCAGATCATGAGCAGAAGAAGAAAAACAACAATGATGAGCCTATTTATTTGAGTCACACTAAGCTATGCAGATGGTTTCCTCACCTGGGAATGTGGGATGGTTGAAAAAAGGAACATAAACATATACTAACACCAGCAATCTAAACAATTCAGTCAATAGTAATCTAACCACTTGGGGACCCTCACTGAGCAATATTTTCCCCAGGCAGGCAGAGTTGATCTTTTAATACGAAAAGATAAATACATAGAAAGAGACTTGAAGGAGAAGTAACATACCCGGTCATGGTGCAGCAGAACACTGTGATTACCACACCAGTCAACACAATATAAACGTTTCCTGACGGGCATCATAAGTGACACACATATTTTATGAGAAAAATGCTCAAAAAAATTATTCACGAAACTTATTTCCAAAAACACCAGCATAGATGACAAGATAGGAAACATTGTGACAGCATCTTAAGTAATGCTAACCTTGCTAATAGTGCCAGTCCCAAAACAACAAGCTAAGTATAGTTTAAATGATCAACATTTGAAATATTGTGTTATAAAACAATAGTACTTTAAAAAAAAACATCAGGTTGGAAATCAACCACAAATCTCTACGGAAAAGCAATAGTTCACTGTCCACTCCACTGAGCATTTTACTACATCATAGTCAAGTAATCAAACCACAGCACTTGCTGTCACTTTTAATATAACTGGAAAAAATTTAAAAATATCTTTCAGGTTGGATTTGAAGCAATAGTCTTTGTCCCTAAAACAGTGCTTCTCCTTTTAATTGCACATTAATTGAGACAGAACATTGTTTTAAATAGGTCCAAAAGCAACATATGCAGAGCAGAGAACTGAACTATCTTCTTAAAACGTCTAACATGTTAGCGGGACAGGACCACATCGGCACACCAACTGCAGGGCACACAATGATCCTGCAGTTTGCTAACAATTTTATTAACCCCAACTAGGACTTCCACAACAGAGACTAGTCGACATTGCTTCTAACAAATCAAATACCATAGGCAATCATCTTCTGTTCTCAACCTACAAACCAGATTTCAAATAAGCTTCACCAAATTTGATGCACAAGAGACCACCAAATCTAACCACGGTTCATCAAATCAAATTCATAATTCTTTATACATATGGGACTGCTTCTCTTTCAAACATGCAACATTTGGAGAAATTTGCAGTCAAAAGATAGAGCGAGTGGCCCATATACCTCATCGCAGCAGCTTTGAACTTTTGATGCATGCTACGCGACCCCCACCCCCCCTTCTTTCCCTGACCATTCTCTGTCTGATTATTATGATTTAGTGCCACAACAAGATCTTTAATCTTTAGGCACCAGAAAAAGTGCTGAAGTGACCAGAGTTTTCTCTGGTTCTATGCAGGATAAAGTCATGTACCGCCCCCCCCTCTCCACCTGCTGCTGCATACTGCTGGTCAGATGGCTGTAATAAGCGTACTACACTTCTTGCTCCCTTCCGAGAAAGACAAAGCTGCTCTTTTTAGAAAAAAAAACATACACACTTGTTACAGAACTAAAACAGCGCCACCTATCTCTTTTATTAAGGTAGTGCTGTTTAAAATTTACAGTTAGCAAGCGATGAGCAGGATGTCTGTTAAGTAGTCGACTGCTACCTGACCAGTTAGACTAAAAACAAGCTAATATCAGCTTTATATAATTGTGTTACTCTACTTGCATATTACTACTACTACTACCTGTACTTTAAGGTTTCAGGTAAAATGTATGTATAAAAATCTAAATAATAAAATGTTAGGAAGAACATTATTGTAACTGTGAAAACCAATATGTGGAATCATTAAGCAACATCAGAGATCATTGCTCGTTTTTAGTTTTAAATAAAACCAATCAGATCATGTTTGTATGTAATTACCATAATAATGTGAAATTATTATTTTTTTCTCAAACTTACTATACAGTAGGAATCTTATAATGGGTCTTGGCCAATTTTAACCACATATGAACAACAACTGAGAAGGCTGGCATGGAGAAAGAGAACGGCGTTCCAAGTCTTAAGGGCATCATTTCAGTTTACATTATTCATCGCTGGAGAATTTGTTTTTGTGTTTCTCTGCTGTTAAACAACTGCTAAAAAGAGAAGCATGCCGAATACTCCTGAGGCGTTTACGTGCAAAAGACTAAATTAAAGAGAAGCAATGGAGACAGCAACCACAGAACACAAGACAGAAGGTCACACACTGGTGGCAAAATCATTCACAGATGTGGAGGGCCTGTCCTCTGGATCCACTGATACACATAAGCAAACAAAGTTTCATTATCAACCAAATATTTTATGATTTTATTGTTATCTAAACCCCGACAGAGATCAAAGCTATGTACTGCTAATCCATCTCTGTCAAAGCATCAATCCCATTTGTTTCCTACGAACACACCCTTTTTACTGTATGCTAGTGTTTTTTTTTTCTACCCTGGTGATTGCAGTTCAGTAAAAGCCTGTTAATCAGCCATCAATTGAAATCAGCTGTGTTAAAACAGGGGAACATTGAAGACATGCAGGGCAGTGTGCGTTGAGGAGCAGGGTTGGGAAACACTCCTGTACAAATCACAAGCCCATAATCACCTAAGTGTGGTTAACCCAGCGATCTTAATGCCTTCTTACTTTAAAATACGCACCAGTTCAAGTCTACTGATTCTCAGTGGAGGAAAGCAACTTCAGTCAAAAACAGTTCTGGCAAAAAAGCTATTAACTAAAGAAAGCTAATAATGGACACCCTTTATAAGCAAAACATAAGCCACAGAATGCGAGGCCCTGTGTTAAAAAAAAAAGCTGTTCCGTTTTACAAAGTGTGATGGAGCTCATCAATTCATGCCTCGTGATAACATCAAACGTCTGTTTAGGCTGTAAACTCTGATGGAAAGCAAGCACAGCCAATCGCTGCTATTTAAACGACAATTCGCTCAGTGCAAATCTACTTTAATGGGTTTTTTTTTTTTTTCAAATTTGGCAAAATTGTTTTCAATTCTATTCCATTCAGTTTATTTATATAGCACGAATTCACAACAGATGTCATCTCAACGCACTTATCAAGAAAATTCATTTCAATGCTATCATACAAACATTCCAATCAGTTTTAAATCAATTTTTTTTTCTTTTCCAGATCATTTTACACATAGTTAGAGTCTATATTATTCACAGCAACTAACGTGTTATCATAATGCACGACTAAGAAAACAACTATAGCTACTTCTATTTCTTAACTACTACGGAAAGAAATAAGGGAGCTGTTCTCCAGAATTTAAAACTATTTAGATCAAAACACATTGGTTGCTGTGGTTGGAGCACTTTAAAGGATCAGAGCTTCACACATAACTATTTCATCTTTGTATGGAAGATCTGTTTGGGTAAAGCTAAATAAAGAACCAACTCGTCTTCAAACAGCATATATACCATCAATAGATTCCAGCAACAGTAAAATGTGAGCACTAACAACTAAATGTTCAAAGTTGATATGGGCTATGAGGTGCTTTGTACCCCGAAAGTTCAAATATATGCCTTTTATTGCACAGCTGCATAGATTTGATAGCCAAGCCAGTTTCAAACTATTCCATGTACCTGAGGTAGAATTTACTAGCTGGGTAGTATTTGATAGTTTTCCAGATTAGTCGATCAGTCAAACATCCTTTTAATCTATTTTCCACACCAGTAAATCCCATCTTGATATCTCCACATTCCTACATAAATCTCCAAAGTAAATTCAAACAATGAGTTATTTGGGAATTAATTTTTTTTTAGTCTTATTCTTTGATTTAATTCAACATCTAAAATGGCTAGGCAAGGCAAGGAAATTTAATTTGTATAGCACACTTTCAACAACAGGGTAATTCAAGGTGCTTTACATGATTTGGTGATAAAAAATAAAATTAAAATAAAAACAGAATATAACATTGGAAATTAAAAAGTCAATAAAGCAAGAGAAACGTCAGTAAAGCAAGAGAGCATGAACACATTTGATACATATGACAATCATTTACTCAAAGGCAATTTTAAACAGATGAGTTATTAGTCTCAATTTAAAGCAGTTCAGAGTTTCAGCAGCTCTGCACTCATTAGGAAGTTTGTTCCAGATAATGGGAGCGTAGAAACTGAAAGCTGCTTCTCCATGTTTGGTTCTGAGTCTAGGGATGTTTAGTAGGCTAGAGTTGGAGGACCTGAGTGGTCTTGGTGGTTGGTATGGTGACAACAGGTCTTAAACAAATTTTGGTGCAAAGCCATTTAATGATTTATAAACTAGTAGAGTATTTTGAAGTCTATTCTCTGAGCTACAGGGAGCCAGTGTAAGGACTGCAGAACTGGGGTGATGTGCTCTACTTTCATGGTTCTAGTGAGAACGCAAGTAGCAGCGTTCTGGATCAGCTGCACCCGATTGACTTTTTAGGCAGACCTGTGAAGACACTGTTGCAGTAATCAATCCGACTAAAGATAAATGCATGGATGAGTTTTTCGAGGTCTTGTTGCGACATTAGTTCTTTAATTCTAGAAATGTTCTTCAGATGATAGAAGGCTGACCTTGGAGGTTGGAGGTTCAGGTCTGAGTCCATTACTACACATAGATTTCGGGCCTGATCAGTAGCTCCTAGCTATATTAATTGAAGCTGTGTGCTGACTCTTGATCGTTCCTCTTTAGGTCCAAGACAAGCTAAGACAAGACAGGCCAGCTGGATTATACTTCATTGATTACAGACTTTTGAAAAACAAAGTTTGTGATATACGAGTCCTTTATTCTACTTGTGAAATGACAATGGGCACTGGCATGTGGAGCACTTTAGATCAGAGTCAAACATAAACAATGTCAAAGAACTATCCATCCATCCATCAATCCATCCATCCATCCATCTTACCCAAATGAAACAAAAGGCTTCACAAATACAATTCAGCCAAAGCTTGAAGCTTTTAATTCTTTATGCCACTGAGAGGTATAGCGTGGGCTCGGAGTGGTTTGGTATGCTATTCTGTGTGTTTCCATTGTAAAAGCAGCCCATAAAACTGACCCGTATCGCACCATTCCTGGTGATGCGTTCAGTTGTAGGTCCATAGAACAATGGTATTTTACGGTTAGGGTAGAGCTACTGGTGTCACACGGTACAGTCCATTGACTGGGGGACAGCAAAACGTCACTGCTTGCGACAAGACTGTACCAGTGCATCACGTTTGTCATCACACTTGTATGTCACCAAGTCAGGGGCATTTGTTTTTAACCCCGCCTCTGTACCAAATAGCGTACCAAACCGCACTGACCGACCCGTGTCGTACCACTCAGTGGAAACAAGGCATTACATTTTACCCAATAGCTGATCAATAAGAAACCCCATCAACTGAAAAGTGAAATATCCCTTTATTGATATCACAAGCTTTAAAATCAGACGCTGCATTGTATAATTCACTTAACGCAAGCTAGTAGTTATTTTGCAGCCATCATTCATTAAGCCTTGTTTCAACTAATACTGTAATGTTTCATCTAATGTTACTGTCCAGACCTTACATGGTAGATGGCCTGTACTTGTATAGTGCTTTATCAAGTCCTGAGGACCCCAAACTATATTCTGTCATTCACCCATTCACACACTAGTAATGGTGGTAAGCTATATTGTAGCCGCAGCTACAGAGTCAGTGCCCTGGGGCACACTGACAGAAGCGAGGCTGCCGTACATTGGGCCCTCTGACCACCACCTGTAGGCAGGGTGGGTGAAGTGTCTTGCCCAAGGACACAACAACTAAGTCAGGCGGAGCAGGGGATAGCACAAACTCCAAACTCCTGGGCCACAGTCAGCAACAATAAAAAGTTAATGTAACACATTAAAGATACTCGAATCTAAAGGGTAAAACACATTTGGTACTGTGTGACACATATAACAAAATATTATTTCCAGTTATAGCAAACCACAACAGAGACACATGGCCACTGAAACCGACACCAAGACACATCTCTCACCAAACTCTCCCTTCTAGTTTTAAGCATCGCTGCTACTGCAGAGAACACCTACAGGTGAAGTTCATTAATCCGTTGTGCCTTAGTCACTTCTCATGGTGCAGTGCAGTTTTTAAAACAAAGGCTCTATATGAGCCGTTAGCAATAATTCTGTTAATCTTTGTATTGATTCCCGTGCATAATCTCTGCAAAAATAACATGGTTAGTTAGTACAGTATAATGGATGGGATGAAATTAGGGCTGGGTGATATGGGAAAAAAATGATATCACAATGATATTTTTCTGTCAGAACCATTCACTCTGCTCTGTTCACTCCCTGTCTCAATTATTGTCTGCACCTGTCTCCAATCTCAGTCATGACCTGATCCTAATCCTCCCTCATATATTTAAGCCCTTCACCTCCTTTCACTCCCTGTCAGTTCTTACAGCTTCCTACCCTGTTGTCTCTCAGCCTATTCAGTCCTGTCAGCTCGTTGCCATCCTTATTTCTGCAAGACACTGTATCTCGAATGTCAACAATTGCACCTTTTTGTCAGTCAATATGTTTGCTCTGTTCTTCCCTAATTCTCTCAAATGGAGACACAAAAAAATATGCGTAGGATCCCGTGTTCGCTCCTGAAAGGATTTAGCACTTTTCAACACAACAATACTTTTTTCAGTTGAGAAATACATAAAAAAGTATGAGAAGTATGATGCAACTATAGAAAGACAGTTTTTTTTTCTGGGTTAAAAACAGAAAACTACACAAGTAGAAAAAAAGGGTTAAATGAGATCATAGGATGCTGAAAGAAACCACCAGCGGCTTTTGCTGCAAGGTTTTTATCTAATGAGCCCGGTGGCAGTAGACAAGTGAATTTGGGGACATAGTGACACTAGGGAACAGAGGAAAAGGTTCACACACTTATATTCATGCAGATATACTCTGAATAATTTCCAGACCTGCTGAAGTTTAAAACAAGACTGGAATGTAAAGTGAATTTAATATATTCATTCTCATTGACTGCGATCACCTACATGACAAAAAGCTGTAAAATAACAAGCATTTGATACAAAGCAGCACAGAATTCAACAACAGATATCCGTTTCACAGATGTCTCTATAGCCCCTTTCAAACAGGCCATGAAAAAGGGTAATTTTCCGGACTTCGTCTGTTTTGCTGTCTGAAAGCAATCTTCGGGACTTTGTCTGGATACCCTTTACCGGTAATTGTACGGATGAAGACCTAGTAACAAGAGTGGACTTTTCGCGGTATGGGGTTTGCATTCAGACAGTCAGGTAATGTTCCGGGTAAGCTAAAGGGGTGTGGGGCGCTGGGGAAAAGGGGAGAGGGACAGGGAAGGCTGTGAGCGCACACATTGATGACATATAAATGTCACTATTTTCCTTTCAGCTTCTTCATCGATGTCTATCAAGCGTTTCCATGTGCACAAAATTGCACACATCACAAAGACGAGCACTGTGAGTAGATCTGCTGTCTACCATCTTTGCAATAATCCCTTTATTTGGGGAAATGACTTGTACGGCCGCCGCACTAAGTTTACGTAATATCCACATACAACCCCCCACTCCCCCTCCCCCCCCACCCCCCAGACATTCATCAGGATCCTCCGGTACATTTCTTGCTGTGTGAAAGCAGCCGAAAGGCAATGTTCCGGACAAAAGGGGTGTGTTTGAAAACCCAACTCCGTTTAAGACTGGAATTGTCCGCAAATATTCCAGAACTTCTGTCTGAAAACTGCTAATTTGTCATAAAGTGTCACAACAGAACACACTAATATAAAACCAAAAAGTGACCAACTTCCGCTAAAAATGTTACTAATTAGCCAGTAAATATTCATAATTGGCCTGAAGTGTGGAGCTAAGGACAACATTTGATGGATGCTCTACTCAGCTCAGATGGAAAACTTGTCGTATAAAAAGAGCATTGCAGAGAAAGATGCTGTTAGGTGTCTTATCAAAGAGAAACAAGACTGTGATTGTAGACTGGTATTGTTCAAGGTTCGTGCAGAAGTTACCTTTAAAAGCTGTTTAAACAGAATGTGCCAAGTTTAACTAGGTTAATATTAAAGATCTTATCGCTGCTATTTTTTCACTAATTTTCTTTATGACATTGTTCTGGTTAAAGCAGTTTCATGATGCACATGATGCCTTGGAAATGTGTACATACTCCTTGAACTTTTCAACATTTTGTAACGTTACAGCAACAAATTTCATTGAACTTTTTAGAGATTTTATGTAATAAGCCGACACAAAGTAGCGCATAACTGTGTGTACTTCTTTAATTGCAAATAAAATGATGAAAGGTGTTGTGTGCATTTGTATTTAGTCTCTTTTTCTCTCCTGTGCCTAAATAAAATCCAGTTCAATCACCTGATGTTGTGTGTGAATGCCTCAAAGGTTTGTTACAGAATGTTACAGAACAAAGGCATAATGAAGAACAAGGAAAACAGCAGACAGGTCAGCAACAAAGTACTAGCAAAGGGTAACAGGGTAAGGTTATAAAACAATATTCCAAGATTTGAACATCTCTAGTTGAATTGATAATGAAAAAAAAGGCAAAGCGTATGGCTCAACTGCAAACCAAGGTACGGTCATCCACCTAAGCTGAAAGGCTGGCAAATACTGATTTAAAGAACCAGCCAAGTGGCGAAACCATTGATAGATATGGAAAAAGTATCTTTTGCACTTCTGGCTAATTTTACCGGACCTTCACTGTATGCGCGTGTCTCCGTTTCACCAGGCTGGGGCCGACAGGACCACATTCTGAGCCATTTCAGGTACCAAACAAGTACCTGGCTAGGGGTATGTACTCGCAAATGACCCAGTAGAGTCGCTGTTCGGGACTTGTGGTTAACTCATGCTGATTGGTTGCAATTCCGTGGAAAATGATATCAGCAGATGTCGCCAAACAACAGGCGTTTGTAAAATTGGAACAATTGCTGGATGGAAGGAAAAGAAAATAAGCTACGACAAGTGGACCGACCATCATCCAGTGTAACAACATGGCAAACAGAAACGCGGCAACCACCCCAGCTTCTTCCATTGTCGATCTCGTTTTATTCTCTGCTGCTGTGAGCACTTTTTGGCGCCGATCAGTGATGTCACTCATTGCCAAAACGGTCGCAATATGCTGACGTCTTAGCATATTCCTTAAATGGTCAATTTTGTTTGGTTTCACAGCGGCTGAGAGGACTGAGCCATCGCAGATTCACTGTCACCTTCCCCCTCCCAGAAATGTCCTGGAACTCGTCTAGTGGAAATGGATCGTTTTGGAGGCAAGAACAATCTCTTGCTGGTAGACAGAGATGGGTAGAGTTCACAAAACTTTTACTGAAGGAAGAGCAGCACTACTTCAACATGATTTTACTCAAGTAAAAGTAAAAGGTTGCTGCCAAAAAAATTGCTCGAGTAAGAGTAAAAAAGTATTTGGCAAAAAGGCTACATTAGTACTGAGTAACATCTGATTTAACATTTGTAAAATTAGGTCATCAGACAGACAAAAACATAAAGTTATAGGCAAATTCTGGTATTTTCTCACAATTTTACTTGAATAACAGTAGCGGTACGTCGTAATAATATTACCCAAGTAAAAAGTATGGCATACCAAAACTACTCTTAAAAGTATTTTTTTTCCCAAAAAGTTACTTTAATAAATGTAACTAGTTACTACCCACCACTGCTGGTAGACACATATACTTAAAAAAGATGCAGCTGTAATTGAGAAAGTTGACTTTGCATAAGCTTCACTTGATGCAAAAGTTTCTGGTCGGTATCTTCTAATATTCATCCTACATTTAACAGCAACCTTTTTTTCGAGGTTATAGTAAGGGGCTACTTAGATTTTCTTTTCTTAATGGTTTGAAACAACATAAACAAAAGCTACTGCATTATGCTGCAAAAATACCTCTAATTGAAAACCATTCAGCAGTTCTCTGCTGTGATTAATAATACAGATAGATAATGACTACAGTTTTGTATTCTACCCAAAACATCAATCTTTTGGCACATCACTCACTTCTTGGGCCAGCCTTACTTCGGTCCGCATTGTCACTGCCCACTACTATCCCTATTGTCCAACAGCCATAACTCCTCCTCCACCCACTGCTTTCACTATGGCTGTGCACAATAAAAGCAGCGAGTGATGAAAGAGGACATCAGTGCTCTAAAGGACCACCACAGTTGAAGACTTGGTGTGAAAGGAGTGCCCCTGGACAGAGAGAATGGCATTGTTCTGTACTTACTACATCTATGGTGCATGTGCATCTGTGGTTGGTGGTGGCAATATCATGGACATGGAGGGGTGGAAACGGCAGCAGAGGCTGTAAGGTTTGTTTGTAGAGATGAGGAATAGCAGACCCGCTGTAAATACAGGGTTGAAAAGAGGGGAGACTTCAAAGCAGTCGTGTGTGTTTGCATCAGAGAGGAGAGCTTTTTCTAGTGATTGCCCTCTAGAACACAATCGAAATCCATCTCGTTTGGAGAAGCCGTGGAGAGTGTTTCTCGAGACTTTTATTTTCACAGACCAGAGAACTTATAAGGCACCTGCTTCATGATTATAAAATATTTTGTATTTGTTACCCTAGATTCATTAGATGATATCAAAACCTAAACTCTACACATCTATGAATCTGTGTGTCGTGTCTTTTTATTTGAATTGACTGACTGACTGACTGACAAATCAAAACAGAGACATTTTTACTTATGGCACTTCAGGGGGATTCAACAACAGTGGCAAACAGCATTGTAGACAAAGGTTGCTAAAACAAACCAATGACACTGATCTAGTAGTGCTAGTAGTACTCTGAGGAAGACTTACTGTATATATTTTTGGATCGACACAAACTTGAAGGGACAGGCTTTAAGTGTTTCTTAGGAAAATGGGAGATACCGTTTCAAACATTACTTAGTCATCATCTACAAACAGGGGCGGTACAAGGGGAAACTATTCTCTTGACAGAAATGGTAGGAACAAACCGGCTAAACCAGGTATTTCACCTAAAACCTGATGGGGGAAAAAAGCAGCTCTCCTCATGATGCAATGGGTGCTCTGTCTACTCCACAAAGTGGACGATGCTGACCTAGCTTTTCGGAATGAAAAAAAAAAAAAGCATATAACCTGAAGGCCTTGATGAGTCAGCAGAACACCAACTGACACTATAAAACCCACCAGCTACTGCTAACTTGTAGCACAGTGAAACCAACAATATCTACTAAAGTCAAAGTTTTTCAACTTTGTCAGTGCTGAACAGTGTCAGGGCAATCAGAAACTCAAAAGTTCCTCTTAGTTTGCTTTATCAGTGAATGCAACTTACTACAAAAGCACTCTGCTGGGTGTAGAAGTTACTTTAGGGAATCAGACTCAATATAACGTTTTATTGAGACATGCTTGTGGTTCAGTCACGCTGCAAGAGAGCAAGAGAGAGCGAGACTTCCGGCAGATAACAGGAAGGCTAAAAGGGAGTACAACAAAGTTACTCTGTTTTATCCTTTCACTCTCTCAACCCTAGCCTGTTATAGAACCTGCTGGATTAGCAAATTTTGGCCGCTTTTTTGTTGTTTTGATTTTGGAAATCTAAGCATTAGGTGAAGGATCAATGCTCTTCAAAATACACACTAAAATTGCTGTTTAAGCCATGCTAACAGCACTAAGCTCTGTTTTAAGATGCCAAAGCCAGTTCAAAAGTGTGACCCCATCAGCATTCTGTGTTTGTTGTTTAAAGCAACTGCTCTTTTACACAAAAAGGGGGAAATGATTTGTGACCCCTCACATCAAAAACGCAAAAAATTGTTTTAATTATGAATTGGACTTGGGATCGTCATCACAGTATCAGCATGTACAATATTGCAACTGAAATTAACTCTTTGGAAACAATTTCGTACCGTATTGTATCTCAAATGAAAGGCTTTAATGCTCTGACTGACAGAGAATCATTTTTTGGATAGTTAGTTGAATTTTCACTGACCTTGATGTTTATATTAGATATGGATCTTAGTTTAAATACTAACGTTCAAGGATAGTACAAAAAAAGACAAAAGTAAAACCGGTCAATCACATGCTGCAGTCGCATGTTTTCCAAATAGTGTGCTGCCCTAATGTCAACTGTTTTCAGGAAACAGATATTATATACAGGTTGTCTCCTTCCCTCAGGCGTAACTGATCCCTAATTATAGGCTGTGAGACTGTTACTTTGTCTGTGGCAACTAAGGATCCTCCGTCTAAGAAAGCAGATGAGCAGAAACCAATCTGTCATCGCTGTCCAACATTACTTACTACAAAAGCTATACAAAAGCCATTGTTTCTCATCCAACCCTTAAATCTGCCAAATGTATTTAAAGTTGTTTTTTAAGCCACATATGACTACATCTTTTTCACATATCTTAAAACTCATTCTGTTATTAATCTAACTTTATCTTTCTGGTAATATACTCAAAAAAATGCAGATACAAAAAGCTTGAATCAGTCTATATTTCCTCTTAAAATTCAGAAAACATGAACAAGACACCGAGCCTGATTTTACTTCTAAGGTAAAATCTTAGTCTGCACCAAATGACCTCAATTCATGATCCAAGCAAAGACTAATCATCCCGCAGCATGTTCTGTGACCAGGAAAAAATGTCTGGGCAGGAAATTATGCTGCTCAGATAAATCCACAACTTTACATATTCATCAGTGAAATTCTCCAAACAAAATCTCCCTGTTGGTCATTAAAACCAGATGGGCTGAATTTATAGTTCATCTGCAAAACCGCATGGTCTATGCTGAAATTAGGATGTGCGTAACACCCAGCTTAGGGATGACAGTACATCTTAGTGAACTGGGATGAAGTCAGAGCAGTGGAATCCTAATCAGCGACAAATGTCTATGTTACAACAGAGTTTGAAATTGGCACTTTTAGCTGGGGTTGTTTTTTGTTTTTTTCAGTCAATCAATAAAACTGAAAAATCAGCAGATATTTGGCTGAGGAGAAACTAGTTCTACTCTAACGCTGCAAACATTTTTGTAAATTAGGATAAACTCCATCCTGAGTATTGCTTATTAACAGAATAAGAAAAGTAAACCGTGAATAATAAGAAAGAGTGTAATAACTTAAAGAGAACTCAAACACACTAGTGCAAAATAGATTAAGATAACCGGGGGTTTAAGAAAAGAGAATTTAAAACAACATATTCGAACATTTCGAAGGGTTGCTAATGAAAACCTAGATCATAAGCTAAATAGTCAGTGAACTTCATTATGCTACAGCCCTTTGCCTATTAGGCTGGACATCAGAAAATCATGCAATATGAAATTAAACATGCAGGGCCTGATTTATCAAAGATTTGCAACTGTTAAAATGTGCGCAAACCTGATAGCAGGCGCAAAACCATACAGCAATAAATAAATAATGCGCCACCACGATTCAATAAAAGTTTATTACTGACAAACGAAAAATACCATTCACACACATTCTAACCTAAAGCCTCGTTTCCACTGAGCGGAACGGTGCGGCTCGGCCCGGTCCGCAGTAGCGTAATTCTGACTTTTCATGGGAGCGTTTCCACTGCCTACTGAGCCCTCCTTGAGCAGGCGGGGTTTACCCTGCGTGGCGTGAAGTGGGTGACGCGCGTTAAACACAGAAGAGGAGGAAGAAACAACAATTGAGTCCATCCAGCAGCTCATGGTTGTCCTTCTTGCTTTTTGGTTTTTTCTTTGCACAACTACAACCGCCGTGTTTTATAAAAGGCTCCATGTTATGTGACGCCAGTAGCTCCGCCCTAACCGAATGGGACTATTGTCCTGTGGACCTACACCTGAAGGGGGACCATTAATGGACCGGTACAGGCCTGCAGTATGGTGTTTATTTGTTTGGATCCCCATTAGTTTCCACTGGAGTGTTTAGTAATCTTGCTGTAATAATCATGTACAATACCACGATGATAATTACATACATGACATTTTACAAACAGAATTCATACATTTCAGATTACATACAAAAGCCAGATGATATTAACTTGTAAATTTCCAACCTTCAATAAAATACCTAAAAACTTCAGGTAGATACACAGCTAAAATTTGATTTGAATACATTTTCTAAAATAATACATTTCCTTTAGTTCTCTAATATTTTTAGATGTTTTATTCCATTCCTGAGATGCTCTGTAGACAGTAGATTTTTGCAGGAAGTTTTTGTTAGAACATTTTACCATTAATTTTGTATCACAAGGATATCTAGTACAATAGGTGTATATCTGATCAGAGTAAATGCACTCTTTGTATAATATTTCTGGTTGACCTTTTAAAATATTTTTTTTATGAAAATGAGTAGGTTGTACTGCAACTTGACAATTAATAGGGGCGATGATACAGTGTGGTGCATTTCAACAACATTAGTAGAATATGGACATCTAGGACTAAGCGAGCAGCCTTGTTCTGGAAAAGCACACATTAGGTTTATTACAGACAAAGGAAAAATATCATTCACAGGGATTCTAGCCTAATAGTAATTAACTATCTAACAGCCAGACTTGACAGGTATGTTGTTTCTTTTTTTCCCTTTTTTTTCTGCCAAGGACGCATCATGAATCCACTGCGCCTAGTCCTCCTCTCTCTGGGTGTAGCACAGTGCATAGGGCAGAAAGGTTGGCACACACAGCAGCGGACAAAAAGCCTTCATTTAAATACTGCTCTTCGCACCTGTTATGACTTGGTCACACAATTGTGGGTCACCCGCAAATCAGGAACAAGTCCTTAGCACGACCTTTTTGAAGCGCAGGCAATTTTGCGCTCTTTTCCTGGAATATTGATAAATCAGTCCCTAAAAGGTTAAACAGCTTTACAAGAGATTTGTTAATCAACTGATGACCGATGTATAATGATATCATTCCACTAAGTAGTGCTTTAAGCAATGAACATTTTAATATTGTGTGAGATTATATTGCTCAGAATCTCAAAATTCTTCTATTACATGACTTCTATTACATGACTTTGAAAAGCAGTATTGATGAAACTACTAACATAAGTACATTTAAACTTATGTTAGCTTTATTCTGTGACCTGAACTTGAAACATTTTGTCCCAGGAAGCAAGCATGTATTATTTACAAAGTTATAGTACAGACCTTTAGTCAGCTTTGCTTTTGTTTAAAAAGAGTTGCATAAACAATAACCGTATGGAACTATCTAAAACGTCTAAGCAGACTGCTCCTTTAGGGCTTTAAAGACAACAAAGTCAATGTTTTAGAGTTCTCATCTCAATGCTCTGATCTTAGTTTCATCGGAAATTTGTGAGATAAGCTGAAACTGTGTGTGCAAGCAACACAACTTACAAACCACCAGTTCTGTGAAGAGCAATGGGTCAAATTACCATCAAACTATGATAATTCTTGTGGAAGGCTAGGCATAAATGTTTGACTCAAGTCATATTGTTTAACAGGCAATTCTACCAAATATTAAGGAAATGTACATTTAACTTTGAGAAAATTTAAAAAATAAATCTCTTTACAAAAAATTCATTCTGGAATTAAGCAAATAGAAATAATTTTGATAGTCCTAACTGACCTAAAATATGAGAAGTTTAGTCTGATTTAATGTAAGAGAATGGGGAAAATCTTTTTATGTTTCTTTAGTCTACGTCAGCATCTGGTTACAACTGTACAGATAAGAAAGGCGTATGTGACAATGTTTAAAATGATGCTATGCTTCTTTAAAAGCAGACAAAAAATAAGGTTATGAATCGGTCAGAAGTGGACACAAGTGCAAAATGAGTTTCACATTGAAGGACAGTGTTCCAACTTAGTCTAAAATGAGCAAATGAAATGTATGCTTTGTATATCTTATTTTTGTGGTATGGATTGTAGTGTATGGTTTGTAAAGTTGTTTCGCTGTCCTATTTTCAGATTTTTTAAAACAGAGAAAACGCAGGACAGGATATAAGGAAAAATATTATAACAGGGGCCAACCCCTTTTTTCACTCATATGCAGTCAAAATGAAAACTACAATAACACAAACTTAGAACAATAAGACAATATATAGATTACAACTGCTACCTAATGCCCTTTTATGTCATTATATTAGCACGTTAAATAGAGATAATAAAAAAATAGTAGAAGAAAAGTCACTGCTCGCTCTGGTTAGCAGATAGCATCTTTAGCAGTTCTGTAAAAAGCTAGCATGCTATCTGGGGGAAAAACTCAACAAAAGCTAATGCTTACATATTTCCATGGAGGTAAAAGTAACACACCTCAAATGAATCTTCAGGATAAAAATTATGAAACTACAGATTTAGCACTTTCCAAACAACAAGGTCTGCTACAACAAAAAGACACAGGTGTAATTGATATTAACTAGAGCTGTATCCTGTTCAGGTTCTAAAAAATAGCTCTGGCATTTCAATGCTTACTTTCCTGTCTTATATTACAGAGACAATTGAACTGAACGGACTCATAGGACCCACAGTGATTAGCTCCACCTGTGCTTTGTAGGGCATAAAAGCCAAATTAGCAACTATTAAAATAAAAAGGCAGCTGGAGTGTTGTCTCTGCGGGCAAGATTTTTGGATAGTTTTAAAACCTTTTAAATGTTTTTGGAACTGTTTGAGCAAGTATTAGACTAGGACAAAGCAGTCCATCCATCCCAGCTGTGGTATTATAAACCAGACAACCTCACGTTGTGATCGTTAAAGTTGTGCCTTCTGAAGAAATGCATTGGGTGTCCCCTGTTAAAGACAAGTCTCGTTGTTGATGTTTTGACAAGCACTTTGTGCTTCCACGCCGCTAACAAAGAGCACTGAAACGGATGCACGCCGTTAACAGAACAGTGGATCACACCCAAGACAGCCTGGCATGGTCTGCGTGTCGAAACACAACAAACCACATAGTTGGCCTTTGCTAAAACTTGCTCCTAGTTGAATTGTTGTATACACAGATTGTCATCTCGCTTTCTCATGTGAGATGAGAAAAACAAGGAATATTTACAAAAACAAAAGTTAATCTGAGCTGGAACCTCCATGTCAGCTACATGACTTAAGCCATACCAACAGCTTCCCTTTTAACTAGGAGTGGGTCATTTGCTGGTAGATGGTTAGAGAGGCTGGAGTTAATGAAAGAGACAATCCCTTCTGGTTTGCTGAGATCTCTATTTGGCTTTCTCCCCCTCCCCCATCTGTTGCTGTGCACTGTGGGAAAGAAGGCTAAGACAAATGGTGCATCCCATTTGGAGTCGGAACTCTGAAACTCTGACTTCCGAGTGGGAAGTCCCCCGAAGTCAGACTTCTCACTCGGAAAGTCGTCGGTTTTTCTTGCTCCATCTCTGATTTTCAATATGGCAATTGCTGATTGCGTCAGCAAAAGTAAGCTGTGATGGAAACATGTTTATTTTACAAGACACAGTTGTAACAGCATGTCTAAAATCAATGTTACATGAAGAGCCTGCAACTCTAAACTAAACGAATACAAGTGGTCATTGCAAATGGAAAGTACATCTTATTTCGACGTTTATTAGAGCCACTACCAACAACGGCTACCTGGGCCTCCCCATATTAGAATCCTGGCTTTTGTGACTATGTTAACTAAAACTTTTTACTCGGGTGTGATGTCAAACCCAGCTCCGAGTTCTGACTTCTGAGGTAAAATCAATTCACCAAAATTTGGCGGGAACTCCTCATTGCAACTAAAATAAACACATTTTTAAAACTACACATCCGCTCCCAGTACAAGCCACATCAACAGAAAGATAACCTGACTGGTGAGCACCCAAGGCACTACCAGGGCAAACCAATACTGGTATGTTGGGTGCCATTTGTATGTATATCTGTTCAACACAATTTTGAGAGGAGTAAAAGCTAACAGGCGTAACAATGTGACTATTTATTCTTTCTCTTTAGCCTGATACGAGAAGACCCTAGGACCAGTACTAGGCCGATGCCCGGGGGTCCAGGACCATTGCCATACCTGGCATTATTATATCTGTAATACCTATTATGTTAGATTATTTTTAATAACGGCAAGATTACCTAATACCAGACCATGGCTTCTTTTAGCTCTAATAGTCTCATAATTAACTATTCCATAGACAGCTTTTAAGGGTTTGTGAGCTTAGTGTATATATGTTGAACTTCACATCAATAAGTAGAAACATTTGGTGACTGTAAAACTGTGCACCACCATTACTGAACAGTAAAGTAATGTGTGCATTTCTAGCAAAGGAACCTCCTCATTAGAAAGTGCTAAGCATAAAAATGGGAGTTGTAAAAGCAGCCTGTAAGAATGCACTAGGGAGCTGAACAGTTTTTCCATTATAAAAGCAGCTTAATACCAGCCTTTTCTGCGTGAAATCCATTTAATGCAACATTATGTCATGCTGGCCTTTATTGTTCAATTTGAAATATCCCATATGCACTCAACTACTAAACAAAACGCTACGTTTTTGTTGGCTTGTTCAACACTTTGGTTGACGTCTGCTTTTTTGTTCTATGACATATCTTTCAGTTTAGTTGCGTTGAATGACGGCTGCACCCAGGTAGCGCAGTTCCTTTGCAGCAAGAAGGTCCTACCTTCAAATCTCAGCCTGGAGTCTTTCTGGATGGAGCTGATTTTCCCATGCATGAGTGGGTTCTCTACGGGTACTCTGGCTTCCTCCCACAGTCCAAAAACATGACTTAAAGTTAATTAAATAACTACGTTGCCCTTAGGTATGAGTGTGTCTCTGTGTTACCCTATGATTTACTGGCAATCTGTCCAGGGCGTACCCTGCCTCCTGCACATGACCGCTGGAGATACGCACCAGCCCCCATGCAACCCCGCAAGGACAAGTGGGTATAGACAATGGATGGATGTACTAAGTGAGCCCCTTGTTAATGTTTCAGATCTGGTCAAAACCACTGTATGCTATTTGTGCGGTTCCGAAATAATTTGTATCTGTTATTTTTTTCTAACGACATTACACTTTCTAGGGGTTTCTAAGGGTATTAAGGTCTGTTTTCAGACAATATTTTCTATTCAAGGAACAGAAAAGTGTACAGATTGGAAAGGCAAGCTGAACATTTCAAGGTTGTGTGTTCTAGTCACATGGATTTAGACTGGAGGCATTGACCCCAACTTATATTGATCCTTAGTTTAGAACCAAAAACTATACCTTTCATGGGATGATGAAGCAGTCTACTAACATTGTAATGAGGAAAAGCAGTCATTCTGCCCCGCACTCGGGTGTAATCCGATCTGCTCTGTTCCAGAGGCAAGCTGGCCACCTGTCCCTGCCATGTGCTCCAAAGCAGACTCACCTAAGATTTTTCTCCACCAAAGAAAATTCAAGAATTCCTTAGAAAGAAGCTTCCGATGAAGAACAAGATGTGATCAGAATGATTCTCAAGTAGCCCTGATCCACTAGATTGTGTTGTTTTAAGAGATAGGACATAGCTAACAGGGCTCCACGACTGGTTTCACTTTGACTTTGACTTTTTGAACCAATATGCAGCTGCGAAATGATGTATTTGGCTACCTAGTAATATATTTTCAGAATAATCTTAATCGGTGATCTGTCCAGAATTTGAACATTTATGATTAGGACTCATACATGTTGCTCTTCGGCCAAAAGGATATGGGATCAACACCTTTTTTATGATGTTGTTATAGGCTGCATATCAAATTATTTGAGATTCTACATATGTCTTATGCTGTAGTTTATCAATTAGACTTCAGTCTAAGTGTTTGGTTGTCATTGCTGTAAAAGGTGTAATTGCACTCCACTGCCAGGAATGTCCTATATTTAGCTCCATCCATCTTACAATCGCCTCTGACCCGCCTGCTCCTCCCTGAAGAAAAACATATCTCCACTGCATGATGCTACCACCTCCATGTTTCATCGGTTGCCCCTGAGAAGTCAGCTGTGTGTAATTTGCTCCATTCTGTGAAGACTTTTGAGGTTTGTTAGAGACTAATAGCATCATGTGTTGGCTGACTGCATGAAACCTGGATAAAATTCAGTGACGTTTGTGGTTGTAACGTGAGAAACTGTGGAAAAGCATTTGCAAAAAACACCGAATTCATGCATCCATCCAGCCATGTATTCATCTTTAGAGCAAAGTACTTGTCTATAAAGAATAGCATAAGACAGATTACTTGAATCATCCTAAATTAATTGGAAGAAACTCAAACGTTCATCCATATGGTAGTTTTTAATCTACATCAATGTCATTTTTACCCACTTGAGGCATACAGAGGTGTCTTTTTCTTTTAACAGAGGGTGTTGAGACTTCGCCTGATGACAGTGAATTTGTGAGATCTAAAAAAAAATAAAAGCTCAAATAACCTTTTACCTCCCTGTTCTTTGTAGAGGCTAGAGTCACACACTTGCTCCATCACCAAATAAGGAACTCGTGTAACAGAAATATTTCAAGGTTATGTCAATTAATTGATTAATTACCTATTAGTAAAATGCATCCAGGAAATATGATATAATTATTAGAGTCATTGAAGAGGCCTTTCAAAAGGATCAAACTGCGTGACTCCTCAACTGTGAGGAGTGTTTTTGTTAACCTTGCAATGAAGACATAACATTAGGAAAGGCAGAAGCTGCTTACAGGCGGGCAGACATGATTGGAGGTGCAAGAGAGTTCAAGCGTTTGCCCAGACGGGCTCATGTACAAGACTGGCTCTAATAAAATATGAGAAACGCCAATCCAGCCTCCAGTCTCATCATTATGAAAGGTAGACCATCATTTCTTCCATAACACTCGAATCACAGCAGACAATATACCTCTTACCCCAAGGGCTATTTGAGAGTGTGCAGACGTATGAGCAGGTTTTGTTATTTCTTTTTTTGCTTGAGAAATTTAATTCTGGGAAAAAAGACTTTGCCCAACACCTTTTATTGCTGCGATTAGCTCCTTTGTCCTGGAACCACGTTTCACTGCTGCTTCTGCAAAAATAACAAGACTTTGAAAGTCTGGCAGCAGCTGACATTTAATCAATTGAAATGAATTGCATCATACTACTTATATCTTGGTCTCAAAATGTAGCAGGATTAGAGCCATGGTAAAAGCTCTGGGTAGCAGGGCAGGAAGCCAACATTACATCATCACCTTTGTCCTTGAAGTAGGCGTTTGAAAAATGGCTGTGGCAGAATGACACGAGAGGAGTGCAGAGGCCGATGTTTCAGCAAAGGAAAGTCTGACAGATTTACCTTCGTTCTACTTTCTTGTTGTAGAAGAAGCCATTTTTTACTCAAACACAAAAAACCCAGTCTTTATCAGAAATGCACCGAGGACCCAGCCAGTGACCAGAATCTGGAGATGGTCCTAAACAGCCGTCTAGATTTTCAAAAACGCGAAACCAAATAAATAAAATATTAATATTATGGCACCATATCTAAGTGCTAAGAGGTCAGTCTAACTACAACCCTCTTTGGTGTGGAAGTTGTAACTGCACAAGACTCAGTTACCTATTTTCAGTTCAATACAAAAATACTTAATTTATCCCAAAGAGAAATAAAATATTCTCATAACTTTTCATCCAAGTATCTTCAAAGAGTCGTTGTGGATGGTGTTGTTGTGAGCAGGAAGGATCTCCGGTATTGTCAGTCTTACAATAAATCTGAAGAAACCTCTGACTGAAGACTCTCTTAATACATGACGGTCTCATGGCTGTTATGACATGCCAACAGCTCAATATCCGTGCAGCTGAGACGATATTCCACAGTAACATGTACAATATCGTCTCTGCTGCCAGTTGTTGGCAAACACTGCTAATCCACCTCATTTGCTTTTACTATTCCTCTTTGAATATGTTTCGCTGTATGGTTAGAAAGTCAGGCAGAGAAACGTATGACATAACTGTGTAAAACGAACTGAGAAACATTACTATTTAAAAGAAAACTGTATTTTAAGCAGAGGTATGTAAGCTAGAATGGCCAGTTAAATCAGGCTGCTAAAGCAAAAACCTAGACATTAGCAAGTGCTGTTAATTTCACTCCCCGTTTCATTACCTCTAGCCATGAGGTAATGTTTTTGTGCCAGTCTGACTGTTTGTTTGTTTGTTTGTTTGTCTGTCTGTTAGCAACATAAAAAGTTATGGACGGTTTTCGATTAAACTTTCAGGAAATGTCCGCGATGGGACCAGGAACAACTGATTACATTTTGGGGTTGATCCGACATGAAGTGCGTATCCACCCAGGTCTGAGCTCTCTGAGTAGTTTTCTAGTTTCATACTTTTGCAGTTCGGGTAATTTTGTACCAAACATTGTAAGGTACAAAAAGGAGCGGTGTGCCGCTGGACCTTAGTTTGTACAAACATTTATGGACCTTTCATCAAACAAGCAACTTCAGCAAAACACAAGAAATGCCAAATGTCTAACAGGAAACTTGCTCTAGTTTACATTTTTGGGCTTTTAAACTCTGTAATAGAATGCCAGAAATGTTTGCAGTCCTTTGGAAATTTTCAGAATAGGCTAAGACCTGTTTCACACGCCAAGATTTTAAAATGGTTGTACGACTTACAAATCTTGAGAGACCACACACATGGCGACAAACAAAATCATGGATATACCAATTTTGGTCCTACAGTGTGTGGTGTGCGGCCACACTGCCATGACGATATAACACACACGATATCGGGTATTGGAGATCAGGCCAAGACAATCCAACATGTTGCATATCCCAGATTTGTGATCGGAGCGGGCCCAATGTTCTTACAAGCAGACCAGAGCACTCTGAACACACCACACACGGCAGGAATATCTGACAAGATCATCTTTAGAGCCATCGTGATTATCGGGGCATCCTTACAATTGTCAGAAGGGTAGAAATGGGCCAGAAATAAGCTTAAAAATCTCCCGATGTGAAACCAGACCCCCAAGTCAGGTGACAGAAAGATACAGATACTTACCATTACTAATGCTAGCGGTGCTAATTGTGCTAACTGCTACCATAAATGCTAAGGACAGTTTAAATGTCAACTACTGGACTAATTTTGTTTTTGTTTTAAATCTGCAAATCGTCGGTATCCAGGGATTCCTCTCTTACACACAATGTGACGTCATCTCTGCTTCTAATATGAATAATAAACCAGAAAGGCTTCAATAAAGTATAGCAAATCCTCCCAACAATAGTACTTAAAGAAAGCTTGGAAAAAAATCGGTATAGGCATGTCAAATCTTTACAAACAAGTAATGCTTTGTCCACATGTAGCTGGGTATCTCACAAAACAAAGATATTTTACTACAGTTTGCCCCGTCATCCACACGGAAACGCAGATTTACGGCACCAAAAACTAATCTTTTTAAAAACTCTGGCCAAAGTGAAGATTTGTGTTTTCTCCGTTTTAAGCGTTTGTGTGTGGACAGAAATAACAAGAGTTTTCGGCTCTGCAACGTCATTCTCCGCTGCAAAAACATCATTTCTTCGACCTGTATATACACTCAGAAACAGAGTTTATGCCCTCAGAGATGTGTTGACATTATTGATTGTCAAAGCACTTTTTCTATGTTTTTGCTTTTAAAAGCTCAATTACTGCTCTTTATAGAAGTTAGAACATAGAAAGTCACTCTGAGTGGATAGGATTTGGGGGAACTACTGCCCCCTACAGGTTTGGCATGTCTAGGAATGTGCTTAACAGCGCAGTTATGCGGTTAGGTGTGGACGGAGATTATTTTTATTTTTTTTACGAGGACGTGAGAATATTCGTTTTTCAAAACGTACATGGCATCAGAGAACGCCTGGAAAACGCCTGGAAAAATTAACGCTGGGTGAAGTTACTTCAATCAAGATAAATTGACCAGATATGAAAAACTGTTTTCTTCAAAAAGGGTATGGTTTATACAGAAGCAACTAGAAAACTGAGTTGTATGTTACCGATCACTGAAATGAATCAAAATGATAAGCTGAGCTGCATGTAAAAACATGTAAAAACATCTCCAGTCAAACTGATATAACTGGTTCCCTGATCATATTAAAAGCTGTCTGTGCACCTTTTGGCATTCAGAGGATGGAAACAGACAAAGATCTTGTCAGATAAAAAAGAAGCTTGAATAGGAATAACTTTTTTCATCCTGTAATATAAATACCACAGAGAGACTGATCTAAAAATTGCAACTACATCTAAAAACAAGTTTGAGGGATTCATTTTCATTCCACGTCTTTAAAAAAAAAAAGAAAAGCAAAGTCCGCATATTGCGGGTGAAAGTTCTAAGTCAAATACCTTGATACCAATAACACTTTAGTTGGCACCTTGTGGCAGTCAGGGCTTGGTCAAACGGACAAAAAAAGGTATAACTGAAAAACAGCCTTCATAATGGCATACTTTATTTCACAATTTTAAATAAACAGGAAGTTCTAAACCTACCTTACTATCACAACCATCTTTGTTGTGAAGATTTCTTTAACTTATTCCAGCTTTTTTTTAACTTAAACATACCTTTAACGATATGCGAGATCCCATACAGTGCATTTTATTCTATATTTCTATATTTTAATTGTATTTTCTTAGAATTAGCCAGATGATCTGTACCAACAAGGTAAGATGAAGGAATAAAAGACAGGTTTAGAGGTCAACGGACTTCAGGTCTGGTATTCCTGAGCATTCCTGTGATAACCTTTAAGAACACCACATTACCTCCACAAAATAATCACTTAAGATCAGATGGCAAGATATGTATAATATGCAAAACAAAAGAATTTACAATCTCAAATTGAACCTTTGAATAGGCATGAAAACAATGTTTTGTTATTCAGCTCCAAGGGCGGTGAAAGCAAACTGCAAAACCAAAGAGAAACCAAAGAATCTGAGAAACTACACAAGGAGGCAAAACAGATCCTGACCCTGAACATTCCCAGTGCAGGATATACAGTACATAGCAGGGGGAACCAGTCATGAAATCGCTTGGCATGGCCATGGCATTCGCAGACTCTGGCAGTTCCCACTGTGGTCTGTTGCCTACTTGCTCTGCTCAGCCATTGCAATAAATTCCCCCAGCTTAGCTCACTGTACTCTTTGCAAACCCTCCTACAGTGCCCATACAAATGTGTATACATCAACACCTGTGTTTGCACCTGAAATGCATGCAGCTGGGTGGGGAAGAGTTTGGATTACACAAGGTTCACAGAGTTTGAAGTCAGTTTCTGCGAGGCCGTTCACATCAGTGGGGGAAGTTTGCCAGTCTGTTGTTTAATCAGTCTTCCCAGTGGCTTTCAGCGTGGCGAAACGGTTTAGGACCTTTTTGTAGATTTTGCTCCGAATGCACATTTAGAGCAGCTTTAACCCTGTAAAAGCACTATATATCTTTCTATAAAAGCCCAGATATAAGTAGATAATTTTCCCACTCCTGCAGCACACCCTGTGTGAGATCTTGGAGTTTGTAGGACGGCTACCAAGTTGATTGACGGTCAGCTAGCTGACGAACGATGTCATAATCACCAAACACATTTTTGTGCAGATCTTTGAGATGAAATTCAAACACTTCTCCACATTACTAGTGCAGTGCCTTGCAAACGTGTTAATCCCCTTAGAAGTTTGTCATTTTGAAAGCAAACATGAAAAAAGCAGCTCTCGTAAGATGAAGTTAAACACTGAGTGTGGCAAAAAATACAACAAAAAACCTAAAAAACCCTGAACTAGGGATGCATAAATATCTGCACTGACATCGGTATCGGACGATGTTAATCAATTTTTTATTGCATGGGTATCAGTCTGATAAGTGAAACTGGGCCGATATTAACAACCGATGTTTATTTCCATCTTGCTGCCGTTTGTGTTTCAGAAGGGGGAGGGGGTTGGCTATGTGGTATTTGTTTGGCCATGTGACAGTGATAGTGATGCAGTGCGGGGTTGTGGTTTTTACCTGAAGCACAGAAGCATTATCAGCGGTATGGTCTGTTTTTTTTATGTTTAACGCTGTTGAATAGGTTAAAAAATATACATAATATTAATAATATCGATGAATAGTGGTTATTGGCCATAACAGCAATATTAATATTAGATATCGGCCAAACTTTTATATCGCTGCACCCCTACTAATCGAATCCTGAAATGTGCTAAAGACTCTCACCTAGAATAGTTCCAGCTTTAGTTTTTTGGTTTGGAATAGGGGGCAGGATGGTGAAGAAATACACATATACAGTACTGTGCAAAAGCTTTACGCAGGTATGGAAAAAGTGCTGTAAATGAAGAATCCTTTAAAAAATGGAAGTGTTAATCATTTACTTTCATCAATCAACAAAAAGCAGAGACGGAACAAAAGAAAACTAAATCAAATCAATATTTGGTGTTACCACCCTGTGCCTTCAAAACAGCATCAGTTCTTCTAGCTACACTTGCACACAGTATTTGAAGGAACTCGGCTGGTAGGTTGTTCCAAACATCTTGGAGAACTAACCACAGATCTTCTGTAAATGTGGGCTTCCTCACATCCGTCTATCTCTTTATGTAATCTAGACACACTCGATGATGTTGAGATCAGGGCTCTGTGGGGGCAATAACATCACTTCCAGGACTTCTTGTTCGTCTTTACGCTAAAGATGGTTCTTAATGACTTGGGCTGTATGTTTGGGGTTGTTGTCCTGCTGCAGAATAAATTTGAGGCCAGTCATACGCCTCCCTGATGGTATTGCATGAAAGATAAGTATCAGCCTGTATTTCTCAGCGTTGAGAACACCATTAATCCTGACCGAATCTCCATTTGCAGAAATGCAGCCCCAAACGTTCAAGGAACCTCCACCAAGCTTCACTGTTCCCTGCAGACACTCATTATTGTACCGCTCTCCCGCCCTTTGACAAACAAACTGACTTCTGCTACAGCCAAATATTTCAAAGTATGTCTCATCAGTCCAGAGCACCTGTTGTCATTGTTCTGTACCCTAGTTCCTATGTTTTTGTGCATACTTAAGTCACTTGGCCTTGTCTCCCCATCGGAGGTATGGCATTTTGGCCTCAACTCTTCCATGAAGACCACTTCTGACCAGACGTCTCCGGACAGCAGATGGGTATACCTGGGTCCCACTGGTTTCTGCCAGTTCTGAGCTGATGGCACTGCTGGACATCTTCCAATTTCGAAGGGTAATAACCTTGATGTGTCTTTCATCAAGTTTCCTTGGCAGACCACTGCGTCTACAATCCTCAACGTTGCCCGTTTCTTTGTGCTTCTTCAAAAGATCTTGAACAGCACATCTTGAAACCCCAGTCTGCTTTGAAATCTTTGTCTGGGAGAGAACTTGCTGATACCTTGTGTCTTATTTATGTGCTCAATCTTGCCATGACATGAAACTATCTTCCACAACCCCACCTTGGTAGCAGTTTGGATGTTCCTCACCGAGTTTTAAGTCTCCTGTACAGCTGTTTCTGTTTCAGATAATGACTGTTTCAACCTACGTGTGACATTGATGATCATTAGCAACCATTTGGTATAATTGGTTGATCATACATCTGACTATAATCCTACAAAATCCCAGACTTTGTGCAAGTGTACTGAGAAGAATGGAGCTGGACTGAGGGCAAAAGGTAGTAACACCGATTCTTTTTTTGTTTGCTCACTTTGCATTTTGTAATTGATATAAATAATAATTATAATAATATAATGATTTATTTCTATTTCTGAAAGCATTCTTTGTTCACAGCATTTTTTCACACCTGTCGATCCCTACCCTAAACACACTATGCCTACCAAACATGGTGGTGGTAGCATCATGCGGTGGCGCTGCTTTTCTTCAGCAGGGGCAGGAAAGCCTTTTAAATCTGATGGATACGGGGGCTAACCTGGGTAGAAAACCTGTTAGAAGCTGCAAATGACAAAGATTTCCTGTCCACAGGAAATCAACCCTAAACATAAAGCCAGAGCTACAGTGAAGTGGTTTAGATCAAATCATACACATGACATTTTTGGGCAAATCTTGAAAACCGATGCTCTCCATCAAATCTTACTAAGTTTGAGTTATTTTGAAAAGAAATGGGTAAAAAAAAAATCTATTTCTTGATGTACAATCCTGTTGGAGATATAACCCAAAAATCAGCAGCTTTAATTTCAGCAAAAGCTGCTTCTACAAACTATTAAGTCAGGGTGCTGAATATAACCAGCACACCACACATTTCAGATTTCGATTTGCCAATCAATTTGTATCATTTTCCTTTCCCTTTGTGTTGGTCTAGTTCACAATTTCCCCCAAAAATGATTGAAGTCTGTGGTTGTAACACGGCAAAGTGTGACAAAGTTCAAGGGGTGTAAATACTTTTGAAAGGAACTATATGACTAGGTTTTGTTTTGCACTTTCTAACGACCCGGAAGCAGAGAGTCCAAATTCTTGCTCGGTGTCATTTCAGTTCTCCATCACTAATGCAAAAACTTTGGAAAAAAAATTCTCAGGACAGATCTGAGTAATTTTTGTGACTAGATTTACTTCCAAATAAAAAAAAAGATCATATTGTTAAATTTCAAGTCACCACAGCCTTTAACTACAAACATGACTAAACAAGTAATATACCAAGCCTCCTTGTAAATTACAGGCTGTCACATGAGTGATGCCCTTTGTTTGTGCTTACTTTTTTCTGCAGATATCTTTGATTACAGCACCAACAGATGGTTTTTGCAAAGCATGTTTCGTCCAAACAAAACAGAAATGCATGTGATTAGCTCAAGCTCCCACTTAGATCTTCAGCAGTGGCGAAGTAGAGCTTTTCGTATTTGCGGCGCTTTTAATCGTTTTCTGGATGGCTGGGCTAACTGAAACTCGTGACTTGCGGGAGCAGCGGGAGCAACGGGAGCAACGGGAGCAACGGGAGCGACGTTCTACGCTGAAAAGAAGTGAGCGTGAAATGAGACGTGCGAGGCTGTGATCCGTAGTTCAAAGAAGGAATGAAAGAGAAAAAAATAAAGTAAGATGAAAGTCGAGAATATACAGTGAATGAATCTGTTTCTTCCCATCAACTCTGACCAGCTTCCCTGACCCTGCGGTTAAAAGGAATTCCCCACAGCATGATCCTGCCACTGCCATGTTTCACTGTGGGCATGGTGTGTTCAGCATGATGTTTTGCTTGCAGGCCAAAAAACGTCAGACGGTGACAATGCTCCGGCTGTAGGAATAACTCTGCTCTCTTCTAGTATTGCTTTGCCTCCGTTTGTTTATTTGAAAATGGACTTTAGACTTTTTTTTCAACCTTGCTTCTCAAGGCAATAATGCCCTGCATGTTTTAGATGTCTCCCTGCTACAGCACGCCTGATTTCAATTGATAGCTTGTTAGCGGGCTTTTGCTGATCTGTAATCAGCTGTAAGCAGGCGCGTTCAAGCATCTAAAACATGCAGGGCATTGTGCCTCGAGGACCAGGGTTGGGGTCTCTCTCCAACACGTAAATCCCTAACCTCCACCTGATTTACCCCCCCCCCCCCCCCCTTCATGGCGCAGTTCCACTCTGTTATGTAAGGGCAGAGTGGAAGTGAGCTGATGAGGACTGACAGCTCTTTAAAGGCACTTCCCCACATTCTAACCGCTGAGCTTTTCTGCACAGCATCACCAGGAGAGAGAGGTCCATGACAGGTCTTCACCTGAGGATTTCAGGATTAAAAACTGAACTTTTGACTCTGTCTGCAGTATAAAAAAAAAAAGAAGAAGAAAAAAAACAGTGGAGGGTTTCTTTGACTCCATTTGTTTAGGGGGGGGGGGGGGTAAATCTGAGCCAGCTATGCAACAAAACAGAAAACCAAGGCATCTTTAAATAGATGTGGAAAAGAGTGTCATTCATTTATTTAAAGGAAAAGTTACCCATTTGTTCTAGTTGTTGTCCCGTTCGTAACTATGTTCAGCCAATTCGCCCGCTAGCTTCACACTTAAGAGATTGCCATCTTCTCTAAAGGAAACAAACAAGCACTCTTCCTGCAGAGAAAAGCTTTTTGTTCCAATTGCTTCACTCGTCTGGCTTAACTCCAAGTGACTCCTAACTTGTGTGTAATGTCACTTTAAAAACACAGACAAACTCTTTGGGTGCTGTTGCAACAGCCCTGTAGCTCGGAGGGTGGCTCAGAACAATAACACAGTATTCCAAACCGAAAGATGAGGAAATGTGTTGATTCGAACCTTGCATTGTCTTGCAAAAGCTTGCATGCTTCTTAAACCTTGGGATTTTCAGTGACGGATCAGCACAAGGTAGTGCACACTTCTGAGTTTGAAGACAGACATTCTGAAAAGTGTGTTGTGCATTTTAATCTGATACCCTTTCATAAAATCCAGTACAACCAAGTGGTTTCAGAAGTCGACCATTTACATATGAAACAAGCAATTAGGTTCTCTAGTCAAATGAGACAAAAGTGGAACTTTTTGTCCTACTTGCAAAATCGGTGTATGTGGTATAAAACTAGCACTGCAAATCACAGTGAACTAGGACCGCACAATATATGGGAAAATATCGTCATCACAATATCCGCATGTGTAAAGGACTGTTAAGGGACAATAATTGTTGTTGGCTAATATATTCCAAGTGTTATGAACTTGCAGTTTGGACAGGGTCTTACAGCAGCAGATGCTCACACCGGACACTAATGACGTTGGCCAAAATCTTAAAGGTCACAAAGTGATAGAAGAACAGATGAGAAAGAGAGGAAAAAAGAAAAGGGACGTAAATGGCAACTGATATTGTCATTGCAATATTTACCAATATTGTCTCCAGCGCAAGATTTTCTAATATCTAATATCAGCCAACTCTTGGAGCGCCTCGCAAAAAGACTTGAGGAGCAGGGCTTCAATCGGGATAAAAAACAAGTTATGTCCAAACTATTTTGTCTGTTTATCACGGACTCTTCCGTCTCACGGTTTATATGCAACCCTGCACGTCGACAACCCGGACACCACCCCCACACTCCCCTATATCCCGCCATCGCGTGATCTTTTGTGAAAAACACCCGGATTGCGTCACATTGCCGCCACAGGCTGACCACTTAAAAATGACCAGAAGGCTCACTGATGGCGCCATTGTCTTTTGAAACAGGCTTTATTTTGGAATTTGCCGGATGCTTTACACACCCACTCCCATGTCTGATTTCCTGTCTAAACTGCCGAGATTGACGTGTTCCGGAAGCGTGGCGCATAAAATAATAGACCCGACGCCTTGTAAATTTAGAAGAAGGCCATGACAGAACGTTTCTGGGACATGTCTGATTTGCGCTCGTGGAAATGAGCCCATTGACTATAATGGCAGTGATCGGCGGTGTATTGTGCTTCGCAGGCGTTTCGCACAGCTCTCGTGTTCGGTGGAAAGCAGGCTTTAGGTTGGTTGAGCACGTGTGCATGCATTGTGTGTCTCTGTGTGGCCCTGTGATGGACTGACGGCCCGTTCAGGGTGCTCTCCGCCTCTCTTGCCCAATGATTGTTGGAGAAAGGCACCAGCCAACCTCCAGTGGATATAGAAAATGGATGAATGGAAGTTCCAGAGGCCTTGTAAGCAGTCACTGTAATCTATGAGATTCTTATTGAATGATGTCATATGCATCTTTTATGGTCTATAATAGATTCCTGGCTTAAAGGATGAAGCTCGCCTTAAGAGATTTCTGGCCCAGATGACACATGTTCTTCATCTGCAGTAAATATTACTGGTGAAATGAAATACTAACATGGAAATATGCAACTTATGGTCTTGACTTTTAATTTTTTTTTTCTGCATGAGAACTCTCCATCTCTTTATTCTAACAAACTGGCTACGTTGTGACATGTCACCAGGTCTGTGTTTGGGGAATTTAGGGGAGTAAAAAAAAAAGAAAAAAAAAAAAAAAAAAAAAAGGCCAATTATGTGCTTTAAGGCCTCAGCGAAAGCCCATCCTGAAATGAAGCTCTTCAAAGACTTAGAACCACAGTGTTGAACCACAAACTATGAATGGGGTTATTTACTGCATACCATCTGTAAGGGGAATCTAGCTGCAAGTTGAGATCGGACATCCAATCACACCCTCTCACTGCTTCTGCTTCTTCGGTGAGAAAAAGTGGTGAAAATGAATGCTCTGGGAGCAGAAAGCGGGACGAGAGACAGTGTGTGGCTCTAATCTTTCTTGATTGCGCAGCTTGTGCAACAGATTGGAACTGAATTTAATGGGGCTTGACGGGGAGACTGATGTCTACTTTCTGCTCCCACTGAGACTGCGACAAAAGCATCAAGGGGTCCCAGGGGAAGCTCAGGTACATCAGCACGGGGTGTACAATGGCTGAGCTCAGCTGCTGCAATGGCACTGCCTCATATAATCAAATACAAAGTGGACAGTAAGCCTGCTATGAATGATATTTATTATTGGCAACCAAGAACAAGGGCAAACTCAGCACAGCATGGGTTACACGCTACGTGGAGGAAAAATATTCAAGTGCTAGATTGAAGCATTAATCTATGACTGAAGGCACAGTGCCTTGCAGAAGTACTCATACTCCTTGAAGCTAATCACATGTTACTGACCCTGCAAGGTCAACTTCCACCCCAGTGTTTAGGTCCTTTGCAGCCTTCAACAGGTTTCCTCCAAGGACCGCCCTGCATTTAGGTCCGTCCATCTTCCAGAGCGTGATGCTGCAACTTCCATGCTTCAACCATAAAAATGGTGCGTTCAGCCCTATGTGCAGTATTCGCTTCCCACCCAGTCTGTGGTTTTGCAAGCAAGACCTCAATAGTGGTCTCACCTCTCCAGAGCATCATTCTTGCACGTGTCTCCAGTGTTCCTTTCGTGCCTTGCATTGCATTTATCGGTGTCAGTGCAAAGGAGGCTGAATGCAGATGGAGGTCAGATCTTTATTCATAGGGACATTTGAAGACCAGATTTCACTGTCCTTCAACGTTACTGTTATGCAATAAAATAGTATCCCCAATAAAACGCATTAAAGTTTGTGGTCGGAAAGTGATCAAATGCAAAACAAAACAAAAACAACGAAAAGTCCAACGGGTGTGCATACTTCTGGACTCAAACGGAGCACACATCAGATATCTGATCCAGAAAATGCGTGCTGCTATTGAATTTAACGTCTCTTTGCAGTCTGTCACCTCATTCAGAAGCATCTCCTCAGAGAGGGATTTGAAATCGGAGACCCTACACTCAGGGCAGGCCCTTTTCCCCCCCACTTTCTCCAAGGTCTCAGCTTAGTGTGTCAAAGCAAATCGCCTGGAAGTTTTAAATGAACGACTATGCGATAACATACTTAATTTATGTTGGCGAACCCCTTAGCAGTGCAGTCATGTCATAAGATGTCAGAGCAGACTGCATGGAAATTAAACTGTTGCACTCTGATAGACGTTAACCGCTGTGAACCCATAAAACTAGCCGTGATTATTACATCTTTTGTGTAGTCTAAAGGCCTTGTCTTGCACAACCACACTGGTTCTTTCAAAAACAGACAGCAGCACGGATCAATGGGTGAGCCGTCTGCATTCTGCTGAGGTGAGGGAAACCATGAAGCGCCGGTAAGAAGAGGAGGGAGACGTCTGTGTGGTTACCGGCGGAAGAGGAAATGCCTCCTCAGGATGACCAATAAAGCCGATCAAGTTTATCGCCGCTTCCACAATGGGATGTAAAGCTGGAGGGCTTATTCAGGAGACCGCCGACAGTCCCGGGCGTAAGCGCGACACTGGACCCCGGGGAAACACTCCGTTGACGTCCCTTGGTTAAACATACAGTACGGTTAAGGCCGAAATTATTCATATCAATTCATATCAACTAGTATTGGGAGAGGCAATATAATCTGTATAAGGTAGAAATGATATAAATTTAGCCAACGGTACAGATTTTGACTAGACGGCCTACCGCGATTGTGCATTTTGATGATGTCATCAAGTGTGCCGACGTACTTTGTGCCAGGTATGAAAGGAGGATGAATACTAATTTCCAGTGTTCACATTTACTCTAGATATTGAAAGTTTTAAAAAAACGTGTTGCTTTCTGTTTAATGGAAAAGAACCCTGTTGAACTTGGAATATGTGCAGCTTTATTTTTGCGTGATATTAAAGTTATAAATTATCAGGAAAGCGGAAATAAGTGTTGTTTCTCTTTTTACATTTTGCACTTCAGTTTAAACTTTGTGTTTTCATCAAATTGAGCTTTTATTTTATTTAAAATATCTTCATCTTTACTTATGTTGTGAGAATTGTTTTTCATGCATTTTGCCCTATGAATGTTCTTTAAATGGCATTCGATACTTTCTTTATGTTGTTCTGCTGCAATGTATCTGGAATGTGAGAATGTTCAAAAATGTTCACTTTGACATACATAAAAAAGGAGAAGAGAATATATCACAATAAATGTTGTTACCGCACATGCTTTAGATTATCATGCAATATAGATTTGAGGCCATAATCAACCAACCCTACCACTGAGATTTAGATTTGAAATTGTATTAAAACTATTTGTTTCCAACAGGAAATGAGAAAGGTATCACTCAAAAGACAATACAAGAATATTTTAAAAGAAAATTGAAACAAATGTATTTATCTCTTTTATTATTATTATTATTTTTATCCTTCACTATAATAGAACATGTTAATTGCTAATGTCTTGTAGGTTGGAGGCCTTTGAACCATCAGCCTAATCTTTGGCTCCATCGGCAGATCAGATTTAAATCCGGACTCCAACACGTTAATATTATTTCCAGCCAGATGAAACATGTTGGAAAACTTTAAACCTCAATCTGTCTCCATTGTTTTGTGTTCACAGATACTGATGACATTCAGTCAGGGGTCCTTAAGAAAGTGCCTCCCCCTCACACAATGACAACCTGGGCAAAGAGCCATCTCACCTATGGCAAATGATAATAATAATGATAATAATAATAATAATATAAAACACTGAGAATATCTATATTTAGATCATTGGAGTGTGGCCCACCTGTTGCATTCCACAGCCACTAACCTGGCTGAAATAATCCTACAACGTTCTTCGTCACACCTACGGAAAAAAGTCAAATCGTTGCTTGGCAACGACTTTAAAAAGAAATGGAATTAGACCAATTTGTACAGTTTTGCTTTACAACTCAAACGTTTTGCCACAAAACTGTTATTTCGAGCCAAAGTAATCATGCCGGAAGAATCCCAAACATGGAAAATTGAGAGTTAGCCCCAGAGTTAGACCTTCTACTGATTCCAGTGATAATAGAACCAATTGGCAAAGTGGGCAAAGTGCTGTCACTAACCAAGGCAACAGTATCAAACTGGACTTGTTTCATTTGCCTTGTACTGAGGTTGCAGCCACAAGAAAAAAAACAGCAGAGCTACCAACCAACCAACCAACCACTGCTCTTCCTCAGAAGAACGTTATACCTGATCAGATTCAACTTGCTTTCCCCAGCAAGTCAACCCAGGGCCCAAAGATGGGGGGTCCTGTCAGAGTGGATTTGAGGCAGCGTGCGGATCCATGGGGATGGTCCTGGTCAGACTGTGGAGAAAGAACTTATTGCCCAACTATTTTTTTCACCTGATCTCCCTGAGCAACCCTCCCAGCCACACAGCGCGGGTCTTTTTTTGTGTGTAGTTTTGTTTTTCCCCCAACCACTTTGACTTTGAAGTCCTGCTTCAGTTGCTTCAACTTTGTACTTTTACTTAAGATTTATTTAGCTGTCATCCCCCGATTCTGTCAAAAGGTGTGTGTCCCCCTTTAAAAGGTAGGTGTGTGTTTGAGGCGGTGGAGGGGGGTGAGGGCTGGGGGGCATCCACTAGGGGGCCCCTGGGGGTCTCCACACGTTCTCCCGTGGCAAAATAAAAAAAAAAAAAAAAGCGCCATGTTGAGGCTCCCCGGTGTGGATCCAGCGCGCAGCTTCATGAACTCCCAAAGCAGGCGTTACAAAATCACTTCCACGCAGGAGTGTGTGTGTGTGTGTGTGTAAGAGAGTGAAGTAGTGAGAGAGGTGGGGAGACCTACCTTTGCAATGGCCTTTTTATACCGCATGGCCGCTTGTTCGATAAGGCTCTGCACTTTAACGTTCCCATCTCCGCACGGAACCACCACCCGCGTCCTCCCAAAGCACACCGTCACTTTCATGTCTCCTTCCCTCCGCTCTGCGTTAATCCCGAAGAGGAAAAAGCCGCGTCCGAACGACGATAACAACCATCCCCATGCGTGTGTTAGTGAGTGAGTGAGTGCGTGCGTGCTCGTGTGTAAAAGAGAGAGAGAGAGAGAGAGTGGAAGTGGGTGAAGGTAGGACGAGTAAATCCCAAAGTGGTCGCCTTTTTGTTAGCGCTCCAGAGTCTTCAGAGAAGAAGCAGGCTGAAAAGCTCCAACTCTGGATCCCAGCGTGCGGCGGCAGAGCTGGGTGGCGTCCTCCGCTCGTGCCGTGTGTTCACTGACTCACTTACTGAAACTTCCCAACACACACACACACACAAAAGAAGGGGGAAAAAGGCTCTCCGACTGCACAGCTGACAACTGACACTGCGTGTGAGCCACATGTTCGAGCAGGCACGAAGAATGTGCTCAGCAGCCAGTCAGAGCGCTCGGTGGGAAGGCAGAAATCTCACCTTTACACTTGTTTAGTTTGACTTCAGTTTTTTTTTTTTATTAAAAGTGTTAAATGCAGAGTCTCTGGGGGGGGGGACCTGCACAATCCACGTTGGGGTCATATTTCTAGCGACTGTGTGTTGCAGTGCAACGGGGTTGAATCCTCTTTTATTCCAAACTGTTGCTCTGTTTAGTGTACAAACATATTTATTGTCATCCATTGGGCTAAAACCAAACGGAGAGAGTGTGTGTGTGTGTGTGTGTGTTGGGTGGTTGGGGAAACTTCTAAATACAGGAAGAATTAGCCTACACCTTTATCACCTGACTAGGGTTGGCCTATCATGCAGAGGTGTGTAGAGTAGCCAGATTTTGGACTAAAGTAAGTCTAGCACTACTTTAACATAGTTTTTACTCAAGTAAAAGTGAAAAGTAGCTGTCCGAGAAATGACTCAAGTAAGAGTAAAAAAAGTGTTTGATTCAAAGCTAGGAACTATTTAGTCATAACATTTGATGTAATATTTAAAATTGATCTCATTAGTTTGACAAAAATATGTGTAATTTCTGGTATTTCAAAGGCTAAATTAAACAAATGACATATTTAGAAAATACAAATTCAAGTATGAGGAACATGCATTTGAACAATTCTTTTTTCAATAAATTTTGGTAGATAATGTATATATACTTAGAAGAAGTTAAAGTACTTCCGTTGACGATGTATGGGGGTTTACCGTACATTCACTAATTCCAACTGGCACAACAGACTAGAAAACAGATAACAGATATAGAATAAGGTTAGAAATACAAAGCTTGTGTACAAACAGGAGGTCTCACTTTAATGTAAACTCTTAAATGTATGTCTAAGTCTCATCTATTTAGGGTTAAAATACGCTTTCTTTCATTCACAAAAAAGTTACTCGTGTTCGGTGGAGTATCCAGAAATTTTACTCAAGTAAGAGCAGCGACACTTCATAATAATATTACTCAAGTAAAAGTTGTAAAACTACTCATAAGAGTCCATTTTTTCCAAAAATATACTTGAGTAAATGTAAGTAGTTACTACCCACCTCTGGTATCAAGTAGTGAGATGGAGTTAAGTTTGGTACAAGCCATGTAAAGAAGAACATTAAAACAAGTTGGTGGAGGGATTCTGGTTAGGTGAGATGGAAAGTTATGGTGGAAGTATCATGGTTTGGGAATGTTTTTTGTTTTTCTTTACAGCAGAAACGGAACACCTGTCACAGTAGGTGGGAAAAAGGGGGTGGAGCTAAATAAAAACCTGTTCCAGGCTTTCCAGGACAACACTGGACAGATTGGTGTGTTCCATTCACCTCGGAACTAGGAGCTGGGTTTGACGTCATGCCAGAGTAAACAAAGTTCCAGTTAACGTAGTGGGATTCCAATATGGCGGCACCCAGGTAGCCATTGTTGGTAGTCCCTTTTACTAACATCATACTTTCCATATGCAAACACCATTTTTATTTAGTTACGTTTAGAGTCGCAGGATCTACATGTAACATTGATTTTAGACACACTCTTAAAAGTGTGTCTATATGTTTCCACCACAACTTACTCTTGTTGACGCAGTGAGCGGCCATACTGAAAGTCAAAGTTGGAGCAAGAAAAAAAAAGTCTGACTTCAGAGGGTGTTTCAATTGATTTTTCCCACTCTGAAGGGAAAACATTTCTGAGTTCCGACTAGAAATGGAACGCACAATGTGGTCAGAGCTACAATGATTGCTCAAAGTGTATTCGTGTACATTGGAGTCCCGATATTCACAAGGGTTTGGCGACCACAGCCGCCCTCGAATAGCTAAAATCCACAAACATTTCAGACCCCCTCTGAAAACGCTTATAACTGCCTATTTTAATAGTTCAAACACCAAATATACCTTAATAAGGATTAATACACACAGAAGAAGCCATTTAACCACTACCGTAGAAGCTAATATCCAGTCCTACTTATTTCTGCTCTTGGGGGTACAGCCAGTCAGCACATAGCAAAATAAATGCCGCTTCTCAATTGGATGCTTTGCAAACGCCAGCCAATTTTACCTGTTTCAGACACACACAAAAATCCCTCTTACTAATTGTTGTAAAGTGGCAAAATATAAATAATACAAAGGGTAGTAATACTTAGCAAGGCACTGTGATATATGATTCATGGGGGTGTCATATCACTTTATAACTCCTAAATAGAGGATTTAATTTTTACTGTGATCTCCGTCATAAAAATGACAAAACAATAAAAAATATTACGTGGAATGTATATATATATATATATATATATATATATATATATATATATATATATATATATATATATATATATATATATATATATATATATATATATATATATATATATATATATATATTTATGTATATATTGTATATTTAATGTATGTATTATATGTATAATGTGTATGTATATATATATATATATATATATATATATATATATATATATATATATATATATATATATATATATATATATATATATATATATATATATATATATATATATAGTGTGGAATATATGTATATATTGTATGTGTAATGTATGTATTATATGTATAGTGTATGTATATAATATGTATGTGTGTATATATAAACTCAAAAAAAGAAACGTCCCTTTTTCAGGACTGTGTATTTCAACAATAATGTTGTAAAAATCCAAATAACTTTACAGATCTTCATTGTAAAGGGTTTAAACAATGTTTTCCATGCGTGTTCAATTAACCATAATCAAATAATTAACGTGCACCTGTGGAATGGTCGTTAAGGCCTTAACAGCTTACAGAAAGTAGGCATTTAAGGTCACAGTTCTAAAAACTTTTCTACCGACTGTGAAAAACACCCAAAGAAAGATGCCCAGGGTCCCTGCTCATCTGCGTGAACGTGCATTAGGCATGCTGCAGGGAGGCATGAGGACTGCTGATGTGGCTAGGGCAATACATTGCTATGTCCGCACTGTGAGACGCCTAAGACAGCGCTACAGGGAGACAGGAAGGACAGCTGATCATCCTCGCAGTGGAAGACCACGTGTAACAACACCTGCACAGGATCGGTACATCAGAATATCACACCTACGTGACAGGTACAGGATGGCCACAACAACAGCCCGAGTCACTCCAGAAACACACAATCCCTCCATCAGTGCTCAGATTGTCCGCAATAGGCTGAGAGAGGCTGGACTGAGGGATTGTAGGCCTGTTTTAAGGCAGGTCCTTACCAGACATCACCAGCAACAACGCCGCCTTTGGGCACCAACCCACCTTCGCTGGACCAGACAGGAGTGGCAAAAAGTGCTCTTCACTGATGAGTCATGGTTTTGTCTCACCAGGGGTGATGGACGGATTCGTGTTTATCGTCGAAGGAATGAGCGTTACACCGAGGCCTGTACCCTGGAGCGGGATCGATTTGGAGGTGGGGGGGTCCGTCATGGTCTGGGGCGGTATATCACATCACCATCGGACTGAGCTTGTTGTCATTGGAGGCAATCTCAATGCCTTGCGGTACAGGGAAGACATCCTCCTCCCTCATGTGGTACCCTTTATGCATGCTCATCCGGACATGATCCTCCAGCAGGACAATGCCACCAGCCATACTGCTCGTTCTGTGCGTGAGTTTCTGCATGACAGCAATGTCAGTGTTCTGCCATGGCCAGCGAAGAGCCCGGCTCTCAATCCCATTGAGCACGTCTGGGACCTGTTGGATCGCAGGGTGAGGGCTAGGGCCATTCCCCCCAGAAATATCCAGGAACTTGCAAGTTCCTTGGTGGAAGAGTGGGGTAACATCTCACAGCAAGAACGGACAAATCTGGTCCAGTCCATGAGGAGGAGATGCACTGCAGTACTTCAAGCAACTGGTGGCCACAGCAGATACTGACTGGTACTTTTGATTTTGAACCTCCCTTCATTTAAGGACACATGATTCTGTTAGTCATATGTCTGTGAAACATTTTTAGTTTATGTCTTATGGTGTTGACTCTTTTAGCGTTCATACAAATATTTACACACATTAAGTTTACTGAAAGTAAAAACAGTTTTTTTCCTGAGTACATACATATATATATATATATATATATATATATATATATATATATATATATATATATATATATATATTGTGTGGAAAAAGAAATGTGTTCCTTTTTGTTTATCAAATATGTATGAAAAGTCTGCATTATAAACCCCACTGAACATGCCACATAAATAGGAATTTTAACAAACGACAGAGACTTAGTGAGTCTTATCTGGACTTGTAACACTGGATCACATAGGCAACTAATGGGAGGAATTATACTCTGTATGAATTATTGACGTGCATAGCTGGATAAGGACTATGCCAAAGGATAGATAAAAACGTATGACCCAATTTACCAATACAAAGCTGCGACCTTTCTGTGGAGCTTCCCTCGCTCCCTGCAGCTCTTACTCTTTATGATCCAATGTAGTCCAAATGGATGGATGAACATGAACATCAGGGCTGCATGGACGAGCCAGGTCCAAAACTGTGTTAGTTCAAGCATCAGGGTGTCATGTGGTCAAAAGTTTCTAACCCGTATCTAAGTGTTTGTCTGGTGTCAGATGTCATTGTTTATTGCAATAATAACTTTAAGCCATGCTCCATGACTTCCTTATTTCTTTTTCTGTTGGGCCAGGATGCAGACTGCAGAGGTATAATGTAAAATATGCAGCCTTCAAATGTTCTTGTGCTGATGCATCTGACTCGGGAGGAATAGGATTTATGGTATGCTCACTTGCAGATGCTTTGACTTCTATTAAAGTTCCTGAATGTTACAGGAAAGGTATGAGAAGCCGAGCTGAACTGTTTCCACTGGTTTTATTTCTTCCTAGACTTTGACAGTGACGTACCAACACGCATGTTTCACTTTTATGTAACCAGCTCCACCTAGTGGTGACTGGGAGCTGAACACTCAACGTGAAAATAGCGCCTTAAATATGTGCATTTTTTTGGGCTATCTCTACATCAGTAAACAGTGGATATCACTTAGAGTGATCGTTGTAGTTACAGTTTATTTAATGTCACAAGTTGTCATCTGTAAAAAGAGAATCTATCTCTAGATCTGTTTGTTTTTTTAAAGGTAAACAAAAGCATGAAATGAACAATGTCTTTCTGACACGGTGTGGAACAAACCATAGATTAAGAGGTCATTATTTGAGATTTAAGTCCATTTCCATAATAAGTCCAAAGTAAAGTGTCAAGCCGGATTTTGATCTGTTCGTTTGTTTTGTGCAGTCAAATACAGGTCTTTTAAAAAGGAAAAAGAAAAAAACACACAAAATGGACAAACCTGTTCACTCACTTCCTGTTAGAACAATAAAATGTTGGACACCTGAACAAGTATAGAGTATAGAGTTCAAAGACTGCACCAAACGGTAAAATCCTTTTTCTCGATGCTCTCTCTCATTAGCAAATTAAATGACAAGAATCTTAGGGTCCTTAAAAATACAATACTTAATAGGCACAAGGCAGCACTATCCCCAACACTCTCCAATGTGGAAGTTGTTATGTTGCTTCTGGCTGCGACAATGGATGTCTGGGCGTTTGGTGGGCGCTGGCTGTTTTGCTCCTGCAGCATTTTGTACTGTTGCACTTCTGGTCGTTTGATACCCAACTATTTAATAATATGAAAAGGTGCCGTCTGCCGTAGGACGTCAGTTAGCACCCACTTGAGAGTTGTTTACAGTGAGGGTTAGTCCAGATTTCTTCAAATACTTGATAACCCTTTTAAAAGTGTTTATAATTGTCTATTTTAACAGTTCACACACCGCATATACCTTACTATGGATTGATATGCACAGTGGAATCCTTCTTAAATTTACCCCAGAAGCTAATATCTACAGTCTTCCTCATCTCTGCCCTTGGGGGTACAGCCAATCCGCGTCAAGGAAAAATAATCCTGGATTACCTGCATTGCAAATGCCATCCATTGGCGTGTCAAGGAGCATTGCATCAAGGTATTTCAGCTTCCCAATGGCATTTTCTGTCGAACGTTTTGAGACATGCTCTACGAAAAACATTGGTGAATCAATTTGGAGTTACATTCCACAGAAAAAATCAGCAAATAGGTGACTCTGCACATTCAGAACCACTAATAGGCGGGGAGCCACTGTTGTCGATCTGGCTAAAGGACTGGCTGTCCCCAGAACCATCCTAAGTAGATTTAGTTACGGCAAACTGCTGTTTGCAGTTAGTTACCCTACTATCCATGCTAATCGTTAAAATAAGATGCCAAAAAGTGTCAATTCATTTTAAATCGCTTGGTGCTCAGTGGCCTTGTGGTTCCTCCCTAAACTGTAGATTTTGTAACTCGGGGCGCATCCAGCAAGAATTGTACGGTACCTTTTTGTGAGACCTCTTCTGGTCAAACAGCTTTTTCTGTGCGAACCATCAATATGTGGAATTCTTTACCTGAGGACTTGAAACTGATTCCAGACTGAAGCGCTTTCTTAGAAAAGTCCAGTCTAGTAGTCAAGCCAGGCCATGATGGTTCTATGATGGTTCTTGTTTTAATAAAGCCTGTTTTAAGGTAATTTTGAGATTCATGCTATATATGGTAGGTATGATATTTTATCTTGTTATGCTGTTTTACAGTCTGTCAAACTGTTTTATGTTGCTAAAGGCCCGTCTGGGGACATATTCATTGTAAATTAGCGAATGCCATGAACGTTATGTATAGTGTTCAGTTGCTTATACTCAACACATGTCCCCATGCAATTAAACAAGGAAGAAAGAAAAGTGAATCAAGATTTTAGTACTTCAGTAACAAATAACTCGTGGAGAAGATTTAAAAGGGAAGACTTTACTAATGAGCTTGTTTTCAGAGAAATAAGGACTGAAACAAAATGACTAAAATGGGAAGTTGAAGACATCAATGCCTGTGTTCTGGCTACCTGTCAACCGGTGAGAATATTCAAAACTAATGAAAAATCTTTAGCAGAGAGCTGAGAACGTGCAGTCATAGAAACATACTAAAATCTCAAAACAAGAGTATTCATTGTCGTGAAAGTATGTCATTTTTTACCACTCACAATTTCCCCCTGATTACTGAGGTGTGGGAAAACACACCTTCTTCGTTCATACACTTCCAGACTTGCCCTGCATGGCACTGCAAAGGAGACGCTGTAAACACCGTATGCCTGTCTCTGTGTACATTCTAACTGTCAGAGAGGTGTTTGCCTTCATGGCAAAGCGTGCTGCAACATGCTCTCAAGAATGGGGGTGGGTGGGGGGGTGGGGGGGTGAAATTCAAGGTACATCCTAATGTCATGACATGCTTACATCACTCTAGGTGGTGTCATTACTTTCAAAGACTGCCTTTCACACTGACTCGCTTTAAAAAACAATAAGATTCCCCCCTTGTGGATTCTGGTGCAGCTTCTGCCAAAGCCATCCCACTTGCTGATAATGGCTAGTATTCGAGATGCTATTATCATAAAGTCTTTGCGGTTTAATTGATGGAAGGTAATCTTCAATGAGTGGACTTGAACATGCGCGCACAATAAATGTGATCCGACAAGAAAATACCCGAGGGCAATAAAGTTTGGTTGTTCCTGGACAGCAGCCAGCAGGTGCTGCACGAACCTACATGTTGTAGGCTGATTCGAGGCAGAATTTAAGGTATGGAGCAAAGCTGAGATCTTGTGAATAGCAACTCACTTTGGCAACACAACTCTGGTTTTAGGAGAAACCGCAGTGTCTTGTGAAGGTCCTTATACCCCCTGGACTTATTCACATTTTGGTCAAGTTAAAACCACAAACTTCTATGTATTTCATTGTGAATTTTATGATAGATAGGAACACAAAGTATGCTTTTCCAAACATTTTTAACAAAGATAAAACTGAAAAGTGTCGCAATGCATTTCTGCTCAACCCCCATCATTCTAGAACCCTTAAATAAAATTTGCTAAATACATTGGGTATACATTCGCAGCGGCCTTTATCAGACAATATTCACGCTTTTCTGCAACTTGCGTGAAGTCACAGTTAAAACCAGATATTTAAATACACAAAAACAGTTTTTGCTTTACTGTCAAAAATCAAATCAGAGTAAACTTTTTGTTTTTGTTTTACGTGAATAAATATTAAACATTTCTTGTATTTGTAAAATGTCAGAATAAAGAGAGAGAGAAACGTAATGCATCTTTATTACCTTCATCAAAGTCAGAAGTACACATAAACATTAGGTTTATTGTGTCTTTAAACAAAAAGAAAGCCTCATTCTGAGTTTAGGAATCTTCTGATGGGTTAATTGAGTCCATATGAGTTCATTGGTGGCACACCTGTGGGTGCATATAAAGGTACACGCCTAACACAGAGCCTCTTTCTTTGACACCATGGGAAAATCAAGAGAAATCAACCGAGACATCAGGAAAAGAATTGTGGACCCCCACGAGTGTGGTTCATCCTTAGATGCAAGTACCAAATGCCCAAAGGTCCCACGTTGGTCCGTTCAGACAATAAAACGTACAAGTATAAGTATAAAAAACGTGGGGGTGCGCGACCATCATACAGCTCGGGAAGGGGAGGGATTCTGAGTCCCGGAGAGAAACGTTTTCCGGTGTGAAATATGCGAATCAACTCCCGGACGGCCGCAAAAGACCTTGTGAAGATGCTGGCTGAAACTGGTAAAACAGTGTCTCTATCCACAGTAAAACCAGTCCTGTACCACCATGAGCTGAAAGGTTCCTCTGGGAGGAAAAAGCCATTGCTTCAAAGCCACCGTAAAAAAGCCAAACTACAGTTTGCGGCTGCACACAGGGACAGAAACCGTCATTTCTGCAGACATGTGGTGTGAAGAGACAAAAATGGATGGGCTGGAATGATAAATTGTATGTTTGGATGGAAACGAGGGAAGGGTTGAAGACCCAGAAGACCATCCAAGCTGTGAAGTACGGTGGTGGCACAATCATATTGTGAGGTTGTTTTGCTTCAACGGGTCCACCTCACAACATAGATGGCATCATGAGAAAAGAAAATGATGCGGAACTATTGAAGCAACTTCTAAACATTTGTGGCGAGTGCGAGCAAGAAGGGCTACAAACCTGAACCAGTTCCACTAGCTCTTTCAAGAGGAGTGGGCCAAAATTCCAGCAAACGATTGTGAAAAGCTCGTGGAAGGAAACCTGAAACGTTTGGCCCAAGTGAAACAGTTTCGGGACAATTCCACCAAATGTTAAGGAAGTTTATGTATACTTTGATGATTGAATTGATTCTTTCTAAAAAGTAACAATTTTCCGTCTTTTTTATGTTTGTATTTATTGACATAAAACAAATTTTTTTTTCAACTCTGATTTGATGTTTTTGTGTGTTGTTTTTCCTTCTTTTTGTTCTTTGTAAAGATCTGGTTTCAACCGGCGTTAAACATGAGCTCCAGGACAACTTCAGAGGCTTTCGTTTCTTCGTCTTCGTGCATGTCTTCCACTTCTTCATCGGAACGATGCCAATGGGTGTGTGCACGAAAACTCAGCGGAGAATGTGATGTTGGCTAGGTGCCTCGCTTGCTTGTACAACTTCAAAACCTGAAGGAGTGTGGTTTGAAGAAAAAAACACACACACACGCACACAGCAATGTCTGAAACCGCTTTAAAGGAGAGCCTGACGCACGCTGAGGCTTGTGTAGCAGGTTGAAGACATCTGCTGCTACAGAACCTTGCCTGTATGACAAAAAAAATAAAATCATTAGCTCAAGGCAATGGTAATCCACAATCCGGAGTAAAACACCAAAACATTCAACATGTAACGAGGCATGAAGACGTTAAGCCTAAAAACGAACAAGTGATTTTAGTCGTTTTCTTTATTGTGACGTGTTGTGTCTTGTACATCTTCCACACTTGCAGCTTTTTACCGTTTTTGTACACTTTTAATGATAAAATATGAGGTCTGTTCTCATTCTAAATTCGTAATTAAGCCGAGGTCAACCAAATGTATGTGTATGATGAAAGCAGGTTTCCTTCAGAGTGCCCTAGTAGGCCTATTGCCTGGTCTTCTTCTCAGGATGCACTACAGTCGTCTTAAAACGGCCATGTTTGTGGTTTTTGAGGGACATGTTGTATACTGGGAATGTTGAGGGTGACGTTACTGGAGTCTCAGGGCCTCGGACTTCGTGGATTGGCACCTGGATGTTTTAGATGTTTTCCTGCTGTATCACGCCTGCTTCAGATGATGGCGGTTTCAGCAAAAGCCTGTTGATCAGCCATCAATTGAAATCAGGTGTGCTGAAGCAGGGAAACACCTAAAACATGCAGGGCAGCCTGCCCTGAGGAGCAGGGGTGAATAACACTGGATCAGCTGTTCCACAAAAACTTAAATATGTCGCCTCGATCTAGGATAAACAAACATTTACAGGGTGTTGGAAAAAGTGTTTCACATTTCGTCATTTTACAACCTCAAACTTCCATTCTTTTAACTTAAATTCGGATTTCAATCGACCTTCATCCACATGATTATCTTGTCCCCCCCCCATTGTCTGGTTGCTGCTAAATATTAACCAGTGTAGCATTTAAATGAAAAAATAAAATAAAATCAAGTATAGTGTATCTACTTCTTACAAATGTACAAAAGAATCTTTGAAATGCAAATCTATGAGCCAGAAATAAGGATTGTTCTGCTCACAATGTTTTGGGAAATTAGGCTTTGTCCACTCTGTGAGACCTGGTTCTACAATGACTACAAGTGACACCCATGTAGAACTGTAAAACTGAGCTGGCATCATTCAAAGCAGGATATGTGGTGGGTGTTGCTGTGAAATGACGGTCAATGATAGTCATTTGGTTTTTATGGAATAATTTATATTGTTTATCTGACTCATTTTTGATGTCTGTCAATATAATGACGTCACTAGCCATTTTTTTTAGGAGCAAATGTATGTATTCTATCTCGTGTTTTGGGGAGAGAATAAAAGCATGTTCAACTGACCCCGACGTGATTTGAACACGCAACCTTCTGATCTGGAGTCAGACGCGCTACCGTTGCGCCACGAGGCCGCTGCCGCTGTAACTGAAAGAGAATAATCCAAACTAGTCTCGTTGTAGGTCATTTTAAGGTTTGTTTTATAGCAGCTGACGCCTATAACGTTAGATTTAGGCGTCAAATCCCCTCGGGATAGAATCATTTTCAAGGAAAAGAAGTCCCGTAAAGCGGTCTTTTTAGTTTCTTTCGCTTTAAGGCTACGTCAGCACCAAGGACAGCTGCCTCCTATCGCTTTTCTCCCATGGCACGTTTGAATCGTAGATGAACACTTCTACAAAATGTGTGTATGCAAATTACATACATAAACAAATAAATAAATGTGTGCTACGAACCCTTAATCCCATTTAAGCACATTTAATAGACATATTAATTTTTTTTTTTAATGTACTTTTGCAGTCGAAATGCATCATGTTAATCTGGGTGGATTTGACACTCTGTCAAATCCACTCAGATTAACATGATGCATTTCGACCTTAAAATATGGTTGTAACAAAGATTAATTACTGCCAATCACTACAAATTTAGGTAAACATACTTATTTTCCTGCAGTTAAACTAATATGGGTACATATTTTACATACATACACCATTTTTTTTAAATACTGCAAAGGCCCTAATAACAAAGACGAATGCATTGTCTGAGCCCTCAGTCACAACTAATTTAAAACGTTAATTATAGAAGTACTTTGTGGTTAATTTATATGCATTTGCTTTTAAGGATATCGTCCTAAAGAACTGAGAGTGTTTAGCTGTCCAGTCCGAGTCCCATGAAGTGCCTTATTTGTAACTAATGAAAACAATTTAAAACAGTAAATGTAGCAATATGTTTACGTGTGATGTGAAATCTCATCTTTCCATTTTCCCTCAGGGGTTGCCACAGCGGATCACCTCCCTCCATCTCACTTTTTACTTAATTTAAAGCATGATTTGAAAATTTAAAGACCGAATCAAACTATTTGAAATTTATTTTCAATAAAAGCCATAAGGGTTCCACTGTTTTTTCAGCCACAAATGCATCATTATGAGAAAGGAAATGAGATCCGCGTCAGCCAAAAAAGGATGAAACAAACTTTTAAACTACACTCAAGATAAATGATGTAAGAATTTAATTTTAGCACAGCACCATAGACTCATCATGCAGTCTGTGAAAATACTCTAATGGACACATATCACAGGTATTTACATAAAAGCTTTCAGTGTTTTTATTTATTTATTTGACAAGCAGCAATATCATGTTTGTCACTCAATTCTCTTTACATGTGAAAGTAGATAATAGTAAATATACCAGTTTTATTACAATATTTTTTCCTAGTTTTCGTACATTTAACAAAGAAAAAAAGAAAGAAAAAAAACACACAACTGCAAATGTGAGAAAAGAAAGCATGTTTAATATGTAGCCATCAATATGTCTTTTTTTTTCTTCCTCTTTCAACAAATAAGCTCATCGGATCGTTCTTTTCCAACAGCTAGAGGCATGTTCTTTTCGACGTAGGACGAGCAGCTGCGTGGCACTGGTGATGCTGTAAACAGTTTTAAAAACCAGAAAGCGGGAGACGTTTGAACAGGGGCCTTTTCAAGAGTGGTGGCGTGAGCTGGCTGCCATGATGTCGTCTGTCTTTTTCGGAGATGGAGGCACAAGTCCTACTTTTAATTCGCCGCGCTGGGATCACAGCGGACGGCCGCAGTCCGAGGTCTAAATAAGATGAATGAGTCTGCTTTGTGGTTCGTTTTATCACTTGGAACCTGTCTCGTAGGCGAGTCTCTACATGGAGATGCTCCCTTTTCTCGGATCCTCGGCCTATGCGACGTAGCTGTACTCGTCGGCTGACGTCTGGCTGCGCTCGATGTACTGCTTGTCGATGAGCACCTCGATGCACTTCTTGATCATGCTGATACTGGGGTTGAACCTGGCTTTGGACTGATTGATTACCTGAACAAAGAAAAAGATTGTGCGCGATTAGGGAAAGCAGGGAACTGAAACAATACCCACCCAAAAAAACAAAACAAAAAAACCCAAAAAAACAAAAAACAGACCTGGACTTCTATTCATTAAATGTAAATCAAAACATACAAGTCAAGTTCTGTTCATCACCATAAAGGAGTTTTGGCTCATTGCTTTGCATAAATCTTTAATTCTGACAGTTGGGACCTCTTGGACTAAGTCATAATTCGTCACGTAAAAACTAAAAACTTAATAGGATTTGATGTTATATAGACCAACACAAAATAGTGCAATAGTGAAGTGGAAGGAAAATGATACGAGATTTTGCAAATGAAAATCCTGAAAAGTGTGGCATGCGTTTGTATCGAGGTCCCTTGAGTCGACCTCAGTTTGCTGGAACAAAATTCCCAAAAACTGCATTAAAAGTTGTACTATATATAACATTTTTGAACGATGGATGCATAAGATGTGCAAAGCTTTGGATATTTTTAGAACCCAACCCTGCTTTAATGTTCTCCAGAACTTTCTCCCTACCCCATCTATTGTATTCCTTGGTTTTCATGAGGCTGTTTGTTCACAGATGTTCTCTAACAAAGCTATGAGGCCTTCACAGAACAGACGCAATTTTCTGATCCTCTGAATAAAAACTGAATAAAAACTGAAAATTGGAAAAACAGTTTAAAAATCTGTCCGTTTGTGTTTAGAAAATTAAACTGATAAGTGTTACACAGACCTGCCACAACTTTCTCCAGCTGCACAGAAAAAAAAAACTGAAGTAATTATTTTTGGACCTAAAGAGGAACGATCAAGAGTCAGCACACAGCTTCAATTAATACACCTGGAAACTACTGATCAGGCCTGAAACCTAGCTGTATTAATGGACTCAGACCTGAACCTCCAAGGTCACATAAAGGCAATAACAAGGTCAGCCTTCTATCGCCTGAAGAACATTGCTAGAAATAAAGGACTGATGTTGCAACAGGACCTCGAAAAACTCATCCATGCGTTTATCTTTAGTCAGATTGATTACTGCAACAGCGTCTGCAACAGGTCTGCCTAAAAAGTCAATCAGACAGCTGCAGCTGATCCAGAACGCTGCTGCTTGTGTTCCTCACTAGAACCAGGAAAGTAGAGCACATCACCCCAGTTCTAAAGTCCTTACACTGGCTCCCTGTAGCTCAGAGAATAGACTTCAAAATACTTTTACTAGTCTATTAATCATTGAATGGCTTAGCACCAAAGTATGTTGAAGACATGTCACCGTACTGTTGCGTGAGTATTCCAATGTAATTAGGATTTAATTACATATTCTCTGTCTAGTAAATGTATTTAGGGCAAGATGACAAGTTAGGGGAGGCAAGTTTATGGTTCCAGCTTAATGTTCCTGATAAAGATGTGTCAGATCACCAGAGTGACAGAGGCCGGGCCAGCAAGATATCTACGGACAGTCTGACCTGGGATGTGCTGGTTCATGCTTTACTATCAGACTGGCATGAACCAGTTCTCCAGGAGCTGAACATGAAGATTGGAGGAGAAGTGCTGGAGAGATAAACAGTGATAGCTGAATATTACTTAAGCTGTTAGATGAGGAAGGTTGGGTAAGGAATTCATGACAATCCCGTTCCCTCCATGTTTCTGGCCAGACATGTTTGAATGAAATACTTAAACGCCTTCTGGGACTCAGTCTTCTTTTATTTTGGAACCCTGAAGTATTTTCGACCTTAACGGTACCAACCACCAAGACCACTCAGGTCCTCCAACTCTAGCCTACTAAACATCCCTAGACTCAGAACCAAACATGGAGAACCAGATTTCAGTTTCTATGCTCCCATTATCTGGAACAGACTTCCTGATGAGTGCAGAGCTGCTGAAACTCTGAACTGCTTTAAATCGAGACTAAAAACTCATCTGTTTAGAATTGCCTTTGAGTAAATGATTACTGTCATATGTATCAAATGTGTTCATGCTCTCTTGCTTTATTGATGTTTCTCTTGCTTTATTGTGTATCATGTGTTGGGTTGAGCCAGAAAAGGGTGGGGTGCCTTCTCCGGGTCGGGGATGGGGTCCTTCCCCAAGTGGAGGAGTTTAAGTATCTGGGGGTCTTGTTCACGAATGAGGGAAAAATGGAGCGAGAGATCGATAGACGGATTGGTGGGGCATCTGCAGTTATGCGGGCGCTTTACCGGTCTGTCGTGGTGAAGAGAGAGCTGAGCCGAAAGGCGAAGCTCTTGATTTACCGGTCGATCTACGTTCCTACCCTCATCTATGGTCCCGAACTCTGGGTGGTGACCGAAAGAAAGAGATCACGGATACAAGCGGCTGAAATGAGTTTCCTCCGCAGAGTGTCTGGGCTCTCCCTTAGAGATAGGGTGAGAAGCTCAGTCATCCGGAGGGGGCTCAGAGTAGAGCCGCTGCTCCTCCACATCGAGAGGAGTCAGTTGAGGTGGCTCGGGCATCTGGTCAGGATGCCTCCTGGACGCCTCCCTGGTGAGGTGTTTCAGGCACGTCTCACCGGGAGGAGGCCCAGGGGAAGGCCCAGGACACGCTGGAGGGACTATGTTTCTCGGCTGGCCTGGGAGCGCCTTGGGGTTCCTCCCGAGGAGCTGGAACAAGTGGCTGGGGAGAGGGAAGTCTGGGTCTCTTTGCTTAAGCTGCTGCCCCCGCGACCCGACCCCGGATAAGCGGAAGAAAATGGATGGATGGATGGATGCTAATTTGCTACTTTTAAATTCCAATGTTATATTCTCAGTTTTTTTTTCTTTTTAATCACCGAATCATGTAAAGCACCTTAAAATTACCCTGTTGCTATAAAAATAAAATTGCCTTGCCATGGCTGCCACATTATTTATGGCATTTTTGAGATTCAAGTAACTTTTCAACCTCCTTTACAGATATTTTGTTAAATTGAAATGTACAATTCTTTCTATCCATAATTTTCTTAATTAGTGATTCTTAATTTCCTGATTTTTTTTCTTGTATTATCAATTTTTCAAATAAAATAGTTATTGAAATAATTTGCAGTATCTTCAGGCTCATGACTGTAATTGACATGCTAACAGCTCGACATCCAGGAAGCAGAGAGAATACTCCAAAGTATCACCATCTGGATGACAACATCAGTTGTTGGCAAGCCCTGCTACGCCACATCATTTGCTTTTGACACTTAAATCTATAACTGGTCATACGGTTAGAAAGCCGGGCAGTGAGATGTTGGAGTAGGGGATGTGACCTTGCCTTTTATGATCGATGAAAGAGATGTTTTGAACATCCTCCTTCTATCTCTCTCTTTAGTCATGCTCTGCATCCATGAAGCCTAATTTTCAACTCCACCTGGGATTTGGGATTGTAGTTCAGGTATCATTTGAGCTTTTAAGATGCTAATCAGCTGCTTCAAAAACAATACCTTGTTGCCAAGGTTACACATCCTAACTACCCAAAAGTGTAGTGAAATAATTTATTTGTGACTGTGTTCTGTTTATTAGACGACAACAGTCATTACAGGAATAGAACTATGTCTAGTTGGAGGAGAACAAACATGATGGACTAGAAAGATATGTGCCGGATCACAGGGCGACAGAAGTCAGAGCAGCAAGATATCTACCGGACGTTCTGGCCTTGAGGGACTGTGTCATGCTTTACTATCAGACTGGCATGGACCGGTTCTTCAGGAGCGGGACAAGAAGGCTGAAGAGGAAATGCTGGAGCAGACAAACGTTGATTGCTAAATACTATATAGTGCGTGTTCAGTGATTGGGTTAGCAGGTCAGCTTATGTAAATGGTATTCTCCTTGTTAATCAACAAGCTGGATTAAATCCTTAAAACACCTGAAGGAAATCAGCCTAATTTTTTCCATAACATCTCTGGCACCCAACGTGAGGCGTCAAAATGTTTTGGAAAAACTATCTGTTACAAGGATTAGGCTGATTTTCTTCAGGCATATAAGGATTTAATACATCAATAATATTGATCATATTGTGTGATGCAAATGGTTTTGCTGCATACTGATCCTCAGTGTTGATCAATAGCATGTATTAAACTAGTACGTCTGAAGGAAATCAACCTCATCCTTGTTAAAGATATTTTTTCCATAACAGAAAGTAAAAAAGAGCAAAAATCCTACCACCTGCACAGCATCCAAAACCAGAGGGAATAATTGTCCAGACATGCAATGCCGCCAAAACAACAGCAACAAAAAATCATGAACAAAAGTCTACAATATGAACAAATCAGAACTAATGTAACAAAACTACTCCAACATGCTGCCACCATGTTAACATTTATAAATGTGTCAGTTCAAACGGATCAGCACAAGCGATTGAACCGAGCCTCCACTGACCTCCTGGATGAGGGCGTTGTGTCGGAGGATCTTACGGGCCTTCATGATCCTCACTATAGCAGCTTGTAAATACATTTTGCGGTCCTCATCGACGGCGCTCCTCGTCTGCTCTATCTCCTGAACATTACAGACACAAGGCCGTTAGGTTTTAAACCATTTCGCAACGAGCCAGCGGCAAAGCTTCAAGAAAAGAGTTGCCAAAACCCCCTGAAAACATCAGTAGTCTTACCTGTGGAGTGTCTTTCTGCATTGATGTAGTAATCTTAAACTTTGTTCTTTTACTGGTGAAACTCATATTTAGTGAAAACGTTGACTCTGTTTCAATCTCCTCCTATCCAGAGGGAAATGCACACATGCCAACCATCAATATCATTTGATACATAAAATAAAAACCGCAGCGTAACTCAAATAATGCTTCACTCGAGCGCCGAGACCTTCTGTGAATCGTGGTTGAGCATCTTGACGTCCATCAGGGACTTGATGGTCTTCTGCAGCTCTTTCTCGTTCATCTGGGTGCCATCCTGCAGCTCCTTGTACGTTACCGTCTGGCTGTTGTTGAAGGCGAGCAGCACAGCCATCTGATACGTGGTTACCATGGCAACGTAAGGTTTAGACAAGTAGTTCATCTTTACTTCACCTATATGGGAGAAGGAAGTTGGAGAGCTTAAAACAAGTCGGTTGGTTCGTCGCATAATTTTCAAATAAAGTGTGATAAAGTTTGTGGTTTTAATGGAACAAAATGTGAAAACGTTCCATACTTTTGCAAGGCACTGTATGAAGGGTGCTAATATTTATAACACAGAAGAGCTGCAAGATACAGTGAACTCAGATGAGCTTTAAAAAGCATTGAAAACTGCAAGGGTGGCCTATTTAAAAAAATTACATAAAACCCAACCAATATCATGCAAAATGCTGTAGTACTATCATGATACTTTTCCCCTCGAGTTAATTCAACTTATATTCAATTCAAAAATACTTTATTTATCCCAAAGGGAAATTAATTTTGTTGCCATAACTCATATCATCCTAGTATATTTAAAGAGTTATTGTGGATGGTGATGCTGTGGGCAGGAAGGATCACTTATAGCCAAGGGTGTCAGTTTGTTTTTAAAACAAAACATGGGAAAAAAAAAACTTGAGTGATGTTTGAAGATTGCTGAGGAAGGTCAATAATAATTATTCTTCAATACATATTCATCTGTTTAATGGTAATTTTATTACAATATCCACTCCAGTGTATTGACAGGTGTTGAAAATCGTATCTTTATTCAATCAATCAAAGTTGAAAGCCAGTGTATTGTCTTGTTTTTCAAATGGCACTGTTGGCTGTTGGCTAGGAAGGACAATTGAAATCCACATCGTAGCACAAAGAACAATGCTTGGCTATTTTAATAACATACTCGTCCAAGAAGAAGAGGAATCCATAGCAAAAACAAAGTGTTGTCCTTTGCAACGCTTGCCGTTCTGTGAGGGATATTTCCCAACCTTGCGCTGATAGAGGAATATTCTTGCCATACTGGCATCCAGGGTTACGAGCGAGAGAGAGACTTTTCTGAGGCTGGATTTGCGATTCAGCAACGAAGAACACAATTAAAGCCAGGGACTGTAGACCATATTTTGTTTTTGCACGGCAATCTCCGCATCACATAAATGTCAGCTGTGCAACATTCCAGACAAATAAAAAGGAAATAATTCATTGCGATATATTTTTGCCTACCTTCAATCAGTGGTCGCGTTATTTTCTGTTATTTTGAACGTTTTTTTTAAACTGAGGGAAATATCTGAAGGTCGTCGGTCATTTTGGATTAATACAATTCACACCCCTGACCACTTGGAGCAGACGCGCAGACATTTTCAACTTTAGGCACAGAGTTCAGGTAACTGAATCAATCAAAAAAAAAAAAAAGACCTGGACGCCATACCCAATGCATCTCACTAACAGGGAGCTGACAGAACTTTGAAGAGTTACGAAGGCTTTGGAGCGCGTAGCTGCGCCAGATAAAGACCGGTGCATCTTACCCACTGATCCAGAATGAGAGCATGCTGCAAATTGTCCGACCGCTGAATCTATGAGGAAAGTCCTTGTTCAGAGAGAAGTGGCGCTTGTAATTGTCTGGATTATGCCTCCTTTAAGCAAAAGTGGGTGCGCAGTTCACGTACAGGCACCAGCATGAAGTTGTGAAACTGCGGGTACAGCACGTAAATTTTCGTATTTATTGCATGTGTTCATCTGCTCAATGTGTGATGGCACGATATGGATTCAGCTTGTTCGGAATATTAATTAAAATGAATGAAAATTAAACACCTTTGTTGGGTGAAAATGTATTATGATGGGATTTCTTGACCCCGTTAGTCAAAATGACGGACACCAAAAAAGTTCAACTCAACTTCTTTTTTGAGAGTTACATAGGCTATAGCCACTGTACTGAGTCAGTGCGTGGGTCCACGGTCAAGTCGCGGTTTTTAAATCAACGGATCGGAACGGATCCGCATTTGATCGGGAGATTACCATAAGTAACGTACCCGGTCGGGTTAAAAAAATAATCTTAATGGGTGCAGGAGATGCAGATTGGTAAAATTGGACCAGTGCAGTATTCTGCTACAGTTAACAGCCTACTTTTACTGCAGTTGTTTTGTATTTAAAACATATGTGTGAGAGATGAAAGAACCCTATGAATATCCAAGGAAAAATTCTTGAGGAAACAATATTTATTTTTATGCGGCTCTGAAGATGGCAATGGGCCAAAAATCGCAGTGTACCACCTTGCTCCCTGGGGAATGCATGCGTGGGCCTGCAACATTTGTGCATGCATGAAGCAGGAGGCGCTGCATATTGAGTACACCTTACATTAACAGATATGAGTTAATCGGTGACCTGTTGATACTGTACCTGCTTATGTATTGTTGGGAGCACAGCCATGATTACTGGACCAAAACACAGACTTCCCCGCCAGTAGGAGTGCTGATCACATAACTCTTAGTTTCAACAGGAAGAGGGGGAGTTGTGAAAGGCCAAACTCAAAACAAACCAGCTGACGCTCTGAACTTTGGCCTCTTGCCTGTGAGCCCAGCTGGACTTACATTTGTAGAGAACAGCGAGCAAACTCTGTTCATCGCCAGCAAGGGAGGAAGCGAGTTTTTGGAAGAAACTAACTTTTACAGTCTGCCGATGGATCAGGTAAACTGTATTCAGCTGATGAAATAAGTCCTGAATGACTTGTTCAAAACCCTGCAGAAAGAATCTTTTGAATTATAGATTCCACAGAGAGAGAGAGAGAGAGGGGGAGCCTTTCTTTGCTGACGCTCCACAGGCCTGCTCCCCTGCCACTGAAGTGCGTGCAATGAGAGCAGAGGGCTGGTCCCTGATGCAGCTGAGCTGAGTCCGTGGATAGGGACCGGTCCGCGGGAGATTGCTGACCACAACCAAGCTGACAGGACGACGACATTTTTCTGGGAGTGGAGGGGGCATCTTTGAGGCTGTATGTATTTTGGCTATATGTATGTTGTCCTTGATATGTATGTATGAATTTATTTTCATATGTTATCTGTATATTGTCTAAGTTTGTCGATTTTTCCTGCCGTAGGACAACGGATGAAAATTAGCTGCTGTGCTAACTCCGGCATATTTACATTGAAGCTTTGCTGACATGTTGATTAATGTGCATTGTCCAAATTTAAATAAATAAAATTCCTGAGCTAACGGTTGCTCGGTAAGGACTGACGGGCTCCACGCGGCCGCTGCTAACGGCCGAGCTAAGACCTGCCCACCTCCTTCAACGCCAATCCCCTAGACAATGGAGCCACCCTTCCCTGGATGTCTAAGAAATGTTCATGTAAGGTTGTGTCTGGGCAGTGATAAATTAGCATAAGATAAACAAATTAAGGTTTGTTTGATTGATTTTACTATGTTTTTGCTGAATTTGTAAGATTTCATTCTTCAATTCTTTGGGTATAAACAGTGTTTTCAAAGGTTTATGACCAATAGAAAGAGTCGTTTTAAATCCTGCAACATGAGTTACTCCATGCGATCTGAGTTTTTCTTTTGTTCTTTGGTGCTAAGTTAAAACAGAGTGGCTGTAAGCTGCACTACATGAATAAACTCCACTACATGAATAAACTCCAAACGCTCGATCTGATGAGTGCTGCCTGCTTTCGCAGACCGCCAGCCCTTCATATAAAATGATGATTACTACCTACTGTATTCAAAATACAGATCAGCTTTAAAATAGATAGTTTAAACACTGAAAACTACTACTACTCAAAATACTAAATTACATCCGTCCCTGTAGTGACTGATGCATAAAATAGAATCAAATTTCCAAAAGGTTATTGATTTCTAATTCAGCAAATGATTTAACGAACCATTACTTCCTCCAAATAATGTTTGTCTTTACTTTTGCTTTGCATTGTGAACTGGGGGTTTGAACACAAACCAAAAGGTGCTAATTTGTCCTAAACTAATCACAATTAGTATAAAACTAACTTAGTGTCACTCCCAAAACTCTACAATACAAGCCTTGGTCTTTAAACATAAATATTCATACCAAACTGTGACATCACGATCAAATTTATTGGTTATTGTTTCTACTTTGCACATTTGTCCATTTTACTGTTTTACTAGTAGTAGTTAGTTTTATTATCCATTCTTCTTTTACTTAGTAGTTTAGTTGTGTGTTACTAGCTTAGTGAGTTTTGACTGAAAATTGAATTCTTTTTGTAATAAACTCTTGTACTTTTGAGAGTGGTTTATTATTCCACATGCATGTGTAGTAACTTGCGATTCAAAGAACACCAAGAACTTATTCATCCATCTATTGTTTAATTATCTCAGCCGTATCAGGCTGGTAATCATAAACATTAACTTAGACTGAGCTATTTGGCTATTGTCATTTCCTGGATCCCTGGATGGTGCCCCAAACTTGGTAATTTTGACATATACATTTTTAATCTTATTAATAATTTCCCATTTAACACTGATTATATGGAAATTGTGGTGGGAGCACAAGTGGATGTTAGATCTGCACTGGAAAGTAATTCCAAATCAGATTTTTAAAAGTGATGGGGACAAAACTGTCAATCATAAATATCTCCAGGGACATGTCCCTGGCTAAAATGACGCCTATGCTTATAGCAGTCAGTCTAGCAACAAATCTGAAGAAGCCTCTGACTGAAGGTTGTTGCTGTACGACAGTCTCATGACCGTAACTGACATGCTAACAGCTCAATATCCAGAAAACCTCATTTTCAACTCTGGGATTATTTGAGTTTTTGAGCTAATCACCTCCACCCAGTGGTAAAAACAATACCTTGTTGCCACGGTTATGCATCATAACAACTGAAAGTTAAAAAAAGTACGAGCAAAAATCCTTCCAGCTTCACATGATCCAAAACTAGAGGGAACAAGTGTCCAAAAATGTGATGTTTCAACGCCCAAAAAAAAGAAAAAGAAAGATGAACAAAAGTCTAGAAAAGAACAAATCAGAACTAACGTAACATGCTGCCACCATGAGTGGTGCAATTCTATAACACATTCAGAACATGGCGAATCATTTCTTTTAATCTGCTATCAGTTCTTGTGTTTACCTGTGCAGAGGTAGTGCAGCCATGTCAACTTCCTCCCACTGAAGTGCTGATTATAGAACAATTCAAACTACAAAGGAGGGGGGGAAACAGACAGAAAAAAATCAGCATGTCTTTCTTTCATTAAGCATGGGAATCTCTTCCAGGCCAGCAGATCCGCTCACCATCTGAACGCTCTTCTCTAGTTCTTGGGGGATGGCGAACGTGGATGAGGGGACGTGTGTTAGAGGCCAAGCTCCAGCCTGAAAAGTGACAACATGGCAAAAAAAAATGTTTAATGGGTCCGGTCGGGGCTAAGACCAAACCCAACCCCCCCAAAGTCTTAAAGAGGACATATTATGCCTCTTTTTAAACACGTGATTACAAGTCTATGGTGTGTACAAAACATGTTAATGAAGTTCTTTGCATAAAATCACTCTCACATGAAGCTATCTCACCAGCACAATCCTTGACAATTTCATTCCCTTTCAGAATGAGTTTAAAAATTAAAAACATTCAATTGGAAATAAGTAAATAAATAAATGTTGATACACAAATATATATGTATATATTTCCACAAATATTGACGTATTTAAATTTAATTTCCTTATATATTTATTTCCTTCTAATTTTGCTCACATTTATTCGTTTACTTACACATTAATTTACTTAATCCCAATGGTAAATCCAAATGTATTTATTTATTTAGTCATTTCTATATTTATTCATTTTTAAATTGTGGCAAGATCAGTCCTGCATATAAAACACATGAGAATAGCATGGAATTAGATTGAGTGGACGGAGTTTCACAGGTGATGTGTGGAGTTTGAGAGGTGATTGGCGGTTATATGCAAAAGACACTGATTGTGACGTCACAACAAGGCACTTTTTCCAAACAGCTTGTAGAAGCAAAAGATTTGACAGCAAACATTTGCAAGAAAAAAATGGAAGGATGGTTTTCATTCATGTTTGGAGTGTTTATGGAGGCACCAGAGACCCAAACGGCAGAAATTTCAATAATATGTCCCCTTTAAGTTTTTTTAACCGCTTGTTGGAGACCTCCTAGCAGACCTGTAATACGTAGATCTGGAAACTGATCCCCAGGTCCACCACAGTCTCCTGCGTCTTGATAAAATTGTTAAACTTGTTGTTGAGGTCAGCGCTCACGCTCATGTCTGTGTACATTCTGTGAAGTTTGCTGGTGAACTCATAGCCGCACGCTTGCTGCAAATGTAGAAGATGGGAGACAGAAAAATTTGGTTATACGACCTCATTTCTTAAGAAACAACAACAAAAAAACAATCTACAGTGGGCTCCACTGAATAAAACTTTTCAGAAATCTGCTGGGGTTTTTTTACCTTTAGTTTGTTGATCATAGCTTCTTCTGAATCCATTGACAATGATAAACCATGTATTAACCGCTTTGCTAACATTCTGGCATAAAACTATAAAAAAAACAGAGTATATTTAGGACAACTAAGACGATGATGCATTCACTTTTTGATCTATTTAAAGCTTCAAGTGACAAGACCGTGCAACAACATCACTTTGTTGCAGACAAGCTTGACAGACTTGTTTTTGGTCTCACTACCTTTTGAAAGATGTCCTTGTCGTCTATGTACTTGAACACTGTGATGAAACTGGTCAGCTTATCCTCCACCTCGTTTTCAGTCATCCCCTTTGCAGATTTCTTGAGCAGATTGTCACAGTATTTTGCCAGCTGGACAGAGAAACCAGCAAGGGGTTGGGGGTGGGATGACTCGGTCAAGACACGGCGCGTACAGCTTAGCACGCGAGTTCTCGTATGTGTATGTGTGTGTACTCACAAGTTCTGGGGCTTTGCAGATGGATTTCGGCTCCCTAAAGTTGACCACAGACGTCAAAGCCTAAGAGAGAGAAAATATTTTGGGTCGAATTCAATCAAATCCATTCGGAATTTGAGAAGGCCAATAATAATCAAGGCAAAAACTTATTTTTCTCCCCTCGTGGCATTTAAAGAACAAAAAAAATAGAAATAGACTACTCTCTGATGAGGCGAAAGCTGTTATCAGCGGCTGGAGTGTAATACCTTATCGAGTGCGCTCATGAAGTGTTGATCTCCGTTCAGGACCGTGTTAATGAGCTGAACAAATTTACTGTGAACCTCGAGCACGGACTCAACGAATAGAGTTGGCATCTAAGGGAGACGGAGCAGAAAAACAAAGCCGTTTTTACCCACGACACATTTAGAAGCCTGTTCATTTGGATTTTTTAAGAACACTGACCACAGCAGTTTACAATGCATTCCTACTCCATTTAGTATTCCACGTCTCCTCAGGTCAAGAATCACAATCCTTGGGGGAGAAATGCCTTTTTCAAGGCAAGGTAAAATCCAATGAACTACTCACATTTTCCTGAGAGAGGTTACTGGTGCCTCTGATGCCTTCGTTGTGGATATGGACCTGCAGCTCCTGGATCATGTGAGGCAACCCGTTTGACACGGCCCGCAACAGGGTATACATGTTGGCCATGTCTGAACAAAACAAACCGTTTCACCTCGTCGCTGTTCGTTGTAGTTACAGTGCAATAGTGTGTGAATGGCACATAAAAGACAAACGTGTACTGACCCTCTCTCTTCTCTTGCCTAATAATGTTCTGGGACTCCCCGTGTAGGAACTGCAGGTGATCTGCCACCATCCTCTGCTGGCATTCGTGGATAACTTTGCCGTAGGAGCTGGGGTGCAGGTACTTCCGACATCGGACTTCTTCGTCTTTCAACCGCCCCAAAACCTGCGAGGCGAGGGCAACACATAGAAAGTTTGTCGGATTAAGACGGGTTTTAAAGTCATTTAACTGTAGGTTTCCTCTACACGACCAAACAACAATAAATCGTGAAAAATAGGAACAGACAGATCAGACAAGAAGGCATGCTGCTTTTTAGTCTGCTAAAGCTTAATAAGCATTAGATTTACAAGCTAAAGTTTTAGCTCTACCAAATGTGTCTCACCATCACTATAGTTAAGAAATAAGTTAAGAAGAGAAACAAAACAAGGTTAGAGGCAGAAGTCATTACAATATGAGGGCTGTGATATCACTTTTAGTGGCTTAATGTTTGAGCTAATACTTGAGATTGTAATGGCTTGAATAAGCACTCAGGCCTCGAACAAACTGAAACCAGACTGATAACCCCCCCATGGTTCCCCTAAACAAAAAGCAGTATCAGTGTTCATAAATGGATGACTCAGCTCTTCTGCAGTAAGTCCTAATCTAATGTTACCTCTACGTCTCTTACCTTCTCCATATACTGTGAGCAGTTGGATTCCTGGAGAAGATTGGAGGCTTCCTGTTTGTAATACTCTCCCGTTTTTATCAGAAAAGGACCTTCAAAGATTTCTTGATAAAACTGCGACACAGGGAAAGAAAAAAAACAAAAAACATTTGTGAGATATTCTTCTGTAGATTAAAAATTAGCCAGAAATTCAAAATATGCTAGATCAAGTGTGGTACAGAGGGGATACTTCAAAAAACACCACTGGAACAAGCAATCCACACGACTACAATGACCTCCATACACACATGCAGCAATGTGCAAAAGTGTCAGGCAGGTGAGAAAAAAAGCGGTAAAGAAAGAATGGAAGTGTTACTCATTTATCTTCATCAATCAACAAAAAGCAGTGAATGACCAAAAGAGAGATCTAAATCAAATCAATAGTTGGTGTGACCACCCTTTGCCTTGTTCGTCTTTACGCTAAAGATAGTTCTTAATCACTTGTGCTGTATGTTTGGGGCCGTTGTACCGCTGCAGAATAAATTTGAGGCCAGTCATACGCCTAAGTATCAGCCTGTATTTCTCAGCGTTGAGAACACCATTAATCCTGACCGAATCTCCATTTGCAGAAATGCAGCCCCAAACGTTCAAGGAACCTCTACTATGCTTCACTGTTCCATGCAGACACTCATTATTGTACCGCTCTCCAGCCCTTCGACAAACAAACTGCCTTCTGCTACAGCCAAATATTTCAACTTTTGACTCATCAGTCCAGAGCACCTGCTGCCACTGTTCTGCACCCCAGTTCCTTTGTTTTCATGCATACTTGAGTTGCTTGGCCTTGTTTCCACATCGGATGTATGGCATTTTGGCCTCAACTCTTCCATGAAGACCACTTCTGGCCAGACTTCTCCAGACAGTAGATGGGTATACCTGGGTCCCACTGGTTTCTGCCAGTTCTGAGCTGATGGCACTGGACATCTTCCAATTTCGAAGGATAATAAGCTTGATGTGTCTTTAATCTGCTGCACTAAGTTTCTGTGCCGACCACTGTGTCTACAACCCTCAACGTTGCCCGTTTCTTTGTGCTTCTTCTATGAACAGCACATCTAGAAACCACAGTCTGCTTTGAACTCTTTGACTGTGGGGATACCTTGCTGATACCCTGTGTCTTGTTGCTCTGTTCAATCTTGCCATGACACGGACCTATCTTCCACATCCTCACCTTGGTAGCAGTTTGGATGTTCCTCACCCAGTTTTAAGCCTCTTACACAGCTGTTTCTGTTTGAGTCAATGTCTGTGTTTCAACCTACGTGTGACATTGATGATCATTAGCACCTGTTTAGTATAATTGGTTGATCATACATCTGACTGTAATCCTACAAAATCCCTGACTTTGTGCAAGTGTACCTATAAGATTTGATGCGGGTCTGAAGGCAAAAAGTAGTACCACCAAATATGGATTTAGATTTTTCTTTTCTCACATTGCATTTTTGTAAATTGATAAATATAAACAATCATTTATAAATCTGAAAGCATTCTTTGTTTACAGCCTTTTTTTCACACCTGCCAAAAAGTTTTGCACAGTACTGTACTACACATGATTCCACTGCTAACAGAAAATTATGCAAAAGTTTGTTTAAAGTTCGATGTGGAACATTTGGACAATGTAAATGAAACACTGGGAAAATGTCATAAAACTGAACTGTTTGGACACTGTTCCACACACAATGTTCGGGGAAGAAATGAAGAAAACATCACCCAAAAAGTGAGGGCGAAAACAGCCTGATCTGTGGCTGTTTTTCTGTGTATGATAGTAGCAGACTTCATTTATGTAATGGTAGGCTGAAGTGACAAATGTACTGAGACATTCTCACGCAGGAATGAAACTCGAGACTCCAATAAACTTCGAAAATCTCACTTCACCTGCTTTCCCAAAATAGTAGATGTCTGGAAGTTGTCGTTACAAATAGCGTTTTCTACTAAGTATTCAACAAGTTCCAGTAAAGGGGGTGCTCTTCAGGGCTCTTGACAAACCTTTTGCACTGGTTGCACTGGTGCGCCTAACTTTTAGTCTTAGGGGCTCCAGCGCAAAAGCTAGGTGCACTCAAATTTTTCACCACATCGCATTTAACGCCTTGAAAGGCGCCAACAAATAAAATGTATTATTGTTATTATTAATTAACAATCTAGTAAACATCAAGTTCTTATTTGAAGATGACTTGTACAAAAAAGGTAATTTACTAAAAAAGTGTTTAAAGTGCTTCTATGACCTGAAATTTGAACCTAAACATCAAGATAAAATAAAAGAATAAAATGATGAAATAAAAGAAAATGTAAATTATAAGTGCAAATGTTTTAAGGGCTAAACATTTTATTGCGTTCAAGACATTTTTCTGATGAAGAATTATTTCAGACTTGAACTTAGTGAAGGGAAGTTCACTAAGGTCGTCATACTGTAAGAGTCTCAGGGACTGGACTTGCCGTGTTAAAACACCCACATCCCACTCGAGTGCGAAAAAACATAACCTGGGGGGTTAATGACTCCGTGCAAGAGCATTAGTAATGATTTTCGGATGGCTCAGGCCTCAACTTTTTGATATTTTCTCCGCACCTTTAGGTACATTACTCTAGAAAACTTTAGTTACTCCTTGTGTCCTTTCACTGAATTACATAGAACATTTGATGGACTGATTCTAGTCCTGATTTATGTACGCATCACTTGGATAGCTACCAACATCTGGTGTAAAGTTCGTGTTTATAGCCTAACTAGCAATAAAATGTCAGCATGTTCAGGGCTTATTTTCTCCATTGTATAAGCAGGGTTACGGTAAGATTTTGTAGAGTGTGCATTTTTAGCTCTGGATTTTGACCTCATTTCCTTTAATTGCACCATATGCATATATATATAACAAAAAAAAAAAAACTTGAACAAAATGCAGACTTGGAGAACGGGCACGTGCTTGCTGTCTCACCTTTAGAGGAACCTTCTTCTTGTAGTGTTCAACATGAACAAAAGAGTTGATGACCCCGTGGATTACCTTCTGGTTGGGGTTTTCGCCGCAGCGATCACTGCAAGACAGCACAGGTTCCAAACTTGACAAAACCCATGTGAAAGTGTTGGGAACATGAGCAGACGTTTTTCTTTTTTTTTGGCACCGCACTCGCTGTAAAGGCACGTTAGTTTCTGGAGCAACTCAAGACAATTAGAGGAAAACGTAAAAACCTAAATCAATGCTCCAAACCAAAGAAAGAAATAGATTTCTGAAAGCTCACTTCTTTATTTCATTCAGCAACATGCGGATGAGGACGGCCTGCAGGGGTTCGATCATCAGCTTCTTCCACAAATCTAGAGCCAGCTGCAGTGACAAAAGGACAGACGGCTTATCATCACTGCATAGCCTGACACTGACCCCAGCAATTTGATGTGATCTCAACCAAGTGGGAGACAAGATGTAGGAGACGCGTGCAAGAAAGGGTGATTACCTCTCCGATCTCCATGAGCGGCTCATTCATGTCCACTCCCCCGTAGCCGTACTGCAGGTCTGCTTCTGTTAGCTTGTTCTTCTTGATAAACTGTGTGTTCAGATACCTGGACGATATGGGGACAGGAGTAAGATTAGGGGGGGATGTAATGAACTTCACATTGGTGTAAGCTGATTTCATCTGTAATTGTTCTGGTTTTCCAAAGAGAAATCAAACCAGATATAAAAGTCTTTTTTTTTTTTTTTTTTTTTTTTTGGCTCTGAGGATTTAAACTGATTCCATGAACTGGTTATTGATTTCAATCTATAACAAGGCTTTATAGTAGGGATGCACGATACATCAGACATGACCATCTGCCTCGGCCAATGGTAACTTTTTGTCAAATATTAGTATCCATCTGATGAGTACAAACGTGCCGATATTAACAACTAATGTTTATTTCCATCCTATTGGTGTATGTGTTTCAGAAGGGAGAGGGGGTTGGTCGTGTGGTATTTGTTTGGGCAGTGATAGTGATGCAGAGCATGTTTAAGAGTGGCAGGGAGGCAATGTTAGCGATGACTTATTTTTTTTTGTATCGAGAGGGGTGGGAAAATATTTGTTATCGGTAAATATTGGTTATCGGCCATAACAGCAATATTATAATATCGGGTATCGCTATCGGCCAATGTTTTCACATCGTTGCATCCCTCGTTAAAAGTTTCAGTTGTTGAGTGCTGCCAGTCATCTGGCTAAAATAAAGGCTGCTAACACATTTCCCTTGCTGAAAAGAAAGAGACAAATTTGGCTGTTTATGAAATACAAGGAGACTCTAAAGATTACAATGGATTTAAGTTAAAGCAGCCTTATAACAATAACAACCTGATGGCTTCTTACAACACTCTGATGAGGAACTGCAGAGTGTATCATTGTGTTTTAGCAAAGACGGTATTTCACAGGGAAACAGAGTAAACAGCAGGATAACGTCCAGTCAGTGACACAAAACCATAAAGCTCATCTCCACTGGCTGTTTATGGCCACAAGAAGTTTTCACAGCTGTGCCATTGGGCCTCTAAGAGCATCTAGGACATTCAGCCCAGTTTCTCCCAGACAGTGGGGAATTTTACAAAGAACAAAAAATACAACTGATAGTACAAAAAAGTGCCGTAGAACTCACTCTGTTTACACACACAGGACTTTTTTTCTAAAAAAGAAAAAGAAAAAAAAAGATCCCAACTCTGTCACTCATACCTAATGAAGCACAGCGACTTTATTAGGTGACATTATAAATGATAAAGGCGTGCAGAGTCAGTCTTGCGGAGAAGCACAAATAAAACTAGACCTAAAACTTTTTTAAAGCAAAAAGTGACTTCGAATGAATCCGGACACCTAATGTGCCCCTGGGATGTCACACAGTCGTTTTCAAGGTAATATCAAAAGTGTAAAACCATACTGGGAGGATTACTGATGCTGGAGAAAAGAGAGAAGAACCACTGTCTCCATTAAAAAGCCCCGTTCAGCTGAGGCAGCTGCAAAGCAATAGATGTACAGAGCATTTGGTCATGTTGGCTAAATACAACTAAATATCTACACTACTCACAACAAGTTAAGGATATTGTTATTTACATGAGTGCTATTCCTATTTGGTCTGAATTTTATAGTATCCTTTGATATTACTAATAATGAATTAGAAGAAACATCATTTTCATTAGTGTAATATTTATTACCGCCAAAATGTAGACTATAACAAGGGTAGGTAGCGGGTGTTTCCACCATTTCCCGCGATGACAGCTTGACAGCGACGTCTCATGCTCCTCACTAGCCTCATGATGTTGTCCTGAGGCAATGCCTTCCACTCTTCCACAAGTGCTACACGCAGTTCTGCCAGGTCATGTGGGGGTGGGGTACGATCATCCAGTCTCTGCTTCAGCTGGTCCCAGACGTGCCCTATGGGGTTCAGGTCAGGGGACATTGCTGGCCATATCATATGAGGCACTCCGACTTCCTCAAGTCGAGCTGTGACAATTCTGGCATGATGTGGTGGACCATTATCATCCATGAACAGAAAGTTGGGGGTGTGCTGGCGAAATTGGGGTATGATGATGGGTTCTATGTCTCTGAGGTAAGAACGTGCAGTGACTGAGGCATCTACAATAACCAAATCAGTTTTGTGCTGACTGGTGATGCCTCCCCAGACTGTTACACCTCCTCCACCAAAGCTAACCCTGGGGACCATGTTGACCTCGGTGTATCGCTCACCTCGCCTTCTCCAGCAACGCTGAAGACAATCATTTCTGTGCAAGGTGACCCGACACTCATCAGGGAACAGGATGGTAGACCACTGCAGCATTGTCCAGGTCACATGGTCTTTTGCCCACTGCAAACGTTCACGGCGGTGTCTTGGTGTCAGTGGAGTCACCTGCAATGGTCATCTGGCATTCAAGCCAAAGCGGTGGAGTCGGTTTCGAATGGTTTGTCTGGAAACCGTAGTACCCCTCACATCTCGTAAACGGGCCTGCAGCTGTGTGGCAGTTGCATTACGATGTCTGAGTGCATAGGTCCTTAGATACTGGTCATCGTTGTGGTCTGTCACTCGTGGGGCTCCACTCCTGGGTCTGTAACGAACTCTGCCAGTAGTTCTGTGTCTTGATGCAAGTCTGCTGATGACACTTTGAGACACACCAAGTTCACGTGCAACATCTGACTGCCTTTACCAACCTGAAGGCGCGCTATGGCCAGGTGGCGCTGCTCGTCCGTTAGGTGACGTTGTGTGTTCATGGCTGTTTGAAGGATGAAGTTGGAATGACTTACTGACAATACCAGCTTTTTAAACCCACAGAATGTTGAAATTGATGCCACATTTGGAAAGGGCTGTCTTTAGTATTTTTTGGTGTTGGCCCCAATATGTAAGACAAACAGTAGGGTCTTTTTCCAGTCGATGAACATGCATACCCCAAATGCTAGGGGTTGTAATAACAACAGTCATCTTCTGTGAAAGTTGTTACTTATTGGAAACGGCTTAAAGTCAGCTACTTTCAGTTTCAGTAAGGTGGTTTAAAACAAAGTCATGTGCTGGATTTGGAAATGTTGGCAGCCTTTTAGGAAATCTCGGAGAGTTAAGGTTAACATCTACATCCTTTAGTGAAGGGGTGTCCGTAGTAAAGCTCGGGGACCATTTTTGGCCCTGGGAATAATTTTGTGTAGGTCAAAAATGGCACATATTTGGCTCTAGCAAATGGAGCTGATGCAGACGGACATCTGATTTTTCAAGACGATTTTCAATGAAAAATGTTTATGTTTGGAAACTGCTGTTAGGTACAACACAGTATTTTTCTTTTTTGACTCATGTTTGTTATACCTTCATTCTGGCGTCTTTTTTACTGAAAAACAGACTTGGGCACACCCATTCTATAAACTTATCTAAACAGAGCAAGGATTTATAAAGAAAGCCCTCGTTTGTTGTTGCTGGGAGCACGCTAAAAACATCTTCTAGACCAACAAAATGGAAAACATTCAATCCAAAAACTTAGGAAACTGCAAGTCTTTCTTTTAATTAGGCAAGCGTTTTGGAATCGTTTTAGTATGTACAACAATTTGTTCAGTTCTACTTTGTTTTCTTTGAAATATTGCATGTTTAATTTATAACTGAGAATGTAAAACAAAAGTAATTCTCACTAAAATTAGTTTGGTTATTTCGTTTTTAAAAAATGAATAAAATGACAAACAGCAGCATCTTACCTGTACAAGCAGTCCATGTAGTCAGCTCCTTTGCTGTACTCCTCCCAGTACCTGTGGTACATAACTAAAACCTTTTCTTCTGATTCCAGGACTTTCTAAAAAAAAAAAAGAAAAAACCACACAGACGAGCAGAGAGGTTGTTATGAGCAGGAGCACTGCATGACACAAACAGGTTATCAATAGAGGGGCTCACCTTGTACAACTGCCTGACATGGTTCTCAAGGAAAACCTTGGTCTCTGTGTATAACCTTTCACCCAAAGGCTCTGGGTATGCGACGCACAAGGCATAAATGTCACTGGTGTTGAAGTTCAGGATGAATGCATTAATAATTACACGAGTAATAACAGGGTATGGGATTTTTTTTAAGCCAACCCTTTTTACGGTCTTGCTGCTAAGGAGGCACAGGACAGTATGAGACTCTTACAGTATGACGACCTTGAGCAAAAACACCAGGGTATCGCTGTAATTTATGCACACAAAAAAAGGGTCACATGATCTTATCTGTCTAATTTAGAACTGGAAACAAAAAAATTGTCCATATCGCAGCAAGAATGCATTAGCTTTATTATTACAGTTATTACTGTGGCTGTAATGTTGATTTTAATACATAGATTTACCATCTCTGTTGTTAAGGAAAGCTTAAGAGCTTTTTTGACTGAAGTGCTTCCCAACTATATGTAAGCGACAATAAAATTCAACCGATTACATTCATCCTTAAACCCCCTCTGTTATCCTTTAAGTCGCACGAGGGAACATTGCGATATAGGATACGAGAATCTGTCGTTCCATGTGGCTCTCTCCACGTAGTCGAGCATCACCACGGCCTTGATCGTAGTAAGTAACTTGTTCCATGTCTCGTCGAAATCCACCACCCGCGGCTTTAAAGACATGGTACCGCTTCACTTTCACCCTAAAGAACAAAGAATGACAGCAAAATTACACGAGCTGAAGATGACTTTGTGGGACGAAAAAACAAAAAGAATTTGCTTTGACCTCATTGATTTGGTGTGTTTATAAATTCTACGACAACGGCTAAGAGAGGAAGGTCAGGGGGATGAGAGAATAGACATAGTGGCAAGGAAAAAATTTAACTGACATCCAATGAATGAATAATAAGAAACCAAATGCACATTTAATTCTGAGAACAGGTCTAAAAACACTACGTTATTGAAAACTAAAAGCAAAACTAATACGGAAACTAAATCAGTGCAAGGAGATAAGAGTCTGCTTTGAAACATCTCTTCAGATCGTTATTACTGAAGCTCAGGTTTAACGGATGCATCTCTCCATTCATTACCGTGAGATGCCCAACATTACCAAGAGCCAACAACACAATGAATTATCAGGTGTGCTCCCACAAAACTCACATTACATCATATACCAAAACGAAGGCCTGATGTTGCTGTAACAGTTCATTTAACGACAAAAATAACACTGCAACGTCATGACAGCTTTTGGTAGCAGCCACTTATTACTATTATTTTACTATTACTCGTCTCAGATAAATACACTTCGCTGTCTCTTGAGAAACATCCCTCCCACCGTTACTATAAACGTAGCTAAATAAAGGTTACTGGCTAGCCGAATGACAATCCCAAAATAGGATGGCAAGCTAAACGGCTAACTAGCCGCTCGCTAACATGCTACCTCTCCTTCCTGCTCAACTATATTCAATCTGAAGGGAACAGCTAGCGACTAGCCGGCTAGTAGCTAGCTTAGCTATCACTAGCAGCTTGTCATCTGGGTAGTTTCAGCACAGTCACTCTGACAACTCAGCAAAACATGTCGCTACTGTCACACGGAACAGCACGCTCAGGTCAAGAAAAGTCTTGAAAGTGCCACCAACCTCCGTACGGTAGTTACTTTTATAAAAGTAAGCTTTCTCCGCTGTCACGGACTTGGATGTCTCTGTACAGGTCTTCCCTGGTACCTCCAGGATCAAACCATTTCGATGAGTTGGAAATAAATGTAAAAAGAAAAAAAGAAAGAAAGAAAACATTTAAAGAGCTATTGAATGATTTTCAGTTTGAGAATCTGTCTACAAACTATGCTTAATATCATAAACCTTTTTTAGTTGTTCATACTAATGAGAAATAGAGTGACAGAAATAGATCTAAATGACAAAACACCCCCTTTTTAATGGTATCGCCCAAAACTACGGAAACCTCTTTGGACTCGTTTTGTAAAACGTAATTTTTAGTTTGATAATAATAATAATAATAATAATAATAATAATACAATTGGTGGTAATTATGATAGTAATAACAATAATGACTATTACTATTAATACACTATTTTTAAATAGTTTCTTGTATACTAATATTTTATATTATTCTGATTATTATTGTATTATTATTCATTTTATAGTGAAAAAATTAGACAACTTTTAGTTAACTGTATGGAACGAAGAAAAACAAAGAAAACGGTCAAGCGGTTACTCGGCAACAGAAGGGGGAAAAAGCACCAATTAATACATCTCGCTAAAACAAACTGATTTGACAAAACTTCAACTGAGGCAACGCACTCCGGTGAAAATAAGGAAAGTATTTACCGTGAGTTATGTCCTTTATTATTATTATTATTATTCAAAGTTAGCTATATGAGTACATGAGCTCTGTTCTGTTAACTTCACAGTGTTGCGCCCACATGCAGTAATGTAAGTTGAAACTTTAGTTAGCTCCATGCTATCTTGACCAAACTTGTGGATTTTCCCTCAGTGCAATTATTACTCAGCTTGGGACATTTCATAGGTTTCGGTTGAAAGGTTTATATGAAAAAAGAAGAAGAAGAAAAAAACCAAAAAAGATGCTTTCGGTTTTAACATACTTCTTTAAAATGTGCTTGTTCCCCTTTCTGGTCTATTGCTTTTTATTTTAAATATCAGAAATGTTCAATTGTACATTCGTCCCCATCTAAAAGTGCTTGGTAAATAAATAATCGATCCTGGATTTAATTAGTCATGTGTCGTTTGATTGGTTGACGTTTCTGTCTCAAGTGTAGTATGTCACAAAAGTGAGTACGCCCTTCAGATATTCTGGAACATATTAATATATCTTCTCATGGGACAGCACTGAAGATATGACACCAACTCCACACACAGCAGTCAACGTCTAGACCCAAATGATGCCACTCCCACCACCATGCTTGACTGTAGGCAAGACACGCCCACTCAACCTCTGCAGCAATGCCGCCATGTTGAACTTTCAGTAACCAGCATGAGGGACAACACATCTGCTCCCCATCATTCACACCTGATACCTTGTATCACTGTATCATAATTATTTAATAATTTAGTTGTGTAATGTGAAAAATAAATTAACAAAAAAAAAAAAAATCATCCTTTGTTGTTTTTAAAGGATTTTAAGCAGTTTCCATACTAGGTATATTGCAAAAGCAGTAAAAAGGGTTTGTCCCTTTGTATGATTTATCTAGTATCACTGGATTTTTAGGATAAAAAAGTCAAACTATCATAAAAGATAAATACATTTCTAAAAAGCCTGAAGTGTTTGCTCATGAATTATGAAACAGTTTTATTTGAAATATTGTTAAAATCATGTAAAAATCAAAATTTTACATTGGTCCCCATGTTGTCGTCAACCCTGTTACTTTTGGATAAAACCCCCCTTGGAGAAAATGAACTTTCCCAAAAGTTACATCATTTCAAGGAAGTGATATCATCTGCCTTTCAGGAATCTGATGGTGAAAAGACAAGTAAGTGTTTTCTTTTAATCACTTTTCTTGCAGTTTTGCTCTGTCTGACAGAAGGGGACAAGGTAATTTAGTCAACCACGTTACCATAAAATCATGCATTAAAAAGTAATTCCATTTAAAATTCAAATGTAAATATTTAACAGCATTTTAACCTCTCTTGAATGCACATCTTGTGGTGTCAGGGTGTCCACCACATGGCTAGTAATGGCTGCCAATAACATATTTTGTCAACCATGTTTCCGTCAATCCTGTTACTGTCAATCCTCTCATCGAATCCTTCATGTGTGTTCAACACTATAATTATTTCTGTAATACATAATTATTTAGATTATATACATGAATATTACAAGAGCACTAATATCATCTGCTTAAAATGCATGTTTTTGCTGATTTTATCTGTTAGGATGCCTCTTTCTGCTGCTGAGAAACAGCGCCTATACAGGCAACGTAGAGATGCTGATCCTGAGAGATGAACAGAATACCATGAAAAAGAGAGGGAAATATGACAATGAGCTGTACCCTGGAATCATCATGGCAAAAGATGAAGGATACGTCCAAGTGAAATGCATGAGCCATCCTGGCAAGAACAGATTTCTCGTGATGACAGTATCTGGTACATGTTTGAAAAACATTATCAGATTGATTCCTGCACCTCAAAATATGACAACATGTCACATGGAAATCAGAAAAGATATCTGGTCTTAACTTGTTAAGTAGACTGGATAGCATATCAGGGTTTTGTTTATGCTTTTTACAGGTTTTGTTTAGGCTTTTATATAGTTTTTTAAGGCCAAACATGTTCGATAAATGATTTTTATTGTGAAACAAATAAATAAAATAAAAATCATTGATGTGTTGAATAACACAATTGTCTGCAGTATCATCATTTATTTCCATAATTTTCAATTCTAAAACCACTGAAATCTGTCTACAAAATAAATGTCTTCCAAATGGGGATGCTGTTGTCAAACCTGTTACTTATGTAATTCTGTAATATAAATTACATTATTAAAGACAAATGTAAAATGACCTCATTTTTATGTTGAGTAAAATGGAACAATGCCCTACTCAAACAATTGTGTTATTATTACTTTGTTTTCATACCCTTTTCTTAAAAGAGAAAATGCTGAGAAATCACATAATGTAAAGCAGTATAATAACCCATGGGGAAAAAGTATGCTGCTTAACATTTTCCATTTGCAAACACCCTTAATGTAAAAAAGGGGGCTTATATTTCATGATATATCACATTTGATCTAAATATTACTTTAAAACATTTTCATATACACATTCATTTGTTTGTAACAGGGTTGACATAGCACACATATCTCTGTTTATTCTTTTTTAAATAATAAATAAATAAGATGGCACAGTATTTTTTTTAGAGAGGTAAGAATATACTTTATCCAAATAGATGCTTCAAGATTATAAAAATAGTACTTTGAAAATAAGATATTTATAATGCAAAATGGCACGTTTTCGTAGAATGACCCTGTGGATTTTTTTAAAGAAGCGACCCTGCACATAGATACAGAGCCAAATACGTTTTCTATTTGTTCACTTTCTGTGCCACTGGGTTTCCCTTGCAGGCTTAAGTCAGCGACAGCCAGAATGTACCAATTTAGGCCAGAGGGGAATGATCAGGTTTTTCAACGAACTACGGAAAACCAGCACAGTAAGCATGTCTGAAAGCGCCATCACTAACAGTTATTAATTAGCCTCACTTTAGAGATGTGGAACCATTTGATAAAGGTTAGAGTGAAAGTGAACCATTGAGTCTGGATGAATCATCCAATCTAAGCTATTATAAATATATCACGTTTTTCCTTATTCCAGCTGGGGTTTTTCATGCGGCTCCTGTCAGTTACGTTCTAAACACAATGCCAAACCTGCCTTCCCCCTCCATGGCCTGCGTCCAAATGCCACAGCCTCCATCTGGCGCTGCTTTTCCACTTTATGAGGAGATGTACAACTGTATGCAGCAGTGTTGGATGTACTCAATGTCAGGTAACACCTCATTTTCAGCTAGACTTTTGGGCATAAAGATGCAAAATGTCCAAGATCCATTTAAGGGAAGTTGTTTCACAGCTGTGTCCTGAAACACCAGCGTAACATTTGATGCATTTTAAAATAAACCACCAAGAGATGAAATCAGCTACAATTATCTAATGCTGGGTAATAAAGCTGTCTAGTTATCTCTATGACACCTTGAGCCTTTAATACAATTATTTTACTTTTTTTTTTTGTCAAGGCGCTCCTGCCCAGGTAACACAAGAGAGTATGCTAACCCCGCCATCTGGAACCAGAAGCAGAAGCAGAACCAGAGAGCAGCCAGCAGATCATATGGATGCACTGCATGGACCAAGCAGTTTTGTTATGGCAAAAGGTACTTCCTTCCTTCCTTCCTTCCTTCCTTCCTTCCTTCCTTCCTTCCTTCCTTCCTTCCTTCCTTCCTTCCTTCCTTCCTTCCTTCCTTCCTTCCTTCCTTCCTTCCTTCCTTCCTTCCTTCCTTCCTTCCTTCCTTCCTTCCTTCCTTCCTTCCTTCGTCCATTCCTTCCTTCCTTCCTTCCTTCCTTCCTTCCTTCCTTCCTTCCTTCCTTCCTTCCTTCCTTCCTTCCTTCCTTCCTTCCTTCCTTCCTTCCATCCATCATCACAAGGCAACACAGAGACACACAGACACTCATACCTAACAGTGATCTACAAGTTAACCTGACATGCATGGTTTTGGACAGTGGGAGGAAGCTGGAGTACCCGGACAGATGCACATGGAGAACATGCAAGGTCCAAGCAGAAAGTCCCCAGGACCTTTCAGCTACAAGGCAGCAGTTCTTCCCCCTCTGTTATTTATCATTAGTAGCTTACATGCTGTAGAAACGAAAACAGGGTTTTCCCACATCAACTTCTTTAATGTCACAACACAATATTGCCATGTTATCAGGTTACATAAAAAAAAACATGGGTTCAAACCACATGGAAACTGTCACGTACAGATGTGTAAGAATTTATTGGCATCTCCAGCAAAGATAAGTAAAGTGCTTAAAAAGTACCTGAAATAGAGAAAGTAGAGAAAACCGATGGTATTCACCCCCATTTACTAATAGGGCAACAATTAGCATTGTCCTGTAATATTTCTCAAGTTCTGGGTACAGAGAGAGAGATATCTCTGAACGTACTTCTTTGCACAATCTCTGTAGATCATTCCTGGGTCTGATCTGGTGAACCAGTAATGTGTTTAATAAAACATTTTTTAGAGGATTATTATCTTGCTGAAAGACCCGGTTAAGATCCATTTTTAGTTTTTCCGATTACACCATATATTTTCTTTTTTACCTTTTGATATGTCAAAAAGTTTATGCTCACAATCCACCCTTTACAATTTTGCCAGAGGCTTTGAAACAGGCCCACAGCATCACACATCCTTCATCATGCTTAAAAGTGAACATGAGTTGTACGAAAAGATCAACCTCAGTCTCATCTGATCAAAGCAAAAAAAAAGTCTGCAAACCTTCTTACATAGGAAAACAGTCAAAATTAGCTAAAATGCAAGTGTTAGCTATGATTAGCTAAAATGCTAATGTAAGCTAAAATGCTAGTGGTAGGATGTTGGAAAGCACTAACATGTTGGTTAACATTAAATTAATACATTCAGTGCGTTAACTCTTGATATTAAGTCAAAATTAGCTAAAATCTTTATGTTAGCTAAAATGCTAGCTTTATCCCCAATTAAAGTCCCATTAGAGCTTAGTAAAACCAACATTTATGTTTGTGATAGTAGTACAAAAAAAAAGGCTTTCTGTGGCATCACTTCTGAACAGACAGTTGTCATTTGGACAGAATCTGATGGTCATTATGGAAATTTTTTGATCCTGAAATTTCTCCCTTTGTTGTTGTTCTGTAACAATGAGACCCATACCATCCTGTTTTTTAGAAAGTTGATGGAAAAATCTGTCATTTTTACAGATTATTATTCACATCTCTGACCACTTGGTGCAAATGGGCAGGTATTATCAATTTTAAGCACGGAGTCCAGGTAACTAAATCAATTAATGCAAAGATTCCCATGAGAGTATTTGAGCATCATCTCAGACCCAGACACCGTATCCGTATTCAATGCGTCAATCGCTAACCGGGAGCTTAGCGCTGACCCGTAAACAATGGTTTAGTGGTCAGGATAATGATTGTCCAGAGTTTTTTTGACTTCTGATCGCCTCAGTTGGAGAAATGTTACCTTTCAAAACTTTGGGTGAAGTGGGGGCTTAATTCCAGTCTCCAGTGTGGCAGCGGAGCACGGATTCAGCGTTCGACTTAAAGAGGCTAAACAACCTGATAAAGAAGGCTGGTTCTGTTCTTGGCAGTACTGTGGAACCTCTGGAGATGATGATGCAAAGAAGGATTCTTCATAAAATCAAAACAGTTATGGACAACCCTGAGCATCCTCTTCATGAGACTGTCATACAACAACAGAGCGTCTTCAGTCGGAGGCTTCTTCAGTTTCGTTTCAATACAGACCGCTACAGGAAATCCTTCCTGCCCACAGCCATCATCATCTACAAAAACTCCTTAAAGAATTAATTATTTGAGCTACAACCTCACTTAATTTCCCTCTGGGATCAATAAAGTATTTTTAAATTTGAATTTAAAATTGTGCCACTGGGGATTTGGTAAAAAACAGTAATTTTTTTGACTTGACATTTTTTCCTCACTAAATAATTGTACTTTTAATTAAGGTTGGATTTTTTCAAAACAGTGTTTGGTGTGGGATCACTCGACTGCAATGAGAGATTAACAGATGCTGTATGCTCTGAATGGAAACAACAAGCCTACTGTTATTCAATTCAATTAAAAAAATACTTTATTTATCTCAAAGGAATATTAAATAACTCATATCAGACCCTGCAAAAGGATAAGCGGCATAGACAATGGATGGAGGAATGGTTAACTCATATCATCCAAGTGTCTTCAAAGAGTCATTGTAGAAGGTGATGCTGCGGGCAGGAAGGATCTCAGGTAGCAGTCAGTCTCGCAAGCAATCTGAAGAGCCCTCTGGCTGAAGACTGTTGTGACAGTCATGACTGTCATATACAGTGGCTTGCAAAAGTATTCGGCCCCCTTGAACTTTTCCACATTTTGTAACATTACAGCCACAAACATGAATCAATTTTATTGGAAATCCACGTTAAAGACCAAAACAAAGTGGTGTACACGTGAGAAGTGGAACGAAAATCATACATGATTCCAAACATTTTTTACAAATAAATAACTGAAAAGTGGGGTGTGCGTAATTATTCAGCCCCCTTTGGTCTGAGTGCAGTCAGTTGCCCATAGACATTGCCTGATGAGTGCTAATGACTAAATAGAGTGCACCTGTGTGTAATCTAATGTCAGTACAAATACAGCTGCCCTGTGACGGCCTCAGAGGTTGTCTAAGAGAATGTTGGGAGCAACAACACCATGAAGTCCAAAGAACACACCAGACAGGTCAGGGATAAAGTTATTGAGAAATTTAAAGCAGGCTTAGGCTACAAAAAGATTTCCCAAGCCTTGAACATCCCATGGAGCACTGTTCAAGCGATCATTGAGAAATGGAAGGAGTATGGCACAACTGTAAACCTACCAAGACAAGGCCGTCCACCTAAACTCACAGGCCGAACAAGGAGAGCGCTGATCAGAAATGCAGCCAAGAGGCCCATGGTGACTCTGGACGAGCTGCAGAGATCTACAGCTCAGGTGGGGGAATCTGTCCATAGGACAACTATTAGTGGTGCACTGCACAAAGTTGGCCTTTATGGAAGAGTGGTAAGAAGAAAGCCATTGTTAAAAGAAAACCATAAGAAGTCCTGTTTGCAGTTTGCCACAAGCCATGTGGGGGACACAGCAAACATGTGGAAGAAGGTGCTCTGGTCAGATGAGACCAAAATGGAAAACGCTATGTGTGGTGGAAAACTAACACTGCACATCACTCTGAACACACCATCCCCATTGTCAAATATGGTGGTGGCAGCATCATGCTCTGGGGGTGCTTCTCTTCAGCAGGGACAGGGAAGATGGTCAGAGTTGATGGGAAGATGGATGGAGCCAAATACAGGGCAATCTTGGAAGAAAACCTCTTGGAGTCTGCAAAAGACTTGAGACTGGGGCGGAGGTTCACCTTCCAGCAGGACAACGACCCTAAACATAAAGCCAGGGCAACAATGGAATGGTTTAAAACAAAACATATCCATGTGTTAGAATGGCCCAGTCAAAGTCCAGATCTAAATCCAATCTAGAATCTGTGGCAAGATCTGAAAGCTGCTGTTCACAAACGCTGTCCATCTAATCTGACTGAGCTGGAGCTGTTTTGCAAAGAAGAATGGGCAAGAATTTCAGTCTCTAGATGTGCAAAGCTGGTAGAGACATACCCTAAAAGACTGGCAGCTGTAAGTGCAGCAAAAGGTGGTTCTACAAAGTATTGACTCAGGGGGCTGAATAATTACGCACACCCCACTTTTCAGTTATTTATTTGTAAAAAATGTTTGGAATCATGTATGATTTTCGTTCCACTTCTCACGTGTACACCACTTTGTATTGGTGTTTCACCTGGAATTCCAATAAAACTGATTGATGTCTGTGGCTGTAATGTGACAAAATGTGGAAAAGTTCAAGGGGGCCGAATACTTTTGCAAGCCACTGTAGCTAAAAGCTCAATATCCATACAGCAGAGACAATATTTCACAGTAGCATGTCCTGGATGACGCCATCAGTTGTTGGCAAGCACTGCTAATCCACCTCATTTGCTTTTGCCACTCCTCTTTAAATCTCTGCTCTGTCTGGCCGTCTGGTTGGAAAGAGATGGTTTGAGCCTCCTCTATCTCTCTCCACTGCTTTACTTCCAGGAAGCCTTTAACTAGTGTTGGTTAAATAGTTAAGCAAGATCCAAAAGATCATCGTAGTTTTGAATTTGCTGAAGAACTGTAGAGAAGAATGGATGCAGCTTCGTTCAGTCGGATCTGTTGTTATGTCATGCACGTTCATTCAAATTTTCTCTTTATTTCTTTCTTGCACCAATTTGAGTCACTAGTACTGCTGGCTTATTTTTCTGCTCTGTATGGGGTTTGAAGTGTTTTATTACAGCACGGTGCTAAAACCTTATTAAAAAGGCACACTGCCCTGGACGTTGTGGATGTTTCCCTGCTTCAACACGCCTGATTCAGATGATTGCGGTTTTGATAAAAGTCTGTCAATCAGCCATCAATTGAAATCAGGTGTGCTGAAGCAGAGAAACATTAAAAAAAAAAAAAAAAACATGCGGGGTAGAGTTCCTTGAGGAGCAGGGTTGGAAAACAGTAAATGATCAATTTCCCCTGTCTGTACCTCTGGACTACCTGTAGAGGGAGCCTGGTACTTTGGCAATAATTATAAAGAAAGGGTCCTTGTGTTACTGTGAGTCGGGCTATTTACTCCTGTATACACACACACACACACACACACAAAGATTAAAACCTATTAGTAGTTCAATTTAATTATAAGCAAATCTAAACACAAGTGTTAGACATGGCGCTGCGGATATGTACAAGTGAACAATTTAGGTTTTTGCCAAACTTTTGATATACAACGCATGTTTCCACACTCGTCTCAAAACGTTCCATGTTTTATGTTTTAGATGATAACAAATGATCGGTCAACAGCCGAATTGGCATGTTGCTGACTCCACCAGGAGGGCTCCATAGGGATGCCTCCACTGCTAGCTGTAAGTTCAAAAAGCGAGGCTTTGTTCACTGGGAGTCTGAATAATTCCGCAGCCTGTGTCGCTCGCAAGCACAAGCCGAGGAAACGCAAACAGATATGAGCTCTGAGTCCCTGACTCATAGCTCCGTGTCGGGGGAGAGAACAAACCACACTGTTGACATCAGGAGGCCAGTGATGTCACAGTGATGTCAATGCCTCTAATTGTAAACTGCATACATAGCCTCACTGTTGCTCGTGGTGACATTTCAGTGCTGGAGAAGACTTTGAAGAAGACGGTTTCTTCCAGGGAACGTGGGACTGGCGACAGCATGGCTGTGACCGGAGATGAGACAGAAGCAGGTATGTGATTAAGATGAAATGTTACTTTAGGGATTGTTGATTATTTATTTATATGTAGAGAACTGAAACCACTTGTGTTTTCCAATGAGACAGAGAGTGTTTGTAATGGGGGGGGGGGGGGGGGGGGGTTATATTTAGTCTAGTTGCAGAAAAGTTGTTCACTCACTTTAAAAAAGGTCATGTAGAATAATTCACCGGGATATGTAGCCTGCTCATATCCAACGAGCTTACTTTGATAAGCTTGGGAACAGCTCAGCGTCTTCTTTCTGTACCCGACTCTGCGTCTCTCCCTCTCTCTCTCTCCCGTCATCTGTGAAACGCCCCCAGCGCACTGCCCACTCACATAGCGGCAGGGCGTGACGTCACAGCTTTTCCTGGAACAGAGCCGACCCCCAGTGTAAATGTGAAGCAGCAAAATAAGACGTACCCTGACGTCAGTCGCCGGCCACACTGCGATTAGATGCGGCTCATTTTATGCAAACTCCACATACTGTATGACTGAATTGATCAGCAGATTGTTACAGCATGAGGGGGATATGAAGGGAGCTCTGCTGATACCGAGCAAACACCGATAGCGGATAAGAAGGGTCCTGTCATTAATCCTCTATACCGCATTTGTTATCTGTAGTTTGTTGAGAATTCCTTTTGGCGTTGGGTTTTCCTGGAGAAGGTTCAGGAAGTCATTGGTCTAGGTGTATTTACCAACTTTCAGCTCTCTGCGATGAAAACATCTCAAGCAAATCAGCTAGTTATTGCATAGCTTTGGTCTGTCAAGAAGATAAAACGGGGGGGGGAGGAGCAATACTTCCTATTAACGGAATCTAAGACATCCTAATATTTACTACCATAAAAGCCACACAGATATATACCTGATGGAATAATAAAAAATTTAAAAAAATGACTGAACAGTAAAAACAGAGCACACCTAAAAGGATGCCTAACAACATGGAAATATATAGCTCCCATTGCATAATATCTTAAATGCAACACTGATTTGGTGTGCTTTCTTTCATTTTTACAATGTTATGATAATTATTATGCCCTGACAGTCACATCATTTCCACTCATGTCGGCCTAAAATAAACCAATGCTCCTATGTTTGTCTGTGAACACAATAAAAGTGATGAAATAAATAACAGATTTTTCTAAATGATGCTACTGTTTGTAGCCGGTCGTCCTGGACAAAAGGAGAAATTGGAAGCAAGCTTTGCGAACCAAAACAGTTTGAGAATTCATAAACAAAAAGAAACGAAATGTATATATGCAAAAATATAAATGTAAAATTAAACATATATATGTTAACAAATAAAAATATTAGCACAAAAAAAGAATTAAGTTTTCATTTGTTTAAGGAACCTTTTACAGGAACCAGGGTCTTTCTTTTTTTTTTTGGAAGGCCACTTGTTGCTATTACCCTGAACCTTGATGGGTGAAGCTTTGTAGTGGTTGCTAAGCAATTCTGATTGTTTGAATTTTGTCAGCATTATACTTTATCTTAGGTCATTTTAAACTCCTCTGCAGCTCATATTATCTGTTAACTTTAATTGTTATTGACTTTAAATCACACTAATCTGCTTTTGGCCATTTGCATAGTCAGGGGAAGGTAATCCCTCAGTCAAAGTCATGTTCTAGAATTTTTTATAACATTTCTTATAATAATATTTACAGTGTTTATGATCCAAGGCACAAAATAACACAACCCTTGGAAAGGTGAATGATTACAAAATTGAACAGAATTCGAATGACCTTTACTTAAACTTCAGCTTGAAGCTAATAGGGGAAATAAATAAACAGTTGTAGCTTTATTACTAAATATTCCTGGAAACATATTTTCCACTGTCGTACATTGCAGGCAGCACCACTGAAGGCCACCTCTCTCGCTGACAACGTTATTTAAACAAAAAGTCCCACAGTTGAAACACACACACCAAACATTTAGGAGGGAATGAGGGTTCAGGGTAATTCAGTTCAAGGAGATGGAGGTTCAGGGTAGCATTATGGAAACACCGATTCTTTTTAGACATTGGCAAATGGCTGCTGTAGCTTTATTTGCTGTAGAAATGTTTAAAAGGATTTCAACATTTGACTTTTTGTCTATGAACCTCTAAAGCATTATTCTAGAGATCGGTCTTGTCGTCTGACGTATTTCTTTCATCTCTTCCCAAGGCTCTGTTGTCGCCAGCGATTTTGCTAACTGCCAGCTGCGCAACCCCACCTCCAAGTTGTTGAAGACCGAGTCCGGGGCTGAGAGTCACGGCCCGCAGAAGCCTTTAGAGGACGCCTTGCAGAAGAGGGAGATCCGCCTAATGAAAAACAGGTAGAGGAGGACTAGTCATGCTCGATAGCAGAGCCCATTCTAATTAGGGATGTAAGAAAATATCGATACACCAATATATCGCAATATTTTATTTCCCGATATTGTATCGATATTCAAAACAAAAATGTCGATTAAAAAAACAAAAAAAACTATTTAAGGATTTGAATGGAACCAATTAATGATGACAGTAATTTTTCTAGTAAAATTAAAAGCATGACTGATAGTTTTTGGCTGTTGTCACCTTCTTCGTTCCAGTGGATCAACTAGATCTACTAACTGGTTGTGTTAAAGTATGAAACAGGTTGGAGTGTTTAGAATGCTGTGACAGTTTTCCTACTGTTAAATTGAGTTTTAAAAATCACAATATATAGTCTTACTCATAGTATCGCAATATATCGTATTGTCTCCCCTGTATCGCGATACATATCATATCGCCAGATTTTTGCCAATACACATCCCTAATTCTAATAGTACCAGAAGCAGATATCATCAGTCAGTGGAATGTATCGGCGTTAGTCTAAAAATACGCCAAGAACCTGATTGTCATCCTCTGTGTTAAGTTGCTTTATTGTTAGGTCTTCTGTCTGTTAGCTATAAAATGTCATTTTATGGTGTGTGTATAAGTCTTTCTATCTTTTCAATCCCCCTTTTCTCTCGTTTAGTTCTACTTCAGCGTCATCGTAGCGATCGTGATCTAAACGTTACAAAGAAGCCTTCCTTTTTTCCCATTATGACTGCAATAAGCTCTCTGTTTAATCTGGGAGAGGAGCCAAGATGCTAAGGCTTCTAATTGTTGCTTCCAGGGAAGCTGCGCGGGAGTGTCGGCGGAAGAAGAAGGAGTACGTCAGATGCCTTGAAAACCGCGTGGCTGTGCTGGAGCAGCAAAACAAGACTCTCATAGAGGAGCTCAGAGCCCTGAAAGTCATCTATCGACACAAAGTGGAGTGACTCCACCACAGAGATCAGGAACTCTGTGGATTGTGTGGACTCTGTTTTGTCCGTTTCCGTGGCGTGTTTTTTTTCTTTTTCTTTTTTTCGAGAAGTCCAAAACAACCACACGCTTACACAAAACACTCCTAGTCGTTAACTTTCTGTTGTGTCTACAACGATGACGTCAGGATTTCAGGGTCATAATTATCCGACACCAGCAGAGAAAAACAAGAATGGCTCAGCGTTTGGAGGAAGTATTTGGAGGGAGGTTTGTAAAGCAGGACAGAAAGAAAGGATTTATCTGTGTTTAGTGGACGCAAAGTCACTGCCCAGATTCATGCCACTGTCACATTTTTATTTGTGTTTCATTCTGTATTCTGCGTGATTAGCTTAACAACGTTTTGCAAAATCGTCTGATATTCTGAGAAGAAAAACATGAAAACATTTGCAGAAACCAGCCTTCATATTTCAGCCAAAGACCAGACTATAAGGAGCCATAATGAAATATGTCAAGACAAATACCGCTGCTCATTTGTTTTAGCAGGTTTTCCCACCAGTTTTATTAGTTAGATGTATATTTTGTTAATAAAATCCCTCATGCGTATGTGAGGAAAGAGGTTTCCTATTAACTTGCTGTGAAAATGCACATTTCCTGCCAAATTTTGTGTTTTATTTATTTCGTTGTCTGTGTTTTGTATTCTCTGCAACACTGTTCCATTGATATAGTTTCACCATATTAAAAGATCTTCAATTTACCCCGCTTTTGGCCAAATTAAGTTATTTTGTTTCAATACCGTGGCAATGTAAACACTAAATATTGTACTTATTGTTTACTCGACAGGTTTACATTAGGAAAAGTTGAGAAATTTGGTGCTAGAGTTCATATGCCTTCCAATGTTGTGATTGGGTGAATGTTGGTTGGTAACTAGCTTTCACAGAAAAAGCCAGAGACACTACAGTTTTCTATTTAGCTATATGGAGCGTGAGTTAACAGGCCACGACCCCTAAAACAATTGCACTGCATTGCCAGCCAGCTGGTGAAAAAAAAAACAAAAAAAAGCTTTGTTTAATCAGGAATGAAATCTTTGAGATCAAAAGTCTCTTTTGCAAGAACATTCTGATCCAGACAGGTAGCAGGACACACACAAATAAAAGTTTCAAAAATATTTGACATGTAACAATCAAGACGCTCCAACCATAAACCCTGAAAGAATATTGAGACTAAAAGTAGCATAAAAGGTCTTAAAAGGGATCATAAAAGCATCTGCAGTCCGATGCGGATGCTTCTAATTTTTTAAGAGATTAACGGATGTCTAAGTTAACGAAGACCTGAAGATTTAAGGAGTTCTGTAGTTTATTCCATGCTCCCGGGGGAGCCAAATACTTCAATTCAATTCAAAAATGCTTTATTAGTTCCCAGAAGGAAATTCAATGTTGTAACACAAAGAGTTGTGGATGCTGATTGCTGTGAGGAAGATGGATCTCCTGTAGCAGTCTGTGTTACTGCGATTCTGTGAAAGCCTCTGACTGAAGACACTGTTGTTGTATAACAGTCAAATGAAGAGGATGATTAGAGTTAACTTGTACGTCTTTCTCCTGATTTTATGAAGAATCCTCCTTTCTCAGAATTGTCTACAGACGTTCCAGAAGCAGCCGTCTTGAAGGCCAATCAGAACCGACAGTAGGTATAGACCTTGAGAACAAAAAGGATGGCTTGGAGCATTTTTCTGGGTAATATATTGAAAGCTATCATCTTCGGCTACAAATGTTTTGCTGAAATACTATAAAAATCATGTGTTTTTACTTTTCAAACTGTGAGACTTTGCTATTGGCTCATACCTCATTAAGTGTACAAAAGAGCTTTTCCCATCTTCCCATTCAAAATTGCATTTCTTCTCAGATTTTTTTGCCTTTCAACCGTTGACTCCTTTAAAGAGCGGTCATAAATGTAACTTCTCTCCCACTAACACATCTTTTGTTAAATTGTCCAGCTGACAGGCATAGAATAATCCCCGTTTCGATATGCAGTTCACTGTGAATGAGGATGAGTGTGCACAACGGTTTTCCATGAACCTCACGTGGATATTTGAAGAGAAGAGAAAGAACCCCCACAGAGCGTTCCTTCGTTAGTTACTGGATGCAGAATGTGCTGCTCTAAGCTGGAAAACACAGAGAGGCTCTCTTTTGTGGAAACCATCCTAACCTGAACACTTAAACCTTGACAAGTGTGGAATGTTGACATGAGAAATTAAAAGAGACCCTATAAAGAAGAGTAGAGATAGTAATAATGGAGGACTCACTGTGATTATTAGCCTCTTCTGCACTGATTGGGAGTTTGATGGATCTTGTGTTGAGGAGACCTGAAACACAATTCAGCGGAGAGCAAAAAAAACAAAAAAAAAAACGTAATCCCTCTGGGACTTGCCTTGCACCTGGATCTGGTGTAAAACCTTATTCCTGTGATCCAGCCACTCCAAGATTCCTCCATAAAGCCTCTGTGTTGTACTCGTAGAGGTACAACACACCGTCCAGTCCTAAAATGCATCAGTCCAACACAAGACTCACCCTGTATCAAAAAAGTGCAACGCACTTGCATTGCCAGTAGGACGCGCAAAAACATTGCAATTGAATACAGTATTTTGCAAAGTTCTAAGACATTTACCATGTGACAAAACATTTCACACCTAATATAAATGAGAGATTTGAGCACTTTCTTGGTATTTATTTCCATATTTAATGAAAATGATACAAAATGGTTTGTTCATAATGATACATAACGGGTCACACGCATCAGGCTTAGTTACATTAGGATTTTGGGTAGTTTTATTTTTTTTATTTTTTTATTTTATGGATGATGAGATTTCCACAACAAAAGTGCTTATGAGAAACTACAAAAATAACGAACATATAGATTATTTTGGGTAATAAAAAAAATGGAAAAGCATAACAAATTTAAGTTATTGTGTATCTAACTGTCAATCTATTTTATTTGCATAATGTTGAAGAAACTTGTGCTGGTGGGGCACCAAAACTAGGTCTTGCCCTAATAATATTTTGTGTTGTATGCAAGATAATATTTTGTGTATAGAGGGAAAATTTTGGAGAGTACTATTTTTAGCATAATTTGTCCGTAGTCCTGTTAATCTATCTTTAGGATTCTAAAGAGCGATTAAACAACTTATTATATTTATCATTAATACACATGGGCAGCACATTGGATTGGAGTTGCTGTTGCCCCTGGCAGCACCGGTATAGGGTTTTTATTATTAGAATAGTGTTATTTAGTATTATAGTACCTGTAGAAAAGCATAAAAAGGGCCACTAGGAAAACAGCCAATTTTCATAAGCACATCTGCACCAATTCAACTGTAAACCCCTTGGGAATATCACTGTATTCTATTAACTACTCAGCTGTAACCCCCCACTTGAACCGGAAACGTTTCTATCATGACTACAGCGCGGATGTGTTCACATACAGACAGAAATGTAATTCCCTTTCAGTCTTCGACATTCAGCAACATGGATTAGAAAATAAAATAAAGTAAAAAAATAACGAGATGGTCAGCAGATAAAATTTGTTCGTCCTTTTATCCAGTGTGCTTTTGCTATTTTACCAATTTTTAAATTTAACGTCAATAATAAATAAAGCTATATTTAAAGAAAAAAAAAGAATATTTACCATAATCAGGACTAACTGTATTTTCTAGTAAAAAAAAAAAACAATTATTTTTATTCACTTCATAATTTATTTTTCAGGCGTTGGTTTCAATTAGTTTGTTTAGAGATAAAGAAATGTGGGGCTTGTGTTAAATCCGATTTTATGCCGAGTACCCGAATGCAGCAGGGCAGCGGATGTAGCAGCAGCACCGAATCTACAGTACGGTGTCAAGGATGTAGCAGCCGACGTTGACACATCTCTCCCACTTGTTTAGGAACGGCGTCGTAGTCTGCATTTGTGCTGAGAAAAAGTTCGGAGACACTAACATACGTTTGTAAAGACAATTGCGGGCTCTGTCAGGAAATACGAGGGGAGGGAGGGAGCCTAACCCCGCTTGAAGGTTTCGCAGGAGGACGTTGAGGTCCTCTTCTGTTTTTTTTTGTTACTAGTCTAGCTTTGCGTTTTTAAGCAGTTTTAATGGCTCCGCTCAACCCGCGAGGCGCTATTGGAGCACCGGAGAAGGGCGTGTAGCGCTAGCGGATACCGGGGGAGCAGCTTGTGGCGTTACCAACCCGTCACCCCCCACTCCTCCTCCTCCTCCACCTTCCAGCTCGGTAAATAAAGCAGTGGGGACTACTTATCGCCGGGTGGTGGTGGTGGTGGTGGAGGGAGGAGGTGGGGGGGACTGCGTAAAAAATGGGGAATACCACCTCCTGCTGCGTGTCGTCGAGCCCCAAACACCGGAGGAGCAACCACTCTAGGCTGGAGCCTTACCGGCCGGAGCCGGAGCTGAGTCGCGACGACACTGGCTGCAACCTCCAGCACATCAGCGACAGAGAAAATCTCGACGGTAAGAAGAAGGCCGACCGCTCCGAAGTTAACTCGGTGGCTTATTACAGTTTTGTTATTTATAAGAGTATTCCTTTAAGCACTTTTGAACACAGTGATTCACTTCCACCCTCCCTCTCTGCAGACTTATGCTGGAGTATTAATATAAGAGCTTTCCACAGCTGTGCAAGGACACACCCACTCATCAGATCAATACGCACATTTCTGCAGGATTCCTTTTGACACATATTTATTTATTTTTACATTTCTGCTGGTTGTCATAAAGTTTTATCAAGATATTGTTTTTTTTTTAATTGCAATGATCATATCAAACCTATTCAAAAATTCAGCCCTGATGTGTTTATTTGTCTCTAAATCTATCATTGCAAACATCCAGAGTCCTACAAAAGCAGTTTCTGCTCTGGAAAACAAAACTTAAGTCAATATAAAATAGGCTAATTCTCATTGGTTGAAATTCAGTGATGCAGCTATGCTCCTGAGCAGTGCACTTTAACAGCATGGAGTCATGTTTCGAACACATACTCGGCGTTTGTTGCTGATTTTGTCAAACCAAGAGTGGGGAAAAAAGTTAATCCTGTTTACAGGTTAGCAAACATCATGAATAAGAGTTCATAATGATCACAGGATGATTGATGCTTAACACTGTATCCCCCCCCCCCCCTCTTTTTTTCTAATATTAGATGATACAGTAGTTTTCCATCCCTACCACATATATTCCGTTTTAGATATGAAAGCAGCGACTCTTCAGAGGCGTTTGATTCAAGCAAAAGCGAAAGATCAAGGCCTTGCTGTGTTATAATTATGAATCTGCATCACACCACCCAGAAAGAGATTTTCTTTTTTTTGTCACCAGAGTATAATGTTTAGCCTCGGTGATTGCGTTGGAAAATTGAGGAAGTGGGAGGAGATGAAGAAAAGGAAGTTTTCTCAGCATGCCACCAGGAAGCTGCTTAGCGGCGTCTGTGAATCGGAGGGAACTGGCTCCAGCTCTCCCTGTTGGAGCACCTAAACACCGTGCTTATTTTAAGCTGATGGAGTGAATCGAAAGACTGCCTTTTCTTCACAAATGGGGTTAAACGAGAGAAGCTTTATGCTCCTAGGTTAAGTAATGAGGGGTGGTTAAACTTCTGAAGTGTGACAGCTTGGTAAATAATGGATCAGTCATCCAATGAGTCCGTTAGGCTTTGGTCTCTATGATTTTGGGTGAATAACTGGATATAAAAAATTTGATGTCAGGAAAAATGAGGCCTTTCTGAAGCAGACGTCCGTTTGGTTCTTTTGTTTATGCTGATCAAGGTTTTAATGACCCGAGGTTAAAACAACCTTTTTCTCTGTTACTTACTTTCTCTCCTCGGAGACAAATTCCAGGATTTGATTACCATGCTAAATATTAGAAAAGTTTAAATCAAAGTAGCTGAGCTATTTAACTAATTATAGTTAAAGGCTTAACGGATGCAGAGCAGAGAGAGATGGAGGAAGGATCCAACCCCCGACTCCATCGTCTCTCTGCCCGGCTTTCTAACCATGCGGCCAGACAGAGATGTAAAAAGGAGCGGCAAAAGCAAATGAGGTGGATAAGCAGTTCTTGCCAACAACTGGTAGTGTCTTCCAGGACATGCTATTGCGAAATAACTTCTCAGATTGGCCGGAGTTTGAGCTGTTGGCATGCCACGACGGTCATGTGTGACGGTCTTCAGTCAGAGGCCTCTTCAGATTCGTTGCAAGACTGACTGCTGCCTGAGATCCTTCCCTCTCACACCATCACCATCCACTACGACCCTTCGAAAATACTTCGATGCCGAAAGTTACGACAGCATTTATTTTCCCTCGGGGATAAATAAGGTTTTATTTAATTGAATTCAGCTGAATATAGGTGGTCACCTACAAGACAGTTTTTTTTTGTTTTAATTTTGTAAATTGTTGTTCAAAGAGTGAAAACAATCAAACTCAGAAAACAAGCTTCCCTGCTCATGCGTCTCCTGTGACATCACAAAAGGCACCTGATTGTAGTTGTTCATCCGTACAAGAGTTTGTATCTTATAAGTTTACTTTTCCTCTTTATTCGCATGTTTTGACCCTCTTTAGTTGTAATCCGAATGGCTGCAGCAGGACATCTGAGGCGGATGGGAAAACATGCATGGATTTGCTCGGCCAGTTTACAATGAGCTTTTTTTGCTGTGCTTTGCTTGCAAAACTGTACAACAGGCCTTGTACATTATTCTGTAGATTAACCACACCATACACTAACAGTCTGTTTAACGGTGAAATAATCAAACAACAGCATAATGCCTCAATCGTGTTGGAAAGACGGTTACTTTGAAACAGATTTCCTTTACAGCCGGCTGGGTGGTTGCAAGTTATTGCAAGTCATTTTAAAAAGACCGCAGAGGGACGGAGTCATTGTTTACAACATCTGTCCCGCCTCCATGCTTCCCATTTGACCCCAAAATGTTATTCTTACATATTGCACCTTTTAAATGCGTGCCTGGCTGCATCTCCCCCTGTGCGTGGCTCTACGTTCAGCCGCAGGTATCCTCCAAATGCCATAAAAGCAAAGAGCCCAACGGGGCATAATAGTCATTAAAACGATGTTGTTGGAAGCAAAGCGCAACGTTTGAGTTTTGGCTGCCTGCGATTACCTGAAGCCTTACCCTGCACACACAAACACACACCTCTTGTTTTGAAAGGATTATTAGAGTAACGGATATAGAAAATAATTGTGCAGGTGGAATTTATAATAGAAAAATGTATCTAGAGATTTCTACATACAGAACTATCGGAGTAAGTTATTAGAATAAAGAACAAACAACTTGCAATTAATTTACGGTTTTATACATATGATTAAATTAGTGAAGTTAAGCTTAAATTGAGTAAATATGAATATACCTACAAAGACCTTTGAGAGGGTAATGGACAGATTATTGATTCGCAGTGAAGGTTTTTTTTTCTTTTACTAACTTACAATTCCAACCTGGTGAGGGAAAACCAAAAATAATTAGGATCAGGTTAAGTTTCAGAGAAGAAATCAAAATTGCGTATCAATTTATTGATTCATTCATTTAGTAAATATATTTCAGGAATTATCGAGATATTATAGTTATGTAATGAACAAATGTCATGTATAATTATACTGGATTTCCTAAAGCCTATATTCCACCTTTATTTCGGTTCATTTGGCTGGTGGCTCTTATGAAATATGATAAAATATGACCTCTGATCAAATCAGAAGTAACTATAGCGACCTCCTATTGATGGATGCCAGTTACTTTCCTTGCTTAGCAACATCTGTTCACAGAAGAAGACGCCCAGGATGGAGAGAAATGGCAAAACGGTGTTTTAGCTTGTGCACATTGTTGTGTTGGTTCCCAGTAAAGGAGCTTCAGAAGGAACCGGCGTATTGGCGTCTGACTGAAGCTCCCCTGTGTGACATTTTCAAGTTAATAAAGCTTGAGAACAACTTGATGTGGGATTTCTGTTTGTATACAATAAGGAAATATAAACCGTTTTACACACAAGCTTGGTTTTATTACAAAGAGGAACATAAAACACGATGCACATCAAGACGGACATAAAGGAGAACATAAAGAAACACTATTGAGATAGAAACGAATATTACACCTTCAGGGCTCCAGAAATACAAAAGCAGGTGGTTTAGTTTTGAATATTAATCACAAGCAGTGGGATAAATTATTCGAATAAAGTAAAGTAAGACGCTGCAAGTTTTTAAAGCTTTAAGCACATTAACGGGGGAGCTTAGCTTACTACCATAATCTCTTTAAGCAATGATCTCATTTTCCAGAATAAACATGGTATTAATGTGTGATTATTGGCTCTACAGGTGTTTAATATACAGGAACCTCTAAAAGTGATGTGCAACTGTGTCTTAGTGGTCCTCACAGAAGATACAGTTGACATTAATGGTATTAATAAGTGAAAGTTCTGGGTAGGGGGACAGATGGTGCAACATTTTAAATGAAATATCTTCCTTTATTGATGTAGGAAAAGTGTTTGTGGTTGTAATCTTTGTTTTCAAAGAACCATTCCGACTGAGAGAAGGTGATTTCTGAAGAAAGACCTGCCGCATTATCCAATTCTTAAAAGAAAAAATGACCTTCTTGGTTCAACTTACTTGTTGACCGAAATGTACGAAATTGCGAAGGGTTGAAATGACTGGCGTCTTGAGGAAAAAGTCAGATTGGAAATAGAGAACATAACTCAACTCAAATACGTGTGGGGAAAAACCTTTAAATTCTCATTTTACGTTGGGCTGCGGCTTTCGAATTCTTCCTTTTGTGAATCACTAAATCTAGTATGAACAGGGTGCTTGTGCAAGTTTCGAAAGTCTTTTGAAAAGTATGGAATTTTGAAATGTTTTTTCCCAGACCTTGAAAAGTCTTGCATTTTGTGTAAAAGTCTTACAGTATATAAAGATAATATAATGTAATAAAATCACTATTCACAAATCTGCAATATTATTTATGGTAGTAAATATCACTTACACGGCTAAAACCAAAATCATTCTTTTACTCTATGCATTTCCGCCCTCTTGGTAACGGTGTAACATTATCGTGAAATACCATATATCAATGAAAAGCTCAGATTGTTCGTTGACAAAATGTTTTGTCAGTCAAACATTTATTGTGAATTATGTTTTTTTTTCATTCAATCTTATTAAAGTGAAGATTTTTACTAAACACATCTGGTACAATCTTAACCAACAAAGTAGGCACGCAAGTATAAAAGTACATGAAGTCAAGGTCTTTGGGGGGGGGGCGCGGGGGGGGGGTTGGAGGAATATCAGTTTTGAAAAAGTCTGGAATTTTTTTCAGAACTAGACCAAGCACCCTGTATTATTACGCGAGGCAAGAGTGTTTTTTTTCTGTTTTCATTTTTTTTTCTAAAGGCCACCTTCTCCCCTTCACATACACACACATTTCCAAGCCCACCGTCTATAGTGAAATTAGACATTTGTCTTTTATTTACCAGAAACTCACGTTAGCACATTTTCATCCAATAAAACAATATAAACAGTCACCTTGGACGCACATGTTCTTGTCTTCATTACATGTCCTCATTTGGAGTTTTGTTGATGTTATTCTGATATATTGAGATTTTTCCCCCCGCTTTTATAGATTTTCCTTTAATTTTACATCATTTTCCATCCCACTTGATGCATACCGGGGCGTGTTGTTGGCCTCAACCTGCTGTGAAACCTCAGTGTGAAAGACGAGATATTTTGGGAATCAATTATTTAGAGTCATTTCAGGAATCCATACAACCCTAATTATCAGAATGCAATGTATTGTCTAACCAGAGCTGATTGAGTGTTTATGCTTTAACGCAGGCCATGTCTGTGTATGAAAGGAGGCAAAAATCCCATTGGTCACACTGACCCAAAAAACAATGACAAGGCTGTGCAAAGTTAGAGTTCATGTATTAAACTGACAGCGAAAAACCAAAGACTGGAATATGCACTTTAAGTGTCTTTGGGAGAATGCACTGTTTCATTTTTTTATTACTTTGAACAGAAAGCAATATGTATTTTCTGAGAATGTAATTTCAGAATTTGTTTAAAGGAGTCATAACCTAATATTATCTTGGATACCCACGCTCTATTATAGTCCTTCAGGCCCTTCTAAAAAAGAAAAGTTGAAAAAAAGTGACAAAAATAAACACAGAGCTCATCTGACCCTTATTTCTGAAGGCATTATTGTCTCGCGAGATCTGATGCGATATTTTGGCTGTCGTGGACGGTCACTGTAATAATGCAAATGAGCATACAATAGCCACATTAGCGTTCCGTTTTGTTACACACAGCAGAGCATAAAAACACAGCCTTACCGTTTCAATTGCTGGCAAGTCTCTGTTTGTTGGAATTGCCCCTTTTTCCAAACAGAGCTTCGATGCCAACTTTGCCTGATATTGTCCCAAATTCATAAAGGATTCCGGCGTAAAAAAATAGAAAAAATATTTCCATGTTGATTCTGGCAGTCAACAACAGAGCAACTCACGTGTGCACTACCTTTCTGGTAGAAATGGTTTTAGCTGATTAAAATAAAAGGTTGACACAAATGTCTTCTTTATGCATCATTGCGTGAAGAAACTTTCTGCATCTTTCACGGTGGAGTTCGTACTTCGAATCGGTGGTGTGTCGGTCGCGAACACACCGGCTCTAAGAGCTAACTCTTTGACGTGAACGATGGGAGCCGATTCGTCATTGGGAGCAGTTTTTTTTTTTTAAATTCCCCCCCGCTTGTTTTGGTACATTTGGTACACATCGTTTTGCATTAATTTTGGTAATAAATACACTTTAAGCAACAGAAAGTCTGAGGAGCCGAAAGAGCCGGCTCTTTATGGTGAGCCAAGCCAAAAGAACTGGCTCTCCAAAAAGAGCTGGAATTCCCATCACTAGAATTCAGTAATGGCGGCGCTCGACTGAATATGAGGGGGAGAGGGGCGAGGGGGAGGGCGGGCTTCCTGCAGCATAGGTAGGTCTGCGATGTCTATATATGGTATATCCTGCGCCGACTTGACGTCAAGTCGGCCAGAAATTAAAACCACGTATTTGAGTGCATGTGCACGTGGGCTGGTTGACGAACCCAGGGGTACACAAACGCTTCACTTTTAAATATCGGCTTCCCGGGCAGTGTATAATTGTTAGGCAATCATAACATACCTTTTTTCTCTTGGAAAAGTGAAAATTGCAGGTCATGACTCCTTTAATTTTTGTCCCGGTTTTACTTAAAAGGTGGATTATTACTGTTATAGGTTAATTTTCCAATAAACAGTAATTATTTCAATTTGTTTTCAGAGATTTCAAAGTCCTTTCTGTGATAGTCTAAAGTTTATCTAATTATTCTTTCTAACCACATGGAGCACTGGTCCAAGTGTCCACTTTTATGGAAATCAAAATATAGTCACCCTATTTTATACTTCTATTGCCAACAAATTTTTCCTTTTAGCTTTCATGGAAAAATATGACCATGATATGGTTATGAAACATATTTTTCATGTGTTTGTTTGATTTGTGGTTTCACATAAATAAAAGGCAGGACACTTTTATTTGGATGCTTCAATTACTGGCAACTGAATGGATTTAAATGTAGAAAGTAGCCATGGTCGGAATGAAGAAAAGAACCCTGAATCCTGATTGTTTCAGAATCGAATCGAATCATGAGGCACCCAGGATGGCACACCCCTAGTTAGGTGTGTTACTACTCAAGCGGTCTCAAAAACCACTAACGGTGACGATGACGACACACTTTGACCCGAGCACAGAATAAACCCAGAGACTGAGTACTGGAGCAAAGGTGGTTTTTCCCATTAGTTTCACCTTTCCTATGTTTGAGAAGACTTGACAAGGTCAAACCATCCATCCGTCTGTCTTACTGTGATAAAGACATGTCTGTATGCACTCATATGCAGGCCTGAGGGGAAGGAAGTATTTGACTACTAAGTGTTCATGAAAGGCCTCTCTGGATCTTCTGTTTGTGTGCTTTAACGACCAGAGCTCACGATCAAGATGTTCTCTAAGTTTGAAGCCTTTGGAGCTGAAAAGGTCTGAAGTAGGTAGATTTTGTTAAAAGAAAGCAAAAAATGGGGGTATTATTATAATCTTTTACACAAAATTATATTAAAATACATGTCTATACCAACAAAAAAAGCCAAACAACACAACCGTGTGAAGTTTTTAATTTTTGTACCGCCAGATTTTAATAAACTTTGCTTGCTCCGTCTCCCGCTTCGTCCGCCATTGTTGCTGGAACAGAAGTCTTCTCGCAATGCCCTGAGGTCATTCTCCTGTGCAGTGTGGGATTGCCAATTCGATTTGAATTATGTTACACCTTTTCGGGGGTAGGGATGAAAAAGAAGAAGCAATATAATTTTCTTTAATATTTTAATTTGGTTACAGAACGAGCTACGTTGAATTGCAAAATGAAAAAGCAGTTTGGATAATTTATTTTTAATTTTATTTATGAGTCAAAAAGGGCATCTGTATTCAGAAAATGAAAAAGCATTTCTGCCAATGCATTTTAATTTTGAACTTTGACATTTCAAATTGAATTTTGTTACTACTTTGCTGGGATGCAATTTGAAAATTAAATCTTAAATGTAATTTTCTATTTACTTTTAATTAAGTTACAGAATGAGCAATGTTGAATTGTAAAATGAAAAAGCAGTTTGGATTATTTCTTTATAAGTTTATTTATGAGTCAAAAATAGCAGGTAGATTTTGAAAATGAAAAAGCATTTCTGCTAATCCATTTTGATTTGATTTATGTTACACATACAGTGGGGATCGAAAGTTTGGGCACCCCAGGTTAACATTTGTATTAATGTGCATAAAGAAGCCAAGGAAAGATGGAAACGTCTCCAAAAGGCATTAAATTACAGATGAGACTTTCTTATGTGTCAAAAAAGTTAGATTTTATTTCATCATTTACAATTTCAAAATAACAGAAAACAAAATAATGGCGTCTGATTAAGTTTGGGCACCCCTCAGAGTTAATACCTTGTACTGCCCCCTTTGGACAGCTGAGACCTGACAGTGGCATGGATTGTTCACAATCATCGTTTGGAAAGACCAGGTGATGTCAATCCAAAAGGCTTTAAATGCCCAGACTCATCTGACCTTGCCCCAACAATCAGCACCATGGGTTCCTCTAAGCAGTTGTCTAGAACCCTGAAACTGAAAATAGTTGACTCTCGCAAAGCAGGAGAAGGCTATAAGAAGAAAGCAAAGCGTTTTCAGATGCCAATATCCTCTGTTTTGAATGTAATTAAGAAATGTCGGTCATCAGGAACAGTGGAAGTTAAAGCCAGATCTGGAAGACCAAGAAAAATATCCGACAGAACAGCTCGCAGGATTGTGAGAAAAGTAAGTCAAAACCCACGTTTGACTGCATGATCCCTGCAGAAAGATCTGGCAGACACTGGAGTTGTGGTACACTATTCCACTATAAGGAGATACTTGTACAAATATGGTCTTCATGGAAGATTAACCTGTAGAAAACCTCTTCTACGTCCTCATCACAAAAATCAGCGTTTGAAGTTTGCAAATGAACATATAGACAAGCCTGATGCATTATGGAAAAAGATTCTGTGGACTGATGAGGTTAAAATAGAACTTTTCGGCCGGAATAAGCAAAGGTACATTTGGAGAAGAAAGGGCACAGAATTTAATGAAAAGAACCTCGGTCCAACTGTTAAGCATGGGGGTGGATCAATCATGCTATGGGGTTGGATTGCAGCCAGTGGCACAGGGAACAGTTAAAGGAAAGATGGATTCTATTACATTTCAGCAGATTTTGGACGGTAACTTGATGCCATCTGCAAAAAGGCTGAAGTTGAAGAGAGGATGGCTTTAAAAAATGGATAATGATCCTAAACACACCTTAAAATCCATGATGGATTACATCAAGAGGCGTAAACTGAAGGTTTTGCCATGGCCTTCACAATCTCCTGACTTCAACATAATTGAAAATCTATGGATAGACCTTAAACGAGCAGTGCGTTACAGACAGCCCAGAAATCTCAAAAGAACTGGAACACTTTTGTAAGGAAGAATGGGCGAAGATGCCTCAAACAAAAATTGAAAGACTCTTGGCTGGCTACAAAAAGCGGTTACAAGCTGTGATACTTGCCAAAGGGGGCGGTACAAGGTATTAACTCTGCAGGGTGCCCAAACTTTTGCAGACGCCATTATTTAGTTTACTGTTATTTTGAAAGTGTAAATGATGAAAATAAACAAACTTTTTTGACACATTATAAGAATGTCTCATCTGTAATTTAATGCCTTTTGGAGACGTTTCCATCTTTCCTTGGGTTCTTTATGCACATTAATACAAATGTTTACCTGGGGTGCCCAAACTTTTAGTACCCGCTGTATGTGTAACATACAATCAGCACATAAGAGACAAAAATGGCCATTAACTTAACCCTCTGCATTAACACCTGGGCTATTTTAGCTCTAATTAAATCAAAGACTGTTTCATGGTACCTCAAGTGTATTTTAAATGTGTCAAATTTAAAATAGCCAGATAAAATGGATGGTTTTCTTTGGGTCTGATTTAACTGTGACATCTGTAAATAAGAAATGGCTCCAAGCCCAGTCTCATCAGTGGTGAAGTTGGTTATTTCTGGAACACACACAGACGCACTCACATTTTGATGAGTCCCGCTTGCAGGCTAATTAAAATCTGTGCATGGATTATTCATGTGTAGTTAATGAGTCCGGGGAGTTTCCTAACTGTATTCCAGACAAGTTAACCCAGATCTATTTACTCTACCACCCTGTTGTGTTAATGAGACAAAAAATGCACTTTATAGTAGTGCTGTGTTAAAAATTATCGTGAAATCGATTCTTGCAAAAATTCCAAATCGAATCGATTTCACAAGTCCAAAAATGGGTTTAATTGTTTAACATTGTTTGCCCTTTTTTTTTACAGCTAAAATAGGAAGGAGAAGTCCAGACAGCTATTTTAAGGCTTGGTACAGTTTTTCCCAGTGAACTGTTACTCACCCAGTGTTGCGTCATTGCATTACAGCCATATTATTAAGGTAACAGTTCAAAAAAACGTTTTTAATAGCACTGACCCATATCGGTATCGAATTGGAACAGATTGGATTGGATCAAATCGGATCGTAATAATCGATTCTAACTCTTGAGAATCGGAATCAGAAAGATTCTTGAAATTTAAATCGATATCCAGCTCTACTTTAGAGTATCTGAGCTTTATCAAAAAAGGTCTCAAATTAAACTGAAATGTCCTGTTTTGCCAAAATGTTGCGATTTTCTCTTTCGTTGCCCGTTTATTTATGCAAAACATGTCGCAATGCTGTCAGATCCTTTTTGTTCAAAAATACATTTAAGGACATTCATGGGGACCTTAATTTGATCCCCCAAAAATAAAAAACTCTGATCCATAGATGCACCAATTAAGAATTTTAGGGACGATTTTCAATTTCTGTTTTTTTTACAAATTGTGGCCTGACATTTATCCTTACTAACTGTAATGTAAAAAATAATTATATATAGTAAAATAAAAAACAAACTACGAAATGATAGGCCACCCAGTCAAAAGACCTAATGAATCTTCTTACTATAACAGTATGGTGAGATTATATATCTGTATCTTTTCTAACCCTGATTACGCTGTGAATTATGAACAGTGATTTTTTTTTTCTTTCTTTTTTCTTTTCTGGTGCAAACGCTGAAATTTCAGAGATTTCTAAAAGACTACCAACATTTCCAAATCCAGCATGTTCTGTGACAGACAGACAAAGGCTGATAGTTGTTACACTCCATTTAGCCTTCCTATCATCTACTAAAGCCTTGCTCTCTCTCGCTGTCCTGCAGCCTGAATGCATCCCAGACATGTTGTTGTAGAAAATACAGTTTAATTACTTTCTATTTCTAGTTTTTTTTTAAATCCTGTTTGAGCATTAAAAAAGACCAAACTTGCTTCACTTCCTTTACCCTTACTTGTATCCTCTGATAGTCTCGCTCTCTCTCCCTCTTTCGTAGCCTGAACGTGATGCAGACGTCTCATGTCATAGAAACAACACAGATGCTTCTTAAGTCTCTGAACTTCCTTTGATTTCATTTTTAAACACCTCAATGAAACTAAAGAGAGTTAACATTGAGTTGTCTTCACTTAGTAACAACTTGCACAGAATGACCAGTCTGCTGCTTATTTTTCACTCGTTTGGGGGGGGGCGAAGACATGGGTTTGTTAGGTTTCTTACCTTCCGGTCAATTTGAAAATGATTATATTAATCTAATTCCGGTCACCCGCCTATGTCTTGATTCATTTCTAGCCAAAACTAGTAAAGAATTACAGTCAGGTTGACGATTATTTGTTTTGTGTATTAATTAATGTAAAGGTTTGCAGTTCCAGGTTGAATGTATGAATGAAAAACACAAAAACGTAGGGCAGTATATTTGACTGATTATTCATGTATGGATTACGAAGAATTTTTGCTCTGGCAACTGTACATATAACTCCTCAAGTCAATCAATCCGAACACGATGATGCCATCATTGACATTGATATTCCTCCATTGCTCTTTCTGCTATCCTTCAGGTTAATCTTTTCTGTTGGTCTTCGTTTGATTACGGCTGGTGTTTGGGAGACAAGTGGCCTTTATTTCATCAACTTTTCCTCGCATAATTTAATGACTGTCTCTAGACCTTTGGAGACATGCTGTTGGCTTCTGATCCTCGGCCGTTTATAGGTTGGAAACGAGCTGTAACCCTTAGTGTCACACGTTGTTTAAGAATGCCCCGGTTTACTGGAAAGGACAGCCAAAGTGAAAGCATCCTCCTGAATGCCAACCCATTGAACAGAAGAGCTAGCTCTATTGGTCGGGAGATTACGTGTCATATGTTCATGTCGTGTACAAACGCTGCCTCATTGAAACTACACATTTAATTGATGCTCTCTTTCACCACTTGCATATTTACCGGAATAAATCAATTATTTCAAAGGGACTGTTTTCTCCTTTAAATGCAGATGTATCTTGTTGTGCTTGACTTGGCCTCAGTGTGGGAGGAGGCATCCACACCTCACAAATGCCTTTCTCTCATTTGGAATTAAAGTAATCTGGTAGATAGATAGATAGATAGATAGATAGAAAGAGAATATATTTAAATGATTGGATCAGAGAAAACTGAGACCTCAGGGTTTTTTCCAATAGATTTCCTTGCAATGTTTGTTTGCCTCTGTGCTGTTAGGGGTTTTGGATGATGGTCGGGTGTCGGAATGCCACCAGCCTCTGTGATCCGAGACTTCATTTTATCGTTTATTATGTAGTCCTCAAATCCATCTTGTAAGGAGCGCGTTATTCTTTGACACAGGATGAGTAAAATCTGTAAATTCCTCAGTAGATTCCTATCTGTGCTCTTTTACGGTGGAATTGGAAATCTGCTTCAATCATACGGTGCATCCTCTTTTTTTTTTTTTTTTTCTTTCTTTCAGCTGAACGTACACATGGAAAAGGAGTCGCAGTGGAAATTCATGTAGTGTGTGGGCATAGCTGGCAGTGGCAAACCTACATTTCTACAGATTTGCTACGATAAAATGGGAAAGGCTGCTTGTCTTGCACTGAATAAAAGGGACAGTGACCCCTAAATTTAGCACATATTGTATCAAACATGATTTCCAATCTCATTTAGTTCTGCAGACTATGACCTCACTTTTTGGAAAAAGATAGATATTATAAGCAAACTCCATTCTCCTGCTAATTTCTTAATGCATATTCACAGTAGAATTGCAGTTCTCACCTTAGAATTATGTATTGTAACTAAAATGTAATCCTAGAAAAAGAGAAGTGAGCATTTAATCCGTGTCACCCCTCAAATTAAGTTTTGCACTTAAACACAGTAAGAATATTTCAAAGCTGGCTTAGAGGAGAATGACTACCTTTAGATGTTCATTGGATCCTATGGACATCAGCACACCCACCTTTCTGAGGTTATAGTAGTGAATAAAGGCTTGTTGTTTGGGAAGAGTCATGCAGTCATGTCTGATTTAGCCACCTAACAGGGCGCATAATTGACATCATCATAATCATCATAATCGAATGGGACACAGTCCACAGTCAACAGTCGGTCAGACCTAGACACAGATGGGTTCCCTAACATTCCTAGCTCCTTCAAAATCCTAACACTGGATAAACGCATCGTGGCTGTTTTTGAATAAGCAAAGTGCTGAGGGAGGAGGATTGATTGCGGTCGGGTTAAAAGCATCACTCTACAGCAGCTTCTACAAATTCAGCAACACCTTTTAATGGTTACCTTTAGATCTAGGTTATTGTGAGCTGCTTTTTGCTCTACTGCGTTGTTGGATGACAGTTTACGATGAAGTTCTTGTTTATTCAATACCTTTTTTTAAAATAAAAATACATGTTCTTGGTCAAATGTGATTTAGAACTTTGATATAATTTCTATGTATAGATTTAGTTGTTTGCCTTATAATGTCTGACTAAATATTCATGCGCGTGACCACGAAGTGTGCAGGAAGGCTAGTGATCGGTGTGGCTGCTCTGGAACTAGGGTTATGATACTAAGATATCAAACTCTATACTCAATGTCATTTTAAATTTAATAACAATAGGATTGTATTTTAAATTTAAAACATTTCAAATATTGAGAAACATTCAGTAAACGACACATTGTAAGTCTTGCTTTCCTACATAGCAAAACAGCAGATAAGATACCACTTGCTAAAAGTGTCAACATTCTTGATGGAAGTCACATATGTACCCTGGATTGAGTTCCACAAGATTTTTGAAAAAGAGGTGTAAGCAAGAATTTGGTCCATGGAAATGTATCTAGCAACAGCACTGTTCTCATCTTCAGTGTTAAATATGTTATTAATCCCTTTGTCGTATTTTCGGGACTATAAATTACACTTTTTTTTCATATTTTGGCTGGTCCTGTGACTTAAATACTGAAGTATATCATTTCACATGTTCGTCATTTTCACAACTACAACCGCTAGAGGGCACTCTAGGCTGTGTACCGGTATCTGCTACACCTGTACCACTGAAAATTCAACATTTACGCAGTAGCTTACAACCAAGAAAGACGGAACACAAATGCCCCCAAAAAGAAAATCATATTCGGCAGACTACAACCTCTAAGTAGTGAAATATGCAGCCGAAAACGGTTATCGAGCAGCAGGAAGAAAGTTTGAAGTGAACGAGGAACTTGTGAGGGAGTGGCGAAAAGTGGAGTTTACTCGTACTGCAATGAAAAAAATAAGAAAAGCTAATCGCGGGCTAAAAGCTAGATGGCCACAGCTAAAGGAACATGTTCGCAAATGGGTCCTTGAACAACTGGCTGCAGGGAGAGGCTTATCAACTGTGCTGTTACGTCTCCACGCCCAGGTAGTTGCCAAGGCGATGAATATAAATGACTTTGCGGGAGGAGCTTCTTGGTGTTACCGCTTCATGCAACGCATGTCCCAAACGGTGTCCCAAAAACTGCCAGGAGACTTCCAAGCCAAGGTCGATAGTTTCCGTGAGTTAGTTGAAAAGCAAATAATTGAGTACAATGTGACACCGGATCATATTATCAGCATGGACAAGGTTTCCCTCACGTTCGACAATCCCCATGGGCCAAAGTGTCGCAGAAAAAGGGCACAACAGTGTGAATATAGTGACAACTGGTCACGAGAAATCACACTTCACCGTGGTGCTGCCATGTTGTGGAAATGTTTCAAAATTGCCACCAGTGGCCATTTCTTTAAACGAAAAAACCATGCCAAAAATCCAATCCCCCTCAGTTGTCTTGGCTGTGAATGAGAAAGGGTGGATGGATAAGAAACTATTAACTTTTGGCTTACAAAGTCCCTGGCTTCTTTAGAACACCCAAAGCCCTGCTTGTGATGTAGTTATGACAGTATATGCTAGTGCATATCACACCACAGTTCAAAGATAAATTAAATGTTTTCAACTCCATACCTGCCATCATCCCTGGAGGCTTAACCGAAGTACTCCAGCCACTTGACATCTCGCTGAACCGGAGCTTTAAGGCTATCTTGCGTCACTTGTGGGAGCAGCGAATGATGGACCGAGAGCACAGCTTCATGGCAACCGGGAGGATGCGCCCTGCAACTTACCTGCAAGTTATTGGATGGATCGACAAAGCATGGACTTCAGTGACAACTCAAACCACCCTGTCGGGATTCAGAAGGGCATAAGGAATAATTGGAACTGGAACTGATGCTGACCTGCCGAGAGCCACACAGAAGAGGAAGCGGTGCTTCGTCTTCCTCCGGTGTTGGTGGAGTTTTTTAGAAGTGACACCGAGGATGAAGAATTCAATGGAATTTAGTGATTTGGAGTGAGAGTTTGGTAAACTTGTTATATTCTTATTTTTGCTATAGTTATCTGAATAACTGTTAATATGTTACGTTAACACAAAAGACACCTATTCAGTTCGTTGTTTATGCTTCATATAGCTGAATAACTATCAGTGTTGCGTTCGCATACCACACACCTATTCAGCCTTTCGTTCTCTATTCTAATATTGTTATAACCTGCCTTTCAATGTGAAATGTCTGTTCGTGGTCTCGGATTTTGTAAAATAAATTTCCCCCAAAAATGCGACTTATAGTCTAGTTCGACTTATATATGTTTTTTTCTTCTTCGTTATACATTTTTTGGCAGGTGCGGCTTATACTCCGGAGCAACTTATAGTCAGAAAAAAACGGTACCACAGAACAGAGGAGTAATCGAATAGAGAGGCAGGTCATTTTGCCCCTTCATAATTTCACACCAGAGATCGACCGATGTGGGTTTTTCTATCAACAATGTCGATTATGTAGAGGTCATAGTCAGTTGTGGCCAACATGTGCTGTAGTTTTTTTGTGTTTTTTTTTTATTTTTATTTTTTAAGGCTTTGTGGCAGTTGTGGTCTTTCTTCGACAGGGGATCGCACAGAATCGGGTGGGGAATGACATGCGACAAAGGTCCGCGGGAACGGGACTGGAACTTGGACAACCAGGTCCGCACTAACCACTTCGTCACGCACTGCCGATATAACTGGCCAATATCTGAATGTTTTCATTTCTGAACCTAATCAATTTCTTAACACTGAATTTAACAAACTCTTGAGTCTTAACTTTGTGCACTGTAGAATAATTAAGTCAAACATTTAATCAAAGTTAATCAAAAAAAGAAAACTGACCAAGTATTAAATATACAAAACAGGCAAGTAAAATGAGATGCTGGATTTGACTGTTGTTTAGCCATCAGTCAGCAATTACTAAACAGAAGAAATAGGCTCTACTAAGAAGGCGTATTGGTTGATGCTGATGTATAATAATAATAATAATAATAATAATAAAGAGTATCAGCCAACTAATATATAGGTCTATCCCCGTTTCATCCAATAGAGCCTTCTGCTGCATGAGGTTTTGTACTGAAAATGAGTCCTGCAGGGGGATGGAGATTTAAGGTAGCTGTCCGCGGCAAGTTGAGCCTGAGAGCACCAAATACAGATAACAGTAGCTTCTACTGCCTGGCACTTTGAATACTTTGCTGTTGTGTTTAAAAGAGCTTTAATTACCTTTTTAAAATCCTTGTAAACATCCAAGTGTTGGTCTTTACGAAGCTTTGTCAGAGTTGTGGAACTAGACGGTTTTGTAAGAACCACTAGAAGCCGAAGCTATCATCAGGGCTGATGTTTTGCAATTCAGGGCATTTGCAAAACATCTTCAAGCCACACCTTTGCTTTTACATTGGCCTTTGCTACAAGGGAGGAGAGGGGCCGAGTATCGGTGTTTGCAGTGTTGCTATACGAAGTTGTGTGCGAGCTTGGGAAGATGAAATTGACCCCGTTTATATCACTTTTGCCACAAATGAGTAGACTAAATTGTTTCTGTGTTTAATAACACAGAAATTTCAGATATATTCACCACATTTTTTTAGCCATGAGCGTTTAAATGACACTTTTTAGGTATCACTAAGGAGGATGCTATTCTATTGCTAGACTAGCCTGGGGAAGTCTGGAATTGGATAAAAGTGTTTTCCAGGATTGGATAAGTCATATGAAAACTGTATGAACAAATATCTGTACAGGTCCTTCTAAAAAAAAATTAGCATATTGTGATAAAGTTAATTATTTTCCATAATGTAATGATAAAAATGAAACTTTCATATATTTTTGATTCATTGCACACCAACTAAAATATTTCAGGTCTTTTATTGTTTTAAAACTGATGATTTTGGCATACAGCTCATGAAAACCCAAAATTCCTAAAAAAATTAGCATTTCATGAAAAGGTTCTCTAAACGAGCTATTAACCTAATCACCTGAATCAACTAATTAACTCTAAACACCTGCAAAAGATTCCTGAGGCTTTTAAAAACTCCCTGCCTGGTTCATTACTCAATACCGCAATCATGGGTAAGACTGCCGACCTGACTGCTGCCCAGAAGGCCATCATTGACACCCTCAAGCAAGAGGGTAAGACACAGAATGAAATTTCTGAACGAATAGGCTGTTCCCAGAGTGCTGTATCAAGGCACCTCAGTGGGAAGTCTGTGGGAAGGAAAAAGTGTGGCAGAAAACGCTGCACAACGAGAAGAGGTGACCGGACCCTGAGGAAGATTGTGGAGAAGGACCGATTCCAGACCTTGGGGGACCTGCGGAAGCAGTGGACTGAGTCTGGAGTAGAAAGTTCCAGAGCCACCGTGCACAGGCGTGTGCAGGAAATGGCCTACAGGTGCCGCATTCCCCAGGTCAAGCCACTTTTGAACCAGAAACAGCGGCAGAAGCGCCTGACCTGGGCTACAGAGAAGCAGCACTGGACTGTTGCTCAGTGGTCCAAAGTACTTGCATGTCATTCGGAAATCAAGGTGCCAGAGTCTGGAGGAAGACTGGGGAGAAGGAAATGCAAAAATGCCTGAAGTCCAGTGTCAAGTACCCACAGTCAGTGATGGTCTGGGGTGCCATGTCAGCTGCTGGTGTTGGTCCACTGTGTTTTATCAAGGGCAGGGTCAATGCAGCTAGCTATCAGGAGATTTTGGAGCACTTCATGCTTCCATCTGCTGAAAAGCTTTATGGAGATGAAGATTTCATTTTTCAGCACGACCTGGCACCTGCTCACAGTGCCAAAACCACTGGTAAATGGTTTACTGACCATGGTATTACTGTGCTCAATTGGCCTGCCAACTCTCCTGACCTGAACCCCATAGAGAATCTGTGGGATATTGTGAAGAGGAAGTTGAGAGACGCAAGACCCAACACTCTGGATGAGCTTCAGGCCGCTATCGAAGCATCCTGGGCCTCCATAACACCTCAGCAGTGCCACAAGCTGATTGCCTCCATGCCACGCCGCATTGAAGCAGTCATTTCTGCAAAAGGATTCCCAACCAAGTATTGAGTGCGTGACTGAACATAATTATTTGAAGGTTGACTTTTTTTGTATTAAAACACTTTTCTTTTATTGGTCGGATGAAATATGCTAATTTTTTGAGATAGGAAATTGGGGTTTTCATGAGCTGTATGCCAAAATCATCAGTTTTAAAACAATAAAAGACCTGAAATATTTCAGTTGGTGTGCAATGAATCTAAAATAAAGGAAAGTTAAATTTTTATCATTACATTATGGAAAAGAATGAACTTTATCACAATATGCTAATTTTTTGAGAAGGACCTGTGTTTCTAGGCTTTATTCCCCATCTCATAAACCAGCCAGCCACAAAGATCTTTGGAAGTTTTAGTTAAGAAAATATAAAATGACAATTATACAGGCAAAAAAAAAAAAAGGAAAAAAAAAGGCTTTTCACTGCGATTAAACTGCAAGAGAAAGTGGTTTTTTTCAGCTGTGTTGTTTTTTTGTTTTTTTTTCTTTCAAACTTTGGACTGCCACTAAAGTGATTAAGTTCAGGACACAACAAGACGTGCGTGCTATTTGTGTGGTTAATATGAAAATGTTTCAGTGGGTGATTTGGTACTCCCACCTATGTTATGCAATGTCTATGTACTGATTTTGCTTAAGCTGGAGTATAACATTTTTTGGGGGAAAAACACAGTGAGACTCAGCTGCTAAAAGCCAAAAGCACAATGCAGCAGTCAAACAGGTGTTCTAGGCAGGAAAAAGATGAAGCACTAGAAGAGAAGACTGCGAGCTCAGCTGTGTGCCTTTGATGGGCCCGCCTCTACCATCCGAGTCTTTTCAAGTCGCCGTTGCCTAGCTACCGTGAGCAGAAGATGTAAGGGCTGGGATGGAGGAGAAAGAGGAAGGGTGGGCTTATTGCTCTGTTGGGTGTAGAATTTTGAATCTTCTCATCAGTTTTGTACATCAGTTGATTTCCTGTCCTTTTTTTGCTAAAAATAAACTCATTTTCTTATCTTTCCTTTTTAAAAAGTGCAAAAAAGTTTAGCTAAGTAATAGTTCCCTTCTATTGTACTGCCAAAGCCTTAATGTTTATCAAAGCTCTGTCACATCACCATATTTTGATTTTTGTCGGCATCTTCTAATTCACATGTATGATTTCTTCTTAGTGGAGGATTTGACTGTGTAGAAAAACAGCAACCGTGGCAAATTTGTCAGTTAAAATATAATTTGGCACGAGTACAAGGTCAACTAAAACGTTTTTTCTGCACAAACTGCTAGGGTAACACATCTGTTTATTCACTTTTTTTTAAAAAGAGGCTATATGCAACTTTTTCCCCAAAGAAACGTAACAATAGCCTTTTTATTTGACAATTTATGACTCAAACATCTCCTGATGAGCATACTGACACCTTGTCAGCTCACAGTGGGTGCACTTATAAGCCTGTATCCAATTTTTTCTATTTTCTGTCGGGTTGGATTTTCCCGCGCTGTCTGCGGATGTGACGTCAAGCGCGTTCATGTCAAATGTTTCAGATCACTCTGCCACCACCGCTAGTCAGCACTCGCAAGCAGTTCAATGGATTGTGCGAATACACAGAAGAGACCAAGGACAACTCTGACACCAACAGTAACTCCACATAAGACTAAAAAAGTTAGTCAGTGAGAATGTATGGGTTTAAGAGGGAGGGAACGTATGACTGTGTCTGTATGTCTTTGTCTACCTGTCAGGTTGGATCTTGGTCTGCCCCCTCGCCTGGCGCACCTCAGGCCTTACACTTAATGGGGGGCCTATTTCCCCTCCGTCACTCCCCGCCGGTGACTGGGGCCCCTGCCTGCCGGTGCATCGGTGGTCGATCCGGTTCGGACCTGGTGCATGCCTGGCCGGGCCTGGGGGGGCCGGTGTGTCGGTCGGCCGATGCGATGGGCCGATATCTTCCTTTGGTTGGTTGGGGCACCTCTTTTAGGGGTGCCAGGTTTGGGATTGTTGGGTGGTGCCTGCTCGGTGGCTCGGCGGGATGCGGATCCGGCGTCTCTGCTCGTTTGATCACCTTTTCTGTGTCCACCGTGCGTGGTCGGTTTATTGGCGGGTTGGACCGGCCCTGGCCCTCGTTGGATGCCTGGTCTCGACGCTCTGCGTTGCGTGGGATCAGGACCCGGGAGCTGGTACAACTTGGTGTCCAGATGCTGGCTGAGCCCGGGCTGAGGATGCTGTCCGCCCCTGCGGCTATCGGTGGAGCGCCCCGACGTAGGGCAGGGGTGGGGCGCTGGGATGTTGGTGGTGGGGATTGGCCTAGGTTGGCGGCGGCGCCTAGCGGCCAGTCGGCCGCGGCCCCTGCAGTGCCGGGGGCCCCTCGTCGGCCGGTCCCTTGTCGGGTCCCTGCTGGGGGGTGGGGTGCCCCTGGGCCCCGGCTTTCCCGGTCCACTGACCGGCCCGGCGCGGCTGGTTGCCGGCGGGGCCCGTGGGCTCGTCACTGCTGCCCCCCGGGCCCCTGCATAGTAGCCGCTGGACGTTCCCCTGGGGTTCTCCTTTGCTCCACTCTTGGGGGATGCGGTCGGCCCCGCCCGGGGCTCTGGGGGTCCTTTGGACGTCTTTGCTCCGATCTCCTTCATGTCTGCATTGATTCCTGGGAGACGGATTGATGCCTGCTCACACCAACTATCGAACACTCTTATGGAGAAACCTTATATACACCAGCATGCTAACACACAAACATAGATGTGGAGTCTCTGGTGTTTAAGGATATATTCTTGGGCTGAGGTTATCATTAGTAGAGCTTGATTAATCGGTAGCATGAGTTTTTCTGTGACATTGTTGTTATATTTTTATGTCTATTTTTGTGTGATGTGGTTGTGTAATTCTTAGTTCACAATGTTTGGTTTGTTTTGTCGATGTTCCTGTTTCGTGTTTTGTTTTGTTTTTCCCCCTCTCTCTGCCGTCCTGTGGGTATGGAGGCAGACTTCAATGTCTTCCTGTGTTTTCTTTGTTCCCCTTCCTCTCTTGTATTTTCAACTCACCCTCTCTCTTGACTTTTTTGTTTCCTACCTCTCTTCTTCATCTTCCTTCTTTCTTCTCCTTAATTTTCCGTCTCCGTGTCCATAACATCAGGAAATAAAAACCCCAACAATTCATAATAAAGATTTTTCACACATATATCAAGTGGAGGACTATTGCAAAAGCTGTACTGCTCCGCTTGTGAAAGTAAATTTGTTGGGCTTCTACTTGGTACTCAGACACCAATTCTGAGCTCCACACTGCCAAACAGGACACGTAAAAAAATAAATAAAAATTTTAACCCCTGACAAGTGCCCGAAAAAGATCGAAGATTGAGAGCGACCGGCTTACGAGCGCGCGCTGCGAGAGCGAGCAGAAAGGAAGAGCAGTTCCGGTTTTTGGCCACATGGTGTCAGTCTCGAATTAAAATTTCAGAAAATTGCATATAGCCCCTTTAAAATAACTCCTCTTTTATTTTTACACACCATAATTTTGAGTATGGTGGTTTCTGTCAAACTTTAAATGTTATTTTTCTTACAATTAGAGAAACTAAATGACGTTAAAAATCATCGCACCATATGAATTTAAAGATTTGAATTTCTTTAATATAATTACTATCTTATTTTAGTGTATTTATATATTATAGTATATATTTTTAAGTATAACTAAAGGAAGATTACTCAGTTAGCTGTTTTTAGTACCATAAAGGTTTAAAATGAAGTCGGAGCAAATGAAAAAGGTGACTTTCTATTTTTTTACACAAGCATGGGATGGGGATACACCCAAAGAGCGCTGTTTGCACTTACTGGTGCTCACCTTCCTAACTTCTTATGAGACGCTGAAAGCCGTTTAAAAAGTCAACTGCATAACACCTATAATCACACAATCGCCATTACTTATCAGTGTTTGCAACAAAGCAATCACAAAGAACTCCTTGGATGCAGTATTTGACTGAATATTACATTTCAGTTATTATGCATGCAAATTATGTGTAAACGTAGTTAAAAAACAACAACTTTTTCTTGCCTATTTGATAGATTCTCACGGCCTTGACCCCCACCCTTGATGTGTGTTTTTAGTGGTTGAGATACTACTGGAAAGATTTCATCACTGTGAAAATGGTTGAATTTTTTTATGTTAATCCACACACTGATCTGTTCACTCTGCTCTTTGTTCAGTCTGCCTCCCTCACAATATGTAATCACCTCTCTTTGTTCCATTTCCTCATCGCGTCCTGAAACAGAGGATGTTGGGTGCTCCCCCCCCCAGTTGGAGAGGCTGGTGTTTTTTTCGAGAGGCTGGTAATACCGTACGTAAGGGGGTTACCAGTAGCAGCTATAGATGGGGAACGTGGATGTCGTCGTCTTCCTGTGTGTACGTGATGCTGTCTGGAACGCGGTGGGTGTCACTAACACACAACGCGGCATCAATAATCCACCCCCAGTTCTCCTTCAGCCCTCCTTACGTCTTCCTACACGCCCGTCTTTATTCAGCCTGGAGGGTTTATTCCGCCAACATCACAGCAGCGTTGTATCCCTGTTCGTATCAGGTGCCCTTTGAGGCTCTTTAAGTGGCTCTTCAGCTCAAAAACACTAAAGTTCAAAAGAGTGTGTGGACAATGGCAGTAGCTTGCCTGGTACTTCCAGTGTGCTGATCTCAGGTATGCTCTGTAGTTGGCATCACAGTGTTTAACGGTTGAGGTACACTCAAGAGACCCATCTCTTACACTTCCTCCATCTCTCTCTCTCCCATATCTTCCCTTTTTTCTGTTCAAGTTTATGTAATTTTTATTTGATCCACTGTCTCCTTTCACTCATGTTCCGTATCAGCTATTCTGTTTTTCACCCACTTCTTTTCTGGCCTCTTAACATTTTGTTCTCCAATTGTCAGCCTTTCTTTAGTCATCTGTCTCTTGGTTTGTCTTTCTCGCTGTTGATGTGTCTGGGCGTTGGCCCGGTCTTACCCTTCCTGTTTCACTGACATCACCCACAGAGTCACCACCCGAAGCTGCTTTCAATTTAGCTGTAAAACTGTCTAAGGTCAGAGAGTAGTCATTGACACCATTGGTCGCCTAAGACTTGGACGTCAGCCGTGCATATTCTCTTTTGAGTGGAATTTTCTAATGATCTTGAGACAATCGGAACAAGCGTTTCTTTGTGTGTTCCTCTGAGATATTAAATGCCCTCACCACACCCACATGGATTTTTCAGTTTCAGTATAGAGTTTCAATACAAACTTTGTCTGCTGTTTTTTTAAGTCCCTGTCCACTATGTTTGGCCCTGTGGGTTTTAATCAGGGTAAAAATGTAGGGCACAACATTGATAGTGTTATATTCAGTAGGAGAAGCTGACTACTAGACATCAGGGACTGTAGCTTTTTTCAGTTTGACATATATGCAGTGTCTTGTAGAAGTATTCCTGAACCTTTTTACTTTTATTCTCATTATAGTTGCAATTGTGCTTTATAGGGAGTTTAATGTTTTTGACCAACACAAAGTAGTGCAAATTGTGAAATGGATGGAAATGAAAATCTGTAAAGTCCACCATGTGTTTGTATTTAGCTCCCCAAGATAATAGTTTGTAGAACTACTGTCTAGATTTAGGGTACGTTTCTATCAGCTTCACAAAGCTTATCTCTTTAAGATTTTTGCCCATTAATTTTTGTAAAAAGTTTTAGCTCAGTCCAACTTGACGTATAGGGTCCATGAAGATAAGTGTTCATGTCACACCACAGATGTTTAATTGGATATACGTCTGGACATTGACTGAGGCATTCCAACACCTGAATATGCCTTGATCTAAACCAGTGGTTCCAGATCAGGGGCCTCATTTATAAAGCTTGCTTACGCACAAAACGGGGTCTGAAAATAGCTCGAGTCACTTTCTACGCAGACTTTGTGATTTATAGAAGAGAACGTGATGGAAAAATGTGTGCAACTTTAAGCAAACTCTGACCCTTTCTTACTCACATTTTGGAGACCGGAAAACTGGCAGCGCAACCAGTGAATCTAAGCCCCATTTTCAGACTCGTAGACACGCAAAACCAAAAGTCAGTGCCCATCACTGATTTGAGAATAAAAATAAAAATTTCATTGAAAATATGTTACATATAAGAATTATTTCACAGTATGTTTTTATGCATACGTCTTCAAATTAAATGTCAATTGCACCTATTGGTGCATTGATTGTGATAAGGTGTGTGTAACAATTAGTGTGATTAAGGAGAAGAGCTATAAATACTGCGCCGACACTGGTGTATGATGCTTCACAATGGATTCCCCCCCGCCGGCTGTGGCGGACACACTGACAGTGGCATGCCATTTTCCTCTTTGCCTCCACCTTCAGATCAGACCATGTCTTTTTTTTGTCCGCCACAGATTTCTCCTTCGCACACAGCATTCACCGCTGCCGCAACAACGCTGTGACACTTGAAAGCCTTCCGTTTATTTGCGCTGCCACAACTGTGACCCCCTGAATAAAAAGTTTTTTCCGAGCCTCCACCTCACCCACAAGCACCTCGATTTCAGTCTCAGTGAAATTAAGTTTTTGTTTCTTGACCTCTCTGTTGCCATGATTATCCATGAAATTCCACAGACCAGCCGGCTTATGTACATGCACAATATTCATAAAGTACTTTGTATTGACCATTTATGGCAGAATGAGCAGACTATACCTGCTGAGGAGACTTCTGTTGTCACTTTGCCGCTGTTACAGCTGGATTTCTCCCTTCTGGGAGTAATAAAGGATTATTCTATATCATCTATGAAGCAGGAATTGCCTGAAGCTGTGCTTACTTAGGCTTTTATAAATTGGAAAATTTCTTTGCATCAGCAAATTTTTGTTTGCTGATCTTAGGTACGGTCTTAGTAAAGATTATGCACAAAGTTTTATAAATGAGACCTCAGGTTAGGAAAGCGTTTATTCCCTTACATGTCAACTTGTTTACAGCCACCAAGTCTGTGCACAGCCTAGGAAGGGTCAGACAGAAACACTATATACGTAAAATAATTAGAAAGTACCAGCAGTTAAAACCAAGCCATCGGCATTGTGGTGTACAAAACAAACATTTACGGGGGAAAAAAGGAAATAGCCGGAAAAAATTTATTAAATGCAAAAACGCTGCTGTCGCTGAGTTACTTACAACCAGCATTCCAAAGTCTAATTGAAGATAGGATTATGAGACCACAAGATTTTGGTTCCAAAGCTTGAGTCAATGAGGTACCAAGTGGAGGTTCCTTAGATTGTCTTCAAAAAGCGTATAAAAAAATTAAGTATGTTTATGCTGCAAGTATTAGAAAAAATTAAAAAAGGATTAAAAAACATCCTTACATTTGATGCTGTCTGTGTTGTTGTTGTTACACTCCAGTTTAAATAACATACAGTAAAGGTTTGTACGTTCAACTGAGTCTCATCCTCTCGTATTTTGCTGTTTTGAAGCTGAAAATAATGAGAAGCACTGATCTAAGCCTTTTTATTGCAGCTCTTGCTGTATGTTTGGGGATGTTTTCCTTCTGAATGAAGAAACCCATTTCCAGTCTCAAGTCTCTACAGCTTTCTTATTGCACTATACTGTCGTTAGATCCATTTATTAGATTCAGTCAATTAGATGCTACCTTGTGTTGGTGTGTGTTTGCAATTCAAATGATATACATCAAAGCTTGTTATTGTAATGAGAAAGATTTGTCAAAAATAGGTCATGGATGCTTTTCTTGGTAATGTACAGTTGATATACTGAAGCACTATGTATATAGTTACTGTAAGCAGATTTCCCCAAAGAGATCATTTCATGTGGGCCGTCTGGTGAACATGGCTACAATTGTCTTTGCGGGCAGAATTACTGCACCTGACTCGATGTGGCAAAAAAGTAGGACTATACAGGTTTTATTTTATTTCTTTAATTTGAATTGATTTATCTATTAAAAAAAAAAAAATAAAGGACTGAGGTTGAGTAGGTACCTATGCATATATTAACTGAATACACTGATCTTTTTAACGTTTAACTCGACCGGCTGGTGTGTCCGTTCATGGGTATCCCCTGCTGAGCTTTTTGTTTTTGTTCTCCCAGCTCCTGTGTGATCAGCAGACGGTGATCTCACCCAGATCTATAACGTTCTGCCGTGTTTGCTGAGCTCATTGATTTTACGAACCGCTGTTTACACGGCACAGCACTGATGTTAGCTCACACATTACCTTTTCGTTCAGTTCACTTCATTACAAGGGAGACTGTTGGCCCCTAGAGCCGGATTACAGACTTGAACTCGAAAAGAGCATGTTTTGTTTATCCAAGTTAAATGTATTTTTCTTCAAATCAAATGAGCAAAAATCGAATTTTCTTACAATGAACTTAAAAACCATCCGGTGTTTTCTATAGCATTTCATTCTGATTGTTTTTGTCCATCACATTCTAAATGGGAATTTTGGAACTTAAATTTTCCTTCTTCCTTTTATTTCCAGATCTGCCAATGGAATATAATCCTTCAGATCATCCCCGGGCCAGCACCATCTTTCTTAGCAAGTCACAAACAGATGGTAAGTTTCTACCTGTACTGGCACTTCTCATTTCTCTGACAGCTGCGTTTAAAAATGTCTACTCCTTCGGCTGACTGATGTAACAGGAACTGTATAACGTGTTCATCTTGTATCAGGATTCCTGTTTGGGATAAATACACCAATCTGTTTGGACCAGGTTAGCGAAGCACGTGGTTTCTAACAATGTTTAAGCATGCATACATTACAAAAGGAGGAATTTGGTTATTGCAAAGTTAAGCAAAAAATGAAGATGATAGGTTTTTGGACTTCCAAGATCTTTGTAGGGAACATGTTGGCCGCTTTTTGGAAACCCGAGAATCGAGGGAGAGGTCTAGATTCTCTAAGCAATTCACTCGGAGACGGTTGTTCTAGTGGCTACCCATGTTACAACGCCAATCGCTTACGAGAAATCAAAATCCACCTTAACTAGTATTAGCAGGTTTGTTTGTTTTTGTTCACCAAAAACAGAGATTGGAAATTAACCACAAAACTCTTATCAGTACAACTCTAGAGACAGGAAGTTTATCCAGCATATGAGCTTGAAATAAGACATAATTTCACCATATATGAAATGATGATCTTGTAGGAGTTTACAGCCTTTAGACTGGACTCCAGGACCGGAGTTCTTATTTAGATGCATCCTTGTTCCAACACACCTGAATCAAATGGATGGGTCACTATACGGCCTGTATAGAACTTGAAGGTATCCTGTAGAGGTTAAGCTACAGTCACAAAGGTTCTCACAAACTGGGAGGTTCCTATGAACTCGTCTTTCTGGAGTGTGTAGACTTTCGTGGAAGGGGGGCATAGTTTCCTGCATCCTTTTTCATGAAGTTGCTCTTGCAAATTGATGAGCAGGTTTAATTTGCAAGAGCAATTTGAGGCATGTTTGAGAAAATGAGATGATTTTTCTGTCGTACACTGGCCTTAGAGTTCTTATGCTCTTCGTAAGGGTGTCTTGAGCCCTTCCTACGGTACACTTAATGCCATGTTGTAAGGTGGCCCCATGGCACAGTGACGTGCAGTGAGATTTATGACTGGTGAGGCATTAAACCCAAATTAGTAGGTTCTATTTCAAATAATTAATTGGAACATTTTGTTGTTTTAACAACTTTTAACTATGCTTTAACAAATAAAATGCTATTTAACAATATCATAGCAAGAAAAATAATACAATATTTAATATTCTCTTTAAAAAAGTATTTAATTTTGGCTGATTTTAGTTAAATAAAAACTGAAAATCATGTATGACCGCACCTTTATATGAACTGCATGCACCTATCCTGCTTCACAAATATCTCCATCATCATGTAAAAATCATCTTCGTTTGCCTTCATTTAAAAGAAATCTGGCTGCTACACTGGAGATGATCCATAAGGAGGAGCGTTGTCCTGGATTGTTTCTATTCCCGTTGTATTTTTTTGTATTTCTCCGACTGTTTACAGTCTTTTAAATGCGTAGAAGAAGAGCGTCTGTTTTTCCCCATGGTGTCTATTGGGCTCAGCCCTGCCCCCTATCATTGGGGCACGGTATTTTCTGGCTCACCCTGCAAATATGTTTTGAGTGCGCATTTAAGGTTGGTCAGAAAGACTAAATACGTCACACACATTTGTTAAATATATTTACCAGACTGTAGAATGTCAGCATGTGATGTACATGTGTAATCAGACATGTACTGTATATTGGTGATACAAAGAAAGAGAAAAATGAGCATGCGCCAACTGCCTGCTTCATTTACTTTGTGTAACACAGCGCCGCCAGTGGTGAGATACAGCACTGCCTCACCCTGCAGGCAATTCTTATATTCATTATTATATTATATTATATAAATTCAGTGATTTTTGGCCATAAAAATGTTGAACTATTAAAGAAAACAAATTTATAGAAAACATAAGTTGAAACATTGATTCTCTTTTATCATTTTTAGTGCCGATTTTACTTGTCATTATGCCTCCCCCGAGCGCACATCACTCGTATGCCCCCCCTTATGAGCAGCTCACAGCAATCTCAAATCATTGGTAGGAAAGTCCTACGTTTTTTTGGGATAGCTGCGGCAATGCGTTGTTCTTCAGTGGTTTCTAAGGCTGCTTGCTTATGATGCTGCCTCAAGGAAGCCATAAAGCCTAGTTTATGCTTCTCCATCAGCAAGTTTGCACCCACACTCACACATATTGACGGAGACGTTTTTCTTTTATGCTTCTGCGTTGGTGTGTCAGTGTTTTGAAGCAATTCCCCACCAGGACAGCAGGGGGTGCAGACCTCTGCCTACCATTGCAGTGACGTCTCTGGTTGACGACAGTTTATTTACTTCAGCTTGTAAACGCACATCCACTCAAGGAGCAATGGCCGACAGAGAGTGAGTTTTGATTGAGCTGGAAAGCTTTTTACCAGAAGTGCAGCTCATGGAATCAAACAATGTCAAATAAACACAGCGGTCTGTTTTGTTGTTCTCTACACCTCCTGGTGTTCAAAATCGCCTAAATACTATATTAGATAAACTGGCCTTGCAATATGAAGCATCTAGTGCCCAAAAGCTGCGTTGACTACTAATTACATCGACTATAGCGCACCGTTCTAGGGCTGTTGTTGGGCTGACGAATCATAGACATGCGCTCTCCATTGCATTTGACGGATAGTTTTAAATTGGGCTCTACTCCATCCTTCCTTACGTGAGTGTTGAAGGGATCTTGCGTCAACGGATAATGGCGCTGCGTTTCTCTGCACCTCCGCAGACGGAAAAGTATAAACTAGGCTTAAGAAAAGGTCCTGCAATTGCTCGTAGGGTCCTCGCAGCGGTTTGTACGGGGCATTGTAGCCGAGCCTTAAGTGAGCTATTTGACTCAGGTGGGTTGGAACAGGGATGCCTCTTTTAGTACTGCCGGACAGTGACTCTCGAGAAGTGGAGTTAGGGACTCCTACTCTAGAATGACGCTACTGTATAATATCCCATACCGTGCAGCTGTTTTTAGATTCAACTTAACTTTGATGAAAACTATTCATACACTGTTTAATTTCTTCAACCCTGGAGAAACGCCAGTTGAGCTTTGCCGTTTGCTGCCTGGAGCATGGTGTGTTGATCTGGGAGAATATGCTAGAACTCCACACTCCTCCTCCGTTAGCCACCATTACGCTGTTGTGGGGAAATCCGCTAGCCATTGCTCTCAGCACATTATAACTTCTATAGGATGGAAGGCTACCTGATCTTTACGTATTGAATGAATAGATACGACTGTTTCTAAATGTCAAATAGCAGTAATTTTTTCCCCACACACAGATGATGATTTTGTATAATTGTATTTCTTTTTGCTGAAACCCCATCATTCATGTTTGACTCTGTGGCAAACTTGCTGCTTGTTATTTCACTGTGTATTTGAGAAAAGCATGAAGCCAACTTGGACTTTTGTTTTTCAGTTTTGCTGCCCAACAAGAGAGGTAAGCATGTCTGTGCGTCTGGTCTGGGAAAACACGGCGCTTAGCTAAAGCTGTACTGCCTTCATGTTTTTTTGTTTTTTTTTTGGCCAGTGTTGTCGTCTTCACACCTCGTCATGTTGTGAATGCGAAGGCAGTTGTGTGTGTTTCAAGCCGAGCTGCTGCTTTCATTTTGTGTGCACAGTTCTTCCGCTGCACATGTCGGTCCATGACTATGGCTGTAGCTAGAGCGGTCAAACCTCCCAAAATCCTTTCTAATGTATCAAGATTATGTTTAAATTTTTTTTTTCATTAAATACCGAGTGTTGCTTTTTGCTTAAACCAGTGGTATTCATGACTTCTTGGTGGGAAATGTGGATTATTATGAGAGCACCAGTGTGTCAGCGGTGAGTTACTGAAGCAAACTGGGATGAAATGTGAGGAACCTCAGTACTTTGTTTCATGTGTGTCTTCTGCTCCTGTTTGCTTTTGCTAGCAGTCATTTACTTAGTCTTAGCAGATATTCTTAGTGAAGAAATGTAAACTTGCAGACAGAAATGGACTAACGTCATGGCAACATTGGGCGCTCAAAACATTGTTTAAAGTGTTTGTTTAACCAAAGGTAGAAACATATTAACAGGTTAAAACGCAGCAGGTCGTCTAACGTTACGCTGACTAATCCTGACTTGGACATCTCTTTATAAATACACAGTGCCGGTTCAAGTGCTCTAAACACTTTGCACATGTAGCTGTTGCTGAACATTTCCTTTTTTATTTTTAGAAACTTAAATTTTTAGCGTCAAGACAAATTTACAGAAGAAGTTTCTTGTTCTCGCACCACAGCTATTAATTCAATGGGGATGTAAAACTGATACGGGTACTGTGGAATCGCTGCAGATCAGGCTTTTTTATTCAGACTTTCCTGTCAGTTAATTGCTGGTACCTTATACCAAACAAACTAAAGTAAATAACTCATATTTACCAATGACATTTATATTATATATATATTTCGCCACCCTTTTAACACCATTTAAAAAATAAAAAACAACAACCACACCACTGACATTGGGTTGAACAGTCCACAATCCTGCGCCGGATCACCATCACTGTTGATCGGCCATCAATTGAAATGAGGTGTGGTGAAGCGCGGTAGCACCGCCATCCTACTAACATGGTGGTCATGGCAAGATTTGTCACCGTTTCTAGTTTTTTCTCAATTGAAAGACTGGAGGTTTCAACTACTTTCCTGTATTAGAGATTATGGGATCACCGAGAGCCTGATGTTGCCTTGAAGCTTCCACTTTAAACTCCAGTCAAACGCTGTAGATAAACCTAGAGATATGGACCCCTTGTTTTCAGCTGTGTGTAGAACATTCCACATACACCATGATACCACACAGTACAAAAGAAAACGGGCCTATAAAAACTAACAAATAACATCGAATAAAATAAAGCGTCATTACAAATATTCAGATTAACATGAACAGAATTAAATTTAAATTGCAACTAAAGTGCTTAGTCTGATTTGGACTCTAATTGAAAATTAAAATGCCATTTATTATTGCTGTAATAAATTTTCAAAAGAATAATACTGTTCATCCAATGTTGTGGTAAAAATCAGATTAAGGGGAACTTGTGAGTCTTGGATATATGCTGCCCCCTGGTTGTGGGGGTGATGTACTGCACTGATACAGAGCTTTAGGTTGACAGCTGCTCTCTCATCTTTCCTTTCAGTTCGAGAAAAGCGGAAGAGCCTTTACATCAACCATGTAAGTGAAATAACACACGTGTTGGGTTGATTATCTACCTATAAGAAGAGGAATTGTTAGATTTAAAAAAAAACATTTTTAAACTTGTGCAAATGTGTAATTTAAATATCTTGTATGTTTTGCAAGTTCACACACATATCGGAAAACAAGGTAAAGTAATGACGACCATTCAGAGCAACCCACATGTCTTGTATTTGTCTGTTTCACAGATCCCACACAGTTTTACGGTTTAGTTTTGGTTTCTGTGTATATTGTTTGTGTGGTTTGAATATAGAAATAGATATTTCGTGTGTGGTGCAGTTCATCTTTAAACCTTATAAGGAGTAATGTCATGTTTTTAATGTATGTGTAATTACCCAGGATTTTGCAAGGCACACTTTATTGTAAACATATAAACAAAAATAAATGTTGTTCTTCTTTAAAGATGGACTTCACCATAAATAGAAGTCATGCATGGAGCCACGTAAAGCACTGAAAGAGATTAGGCCTCACAGTTGCACGTCTTTCCATCTCTGTTGTAAAGCTGTCATATGTTTGGAACTATAGCTTTTTTTTATTTATTTATTTTTTATATAGCTTTAAAGATACTGATCAACCCAAATGTGTGTGTGTGTGTTTGTTCTGTATGATTGGGTGCAAACGTGCTGCTGCAGCATCATCCAGGTCCGCTGAGACGAAAGTACAGCTCTTGTTCCACCATATTTCTGGATGATAGCACCGTCAGTCAGCCCAACCTTAAATACACCATCAAATGGTAACTTGCTGAATTGTTTCAGGATTTGTCCAGACTTTAGTCAGAAGTTTGTCCTTTTCTGCTTGTTTGAAGTTGAAATCATCTTTCATTTTCTTCGTTTCTTTATTTACAGTGTAGCCCTGGCTATCTACTACCACATAAAGAACAGGTGTGGAAAATCTTCCTCATTTTCCTTCTCTTTTTATTTACAACTAAATGTAGCAGTCCTGAAAAAAAAAAAATTCAACATCAACACTTATTAGAGGGGATATGTCATCAATTCAATTCAGTTACTTTATATGGCACAGATTCAGAACAGATGTCATCTCAAGGCACTTTGCAAGAGAAGTCATTTCATCATCTTTAAAACTTAGAATTGACCCTTTTGTTCGTGCTCATGGCTCACATTGGTAAGCTTAGAAGGAGACAAAGAACAAGGCAGCTAAACATGCTCAATGGAGACTCAAGAAGAAAGCAATGAATGCAATTTGAGTTCATAAGCTGAAGATCTGATGATTCTTTTTTTCCAGTGGAGGAGGATAAAGCCAGGAGAAATGTATGAAGGTAGTAGCCTGGATATAAAATACCTCTGCAGCCTCCTAGTCTGCCTGTAATTGATCACAGTTGTTTATCAGGACTTGTGAAGCATTTCTGATCAGCATCATTACTTTGATGTGCTCAGATGTCAGCATTTCCTTTTCTCTCAGTAACCGGATCACCAGAATCTTTTATTTGGGAACTGTGCAGTGGCGGGGTAAAACAAACAGGCAGTGAATAGAAGTAGCTAAAAGTCTTCTACATTTAATCATTCTGCCAAAAGATTTCTGTGATGGCCCAGCGTGTCACAGCATTCAGACATTAGTCGATCTATAGCTAGTTTGGCCCTAGAAAACTCACTTCAAGCTAATATTACACAGTAAAAAATCCTGATTTACTGTCATTCATTTCACTCAGACACTGAGGAAGAAAAAACGATCTGTTGTAGCAGGGAACGATTGTAGGTTAACGTTCAGGAGAAATCCGACTTTTCTGCTTTGAAAAACAGTGCAGAGGCTGACTGATTAATTTGTTTCATGCTCTTAAGCTTTTCTGGCTCTAAAATTTGATGCCCTTCAATCTTTTAGACCCAAATGTTTTCGAACCAAAACCAAAAGGAAAACAAAAGTGGGGTTGAAATACTCACTATTGGAGGCTAGTAAAAATACGTTCTCTGTTCGATGGATAAAAATGCTAATTTAACCTAATAAATCATATTTAAATCAATCTAATAAATCATAAATCAAACACTATTAAGACATGATGGTAAGCGTTATTGACGCAGTTTATCTAACTTCCTGTCGGGAAGTGAGTGTATGCAGTGTTTGTATTTAAACTGTTAATACAATAAAATCTGTTTGCTATTAAGCTCAGGCTTTACAGCCTTTTTTCCCACCTTGATGTTTTTCCTCTCTTTCTCGTTCCAGAGACGTCGACGGACGAATGTTGTTAGACATTTTCGATGAGAAGCTGCATCCTCTCACGGTACGGCCTCAGCTGCAGATAAACCTCCATTAGGTGCAAAGCATAGAGCTGTCCAGATGCATCAGCGAGGCAAAATCAATACAAATGAATCAAAATATTGGGGAAATCTGCCTGGTAATCCGAGTATCCAGATGGATCATGCTCATCTGTTGCCATCTGACGGCATTTGGAATTATTTACTGCAAGAATTTACTCTGCCACTTTCTCAAATTTGTTTTCTATTCTACAAAAAAACAAAACACATATGAGATGTAAATAGGTTGTTTTTTAGAGTACCTGTCTGTTTTCTTCCCTCCATCTCTTTACAGAAGTCTGAGGTTCCTGCTGATTATGACAAATACGACCCTGAGCAGAAGCAGATCTACCGCTTCGTCAGGACGCTATTCAGCGCTGCGCAGCTAACTGCTGAGTGTGCTATTGTCACTTTGGTAGGTCTAAAACCTGTGTGTGCCAAAATGTGTGCTGAGACTAGGAGGGGTTGCTGCTTTCTCATTCTCCTGTATTTTGACCTCTAAGTAATCTGCTGCCATGTAGTCCACTTTTTATCTGATCCTGTGCTGAAATGCTCAGTAAATATCTTCTTTTATTTACATATTTATTTTACAATTGACAAATATAAAATCTACACCCCCCCCCCCCCCCCCCCCCCCAAACATATGGCTTACATGCGTGTCTCTGGAGACCTGGATTTTCTGGGGTCTATACAGCTGGCCGGGTGGCCTCGTTTAAAGTTGCTCTCCTTCCTGACAGATGCTTAAATGTGTGAACAGGGCCTTTGTTTCTAAGAATGACTGGAATTATAGTTATGTTTTAATCTATGTGGCTATTCACCAAAAATATGTTTATACTGACACATGGATTAAGAAAAAGGGCTGACATATGGTCTGCTTCCCTCATAGTAAAACCTGGCAGAGTACCAGTAATTGATGGAACAGTTGGCTGGTGGTTATACAGTTAGTTCAGCAGAGGCACCAAACCTTAGGAGTGGGATTCCAGACAGAAGCCGTGGATCCAGTCTTTGCTTTGTAGTCATTACTCTATTGGGAAGGAGAGTGGATACTTCCTCTAAGACCCACTCCGATCATCTTTTTGAGCTATTTTAAAGTGTTCTCAGTGGTCTTTAAATTATGATTATGCCGTTTTTAGCCAAAATCACGAAACCTGTGCCGTTTTCTAGGACATAGCTACAGAAGAGCAGCAGTAGCTCATTAGCAATTCGCGCCCCCCAGCAATGGCTTCTGTGTGTGCATCTGACCCGATTTGACCCTGCTTTTGTATAAAATGAAGCAAAAAGAGAGATAAAAATCCATAAATGGCTGATGTAATGCAAGCAAACAAGCGGATGGTTGAATTAGCTCCCGACAGAAGAAAAACGGTAAAGATGCAGGCTGTCCACTTGATGGTGTCTTAATGGAAGTCACTGCACCCGGCTTCAAAAGTAGTTTACTAGCGAAGCCCTTTTTTTCCCTGCCAGTTGGTGAAACAGTTTTCTCTGAAATGTTGACTGCAAATCGATGTGCAGTTTTTAATCTTGCTGTGACCAAGAAACTTAATTAATTTCTCCCTGCAGATGGTTTTGTTAAAGTATGAAAGCTAATAATATCATTCTTCTTAGCATTGCACCCCACTATAGCACACAGGTGTTGACCTGCCATCTCTACTCCTCAGAACCTGAGCGGGTGGGGCAGAGTGGAGGAGGAGCTTGTAGCCCGCCCAGTGCGATTGCTATGTTGCAAACAGTCTGTTTTAGACGGCCTTTCAGCATCTGCTACTGATTCACAGCGATTTGAAAGCAGAAATACTCAGAAATGCAATTTTGAGCTTAATTTTCTTAAGTTATGTCCTCTGGCATCAGAAAAATGCCAGAAGAACATGTTAACAACACGAAAAATGCGATAAATAAGAGCGCCAGCAGGTCTTCAATTTTTATAAGTGCAAAGGATTAATGGACCATATGCGGATATTATTAGCATACAGTCTCTTTCAAAAGTACACAGAACCTTTAGGTTATAACTGGGGGCGTAACAATTCAAAAATTCAAAAATACTTTATTGATCCCAGAGGGAAATTGAGTGTTGGTATAGCTCATATAATTAATTCTTTAAGGAGTTGTTGTAGATGATGATGGCTGTGGGCAGGAAGGATTTCCTGTAGCGGTCTGTATTGCAGCGAAACTGAAGAAGCCTCCGACTGAAGACGCTCTGTTGTTGTATGACTGTCTCATGAAGAGGATGCTCAGGGTTGTCCATAATTTTTATTTTATTTTGTGAAGAATCCTTCTTTGCATCATCATCTCCAGATGTTCCACAGTTGTCCCAAGAACAGAACCAGCCTTCTTTATCAGGTTTAGCCTATTTAAGTCCCTGGCTCTGATGCTGCTACCCCAACAGATGACGGCTGAAGAGATTACACTCTCCACAACAGACTTGTAGAAGATCTCCAGCATCTTGCTGCAAACCTTGAAGGATCTAAGCTTCCTCAAGAAGTACAGCCTGCTCTGTCCCTTCCTGTAGACGGTTTCACTGTTGCGCCTCCAGTCCAGTCTGTTGTCAAGGTGAACTCCGAGGTATTTATACCCGTCAACCACCTCCACTTCTTCTCCCATGATGGAAACAGTGTTTGACTTATCCCTGTTTCTTCTTAAATCTACAATCATCTCCTTTGTTATTGTTCACATTCAAGGTGAGACGATTGTTTCCACACCATGTCACAAAGCGGTCCACCAGCTCTCTGTATTCAGCTTCTTGTCCATCTCTGATACACTCGACAATGCAGAGTCATCTGAGTATTTCTGCAGATGACAGGTCTCTGATTTGTACTGGAAGTCTGAGGTGTACAGAGTGAAAAGGAATGGTGAGAGTACATACCCCTGTGGTGCTCCTGTGCTGCTGACCACCTGGTTGGACACACAATCCTTCAGTCTCACAAATTGTGGTCTGTTGGTCAGGTAGTCATTGATCCAGGCGATTGTTGAGGGCTCCACCTGTGTCTTCAGGAGTTTCTGACAAAGCAAATCAGGCTGAATTGTGTTAAATGCACTGGAGAAATCCAAGAACATGATCCTCACAGTGCTGCCTGCTTTGTCCAGATGACAGTGGGTTGGTTGAAGTAGGTGGATGATGGCATCTTCAACTCCAACTCCACGGCGATAAGCAAACTGCAGCGGGTCCTGATACTTTCTTGTTTGCTTACTCAGGGGTGCCAACAGGAGTCTCTCTAGGACCTTCATGATGTGGGATGTCAGGGCAACGGGTCTATAGTCATTGATGACTGATGGGTGAGTTCTTTTGGGTACTGGAACAAGGGATGATGTCTTCCACAACACTGGAACCTTCTCCTGAGTTAGGCTAAGGTTGAAGAGGTGCTGCAGAATCCCACAGAGCTGCTCTGCACAGGCCTTCAGGACTCTGGGGCTGACACCATCTGGACCTGCAGCCTTGTTCCGGTTCAGTTTCTCCAGCTGCCTCTTCACCTGACTTTTGGAGACAGACAAGTGGGAGGGGGAGGCAAAGGGGGTAGTTTGGTACGTACCTTGGTTTCAGTTACAGGGTCGGTTCCTTTTTGGTACAATCTGGGATCAAAGTGGGGGGAAAAAAGTTTTTTGTCTAATGACATTTCAAGTCAAATTGTATTTGAAGTAAATTTTCCAACAAAAGGTTCTCAGACAACATGAAAATTTTAAAAATAGCATACTCTGATTCAGGAAATGTGCAACTGAGCAGGGTAATTAACAAAATATCCATGTCTTTGCATTGAAAGACAACACTTTAACCACAGAAGTGGGGATTCAAGTTCCTGCTCTCCCTCAGATTCGCTGACCATAACGTCTGCTAGCAGGAGGCCGGGCTGTACTGTACTGTATTTTTTTTTTTTTTAAGGTTTTTGTGGCCACAGTGGCTTTTATTGAAAGGGGACAGGCTTATAGAAAGGGGAGAGAAGCAGGGGAGAGACATTCGGCAAATGTCCTCAGGCTGGAATCGAACCCGGGACAACCGCATCGAGGACTAAGGCCTCTGAACATGGGGCGCCCGTCTTAACCCACTGTGCCACGCGATGCCCCGGGCTGTACTGTATTTGTTTCCAGGGTCACGTGTGTTGCTATGCAACCAAACCTTCCGTACCAAAAAATATGAATACATTTACCTGTTACACCCCCAGGTTATATCAACAAACCGTGACAAAGTTCAAATGATATGAACCAAATGCACAATGTTGTTCCTAAATATATATTAAAATCACTAAATATTAATGCTGAAGAGAACTGATATGAATCAGTTAGCTCTTAAAAACACATAATTTCTCCTTTAGCAAATGAGTCCAGCTTTGATGTGTCTCTGTATAAATTTGGAGACACCATGTCTTTTATTCTAACTAACTGATAAGGCGATCCTGTGAATCAGTGTCAGTGCTAATCCTTTAACGTGTAACGTTCAGATGCCTGTGGGCCCTTCATGAGCTGCGTAGACCGTTGGAGGTCTGGCTAGCAACTGAAGGGGGAAGGGAACACAAACATGCAGCGCTTCGATTGCCATGGATATTTTATGAGGAGGCTCCAGGATGCTCGACTGAGTCAGCAGGACCCTGTAAACCTCTAAAGCAGCATAGAAGCTCTTAAGATCTCTGTAAAGTGATCGTACACCATAAGAGCTGAGGATTATTCAACTTTAACAGCATGGACTTGAATGATTTTTAAAAGCTTTCTCTTGGTTCAGGTTTACTTGGAGAGGCTCCTAACCTACGCTGAGATCGACATCTCCCCCGCCAATTGGAAGCGCATCGTGTTGGGAGCCATCCTCTTGGCTTCGAAGGTTTGGGACGACCAGGCGGTGTGGAACGTCGACTACTGCCAAATTCTCAAGGACATCACAGTAGAGGACATGTAAGTCACTGAAAAAACGCCCAGCGAAAGTTACTGAAATCCATGCACTCCCGGGGGCTGACCTTTAGACTTTGCCCCCAGCCTTAGGTCTTTATCCGCCAGCCTTAGGTCTTAAGCCGCCTTCAGCAGGTTTTCTTCCAGGTTCCCTGCTCCTTCTGGTTAAAAAGCATTCCCATAGCATGATGCTGCCACCCTCATGTTTCCCTGTTAGGAGCGTCCCCTCGACAGTTACTATGGGCTCCCTAGGTTGCTTCTCTGATTAGTGCTCTCTCATTGCCAGGCCTGTCAAAACCTGTTCCAAAATCTTTTACATTTACACGCACATACACACTTCCCCCATTTCTGGCTAACAAAATGCTTGTCAGCCATGTCTCGGTAAGCTACCATACTCTACAACTTCAGATGAAGCTTTGAAAAATGCTCCATGAGATGTTCAGAACTTGGGGCTTTTATTTTGATGGAAACCATGCATTGTTTTCCTTCCACTTCAGCTTCACAATTTCTGCTTTGTCTCTTTTAAACACCACAAAACTATCTTGTCATCAAATTAAATAAATGTAATGTCCTTTTTTATATAAATTTGTAATTCAAATAGACATTTCTTATGTGCAAATCAAGCATGTGGCCACATGTCCTTTTATATGCTACGTGTCTTCCTAACCCTGAGGAATCTTAGCAGGATTATCCTGAGGGTGCAAATGATGCTATAGACATGCTACCCCTGCATTAACCTCTGACCTCTGCACATTCTGCGGAGCTGGTGGAGGCCTATTCTTGTCTTCAGGCTGACGTTGGTGGAGCAGCTATCGTAATCCACCTGTCTGGTACTGACATTAGGCAGTAGAGCTGACAGTTAGCTTCTGTTGCAGTCTAAGAGGGGGAATTTACCCGACAGTGACTCAGAATTTCCCTTAGAAGACCAGTTTGATGCGGCACACTCCTCTTCTGGAACCAAGCCTGCTGAATCTCCCATTTTCCAGCTGCAAACTGTTGGGAAATTACGGAGAATGTTGAGCAGGGAGGTACAAAAATAAACAGATTAACAGTAGCAGAGAAGGGGGCTTGAAAACGAAGCAGCGTTATTAGGCAGAGTTTGGCAACAATGGAGTCTAAATTTAGCCTCATGCATAGAAATGTGCGTGGGTGAGGAACAAAGACTTGGCAGGAGAGGTGGAGAGACGCTACGAAGTAAAAAGAATCGGTCACAACTGAGGAGAAACGGATGAAAGCTGCTGTCATCGCAGAGCAGAAGGGATCACAAAGCTGTCGAGCTGCGAGTATGCATGACAAAAGCATTTTCCGGAGTTGGGATTAATATTCCTTCATTCACACAACACTCTAAGCTCTTACTTCAGTAGCATTCCTTTTCAATATTTGGAAATACAGTACTGTATCTGTCAGATGTCTTGGCATTTCTTTTTGAGCTGAACACAAAATAATGATTCATTCAATTTGGTTTTAGTTCCAACTATAAGGTGTTCCTCACTAGACGCGTCTCTGTCCCTTTCTCTCCTGAAGGAATGAGCTGGAGCGTCAGTTCCTGGAGCTGCTGCAGTTCAACATCAACGTACCGTCCAGCGTATACGCCAAGTATTACTTCGACCTGCGCTCCATGGCTGAAGCCAACAACCTGAGCTTTCCCTTGGATCCCCTCGGCAGGGACAAGGCCCAGAAACTAGAGGTGAGGGGCCTATAAAACTTTAGAAAGATGTTTTTTGTTGCTTGTGTTTAAAAACGGGATTGATGTGAAAACCATTTATTATTACCTGAGCGCATGGAATACCCTGCTTCTGTCACATTTAGCCTAGATCTATAAACTAATTAGAATGAATTGTTTGTTGGTCATAAAAATAAAAAAAATCCAGTCAATTGATTTTTACCCATCAATTTTTAAAATGAAAATGACATATTTAGCTGTGTTTATTTTTTTTTAATTTTCAAACTGATCAAAAGTTACTTGAGTAAATGTAACTAGTTACTACCCACCTCTGATAGGGCCAGAGTTCATGTCAAACTTCTGTACAGCTGTATTTTGTTGTGTACATTTTAAACTTCCTTTAGCACCTTATAGTAACAATTAGTAAGTGTAAAACACAGGCTCTGTGTGCATTCTCAAATCCAGCATGTTCCACTACAGAATGAGATGAAAGGTTTAAAAGGATATTATAGATATTATTGCTATTACAAACCCCAAATTTGGGTCTTCATTCAGCAACTTAGTGTTGTTACACTTCCGGTGCCTTTACTGATTAGAAATAATATAGGATTTCTGAGTTTCTGACCTGCTGATCGCTAACTGATCAAAGTGAAAATTGTCCCGATCAGCAGACGGTTCCTTGGTGCGTCTCCAGATGTAAGTATTGAGAAGTAGTTTAAGTGTTGTCTGTGTGGACATAATGTCACTTTCATGCCTGCTGCGCTAATGACCATGCTGTGTTTTTCCCTTCATGGACAGACCTCCTTTAAATTCCCTCCATCCTGTTTATTGTTTCATCTCACAGGCCATCTCGCGGTTGTGTGACGATAAGTACAAGGACTTGAGGAAACAAGCCAAGAAGCGATCAGTGAGCGCGGACAACCTGATGGTGGTGCGGTGGTGTCCAGCTATCATTTCCTAACACTGGGTCACCTTCAGAGGAAGAAATAAATAGACCTTTGCCGTATTGTTGCCTGAAAAGCAGACCGTGGATCAGTGGGTCTGTCTGGAATATACTCCCACACACAACACCCGAAATCCCATTCAGAGTGGCACTTGCACAAGTCAGATTGCTCTTTCTCTGGCTGTTGTACATAAAAGGTCCCACTGGCTGCCTGAATCGAACCAAACAGAGCTGAAAGATGCGGAGGGAAGATCTGAGCTGCAAGGGGACATCGATAGACTGCGAAGTTGGAAAAAGCTTCAGTAGCAAAACACAAGACAAAAAAGTGGCAGAAGTGTTTTTAATAGTTTTATTTGAAGCTCGGTTGGTTTGTACATCTGATAAAAAGAGGCTGAAAACATTTCTTGAATTTTAATCCTCTGGTTCAGTGGGTGACATCATCATTTTACACCTCATACGGACATTGCAGTGTCCGCACTATGTTTGTGATTTCTTGGCTTCTTTTTTGCATTCCCATCCAAACACAGTCAGAAAAGATTGTACATTCCGTTGTTTAGGTGATACAGTTCAATAGACTACATATCATCGAACTAACCTTAACTAAGTAAGTCCATTGGTGTATCATGAGATGCACCTTCAGAGAAGATAAACCCACTGAGTATTTATTGAAACTGTGGCCATTTAACTAAAGTTAACCAGAGATTTCGTCACACGACTAATCAGATCAGATTTGACCTCCAGAATCCTTTGGCGGGAAATGCAATTTCAACCTCCGTGTGTAGAAAGAGACCAAGCTCTATCAGATAAAGCAACATTCATTTCATCTGGGGTTTTTCTTTTTTGGATGAAATATGATACAGCATACATGCTTGGGAGAAGGTTGCCTTGAAGATAAAATGCGAGACATACTGTAGAGCTTATGTTGTCCACTGCCATTGTCCTGAACTGTGGTGCCTATAATTAATGTGGGTTATACGCCTCTTCACTCTCTGAATCAAGACTAGAACAAATTCAATTTTTCTGATTCAATATTTTGTGGTGTTCCATCTTAAAAAGAAATGGCACAATATGGAATTTACATTTATAAGCCACTAAAATATGATGCTTCAGGGTTTTCGTTTGGTTTAATGAAGACCAGAATTAATGAAACAAAAATTCAGCGCTGATTAAAACACTGCTCAGAAAATGAGATTGTATAAAGTTTCAGAATTTTCTTTGTACAGTGTAAATGAATTGTGAAAGTGTGAAAGACCTTTAGACTAAAGGTATATTGTAAAAAAGAGGAAGCAGAACAATGTTAGAATTATTTATATGATTTTTTTATGAGGGGGCAGTGAATAATGTATGATTTTTGTGCTCCTCTGACAAATCAAGTAAAGAAAAAAGTGAAGTATAAAAATAAAATGGGACACACCACTCGAGAATTATTTTTTTGTCTCTTAACATTTCCACAAACAGAAATCAGTCACCTTTGAATGCGTTACATTTTTTGAATGCTATATTGATACCACAAAATATTTAAGAAAATATAACACATTTTTCAAAGACTATTTGAACCACAGCCAAATGATATTTTGTTTTATACTGAGCCTTGAAACTGGCAAAATATGTAGTAAAGGTTATCATTGAACGGTTAAAACCATACATCACAAAAATATTAACGAATGTAAAGTTGGTATGCATCCATTCATTTGAATTTTCCATTCAATTTTTTGTCCCCCTGTACATACAGCAATTTTCTCTGTATTTTCCGTTACATTTTTTTCCCTCTTCCTCTCAGTTATTGTTAGCTAGCCAACTTATTTTCTATAATTTACATCCTTTAATAGTTACTGTCCAACCTTGCTGTCTATAACATTAAAAATAATACAAATTAAGTGGTCTCATACAGTCGTTTGCTTCAGTGCAAACTTTATATAAAGATGGTTAGCATTATCTACTTAGCTAACGGTTGTTTGCTTTATCCATTCAGTGTTGTCCCCTCTTGTTTCAAGGTCATGTTAGTTGACATAAATGGTGTTATTTCTATTCTATATTAAGTTAGCTACTATCATAGTTTGCTTCCCAGAACCTTACATGTCCTATACAGGCATTTATTAAGCCATATTTTAACCAGACATTTCTAAAGCTAGGTACCGTTAGCTAAGAAGCTATCACCTGCTACATTGCTAGCTAGATGGATCAGAAATCTTTGGCTTTACTTTTAAATAAACATTGTTATGAATCTAAATATTTTAGTCACCAATTAGCAAAGAAATTTAAATACAGAAAGTTTTGTTTTGACCCATCTATTTCTATTCCATTTTATACGTTTCTACTTGATTTTGTCAGTTTCAAGACAGAATTAGTATTTTCTGGATACAAGCTAACAGTATTTTTCCACAACACATCTTTTCTAATAGGAAAGGGGAAAATATTCTACAGACTGAATAATCATAATTGTCGGAGAATATTGATGAACTTTGGGAGAAACGTGTTCCTCTCATTTTCTTCGTACCAGTGCTTGTTTGCATTATGATCAACTGGACTCTCATTCCTTCAAGACGTTTGCTAATGAAATAATGCAGGCTAAAAATGATTTTAAATGGGCTAACATGCAAATGCATGGCAAACCGTTTCTGTTGCCTTTTTCTAAAAGACAAAAGGTATGGGAAAAGTTAAATTTTCAATGTGCTTTCCATGTTATGCGCATCTCATTGTGTGTGTTTGTCAAACTGCTAAGGAACCAGTGAGTCGTTCAGGTCCGTCACGCCGACCTCCATGAGTGAGAAGGGAAAGAACTGAACCAAAGTCGAGGAGAAATGAAGGAAGATGCTTTTCAGTGTGTTGCTCTTACCACTTGCACACATGAGAAGTCTACTCTTTAAAAGACTTTGTGTGGGACTTCGAATGAGTTCCAAATATGTGTCTGTAGGAAAGTGATGATGCTAGAGTTGCTCAAACTGTCTTGAAAGATTGTATATCGTATTTATTGTATGCGTGTGTGTACATGCAGTGCAGCCTGGGGTATTAAACACCAAGAAACTGAGCATTGATGCCATGTGCTCAGCTTTGAGTTCTGAGATTGGAAATGTACTCAGAGAGGGAATACCAGGAGGTTGTGGCACTTTGTTGATTGGTTGGTTGTTAGATGAGTGTCACTGCACTGAACTCTACCTCTGCATACGGAGCTACCTTTTTTTTCCCCCTTTACTTTCATTCCTCTATTACAAATGTTTTTGTGTTTGAGGTGCCCAGCTTTGATCATAATTTCCATGCTAACAGTCTACTGCTGTATCTAAAACAAAAATGTTCTGTTCCTCATTTTTTTTCTTTTTTTTCTCATTGATGGACATTTTCAGTGAGTTGTATTCTGTAATTTTGTTTTGTGTATTTCAGTGAGTCTAATTTGTGTTTATTCTTGTTCTCAATTTGCCAAATAGTTTTTTTCTGTGTTCTTCACCAGATTTCTATGTCTCCATTCCTCCTCTGAAGCAATGTTTAGGAAGAAAATACAGCAAGAATAAAAAAAAAGGAAAAAGATCAACTCTTGGATTACATCCTGTGTGAACCTTTTTAATCATCTTGGCTATTTTTGTGTGAAAACCCAACATTTATCGAGCTGTTTATGTAAATAAAGTGGAGCGTTTCCTACTGTGGAAGTGAAGCTTCGATCCGCCTGTCACAGATCTCAGCCCACTGCAACAGCGGAGTCTAGAATGCAATTAAAAATGAAATCAGACCAAAAAAAGCATTAATCTGAAATAGTTTCAGGGCAGTTATAGTTTAAAAGCCCCAGACTGTAACTACAAACTGTGGAAATTCACTGGTCGAATGGAATTTAAATGAACTGCGCTGATCCTGACTCCCGACTGCGAGCGGAATAATCCACAGAGCTTTAATAATTAAAGCCTGGGAGATGTCTCTCAGAAGAACTGTAACAACATACAAGGGAGCTTCTACTGAGGCGTCTGTGCCTATGTTTAGTTTGTTTCACATAGTTTGTACTATAATACATTGATAAAATCAACTAATCAAATGAATTAGTTATTCAGTGCGGATGCCTGCTTTTAAATGTTTGCATACAAAAATACAGCTCTCTTATAGCGTAATTTGAAATGAAATGCTGGGGATATTCAACCAATGAGAAATGTTTAGATTCCTTCCACTACAAAGCTCCACATTTACTTCATGGTCCATCCAAAAAGCCTTACCTCCCTACCAGGGACATTTCCATCAACATTTGTGTGATTTGGCTTCGGGCCTTGCAACGGAAATGCAGGTAGGATGAAAAACTATGCCAGAAAACTACCCTGGTTCCTAAAAAGGTTCCTGCAGTGGAAATCCGCCGTTACTAGATCGTCGTACTCAAATATCTTAACTCATAGACTTATTTTTTAATGATTAGGACTCGTGGTTGTATAGTGATTACACTCTGTCACATTTCAACTTTTGGATACATTCTCTTACCTGCATTTGGTTTTGGTACATGCTGACTACTGCAAATCAGTGAAGTTGAAGAAGTAAAGGAGTTTTCTTTATGTACATCTAAATGCAAAAGTAAAATCACAGTAATGAATTTCTAAAGCAAGTTCAGGTCACGTCGGTTCTCAAAATGGTTATTACTGGCTTGGACTGACAACTTTCAACGTTTGTTGGCACTGGGGGGTTTCCTGGCATGTGTGGTTCTGTACTCGGGCTGAGAGTTTACGTTCTATGGCCATAGCTAAATAAGAAAAGATCTAAATGGCAGATGTAGAACCACTTCTTAAGTCAATCCTGAAACAGAAAATGTACAGAAATGTTTTTTGTTTTTTTTGGTTGAACGGGATGGGCCAACAAGTTGTCTAGTGTTAAGATTCTCCCAATTAACAGACACACAGTCAAAGGGGAGGTGAAATAAATGTGGGTGTCTCCTGCTCCATGGTCAATATGTCTAGTTTGTATGTGGAAAGTGTGTGGTTTTGGCCAAAATTAGTTTAGGCAATGTAAAATTTTTAGGAAAAAAAATCATGAATCTGCCTGTATATGGGGTGGGGGGGGAGGGAAGATTTTTCTTTTACTGTTTTAATGAATTAGGCAATTTGAATCTTTTGGTCCTAATATAAACTTCTGCTTAATGAACATATTTTATTCCCTGCACAATTCAATTCAAAAATACTTTATTGATCCCAGAGGGAAATTAAGTGTTGGTATAGCTCATATAATTAATTCTTTAAGGAGTTGTTGTAGATGATGATGGCTGTGGGCAGGAAGGATTTCCTGTAGCGGTCTGTATTGCAGCGAAACTGAAGAAGCCTCCGACTGAAGACGCTCTGTTGTTGTATGACTGTCTCATGAAGAGGATGCTCAGGGTTGTCCATAATTTTTTTGAATTTATGAAGAATCCTTCTTTGCATTATCATCTCCAGATTTTCCACAGTTGTCCCAAGAACAGAACCAGCCTTCTTTATCAGGTTGTTTAGCCTATTTAATTCCCCGGCTCTGATGCTGCTACCCCAACAGATGACGGCTGAAGAGATTACACACTCCACAACAAACTGCAGTGGGTCCTGATACGTTCTTGTTTGCTTACTCAGGGGTGCCAACAGGAGTCTCTCCAGGACCTTCATGATGTGGGATGTGAGGGCAACGGGTCTATAGTCATTGATGACTGATGGGTGAGTTCTTTTGGGTACTGGAACAAGGCAGGATGTCTTCCACAACACTGGAACCTTCTCCTGAGTTAGGCTAAAGTTGAAGATGTGCTGCAGAATCCCACAGAGCTCCTCTGCACAGGCCTTCAGGACTCTGGGGCTGACACCATCTGGACCTGCAGCCTTGTTCCGGTTCAGTTTCTCCAGCTGCCTCTTCGCCTGAATTTTGGAGACAGACAAGTGGAGGCGAAGGAGGTAGCAGCATTTCCTGACTTGGTTGAAGTCAAACTTGTGGAATTAGAAGAGTCCATGGCTGAGGTGAAGGATAAAACATCCGAGGTGTTACAGGAAAGCTGTTGATCAGAGGAGAGTGGGATGTCTGTTTGAATGGGAACAGGAGAGGGGGATGATGAGCTAGTTCCTGAACTGAACCTGTTGAAGAATATGTTAGGTTCATTGGCTCTGTCCAGACTTCCATCTATCCAATGCTTCCTGTCCCTAAAACCTGTGATGTTTCTCATTCCTGACCAGACATCTCTGATATTGTTCCTCTGTAGTTTGTTCCCCAGCTTCTTCCTGTATGCCTCCTTGCTGTCTCTGATCTTGACTTTAAGTTGCTTCTGTATACTCCTCCGTAATTCCCTGTCTCCCTCCCTGAAGGCTCTTTATTTCTTGTTTAGCAGTTCCTTCAGGTCACTGGTGATCCAGGGTTTGTTATTAGGGAAGCATCTCACTGTTCTGGTCGGGATGATGATGTCCACACAGAAGTTTATATAGTCAGTCACACACTCAGTCATGGCATTGATGTCCTCTCCATGTGCTTGGCCAAGAGTCATCCAGTCTGTGGTTGCAAAACAACCCTGCAGGGCTTCTTCAGCTTCCTGTGACTATTTTCTCACAGTTCATTTTGTCACAGGTTGCCTCTGAACAAGGGGTTTATATTCTGGACAGAGAAAAACAAGATTGTGATCTGATTGTCCCAGAGGAGGTCTTGGTTTGGAGATGTGTGAATCCTTTACATTTGCATGAAACAAATCCAAGGTTCTGTTTTCTCTTGTAGAGCAGCTGACAAACTGTTGAAATGTTGGAAGTGTAGTAGAGAGCGAGGCATGATTAAAATCACCAGATATTGCCACAAATGCATTGGGCTGCTGTGTCTGTAGCTTTGCAAAAACGGAACTGATGACATCACATGCAGTGTCGGCAACGGCTGAAGGTGGAATGTAAACAACTGCCAAAATGACACTTGTGAACTCTCTTGGTAAATAATATGGACGAAAACTCACTGCCAAGAGTTCGACATCTGGGCTGCAGAGACGACACTTCACAGTAACATGTCCTGGATGACACCATCTGTTGTTGACAAGCACTGCTACTCCACCATCTTTCCTTTTTCTGCTCGTTTTCAGATCTCTGTCTGCTCGTACAGTTAGGAAGCCTGGCAGACAGACGTTGGAGTCGGGGATATGATCCAGCAGCCACGTCTCAGTAAAACACATAACACTGCATTCCCGGTACTCTGGCTGAGTCCTTGTAAGGGCTTGGAGTTCATCCATCTTGTTAGCCAGTGATCTTACGTTGCCCATTATGATCGATGGAAGAGATGGCTTGAACTTCCTCTTTCTCTGTCTCCTTTTCGCTCCTGCTCTGCATCCACGTCTCCTCCTTATCAACTCATCAGGGATTTGTGGCTTCAGTTGAGGTATTATTTTTAGCTTTTGCGATGATAATCACCTGTAAACCAGATTGTTGCCATGGTTACGCATCATAACAAGTTGTCAAAAAGTGAAAAATTTACAGCAAAAATCCTTCCAGCTTTACAGCACCAAAAACTAGAAAGTATACAGGTCAAAAAATGCTATCTTCTTTAAGAAAAAAGAGGTACCAATGTACAAAAAACCAAAACTTAATATGTAGCCAACAGAGCCAATCCAACATGCAACCACCCTGAGCAGCGCAATTCTAGAATGCAGCAATGAATCACCTTCTTTTTAGTTTGACTAAGCTTGTATTGTACAGATTTCTAAAACTTCGAAATTAGAGAAGTTTCTATTCCACCTATTAACTGCTGTGGGGACAAAATAGTATTAAAAGAACATTAATGTAAGGTTTATATTATACTAGTTTAATAGCTCTAATCTCTTCTGCTTGCTACATAGGTGATTAGCTTTGTAAATTGTAGCATAAGTGTTGGAGAATAAAAGACGGTTGATAGAGGAGTACATGGTCTTCTTTTTATCCAACTATTTTATGTATGTAGCTCAAAAGATTATTTTTACCTCTTCCAAGGAGATTGTTTTCGCAAGGGTCTGTCTGTCTGTTAGCAATATAACTCAAAAAGTTTTTGATGGATTTTAATGAAATTTTCAGGAATGTTTGCAATGGGACCAGGAACAAGGGATTAGAATTTGATGATGTTCTGAAAATTGCCATTACCGAAAGTGATTTTTATTAATAACTACTAAACTAATAAAGATATCAGTTTGAATCCAACTACTAAAGGCACAGGTGAAACTCCAAAACTTTGAATATTGTGCAAAAGTTCAATTATTTCAGTAATTCAACTTAAAAGGTAAAACTAATATGATATAGAAAGCAAAAGAAATTGGATGTTCTCAAAGTGCTGTATCAAAGCACATTAACAGAAAGTTATGTTCGAGGGAAAAGTGTGGAATAAAAACATGCACAAGCAGCAGAGATGACCCCAGCCTGGAGAGGATTGTCAGGAAAAGGCCATTTAAAAGTGTTGGGGACTTTCACAAGGAGTGGACTGAGGATGGAGTGAGTGCATCAAGAGCAACCACACACAGACAGATCCTGGACCTGGGCATCATATGTCGTATTCCTCTTGTCAAGCCGATCCTGAACAACAAACGTCAGTGTCTTACCTGGGCTAAGAAGAAAAAGAACTGCAAATTTTGCATCTAATTTGGAAACCAAGGTCTCAGAGTCTGGAGAAAGAATGGAGAGGGAAGTCCCAGATGCTTGTAGTCCGGTGTGAAGTTTCCACAGTCTGTGTTGATTTGGGGAGCCAATACATCTGCTGGTGTTGGTCCACTGTGCTTTATTAAGTCCAGAGTCAACGCAGCCATCTACCAGGACATTTTGGAGCACTTCATTCTTCCTTCCACAGACGAGCTTTATGGAGATGTTCACTTTATTTTCCAGTAGGACTTGGCACCTCCCCACACTGCCAAAAGTACTAAAACCTGGTTCAATGACCATGGGATTACTGTGCTTGATAGGCCAGCAAACTCCCCTGACCTTTGAACCCCATAGAGAATTTATGGGGCATTGCCAAGAGAAAGATGAGACATGAGACCAAACAATGCAGAAGAGCTGAAGACCTCTATTGAAGCATCCTGGTCTTCCATAACATCTCAGCAGTACCACAGGCTGATAGCATCCATGCCACGCCGCATTGAGACAGTCATTGATGCATGTACATATGCATGATTATACTGATGATTTGACATTTCTCTATTTAAAATCATTGTTTTACTGAATTCATGTAATGTTCTATGAATTTGGGGCTTTCGTAAGATGTAAGCCATAATCATCAAAATTATGTCAAAGGATTGAAATATCTCGCTTTGCATGTAATGAGTCTATATCATATATTAGTTTAACCTGAATTACTGAAAATAGATACTTTTTAAATCAAATAAAAATTAAACTTTTGCAAGAAATCCTAATTCTTTGAATTTACCTGTATGTTTTCATGGTCAAGGAATCTAAAAAACGTACAATCAGATCACATGAGGGGGGGGCTGCCTTGGCGGGGGTCTGCTCTCCGAGTGCTTTTCTAGTTGTATATGATTTTGTCAGTTTTAGGTTCCCCTACTTTGAAGACATTTTATCTTTCAAATTTTGAGACCTATATTATTTCCTGTATTGTTTCTAGTCAGGTGAAACTTCTAATCCTAATATGAGTTTCTGGCTCTCATCTGTTTAATGGTTAGCTATACTTTTACAAGAAGCAGCATTAATTCTTCTTAACCTCTGTAAACCAGCATCCATTGAGGGAAACAACACTTTATAAGCTGGTTCAATTTCATGAGGGAGATTCCGCAGTCTGCATACCTGTATGTCGTCTTCCCAATCAATGCAGCAGCGAGTTCCTCTAGGATTATGAAGCAGTCAATATGAGCATGCTTGTCGTTGTCCTCAAGAACGTAGTACCGCAGTTTGGAATGAGCAAGCCAGGAGGCTTGTTGTAAGGATGACTAGCAGCACGGAAATATCTCTGCAATGCCAGGACGGCAACGTGCCTCTGCAAATGTGTTAAGAATAGACCGACAATAGAGCATGCTCCTTTCTTGTGTTGTCGGAGGACAGACGATTGGCTGCAGAGGGCAGATGAAGAGGCAAGACCTGAGTACTTCATTTGGTCTGTCAAACGGTTGGTTGGTTGGAGTTGGGCAGACGCTCCATCTGACCTTTTGGCAGGAACAGCACAGGTGGAAAAATGATGAGCTTAACGATGTAGAGTGAAATGTTACCTGCAAAATTTATCTGGACTTCATTCGGCAAAGAGAAAACTGGGAGCTTTCAGCACAGCAAACATGGTCGGATCAAGTGTCTCCGAAGTCCTATTTATCTCCGTCAATCATAGCATCACTTTGATAGGTAAGTTGATCTCTCTCTGTATGTTTTAGACTGAAATAAAGTTAAATGAAAGTAACTAAAGATGTTAAATAGTTGATGTGTTTTCTCATGTTAGTGTTTTATTTATTTATTTAACAGGAAAGGTGTGGTTTATTGTGATGATCTTTCTCCGGGTCCTGATCCTCCTCTTTGCCGGTTATCCTCTCTACCGGGACGAACAGGAGAGATTCCTCTGTAACACCATCCAACCGGGCTGTGCAAACGTCTGCTACGATCTTTTCTCCCCAGTCTCCCTCCTCCGTTTCTGGCTGGTGCATCTCATCACCTTGTGTCTACCTTACGTCTTTTTCGTCATCTACGTCGTCCATAAGGTCTCGAATGCCCTCTCTGCCGCTCTTAGCTCGACCGGACATGCCAGAGCCTTTCAGCTGTTCAAGGTCCATAAGGAGTCGTTTAACAAGATGTGTGTGAACACGGCACCGGTGGTGGTTGAGCAGAGAGGGGGGCTGCGGTGCTTCACGGGAGCCTACATCCTCCATCTGCTGTTCAGGACGCTGTTGGAAGCAGGCTTTGTGGCCGCTCAATATTACATGTTTGGTTTTTACATCCCCAGGAGGTTCCTGTGCCAGCATGCTCCGTGCACCACCCAGGTGGACTGCTACATCTCAAGGCCCACCGAGAAGACAGTGATGCTCAACTTTATGCTGGCTGTGGCTGCTCTGTCCCTTTTCCTCAACGCTCTGGATTTCTTTTGGGCCATCAAACGATCACTGAAGCACAACACCAAAAGGAAGATGATGCTCGAGAACGTATTTGAGGAGGAGCACTGCTTTCTCTCTGCCGGCGTGGCATCCACCTGCACCGATCCAAATGCATCTACTCGACAAGATCCAGAGGCCCAACTTGAGAAAACGGAAAGTTTCAGAAAGAGGCGTGGCAGCAAAAGCTCTTGTGGAGGGAAACTTTATTCAAGTCAGGAGGCATCCAACCTGGAGCTTTGCTCCCACCCGTGCTCTTCAGAACCTCAATGCTGCAACAGTGGTAACAGTGACATCTTGATCTCCCAAGAGGAGGTTCTGGAGAGGAACGGCAGCGAGGTTGCTCTCTGCCCCCTAGAGACTGTGGGGACGCCAAGATCCATCAGAGTCAGCAAACGTCACCGACTTAAACCTCCACCTCCACCCAGGCTGGACCTCAGGCGGCCCTCTGGGCAATTGGTCGACCCGGTCAGTGATGTTTCCATGACAACAGCAGTCTGTACCAGGAGAGTGGGTCAGTATTCACTGATTGAACTGGGAAAAGGTGTTGAACTTCAAAACAGTGAAGGCGGCCAGGAGGAAAGATCGGAGTGGGTGTGAGTTTTAGGCAGGCGTTGCCGTTGTGTTGCCGTAGTTCCCGTTACAAGTCACAGCAACTTTCTGTCTACCTCATTTTTTTGTTCAGCTAAAATATGCAAATGTAACTTTTTTTGTGTTGCCATTTGGATCTCTGCTGCCTATATAAACAACCCAAACATGAATAAAAAGCATCCATCATTTTTTAAAGCTTTTTGCACATTTTTGCTGTCAGAAATATTGTACTTCTACAAGAAGTTTGGAAAAGTGCCTTACTGTGATGTCATAATAAGCAGAACTTGCATATAACGCCCTCTCTCCTGTCAAACCCCGCCCACCAATTCCAATTTCATGCCATTCTCATGCATGGCTAACCCCGCAGGATAGTAACAAGTTGTGTGGCCTGCAACCTTCAATTTGCATAAAAGTGACAGAGCCCTATAAACCGCTCATTCTGAAAAGGACTGAAATTGTCAAGAATTGAGCTGGTGAGATCGCTTTATGTGAGAGTGATTTTGTCCAAAGAATTTCATTAACATGTTTTGTACAGACCATAGACATATTATAACTTGTTTAAAAAGAGGCATGTCTCCATTATTCATTTAACCTATAATAGACTTCCATTACTTGCACGACCTGGTAATTCTCACACATGGTGTGTTTAATGATTGGAAAGGTTAAGGCTGATCAAGTCTTTTTGGTGCAGCAGTAATCATAATCCATTTTATTGCTTTTTACCTCCGCCAATGAGATTGTGTTTTCCCCAGGGTTTGTCTCTGTCTGTCTGTCTGTTAGCAACATAACTCAAAAAGTTGTAGGTGGATTCCAATGACATTTTCAGAGAACGTCTGCAACAGGACCAGGAATTTGGGGGTGATCGGAAAACCGGCATTACTGAAAAAAAAGATTTTCGTGAACAACTTCTGAACTAATAATGACAATGTGAATCCAGCTGGAAAAAAGTATGTTTTCATACCTGGGGGGGGGTGCTCTTCTAGTTTTATTTGCTCTCTCTCTTTTAGGGCACATGCTCTGTAACGATAAGTGACACCATTTCCCCTGTCTCCTGAATGAAAGTTAGGAATGACCGAACGGTTTTGAATAGGGTGTCCTTGAGCGAATGTTGTTCTTGAAAAAACAAACAAAAAACGTCTAAATGAGTGCAGCCCACCTGTTTGGTTCCATGCAGGTGTTACCTCCACCAACACTGTCCACAACAAAGGCAAGTCTCAACCTGGCCTCTGTTCGCCACCCCCCACTGAGATCCCTTTATATGTTTCCAACGTAGATATAGCCCTGGTTTCGAGCATGGATGAGCGAGGTCAAAGTGGACATGGGAGCAGACTCTAAGTGAGGTCAGATGGTTGAACTAAAATGAGAGGCGATGCCATCACCCTGCCCATAGATGGAAAATGGATTCCTTCTGCAAAGTGAAGGACACTGTGAAGGCCCCTAAAGTTGACATGGGATCACCAAGTAATTACGCTCCCCCGTAGGGGCCCAGTATTTACGGCGACAGCTTGTCACTCTATTTCAGGGCCTCCAAGAGATCATTGGGTGGGGGACTACAGACCTCAGCTCACTTCCATACTAGAAATAGAGCACTGAGCGGAGGAGTGCTCGCTGTTGCCCTGCAGGATCTCTGCACTCTGCTTCGGCTGTGGCTTTAGTTTCACCTTGATCGAAGTTTAAATTAATGGGACACTAACGTGCCATGGTGACACATGCCTGCCATGGATGGCATGAGGTGTTGCTGTGTTGACCCAGCCAGTGAAACGACATGAAACTATTTACACAAAATGAGTTAAATAAATCATTGACGTGACTGTCTTGAGTTGCTGTTTAGCTGAGGGGCTTAGCTTTGTGTAAAGAGATAGCACTTGATCTTCTTCTTGTGGTCCTTTTGAAGATGACAACAAAAGCTTGCTGATTTGTATCTTGGATTAGTACAGAGAGCTGGACCCTGACTGTGAAATGACTGTGCTTTTTACTTCTGACAAAAGCATGTGTGATAAACTTTATTTATTATTTTTTTAAATTTCTTTCACCAAAGTATCTTTGATTTATGCTTTCAGAGTTCAGCTGGGCTGACATTTGATCTAAAATCAGTTCTCTGATGAAATTCTTAAGTGCTTAAATTGTCAAAACACTAAAGCCCTGAGGTTGTATACACCGTTTAGATGAACTTACAGGTCCTTCTCAAAAAATTAGCATATTGTGATAAAGTTCATTCTTTTCCATAATGTAATGATAAAAATTAAACTTTCATATATTTTAGATTCATTGCACACCAACTGAAATATTTCAGGTCTTTTATTGTTTTAAAACTGATGATTTTGGCATACAGCTCATGAAAACCCAAAATTCCTATCTCAACAAATTAGCATATCATGAAAAGGTTCTCTAAACGAGCTATTAACCTAATCATCTGAATCAACTAATTAACTCTAAACACCTGCAAAAGATTCCTGAGGCTTTTAAAAACTCCCAGCCTGGTTCATTACTCAAAACCGCAATCATGGGTAAGACTGCCAACCTGACTGCTGCCCAGAAGGCCATCATTGACACCCTCAAGCAAGAAGGTAAGACACAGAAAGAAATTTCTGAACGAATAGGCTGTTCCCAGAGTGCTGTATCAAGGCACCTCAGTGGGAAGTCTGTGGGAAGGAAAAAGTGTGGCAGAAAACGCTGCACAACGAGAAGAGGTGACGGGACCCTGAGGAAGATTGTGGAGAAGGACCGATTCCAGACCTTGGGGGACCTGCGGAAGCAGTGGACTGAGTCTGGAGTAGAAACATCCAGAGCCACCGTGCACAGGCGTGTGCAGGAAATGGGCTACAGGTGCCGCATTCCCCAGGTCAAGCCACTTTTGAACCAGAAACAGCGGCAGAAGCGCCTGACCTGGGCTACAGAGAAGCAGCACTGGACTGTTGCTCAGTGGTCCAAAGTACTTTTTTGGGATGAAAGCAAATTTTGCATGTCATTCGGAAATCAAGGTGCCAGAGTCTGGAGGAAGACTGGGGAGAAGGAAATGCCAAAATGCCTGAAGTCCAGTGTCAAGTACCCACAGTCAGTGATGGTCTGGGGTGCCATGTCAGCTGCTGTTGTCGGGCCACTGTGTTTTATCAAGGGCAGGGTCAATGCAGCTAGCTATCAGGAGATTTTGGAGCACCTCATGCTTCCATCTGCTGAAAAGCTTTATGGAGATGAAGATATCATTTTTCAGCACGACCTGGCACCTGCTCACTGTGCCAAAACCACTGGTAAATGGTTTACTGACCATGGTATTACTGTGCTCAATTGGCCTGCAAACTCTCCTGACCTGAACCCCATAGAGAATCTGTGGGATATTGTGAAGAGGAAGTTGAGAGACGCAAGACCCAACACTCTGGATGAGCTTAAGGCCGCTATCGAACCATCCTGGGCCTCCATAACACCACAGGCTGATTGCCTCCATGCCACGCCGCATTGAAGCAGTCATTTCTGCAAAAGGATTCCCAACCAAGTATTGAGTGCATAACTGAACATAATTATTTGAAGGTTGACTTTTTTTATATTAAAAACACTTTTCTTTTATTGGTCGGATGAAATATGCTACTTTTTTGAGATAGGAATTTGGGGTTTTCATGAGCTGTATGCCAAAATCATCAGTTTTAAAACAATAAAAGACCTGAAATATTTCAGTTGGTGTGCAATGAATCTAAAATATATGAAAGTTAAAGTTTTATCATTACATTATGGAAGAGAATGAACTTCTAAAAAAATTAGCATATTTTGATAAAGGACCTGTATATTGTGTTGTTCAAATTTATATTCAACTCTCATCAGCTGATGTATACGGTGGCCGCTCGAAACAAAACACATACAAATCCCAAAACACATGCATAACCCAAAACACATGCCTAACCCAAAACGCAAACTAATTCCAAAACATATGCAAAACCCATAACACATGCAAATCCCAAAACACATGCATAACCCAAAACACATGCATAACCCAAAACGCATACTAATTCCAAAACATGTGCAAATTCCCAAAACACATGCAAAACCCAAAACACATGCAAAACACATGCAATTCCCCAAAACACAAGCAAAACCCAAAACACATGCAAACTTCACAACGGAAGTGCTCCAGGACACTAGGGGCAGTAATGAGCTTTTGTTACCTAGTGTCTACACAAACCAGAAAGTAGATCCACATTCCAAACAGGAGGCAGTATAGGCCATAAGGTGAACCCGGTTTTCTATTTATCTCGTTCTGACCTCTGGCATCTACATACATTACTGCCCCTAGTGTCCTGGAGCACTTATGTTGTGAAGTTTGCAGGTGTTTTGGGATTTGCAGGTGTTTTATTTCTCTCTAGGTGTCACCGTAGATGTACCTACAATGCCTTGCAAAAGTCTTCATACCCCTTAAACTTTTCTACATGTCACATTACAAACACAAACTTCCATATCTTCTGTTTATATTGTATTTCTTTGATAGACCAACACAAAGTAGTGGATAACTATTAAGTGGAAGATAAAAGGATAAGTTGTTTTTAAAATCTCTTTAAAATAAAAACCTTTAAAGTGTGTGCCATGTATTTCTACTCAATCCCCCTCACTCAGTTCTTTCTCGAACCCCCTTGGGGCTTTGCAAATCTGGAGACATCTTTGCAAAATGGCTTAAACGAAGTCAGATTGGATAGATAGATATTTTAATGTTGTCATCAATTCTCAGTTGGATTAAGGTCTAAATTTTAAATGAGTCATCTCGATATGCTTCCTGTAAAATATACTGTTGTAGATCAGGTTGTATGTAGGGTTGTTCTGAGACAGGAAGGTGAACTTCGAACTCAGTCTTAAGTCGTCCATAGTCTCTCACAGCTAAATAGTGTCTAACGAGCTTCCCCGTCCCTGCTTAAGAAAAGCATGCCCACAGCATGATGCAACCACCGCAGCGTTTGATTGTGGGAATTTTCTGACACTCATGGCATTTTCCAAAGAGTTCAAAATTTTAATTCTTTCACATTGTTGATGTGACCCTCTACATAGTTTGTGGTAACATGCAGATGGGACTTATTTATGGCTTTCTTTCAGCAACACTTTGTGAAATACAACAGGTGAACTACTCTACAGACCCTTTCCAAAAAATTTGAATATCATGGAAAAGTTTATTTATTTCCATAATTCCATTCAAAACGTAAAACTTCCATTGAACATAGATTCAGGGCCCACAACTTAAATGATTTCAAGTATTTAGTTGTTTATTTCTACATAATTTGGGCTTCCAGCTCATAAAACCCACGAAAACAGGAATTCAAAAAAAAAATCAGCTCTTCTTTGTTTTTGAGTCTGGTGCCCCTCGTTTTCCTCTTGATAATACCCCATAGATTCTCAATGGGGTTTAGGTCTGGCGAGTTGGCTGGCCAGTCAAGCACTGTGATGGCATGGGCATCAAACCAGGTTTTGGTGCTTCTGGTGGTATGGGCAGGGGTCAGGTCCTGCTGGTAGATGAAATCTGCATCTCCATGCAGATCCTTAGCAGTAGGAATCATGAAGTCCTCTAAAACATACTGGTAGACTGATGCGGTGACCTTGGATTTAAGAAAGCAAATCATGACTGACTGTGGATATTTCACAATGGACCTCAAGCAGCTTGGGTTCTGCTCCTCACCTGTCTTCCTCCAAACCCTTGGACCTTAATTCCCTAATGAAAGGCAAACTTTTTTTAAATTAATTAATTAATATTTTATTTAAAGGGACAATGCACATTAATGAACATAGCAATGTAAATATGCCAGATATAGATAGACTAATTGTAATCTGTAGTCACTACCAGATCAAGAAAAAGAATTAGAAATACAGTAGTAACAGACTAATACAAAGATCATCCACGCAACATGGAGTCAAACATAAAACAAAATCCATCATCAAGAAAAAACAAGAGGAATAGAAATAAAACACTGTCAACGGACAAAACCATTAGGAATTGTCAACGCAACTTAGTACTTGAGACATAGAAAGGATTTTTTGTCGGAAAAGAGGACCTTGGACCACTGGCCAACAGTCCAGTCCTCCTCCTTGGCCCAGTTGAGACCCGTCTGAATGTGGTGGTTTTTGAAGCTGTGACTCCCCCTCATTCCACTCGTTCTGGATCTCTGCCAGATTCATGAATCTTCTCTGTTTGATAAACCGCTGAAGCCTAGGGCGTAGAGTTGGGTAGAGACGGAAGGGACACGTCCCTACCAATATTCAGCAGCTACTGTGTCGTCACTATCTATACAACCGCTATCCGTGGTGTTTAGTCAATGATTATGGCACACAAAGGGTTAAATGTCGCCGGTCTCTGCTAGAAATCCCGCCTCTAACCCAAATATCGCTTCCTGATTGGCTGCCGGGTTCTAGCTAACTTAGATGTGATTGACTGACCCCGCTGTCATTCCATCTGCTCAAATCCCAGAGCGGTAAAGCTTGTCGAACATATATACAGTCAATGGCCGAACATCTCTGACTGTTAACGTCTCAAGCTACAACTGCTAGTTGAGCCGGATGAGAGGCATCTGCGAGTGTAAGTTGTCCGTGTCACGTCAGCTAGATGTGTTTTACTGGTGTCATTTACATTTTGTGTTTGTGTCTGTTTGCGTGAATGCGTGCGTGCGTGCGTGTGTCTGTGTGTGTGCTGTAGGATTTAAAGGATGTCAAAGAAAAGAAAACTAGATATAAGAGACTTCTTCAGGAGTCAAAGTGTAAATTACTTAAAATTAGAATTAAATTAAAATATTAAAATAGAATATGCCAAAGAGATACACTTTTTAAAAGTTATTTTCTATTCTTATTCTCAATTATTCTTATTTTGATATATTCGTGTAGAAAAGAGCAACTGTTTAAAAACACATAAATAAAATTTATGGTCTAATAAAATAAAACCTCATATTCTAGATGATCATGTGATTTTATGTATCCATATTTTTGGGGAAATAAATTACACATAATAATGGTGTGAAAGTAAAGGTCTTTTTTGCTCAGGCAATAACTTTACCATCAAACTCTGATCATTCTATGCCTGATTTGTTCGTCATGCATCAACATATTTTTGTAAGGTGACAGACAGCAGAGAGGCTGGAGGAGATGGAGAAGGAGAAGCTGGAAAAGAGGCTGGAAATTCACAGGTGAGGTTAAATAATGCTGGATGTGTTAGTGATGAGATTCAGCACTGTGACAGATCAAATCAAATGTATTAATAAAGCGCTTTTCATGCAAACAGCAACACAAAGTGCTTTACATGATAAAAACAGTTTAAACAGAATAAAACAAGCCTTCACACACATAATATAACATAGCAGTACTTCATAGAATTGCGCTGCTCTGGGTGGCTGCATGTTGGAGTGGCTCTCTTGGCTACATATTCAGTTTTGGTTTTTTGTACATTGGTTCCTCTTTTTTCTTATAGAAGCTTGATAAGTTGATAAGGAGAAGACGTAGATGCAGAGCAGGAGCGAAAAGGAGACAGAAAGAAGAAGTTCAAGCCATCTCTTCCATCGATCATAATGGGCAACGTAAGATCACTGGCTAACAAGATGGATGAACTCCAAGCCCTTACAAGGACTCAGCCAGAGTACCGGGAATGCAGTGTTATGTGTTTTACTGAGACGTGGCTGCCGGATCATATCCCCGACTCCAACGTCTGTCTCCCAGGCTTCCTAACTGTACGAGCAGACAGCGATCTGAAGACGAGCAGAAAAAGAAAAGGAGGTGGAGTAGCAGTGCTTGTCAACAACAGATGGTGTCATCCAGGACATGTTACTGTGAAGTGTCGTCTCTGCAGCCCAGATGTCGAACTCTTGGCAGTGAGTTTTCGTCCATATTATTTACCAAGAGAGTTCACAAGTGTCATTTTGGCAGTTGTTTACATTCCACCTTCAGCCGTTGCCGACACTGCATGTAATGTCATCAGTTCCGTTGTTGCTAAGCTACACACACAGCACCCCAATGCATTTGTGGCAATATCTGGTGATTTTAATCATGCCTCGCTCTCTACTACACTTCCAACATTTCAACAGTTTGTCAGCTGCTCTACAAGAGAAAACAGGACCTTGGATTTGTTTTATGCAAATGTAAAGGATTCATACATGTCCAAACCAAGACCTCCTCTGGGAAAATCAGATCACAATCTTGTTTTTCTCTGTTCAGAATATAAACCACTTGTTCAGAGGCAACCTGTGACTAAACGAACTGTGAGAAAATGGTCACAGGAAGCTGAAGAAGCCCTGCAGGGTTGTTTTGCAACTACAGACTGGATGACTTTTTGCCAAGCACATGGAGATGACATCAATGCCATGACTGAGTGTGTGACTGACTATATAAACTTCTGTGTGGACAACATCATCCCCACCAGAACACTGAGATGCTTCCCTAATAACAAACCCTGGATCACCAGTGACCTGAAGGAACTGCTAAACAAACAAAAAAAGAGCCTTCAGGGAGGGAGACAGGGAATTACTGAGGAGTATACAGAAGCAACTTAAGGTCAAGATCAGAGACAGCAAGGAGGCATACAGGAAGAAGCTGGAGAACAAACTACAGAGGAACAATATCAGAGATGTCTGGTCAGGAATGAGAAAGATCACAGGCTTTAAGGACAGGAAGGATTGGATTGATGGAAGTCTGGACAGAGCCAATTAACTGAACATATTCTTCAACAGGTTCAGTTCAGGAACTAGCTCAGCATCCTCTTCTCCTGTTCCCAGCCAAACAGACATTCCACTCTCCTCTGATCAACAGTTGGGCTACACAGACTGTCATCTCCCTCCACAGATTATTGGATTGCGGTCTCGAGACTGGCTAGGTCACTCCATAACCTTGAAATGCTTTTGTACGTAGCCACTCCTTCGTTGCGCTGGCTATGTGTTTGGGGTCATTGTCATGCTCGAAGATCCAGCCACGTATCACATTCAATGCTCTCACTAATGAAAGGAGTTTTTTGCCATAAATCTCACAAATTATCCCTCACTTATCCTTACTTTAAAACAAATCAGTCGTTCTATCACCTTTTTATTTATTCCACTTTCTAATAATTGCTCCAACAGTTGATCTCTTCTCACCAAGCTGCTTGCGTATTGTAGATTGGCTCATCCCAGTCTTGTGCATGTGTACAATCTTGTCCTTGGTGTCCTCAGACTGCTCCATGGTCTTCGCCATGGTGGAGGTTGGAGTCTGAATGTTTGAAGGTGTGGACAGGAATCCTTTTATACAGACAACGAGTTCAAACAGTTCATTATTACAGGTAATGAGTAATGGATGAAAGATCTTCTTAAAGAAGTAGTAACAGGTCTGTGAGGGCCAGAATTCTTTTTTGTTTATAGGTGCTAAATAGATTTGTAGGAGCTCTCTCAACTCTTATATATATCTCAACTCTGATATATATATATATATATATATATATATATATATATATATATATATATATATATATATATATATATATATATATATATATATATATATATATATATATAGCTACACACACAGCACCCCATATATATATATATATATAGCTACACACACAGCACCCCATATATATATATATATATAGCTACACACACAGCACCCCATATATATATATATAGCTATATATATATATATATATATATATATATATATATATATATATATATATATATATATATATATATATATATATATATATATATAGCTACACACACAGCACCCCATATATATATATATATAGCTATATATATTTATATATATGTTTATTACACAAAGTCATACAAAATAACTTCAGTTTATTTTGTATGAATTTGTGTAATAAAAGTCATACAAAATAAACTTAAATTTGAGGTTGTAACATTAAAAAGTATAAAAGAATAAGAAGTTCAAGCTGTGTGAACACGTTTGCCTCGCACTGTTAATATCATGTACTCAAGGAAATATGCCGATCGAAGTTAATTCCAATGTCCAACACAATAATTAGGCTACCTATTTATTTTATCTCACAATTTAAGTTTGATCTCGTATACTTCTGTGTGGAATAGTTATGAGTCTACGTTTGGGTTGTGTGAGCGGCTCACACGCCGGTGTGATGAAACTCTGCTGTCCCCTAGTGGCATAGAATCACAACTACAGCCTTTTGTTATATTCCGCGCACAATATCAGCTGTCTGGTACTATGAGGATGATACTCTTTTTTTAAAAAGACAGCATTGTTAAATTTTGTGAGATCTGCCTGCCTAAAGCAGTGAATATCAGTAGTATAAATACTGTTTTTAATGTTTGTATCCAATAAAATAATTTCTATTTGTGTTCTTCTGTTTTACAAAAGCTATCCATTTCTTTTAGAGCACATGTAAAGTTTCTTCAGGTTGGTGAAGGACATCAACGTAGGATGTTTAAAATGTGAAGATAAGCAGAAATGGCTGGGTAACTTCAAAAAAACAACAACTCATGCATAGGCTACACATAAAACTAAAATTGAACAGAAAATCAGCTCAGTGTACAGAGTGTTGTTTGGGTGAGTAAATACCAAAGACTGGATTGTGGAAGCTGTCCTTTCCCTTATGTTAGATGCAGTTTGCACTCCCTCTAAGTTGAGGAAATGATGAGGACTTTTCATTTAGCACCTTCACAGAAAAAGGTAAAAAAGGAGGAAATGTAAAACATATCCAGCCTTTAGCAAATTTATCTCTGCAGTTCTGGAAGAGTTTTGTCATGCTTTAAAGTACCTAAGCGCAGTAAGCACTTGGCCAATAAAGGGGAAACTCAGCTGGATGACAACATTAACCAAACACTTGACTAAAATTGTTGTTGTGACTCAGGAGATTCCCTGCAGAGATGAAGACACTAATGTTACAAGGCTGTTTAAGGCTGTAATTCTCTCATAAGCTCTTATTTTCTCCTCCTGACATTAAAGCATTACTATGAATTTAAACACATCAGAGAATCCCAAATCATCATGGTCTTGTCAGGCTCTGATAGGTTAAATTACAACATTTGAATTACCTGGAGGCACACGTGGATGTTTCTTGTTTTTTTGTGAGAAATCATAGAAAAATCAAAAGAAACCAGAAAGAGAATTTTGGACCTCCACCAGTCTGGTTCATCCTTGTTCACAGTTTCAAGCTACCTGAAGGTGACACAACACGCTCATATCATGAAACAATTATATCATTGCTGTTGGACAAAAACTTTGTATGTCCAACAAAGTAGAACTTCTCATGAAATCAAAAATCATATCTTTCCTCTCTAAATGTATTTTTAGGTCCAAGTCACAGCTAGCTGTTCCAGAAGAAAAAATAACCAAAGTGAGCTAACATGAAGCTTCTGACATGGCCTCCATAAAACCCATAGAGGTGCAACATGCTAAGGGACATTTATCCTAGAGTAACTGGTGTGTGTACAGGTCCTTCTCAAAAAATTAGCATATTGTGATAAAGTTCATTCTTTTCCATAATGTAATGATAAAAAATAAACTTTCATATATTTTAGATTCATTGCACACCAACTGAAATATTTCAGGTCTTTTATTGTTTTAAAACTGATGATTTTAGCATACAGCTCATGAAAACCCCAAATTCCTATCTCAAAAAATTAGCATATTTCATCCGACCAATAAAAGAAAAGTGTTTTTAATACAAAAAAAGTCAACCTTCAAATAATTATGTTCAGTTATGCACTCAAAACTTGGTCGGGAATCCTTTTGCAGAAATGACTGCTTCAATGCGGTGTGGCATGGAGGCAATCAGCCTGTGGCACTGCTGAGGTGTTATGGAGGCCCAGGATGCTTCGATAGCGGCCTTAAGCTCATCCAACTGCAACTGAGTGTTGGGTCTTGCGTCTCTCAACTTCCTCTTCACAATATCCCACAGATTCTCTATGGGGTTCAGGTCAGGAGAGTTGGCAGGCCAATTGAGCACAGTAATACCATGGTCAGTAAACCATTTACCAGTGGTTTTGGCACTGTGAGCAGGTGCCAGGTCGTGCTGAAAAATGAAATCTTCATCTCCATAAAGCTTTTCAGCAGATGGAAGCATGAAGTGCTCCAAAACCTCCTGATAGCTAGCTGCATTGACCCTGCCCTTGATAAAACACAGTGGACCAACACCAGCAGCTGACATGGCACCCCAGACCATCACTGACTGTGGGGTCACTGGACTTCAGGCATTTTGGCATTTCCTTCTCCCCAGTCTTCCTCCAGACTCTGGCACCTTGATTTCCGAATGACATGCAAAATTTGCTTTCATCCCAAAAAAGTACTTTGGACCACTGAGCAACAGTCCAGTGCTGCTTCTCTGTAGCCCAGGTCAGGCGCTTCTGCCGCTGTTTCTGGTTCAAAAGTGGCTTGACCTGGGGAATGCGGCACCTGTAGGCCATTTCCTGCACACGCCTGTGCACGGTGGCTCTGGATGTTTCTACTCCAGACTCAGTCCACTGCTTCCGCAGGTCCCCCAAGGTCTGGAATCGGTCCTTCTCCACAATCTTCCTCAGGGTCCGGTCACCTCTTCTCGTCGTGCAGCGTTTCCTGCCACACTTTTTCCTTCCCACAGACTTCCCACTGAGGTGCCTTGATACAGCACTCTGGGAACAGCCTATTCGTTCAGAATTTTTTTTTTGTGTCTTACCCTCTTGCTTGAGGGTGTCAATGATGACCTTCTGGACAGCAGTCAGGTCGGCAGTCTTACCCATGATTGCGGTTTTGAGTAATGAACCAGGCGGAGGTTTTTTAAAAGCCTCAGGAATCTTTTGCAGGTGTTTAGAGTTAATTAGTTGATTCAGATGATTAGGTTAATAGCTCGTTTAGAGAACCTTTTCATGATATGCTAATTTTTTGAGATAGGAATTTTGGGTTTTCATGAGCTGTATGCCAAAATCATCAGTTTTAAAACAATAAAAGACCTGAAATATTTTAGTTGGTGTGCAATGAATCAAAAATATATGAAAGTTTAATTTTTATCATTACATTATGGAAAAGAATTAACTTTATCACAATATGCTAATTTTTTGAGAAGGACCTGTATGTATAGTTTTGTCCCTATTTGTATTATGGAAAATTCCAAATCAATTCAAACCTGTGTGCCCAATTTTCATAGAAGTTGTATGTTGACATTTAATTCCTACCTGGAATTATTAAAATAAATCATTTGGAAAAACACAAATTAATTTGGCATGCAAACCCATTCTATGGAGTCCTGCAGCAGGCTATATGGCTCCCCCATGTGTCAGGATCTGGCAGTACATCCAAATTCAGTTACATTCAATGCATTCAACACCATATGGGCAGTACTGCTTTACGAAGTGGGTTGCATTGACACTTAAGTATGGACAGAATGTATATAGCGCTTTTCCAGTCATATCGACCACTCAAGTGGTCAACAAATACACACACACTCACACACGCACGCACGCATTCAACAATGTAGGCACCTTAAGGTTATAGGCCTTGTCTAGCTGCACATCTATGAGGGTTCTGTTTGTAGAGCTACACAATCAAAAATTACCAGCAAAATGAGTTATTTAGCCTGTCATAAGAGAAAGAAAGACATTTCTTCAAGTCATATTTTCACAATGTTATTCATTCATTTATAAATGTCAGTTTATCACTAAATATTTAGTTACAAACCATATATTCAGTTAACAAGTTAAATATTTAGCTAGCAAGCTAAATTGGCTCGCCAAATATTTAGGTTTTGAACTAATGGTCGGTTCCATTTTTAGTAGGAACTCGGAAATTCAGGCTTCCGAGTCGTAAAAGTCAACTGGACTCCAAAGTCAGACTTCCCACTTGGAAAGTCTATGCTGCGTTCTATTTGTCCACCAAACTTGGTTTGCAAGTCGGTTTCCAGAATTACGAACTGGAAGTTGCAAATAGAATGCCCCCGAGGTCGTATATACAGGTCGTCAACTCGTCGAGGCTCAGAGGACCCCGAGTTCAGTTCCAAAATGGCTACCACAAGCATCACACATAAGGAAACATCGTGGTTTTCTACTATTTTAAGCACTTTTGTCTTTGTTGTAACCAAATGTAGAAGTTGTACACATAGGAGTGTATACGGTTACCTATAGGCATGTCGCTACAGTCTAAATACGTGCTAAATTCCGCCTAATAAGTTATTTTGTAGCTTGTGCAGTTTAAATTGGCTGCCGAGTCTTGAGTTACGGAATTTTCACTTCAACAGCGGTTAAAACATTAATAGACTACAATCAAATAAGATGAAACATGAACTTACATTCTCCGCTTGCTATCATCTTCTTCCATATTTTGATGATGAACCACAAACTTTGATATTAGCTCTCTGTACTCTTTTAGAGCTAGCACAACAGCGAGTTTCCTGGAGGCATCCATCTTTTCTCCGACCTGTCGTGTTGTGTGCAAAACAGAACGCAAAAACCCGCGGTAACTTGTTTTCCAACACAGATGTGACGTCACTCTCGAGTTGCAAGTTGCGCTTACAAGACAAATAGAACGTATTATAAGCTTTTTCTTGCTCCGACTTTGACTTTCAATATGGCCCCTCATTGCGTCAGCAACAGTAATATGTGGTGGAAAGATGTTTATTTTACACTACTGTAAGAGTCTGTCTAAAATCAGTGTTACATATAGAGCCTGCATCTCTAAACTTAAAAAAAATAAAAGTTTTATATATTCTGCATATGGAAAGTAAAGCTTATAAAAATGTTTGTAAGAGGTAATACCAACAATGGCTACCTGGGCCTTGCCATATTGGAATCCCAACTTATCTGACTATCTTAACTGGAACGATGTTTCCTTGGGTATGAAGTCAAACCAACCCCGACTTCCGAGGTAAATGGCACGCACCATAAATACCTAACTAAGAGCCAAATATTTAGGTAATGTGCAAATAGACTTGCAGAAAGCAGAAGTGATATTAAAAGGTTCGCAAGACCCAGCTTTTATTTTGGTAGTCCACCTTGGCTAATCAGCAAGTAAATTTGCATTGTTGCTAAATATTTAGCTCACTAACGGAATATTTAGTTTGAAACTGACATTTATAAATGAATAAATAACATGGATGCAAATATGACTGAAAAATTAAGCCCAGTTTTTTTCCAAAATAACACAAATTATTGCTGCTAAATTTTGACTGTGCAACAGCCCCCCATACACAAAATCTGGCAAGAGGAAGCTAGAATCAAACTCACAACTTTTGGATAGCAAATAGATTCTGTATCTGGAAGATAACAGATAATTGTACTGATGGATTAGTTCCATGAGAATACTGAATCGTAACAGAAATAGAAACTGGTTCTAATGTGTTACATGTGACTTTGAGTACTATTTACAAAATGAAAGGGAGATTCCACCAGTTTTGCACATCACAGTCCTTTATTAGTGGGTGGGGAAGAGAACAGCCTGGTTAGTTGCCTTTAAAGACTGTAACAAAAACGTGTAAATGTAGTGCTGTAAAGAAAAAAACTCCCACATCACTGATCATTCATCATGCTGGATTGTTCTGCTCAATATTCATTCTTTGTCAGCCCTGTGACATCATATCCATCATCGGTGTAGAGCGCGGGGCCGTTTTGTTGGGATGGAGGTTCGCTCAGCACGCCATTACCGGGCCAAATCTGGGAAAACAGTCGCCGCTTCAGATGAAAGAAGTTACCCCCTTTCATGTCCACGTCAGTCAGCCGGTGAAAAACTAAAGGAACAGTGTGTTCTACTCCTGCTGGGTTCGAGTGTAGATGTGGAGGCGGGGTTCTTGAGCTGGATGAGGCAGCAGGGGTGCAGTGTAAGGACTACTAAGAGTGCGGGACACTTATTTAATCAGTGCTAACTCCAAAATGATTCCCTTTTATTTTAAAACACCATGGCCTACACAGAATTAATCACGCTTTTGTCCTTTCTTTGTAACATCTGTGACAATCTGTCCTTAAATCAAAAGATTAAAGAAAGAACTGATCTAAATGCTATGTATGGATTGGCTTTAATCTGTAAACAGTATTGTAACCGTGAAGATGACTCACAAATCTCATAGAAACTATAACACTTCGTCCTGACAGAACCTAAAAAATGAAGGCGCTTTTATTTTCAACATCTGGTGTCTCTAATGCTCAAATGGGAATAGTAAGATTGAGTAAGAAGTCAGAAAGTCCAAAATCAATCTAAATGGGTCCATAAAAACCAGAGGTTAGTGTCATGCCTTTTGGATAGAATATTACAGCATTTCAAAATTAAATGCTTTACTTCAATTTTTCATTTTTGCACTGATTTGCAAGAATATCCGTAATCCTGGAACCTTTCCACTTTAGAACCATGGAGTTTGATGTATTTTAATGATGTGATAGACCAACACAGAGTAATGAATGACTGTGAAATGGAAGGAAGATAAGTAGTTTTCAAACTTATTTATTATCTGAATTCTTTAAAACAGAGTTCACCTGTGTGTAATTTAATCTAAGTATAAATCAAGCTTTGGTGTGGAGGCCTCAGAGGGAGGAATGATCTCTGGTCAGATGAACTTTGAACACTGACTTTAGTAGGGACAGAGAAGTTGGTGATGGGTGATGGGAAAATCGATGGAGTTAAATACAAGCCAATCATGGAAAAAAATGTCTTGAAGTTCTCCAGAGGCCTCATAACGAAAAGATCATTTGATTCTGGTGACCTACAGGCCTGACTTTGGACACCACTGTTTTAGATCATAGTATACCCATTGCTTAGAATGATTTAGTCAATGTTCAGACTTAAATCCAGTTAAGAAGCTGAATAAAAATACATACCAACCTCTTTGATTTCTATTGGTAAAATTTTTTTAAATCTAGGAATCCTTTTAATTTTTCTACAAATGTATGACCCCTTCTTTGTGTTTGGCTACCACATAAAATCTGAATAAAACTGAGGAAATTAGGATTGTGGTTGTAAGGTGACAAAATTGGAAAAGGTTTTTGGGGTTTGAATACTTTAACGGGTTGATATATTTGCCTAGACGTGCCCATGAAATAGGAAATTAGTTAAAGATGTTTTGCACATTCTTACCAGGAGTGTGTGTGAATGTGGACTGGACTGTATGTGTATTTTTCTTACAGTACAAAAAGGAAATAAGCCAGTGCTGCTGAATGCATACTAAACTCACCTATCTGGCTTTGTGCACGATTTAGGCAAATCCCCACTTGGCTGATACACACATACTGCAATTATTAGCTAGTGTTAACTATGGTCCAGCAGTCTCGCACAGAAGCCACAGAACAATGCTTCTCTCTCAGCCAAAAGGCAGTAAATGGGTAGAACACCCCATTCATAATTTGATGAACACTGGACGGTTTTAAAGCGCACTGAATCTACACCTGTTTTTTCTGTTCAGAGGAAGAAAAAACAAAAGAAATTCCAACCCAAAACAAGAGATATTACTCCCCCTGGAATCCCACTGAAAAACAGATTCTCAGCCCTCAGTTCCCCGAAAGATGATGTAGCCCCTGGGACCAGTCAAGGTCACCAGGAGAAATCCAGCCACATGAAGCGAACACATGAAAAAGTAAGAACCCCCCTAGGAAAAGTTCTAAACTGGAAAAACTCGTTATACATGCAGGTTCACCTGATGTAGCTAAGAAACAGTTAGATATTCTGAAGAAAGATTTCTCTGATCTGCAACAGATACTTTATGGATTTAACATAAACATCTTTATCACCGGACCAGTCCCTGAAGGGAATGATGAAAGGTACAGTAGACTTTGAATGCTCCATTAATGGTTGAGAGACAATCTGTTGAAAAATTTATCTCATTTATTATTCATTTTAAAATTCATTTTAAACACTTAATAAAGCACCCGAGGGCTGACCTCGAAGCACGGCCCGTGGACACTATCAGAGAACAAACACTTTCCCAAACACACGAAGTCACGATGATGCCACCGGCCCAGACAGATGCACAACCTACAGAGATTAACAGAGAACAAATACTTCCTAACTTTTCTATGACTGCACCAGCAGCAAGCAAAGACGTACAGCACTCACCACAGCGTTCTTCAAGTATCCTAACATGATCCGACTCATCTACACCAATTGATTCCCCCTTTAGAAATTTCTCACATAAACTGAAGGCACAAATTAGAATTGGGACACAACTAACACAACTTTGACTACATGAGGCCTTTGGGACTAACACTGGATGTAATGCGCCCATGTCCCTACTGTTAAGAACCGACATCTGATATAGAAGGGAACCGGACAGTAATTATACTTCCATTGTCTCCCAGAAGTTGCCCGGCCTCCCTGAGAGTAGTATTTCAGTGCTTATAAGCAGCAGAAAACAAAACACTAAAGCCAAACACTTTCATATTAAACCAAATCTCAAATTGATCACCTGTCAGAAAGTTCAGCTACCCATCATCAAGCCACTTAAATTAGCTTTATTAAACATTAGGTCTCTATCAGGAAAGTCGTTTCTAATCAATAAATTAATCACTAAACATAATATACATGCCCTTTTTTTTCAGAAACCTGTCTAGACGTAAATAATGAAACATCTGGATCAATAGAATCTACTCTTCCAAATTACTTTTTTTAAGCGAGAGCAGGAAACAAAGGCGAGGAGGAGGCGTCGCCACAATTATTCATTACTCAATGAATTTTGAAAAAGATATTCTTGGGCACATTTGACTCATTTGAATACCTAGCTACCCAGATAATTTAGCCTAACAAAGCTTTATTAATAAGTCTATATAAACCCCCAAAACTTAACTCTAACTTCTTTAATAATTTCAGCGACCTTCTTTCCGTAATATGTATCAATTATGACCAATTATTCATTGTGGGGGACTTCAACATCCATAGCGACAACCCCCAAGATAGACTAGCAAAAACATTAGGTGACACTCTTTATAACTTCGGTCTGACACAGCATGTCAAACAACCAACACACTATCGAGCACAGACTCTGGACTTAATTATCACCAAAGGTTTAAATATATCCGACATGTTGGTAATTTATTTTTTATTTTCTGACCATTTCTGTGTTTTCTTTGAAAGTACCATCGCTGCTAAACAATTTAGCCAAAGTGAGACCACTGTAAAAAAGCGTTTTCTCTGGGACAGTTCAGTTGAAACCTTTAAATGTATTTACCCTCCCACCACATCCCCCTCATCTTCAACTCCAACTCAGTAAACAAGCTGGTAGATAATTTCTTCGGGAAAATCTCCGACATCATTAATTCCATTGCTCCAACTAAAATGAAAGTAGCCTCAAGTAGAAAGAACTCTCCATGGACAAGCGATCCACTGGTACGTAGTGAAAAAAGTAAACGTCGACGAGTCGAAAGAAAATAGCGAAAAACTCAACTCCAGGTTCACTGTGAGATCTACAAAGAGAAACTGAACAGATATCAGTTAACTTTAAAAGATGAAAGGGAATCTTTCTTCTCTGAAATCATTAACAGACACATTAATAATGCACTGACTCTGTTTGCAACAGTGGAAAGACTAAGTAATCCTCCAGTGACAGTAGCCCCTGAACTAAATTCTACCAGGGCCTGTAATGAATTTGAGTCTTTTCAGCTTTTTCACTGAAAAGACTAAAAATTTGACGGTGGGTCTGTGCCGCAGCACCAAACCCACTACCAATGTTATACCCAATTAACACCAATGTACAGAAAATGTCAGCATTCCATGAATTAAACCAAAACAACTTTAAAGAAATGCTGTTTTGATATCCTACCCACAGCTTTCCTTAAAAAAGTTTTCCCTGTCATTGGGTCTGATCTGATTCAAATAGTGAACTCATCCCTCCTGTCAGGTGTCTTCCCCCAGGCATTAAAAACAGCAGTTGTTAAACCACTGCTAAAGAAGAATAACCTGGACAGCACGTTAATGCAGACCTACAGGCCCATCTCTAATCTTCCATTCATCAGTAAGATTATTGAAAAAGCTGTATTTCAACAGTTAAATAGCTTCCTAACAATGACCAACTGCTTTGATGTTTTTCAAGTATGGTTTCACCTCAGCACTTAGACTGCCCTCGTCAAAGTTTTTAATGACATTGGTATAAATACAGACTGGGGTAGAACCACAGTGCTGGTTCTGTTGGACCTCAGTGCAGCATTTGACACTTGTTCATTATGTACTATTGGAACGACTGGAGAGCTGGGTTGGACTCTCTGGTAGAGTACTTGGCTGGTTTGAGGCTTACCTAAAGAACAGGGACTTCTTTGTTTCAATAGGAAACCTTTCATCAGAACGAACATAAATCACATGTGGGGTGCCTCAGGGCTCCATCCTGAGACTCCTCTGATTTAATATCTGATTTAACATGCTCCCACTAGCCCAGATTATAAAAACCAATAACATTAGCTACCATAACAATGCAGATGATACTCAGCTCTACATTACAATGTCACCAGATGACTTTGAACCTATCCAACCCTAAGTAAATGCATCGAGCAAATCAATGGATGGATGTGCCAAAACTTTCTGGAGCTGAACAGAAACAAAACAGAAGTAATTTCTTTTGAACCTAAAGAGGAATGATCAGAGATAAGCACACAGCTTCAGTTAGTACAGCTAGAAACTACTGTTCAGACCCGAAATCTAGGTGTAGTAATGGACTCAGAGCTGAACCTCCAGGGTCACATAAATGCAATAACAACGTCAGCCTTCTCTCACCTGAAGAACATTTCTAGGATTAAAGAACTGATGTCGCAACAAGACCTAAAACAACTCATCTATGTGTTTATCTTTAGTCGGATTGATTACTGCAACAGCGTCCTCACAGGTCTGCCTAAAAAGTCAATTAGACAGCTCCAGCTGATCCAGAATGCTGGTGCTGCTCGTTTCCTCACTAGAACCAGGAAAGTAGACCACATCACCCCAGTTCTAAAGTCACTGGCTCCCTGTAGCTCAGAGAATAGACTTCAAAATACTTTTACTAGTTTATAACTCATTTAATGGCCTAGCGCCAAAGTATCTTGAAGATCTATTGTCACTATCCCAACCTCCCAGACCACTCAGGTCCTCGGATTCCAGTCTACTCAACATCCCTAGAATCAGAACCAAACATGGAGAAGCAACTTTCAGTTTCTATGCACCTCTAATCTGTAACAAACTTCCAGACAACCGCAAAGCTGCTGAAACACTGAGTTATTTTAAGTCAAAGCTAAAAACCCATCTGTTTAGAGCTGCCTTTGAGTAATGTTTTCATGTGTCATATGTTTGTGTGTGCTTCATGTTTTATTGGTGTATTTACTTTATCCTACATTCATGTCTGCTTTTGGGTACGTGTCATATGCTCTTTGAGTGTTTTATGCTTTATTGCTGTTTTTACTTTATCCTCTAATCATGTAAATCACCTTGAATTACCCTGTTGTTGAAAGTGTGCTAAACAAATAAAATTGCATTGCCTTGCCTTGTCTCCAACAGGAAAATCATGTCATATAGACAGAGCTGACTCACAAGTGGCGATAATCCAGCTCTGGTTTCAATTAAATACGGTTTAACTTTTGACCAGAACAGTTGAACTCTTTGAAACCTTCTTAGAGAGCCAGCCATGGAGCATCTCTCTGTGATTGAATTGTCTTGCTTCCTGATCACTCTCTTCAGGCAGGGAGGAACATTCTGACTTGCTGATGATCAAATATTAATGCAGCCGTTTGATGAAAGACAGACAGAGCAGAGTGAAAGGTGTGTTAGGCAGGTCATGCCTTCTAAAATCAATCCCTGGGCTACAGCTGGGGAGAGTTGGGCTTCATCCGAGAGAAGCTTCAGCTGCAGAAAGCTCCTTCCCATCCACAATATAGTATATTAATAAGCAATATAAAAGGTTGATGAGTTCAGATATCTTGGCAAAATTTTAGATCCTAAACTAAGTTTAAAGAAGCATGCCAAAAAGGTATGTCACACGATGAAATATAATCTGTCTACTTTTAGATCTACCTTTGTACCAATGAGTCTTTGTACCAATGACTTAGGATCAACCAAAGAACAATTCATGATGTTTTAGGGTTAGGAAACAATTTCAAGATCCCACATTCCTATGGTAGCCGCAAATATACTGCAATAACACATTAAGTTATACTTAGGGGGACTCTACAGCATTCCTTCGAATACCTAATAAATGCAGATTCATATAAAACCTTCTGACTCGCGGCCCATGAAACAAAGTCTCGTACTGGCCGTAGAGGTGCAGCTTTTGGATCCATGGGCACACCCACCAGTGTTGCCCGTCTTCTCTCCAGTTCTTCCTACCACTGGCGAATGAAAGTAGTGGCTACAGCCGCTAGGTCTTCTTCTTCGTCCTGTAACTGCAGCTGCAGAAGGTGCATCTGTTGTCTTCTCTTTGGGATTATTACCATTTTGAAAATAAAGTATTTATATAACAACACAAGTTTTTAAGCAGAATGACCGACACTATCCCAACAAAGTCTTCCAAAAGCCGTAGGATCTTCCTATCAACGACTTGAGATTGCCTTTAGGTGCTCATAGGGGTCCCATTCAGCCACCTTATGGCAACAATAGGAAGGTTCCAAGGCACCCTTAAGAAGAACATAAGAACTTTACGGCCAGACTAAGGTAGAAAATCACCTCATTTTTCCAAGAATGGCTCAAACTGCCCTTGTTATTTGAACGGCAGCCGCACTAACTCAGAGAAAGGCTGCAGGAAACTATGCCTCCGTCCACAGATGCCTACAAACTCCAGATTTCATATGAACTGGGGGATTCGAATGAACCTTTGTGACCATAGCTTTAGGTTACTATTCAAGATAATTAAAAATGTGGCACTTTCACCACTGAAAAGGTTTGTCTGATTGTCTGATCAGAAGGACAGTCAAAGGCCAATGTACCATTCCAAAATGAAAAACACCATCTGCCTTTTCCTTTAAAACAATCATAGAATGGAATGAACCCCAAACTGAGCTAAAGCTATTTAAAGACTTAAAAAAATGTAGCCAAATATTTTTATAGGAATGCAGACGGGTCAATTCAATTCAGTTTATTTATATAGCGCCAATTCACAACAGATGTCATCTCAAGGCACTTAACAAGAAGTAATTTCAATACATTTATACAAACATTCCAATCAGTTAAAAAGTTTCCTATTTAAGGAATCCCAGCAGATTGCGTCAGTCATTGGCGTGAGGTTGGGCCCCGTTGATGCAGACTTTCCAACCACAGCAATCCTTCAGCAATCCCTCATACTGAGCAAGCATGTAGCGACGGTGGAGAGGAAAAACTCCCCTTTAACAGGAAGAAACCTGCAACAGAACCAGGCTCAGTAGGAGCGGCCATCTGCCACGACCGTCTGGGGGTTTGAGAAGACAGAGCAGAAACACAGAAGGAACAGAAGATCTGATATAAGAGAACTTTCTATGTTACAGAAAGTAAAAAGTTGATAACAGGACACAGTGGATGTTCAGTTACTGGGAGGATCATCCCAGTCGATGCCCCCCGTCCAACAGGGCATTGCAGCCAAGCAGGATACCAGCAGCATTAAGGAAAAACGAAAAGAACAAGCTAACCCAAAATGAGACAAAAGTAGATTGCTCTACTTAATTAGATGTCATCAGGGTATGGGGTGGGTACAGGGTAACACATTTTTATGTTTTAATTGCCTGTTACTGAATGTACTTTTTAGGATATGTATAAAAGCACTCTGTAAATAGTATGCCTTGCATAGTTTTACTGTTTCTACAATGTTGCGTGTTTGAGGGGCTGTGGATGGAAATTAGCTCTATCAGCTAAAGTATGACACAAAGCATCTTTTCTTTTTCTTTTTTTTAATTAATTCTCCATGCACATGGTCCCTGTCAAATAAATGAAAGAAAGTAAAAGTAAACATATTTTTGGATTCCTTAAAAATTGTTTAAAGCACATGATAACCACAAAAGATAAAGGATTTTATTTAGATTACATGCAATAGAACCACACACAGTTTAGCATGATGGTGAAATGGGCAGAAGAATCACTCTCTCTCAGACTGGATGGAGAGCCTCTGCAACCATACATTTTCAGTAACTTTTTCAAGTTGGGATTAAGTCTTGACTTTGACTAAGCCATTCTAAAACATGGATATACTTTGATCTAAACTATTCCATTCTAGGTCTGGCTGTATGTTTGAGGTCGTTGTCCAGGATTGCCCTGTGCTCCATCCATTACTATTTAAAAGTTCCTTTGCACTCTGATAACATAACCTAACAAAGAAAAGTATGTTTGACAAAATTTAACAGCTACATTTATTTTAAATGAATAATTAGATAAGCATCTAATTCTGGCACTATGATTATGATTTTTCCCTAGTGAATACATTTACTCAAATTAAATATTGGATAATTCCAGACTTTTCAGTTTGAGATTATACCCCTAAATCTACAATAGATTTATTTTTTGTTATTTTTTACCAGGATTGCCAGTGAATGTGGAGGGTGCTTCATTTGAAACGTCTTCGCTTCTTTACAAGCATGCGTCAAATATATACAGTTGCATGACTTAGATTAATTTCGACTTCTTTTGAAAGCCTTTTGAGTCAATTCCAAAAACTTCTAATTATAACATTTAGTTCTAATGCAAAGTTCAGTTCAGTTAAACGATAAGTTAGAATTGGACTTTCTGGAGAGAAGTGTACATGGGGCTGTGCAGTCCTGGTTTCAACACTAGATGGAGGTACGCATTTGTGTCAAGAGTTGTAGCACTTGGGAGTTAAAAGAAAGAAAAACAAGCCACAGGATCCTATGTTTTTGAGTCAGAATCATAATAAAAAAAAAAAAATTCACGAAACAAGAATAAAACTACTCCCACCGGTTAGTTTTCTGTGCTATGCTTTTTGCTGGCCCTTTTGTGCATTAGAGAAAAAGTCTATCCTGTCTGGAGTCCTTGCTGCTGATGGAAGGTCTAAACGACTGATTTACGCTGGACGGCAGATGCACGTCTGTGCCGAACCCAAAGGAAGTTGAATTTACTGTCCGAGTGTAAAGGAATCTCATCAGAGCAAAGCCCAATACGACAAAAACCCCCGGTCACAACGAAGCGGCAAATCAAAAGCAATGCTCACCAGGTTTACAGTGTATCATCCCATGCCAGCACATTGGGTTAATTGGGACCAAACCAGATACATTTATAGCAAAAAATAAAAAAAAGCCTTGATTAAGGGCCACTAAAGATGTGAGATCATGTGAACAGACCACCTGTGGGGCTTTCTTTGCCATTTCAGCATCATTCACGTCAAGGCCCATGCACTCACTGACACAGCTTGAGCAGAGAGAGAGAAGATGTTTCAATTGAGACGCTGCAAGAAAAACAACACAAGAAGCGGGGGCTCTGGCAGGTTTCAGCTCCCACAAACACCTCCCCTCTTTGGAAAAAAAAGAAGCGTTCTCAATAGCAAGACGTCCATCAAAGCGTCCAAATGGGGACGTTTAGGGGGAACCTTGGGCACATCAGACAGGCACTTCTAATGCTCGCCACCTTTATTCCAGGCTGTAAAAAAAAAAAGATCAAAGTTTCTGCAGATGAAAAGGGTCCGTTCCCTGCATTTATACCACCCCCCCCCCCACCACCATTCACCCAACTCCCTCCTTTAACTAAATTAAGAAAGCAGGCTTCAGCAAGCATGTGAAGAGGACTTTAACAATTATGGAGATGCTCCAACTCAACCCCTGCCTCTAATTACCGGTCTCTGATGGTTAAAAGGGGCTTCCCTTTTCTCTAGCCGAGGCTCTCAGAGAGCTGCCACCCTCGACAGGGTGACCACAGGGAACCACAGAGTATTCCTGTAAGCGGGGGTGGGACGCACAGGGTTTCTCAAAGTCCACTGATAATCTTTGGGTGGCATAGCAGCACCAAAAACCCAAAACAAGAGTTTAAGGAGTTTTATGAAGAAGCCGTCGTGTATTTAAAAGGAGGCAGGGGGGCCAACCAAGAGTCATTTATGGACATTCAAATGTGGAATGCTATAAAAGATAGATAAATCAGTTTAAACAAATGACTGAATGAATGTCGTAATTCATTACATATTTGCACTTTGCTTCTCTAAAATCATTCTTATAGAGAATACTCACGCAACCAATGTAAGTATGGTGGAAAAAAAAGCGAGAACTTGAGATTTATCCAATGTTTTATTGTCAAAATAAAGATCATATTTGCTTTGTCAGCAAAAAAAAAGAGGCATCTCTACACTTTGTACACATTTACATTATCTTATAAAGGTTTCCTTTATGCACAAATATACAGTTTTATTTTACATTAGCTTTATATAAATACATCTGAAATTACAAAATGGAGGACCCGTAAAAAAAAAAAAAAATTATTTGGGCACAATTAAGGCTTTAATTTACCCCCCCCCACACACACACTCTTTTTTCCTCTGTGATTAGATTATGCATTTTTTATCTGCGAGAAAGTAGATAAAATGGTTGTAAAAAAAAACACTGCTTACAGTCAATAATTAATGCCCAGTTTTCTCAGTCTGTACCTCTAACACCAGAGCCGACCCAAGGTACATAGAGGCAAGATAGGTGGGCCTCAAGAGGGCACTTGCACATACACAGAACAAGTTTGCAAAAGCCTTCATAATGTGTATTATAATATAATAGTGATAGTTGTGACCCCCCCCCCCCCCCCCCCTAAAAAGTAATTCTGCTTTGGGCCTCATATAACCTTGGGCCGGCCCTGTCTAATACATATAAACAGAAAGGGAATTAACCGGTGTGAATGCCAGGTACAGCACAGCAGCAGTTCATTACAATGCAAATCGTTTCAGACGCCATGTGATGGGTTATCTCCCAAACAATTAGCAGTCCTCCATAAGCTGCTTTTACCCCCCCCCCCCCCCCCCTCTTCCACATTCAGACCTGGGACAGCGGCATCTGTTTGGGGCAGGACACGGAGCTGGCCGTGCCCGACCTCCACGTCAGCCCCGTGCTCACGTCGCTGTACATGGAGCCGCCGGCGCCCTTGCTGCCCCAGCAGCAGCGGGTGCAGAAAGTCCTCCACGAGTCCACGGTCTTCCCGGACCAGATCCACACCCCGGACGTGATGCCCACCAGAAGGCACATGAAGTACTTGAGCATGAACACAGCGTAGTCCGGGCTCCTGCGGTCGCGCTCCAGCAGGCAGTTGGAGCAGTTGTGCGTGATCTCCCAGCTCTGCCTGTTGTGCTGCTCGTAAAAGTAACAGGCGACTATTACGGTCGCCGGCACCGTGTAGAGCACCGTGAAAATCCCGATCCGGATCATCAGCTTCTCCAGCTTGTCGGTCTTGGTGCCGCCTTGCTTGATGACGCTGCGGATTCTGAACAGCGACACGAATCCAGCCAGGAGGAACATGGTCCCGATGAATAAATAAATCAGCAGAGGGGCCAAGACGAAGCCGCGAAGGTTGTCCAAGTTCTGGTTCCCCACGTAGCAGATCCCAGCCACGGAGTCTCCGTCCACGGAGCTGAGCGCCAGCACCGCGATGGACTTCATGCTGGGGATGAGCCAGGCGGCCAGGTGAAAGTACTGGGAGTAACTGGCGATCGCCTCGTTGCCCCACTTCATCCCGGCTGCGAGGAACCAGGTGAGGGACAGGATGACCCACCAGATGGAGCTGGCCATGCCGAAGAAGTAGATGAGGAGGAAGACCACGGTGCAGAGCGCCGGGCCGGTGGTCTGGTAGTGGATGTGCTCCAGCTCGAACTCGCGGTTGCACGCCACCTTCTCGTGTCCCGCGATCAGCCGCACGATGTAGCCGACCGAAACGAACATGTAGCAGGCGGACAGGAATATGATCGGCCTCTCCGGGTACTTGAAGCGCTCCATGTCGATGAGGAACGTGGCCACGGTGGCAAAGGTGGACACGAAGCACAGCACCGACCAGAGTCCGATCCAGAACGCGGTGAAGGCTCTCTCGTCTTGCGTAAAGTACGGGTTGTGGCACGGCATGGCGCAGTTGGTGATCTGGCCGGTCTTGACCCGGTTGTACAGCGGGTGGCGGTCCGTGTTCACCGGCACCATGGGCTCCAAACACTTGCAGCCCGGCTCGCATGGAGCGGCGGGTGGCTTGTACTTTCCAACTCTGCCGGGCTTGGTTTTAGCCGGGTTGGAACCTTTCCCGGGATGGTTGGTGGGTTTCGACAGCACGGGGGAAACCGTAGTGGAGTCCGTCCTGTTGTAGTCCATGCACAGGGTCTCCGGGTTCCCCTGCACCGGCAGCAGGTCGCACTTCATCCTGTCCGGCCAGGGGAAGCCGTACTGCCTCATGAGCGGCGCGCAGCCGGCCCGCGCTCTCTCGCACACGCTCCGGCACGGCGGCAGGGGCTTTTTGTAGTCCTCCAAGCAGATCGGGGTGTACATGCTGCAGAGGAAGAACCTCAGGTCCGGGGAACACTGGATCTCCACCAGAGGCCAGAACTGGTGCACCTCCAGACCAGCCTCGTCCTGCGTGTCGTGGTTGAACTGATTCGGCATGTAGGTGTAGTTGTAGCCGATCCCCTTGCACAGAGGTACGACTATTTCCTGGCAGGTGATCTCCTTTGCCGTGGTGCAGCTGGATCGGGGAAGCAGAGCGAGGCAGAGGAGCAGGTAGATCCCGAGCAGGTCCATGTCAACGGCGAGTCGCGTCCCCCCCCCCCCTTCCCTCCCTCTCCCCTCTGCGGCTCCGATGCGAGCGGATCGGGTCAGATGTCACGCGTCGAGCCCATCTCGCCTCGCCTCGGGACCCTGCACGGAGTTGCACGCTGTGTGCAAGCCGTGTTTACTTTGAGCCGAGGAGGAGCAAGGGGTGGGAGGGCAGTCAAAGATGGCTGAGATGAGATTTCAGCTCCACAAGCAGCTGCTGTCAGTATCCTCAGTCAGTCCGCGGAAGCTCTCTCTCTCCCCCCCCCCCGTCCTCCAAAAAAAAAAACAACCACAACAACATTAACCCAGGAGCGGCTGTCCGGGCGATGCAAACAGAAACGTGGGGGTCTTCTTTCTTTCCCAACCAAAACACGGTGACTGCATTCACTCCGCTCCCCCCCACCCACACGTCGCGCAGTGTTTCCATACAAATCATGAGCTCACACGACGCCGCCGCGCTCATTTATACCGGAGCCTGGCTGGACACGCCCGCCGGTGCAGCTCCTCTAATCACAGAGCGGCAGAGGCGGGGCTTCCCCCTCCAGTCATTCACTGTTTACATACACAACTCATAATGATACACAATTTCTCATCTTATGTTGCTCTAGTCTCATACACACGCCGAAGAATAATATACTTTATTTGGTTAAAGGAACGTTTTCTAAACGTATACGCATCATTCAGAACCACGTATTTCCATCTCCAGCACTGTGATGAAAAAAAAATTAAAATGCACCTTATAATTATGAGATAGTTAGGTTATAATAATGAAGAATGACAAGAGGAAAGCCAAAAAAAAAGCGGCTATGGTAAAGTCCTGGAGGAGACAAAGCAAACCCGTGGAGGAAAAATGTTATGCTGAAATGAGAACATACGAACACAAACTTCTGATTTCGAAGACTTTAATAAATACATCTCTGACATATTCTCTCTTATTGTTGTGCCGTTTTGCAGATAGAATTTTCTTTTTTTCCTATCTTTTCATCAAACTAGAGAAGTTTGGTCTGATTTAACGTCGGACAGCGAGGAGGAAAAAAAAGGCTTATTCGGTCGTTTTATTCGGTGTATGTAAACTTCTGGTTTCAAATGTAACGGAGCCCTCTAGCTTACATGCAAACGGCAAGGTGTGGCAGAAAAATTACCCAATTACCCATGAGCCTGAACACCCCCCCCTCCCCTCCCCTCCACTGTGAAGCATGGTGTTGGCAGCATCATGCTGTGGGGATGCTTTTCTCTAGCAGGGATCGGGACGCTGGTCAGAGTTTGTTTTTAACGATGGACAGGAGTCTATTGAAATAACCAAGTCATAATTATGAAACCAACTCAGCTCTCTCATAATTATGGCTCTCTGTCTCTTAGTTATTGCTTTATTATCACTTAGCAACAGTATCTCATAGTTATGACTATAAGCTGTGTTGTCACTGAGAACTTATAGCTCGGACTTAACTATCATCTACCTTTCTACTACCAATGAACAACTGCAATGTTATATCATTTTTGACTTTGTTTTCTCACAATTGTGACTTAACTATCTCCTATAACTGTTACTTGGCGATTTCATAACTATGAGATGTTATAAACCTCTTCACGATTTGGCTATTGCATAATTATAACTCACAGAATTGTGTCAAACGAGTCATTTACCCCCCACCCCCCCATCAATGTGGCAGAAACAGGATTCCATGCTGAGCAGAGGATTGTTTCTATGTGTGAGCGCTAAAGAGAGAGAGACAGTTTGGTAAATTGGCTAATTTGTGCGTGATAAGCCTACCCAGGGAGCTGTCTGTCCCCGTGAAACGCATGTTTTTTTTTTTCTTCAGGATTTTAAATGAGGTGCTAATGTTTCGTTTAACGCTTGCATGGAGCTCCGCGAGAGGCGTAATTGCGCGCGGCAAAGACCGAGCGGCAGTGCGCGCGGACACGGTGGCAGAGCCCTGATATCAGTGCGAGCATGCTGGCAGAGTCTGACAAGGATCTCGGCTGTGAAGTGACAGTAATCCCACTGTAGTGAATGCCCCTCTCTCCACCACCCTCCTCCACTAGCCCCAGCTTTTGCTTTAAAACAAATCAAATGACCCCCCCTCTAGAAGCTTTTGCAGCTCAACTTGGACTCTTGAGCTCTTCTGCAGTGTCAAAAATAACCGTGTCGCAATTCCGCACCCAGCTGGCTATGTTTGTGTCTCTTTGACCAGAGTATATATATGTGCCCATTTTGAGTCGTTTCAGCATGTGCTTGAATGCATTTACTTACAGTGCAGTGGTAAAGATGGAGGTGACATGGAGAACCACTGGACACAAGGCTGGACAAGGACCATACAGTTATTGTACCATCACAGAATTAGCAGGATGGTGAGTAATTTTATTTTGTTTAAAAATCTCCAAAGATAACTGCTCAGGACCAATTCACCCCTTTTTTAAATCCATTCTTCCAATTTGCACCTATACATTCCCATCTGACCCCTGCCTACTTTAATTTTGGATCTGTCAACTAACCTGTTCACACTCATGCACTTATGCCATGACCTGTTTAGTTTAGTTTTCACAAATTCAATTCAATTCAATTCAGTTTATTTATATAGCGCCAATTCACAACAGATGTCATCTCAAGGCACTTAACAAGAAGTCATTTCAATACAATTATACAAACATTCCAATCAGTTAAAAAGTTTCCTATTTAAGGAATCCCAGCAGATTGCGTCAGTCATTGGCGTGAGGTTGGGCAGATTTCCAACCACAGCAATCCTTCAGCAATCCCTCATACTGAGCAAGCATGTAGCGACAGTGGAGAGGAAAAACTCCCCTTTAACAGGAAGAAACCTCCAACAGAACCAGGCTCAGTAGGAGCGGCCATCTGCCACGACCGTCTGGGGGTTTGAGAAGACAGAGCAGAACACAGAAGGAACAGAAGATCCGATATAAGAGAACTTTCTATGTTACAGAAAGTAAAAAGTTGATAACAGGACACAGTGGATGTTCAGTTACTGAGAGGATCATCCCAGTCGATGACCCCCGTCCAACAGGGCATTGCAGCCAAGCAGGATACCGGACAAAAGGCAAGGTTAAATAAAAAGAAAATAAACCATGTCTCATATATACTGTAATTCAGTTGTATATGAATATTAGAAAACTTTCTATCCCACTCCATTTCTATTTATATAAGTTCTGATTTCTGTTTAAGCCAGAGAGTCTCAGTAAAACATGTGACCCCAACTTTTGCCTGGTAGATAATGTTTATTGGAGTCACAAAACCAGTCTTCAATACTGTTGACTGTAAGTAGATTATAGAAACCTACCGGGAATCATTAATTGCCAAATTGGGCACAGAAACATTCCCCGTTGGCTGAAAATTGTCACTTGGCTGATGCAAAAGATGGCTTGATTTCATACCCAAAAAAGTAAATCATGCAGAACAACCAAAACCACACAGGCGACAATGGATGAATATGTGGAAAAGCAGCTCATTCCCCTCTTATAAGTATGGGAGAGGACGTATGATGCTGTGGAGCTGTTTCTCTTTGAAAAAGCCTGCATGGAATAATGACCTCTTTGAAATACCAGGACATTTTAAATAAAAATATGGTGACCCCCTGCCTGATAAGTGAAAATGGGTAATCAAAGGGAATATCTAAAAGATTTAGTCCTCAGAACTGAATCCTATGGAAAACGTGAGGAGTGAGCTGAAGAGAGCAAAAATAAAGGGTCTCTTGACTTAGTTTGTCAGCTGTTCTTGAATTGTTTAGAACGGGGCACGATGTGTTGCTTTTTTAGGTCTTTAAGACTACTTCATATTGTCCTTGACAGGTTCTATTGAGTGAAACAAAGATCAGTGTTCTAGAAGAAGTCATCTTTTTGGCTGCTTGTCTTTATTAGCTCTACCTTACATGTTTAGCTCACAATTTGACGCTAACTTCGTATACACCTTGCTTAAACCATAATATCACACGAAAGGCCGCCAGAGTACCCCCAGAGAGGTACTTGTTCCACAGTTGGAGAACCACGGTTCTACGCTCTAATGCACTCAGTCATACAATCTTGGAGAGTCTGGACACTAAAAGGTCGATGTTTGGGCAACCAGTGAGCAGAGATGGAGCCACCTTGCACTATGGGGTGGAGTTGATAGTTTTCTAGTTAAAGTTTAGTTGTCTTTTATCGTGTGAGGGAGCTTTATTTTTCTTTCCCAGGAGAACACAAATTGATTAAGTGGCTTGCCAGCATGAGATAACAAGGAAGGCGCTCAGTTAATCGCTGTTTGCTTTTGATTAGGAACCGAGAGCCGGAGATGCCGGGGCCATGGAGGTATGTGAGTGAGTGTTTGTGCACAGGATGAATATTTTTCCAGATGTGTGAAACAGGACTGAAAATTAAGGAGAGCGGGGGAAAGGAGCTGGTCAGAGTGTGGGAGACCAATAGAGACCCAGAGAGAGGGGTGTTGGGTCTGTTCGGCACACAGATAATCATTTACTCGGGGTAACTGCTGTGGGAGCATCTCTCCCCAAGGTCGAGGTCTTAAAGAATCCGTCCGTGATCAATGAATAAAATCAACCATCGTGTCAAGATTCGAAGTTAATGCGTTCAAGTTAAAGCCCTTTACAGAATCAAGTGGCAGTGGCAAAGAAAGGAAGCCCACAAGTGCGACCGCTTGCCAGATCCTGGACTTACCTCAAAGATGCAGAGACAGAGATATGCTAATGCAACTTTATCTTGTAAAAGAAAGCTTGGAGGAGATTTAGCCAATCTGCTGGACACAATTCCAAGAGGCTCGATGGCATTTAGTGGGCTCGCGCTAACCCTGGGGCTGCTTGTTAAGACTTCATTAGCTGTGTTTGCACAGGCCTCTTCTCTCCAAAGCGGAGGAGGAGGGCTCCCCGGACTCCAGCCTCAGTCCCACCATAGCCCGTCCATATGGGGCTTTTTTGCTCACGGCCGGCCTGGTAATCACTTTCAGGTGGAGCTGGAGGAGACCGAACAAGACTGAGAGGATTTTAGATGGAGAGTCTCTCGTGTCCCAGACCCCGCCGTCAGCTCCCTTTTACACGGGGTCACTCCCGAGGTGACAGAGCATACATCATGGAGCCTGTGAATTAGCTCACCTAGGCCCCATTACCTTAACAAACAAAGCCGGCCCTTCCAATCAGCCTACTGCTGGGAGGACAGGGGCCCCCAGTAAATCCGTCCTCACAGCCAACATCCATCTCTGTGGGCGAAGAGCGAGAAATATAAACAACAAAAGAAGCAGAAGGGGAAATGAAAAATAACAAAAAATAAACACAAATCTCATCACAGAGACAGAGTTTGACAATAATCTGAGTCACTTCTCTTTTATACAGTAGCTACAGATGTTACCAACCTCAGATTGCACTTACTGATAACTGCACTGCACAGCTAGTTCAAACAATTGTTTATTATTGACCAGGCAAGGTTGAGGCTGGGAGCCCTATTGGAAGAAAACATGATAATTTATTATGAATTATTAAGCTAACAGAATTTGGTTGCCATTCTTCCGCATTGCATCCTCATCTTTATCTAAAAAATATAAAACATTGTTGATACAACCTGCAATGTGTAATACTACTGACTCTTCTGTTAACTTAGTGATATCTTTATACACTGTCATCAGAGGAAGTTGGAAGTTTAGCCTCGTCCAACCCACGGTAGGGGATTTATTCAAACAAATGACTAAATTTGATTTCATGGAAATATGTCTGAAAGCGCTGATTATGTTACGACTGGTGGGCAGAAGCCTGTTGGAGACAAGAAATGCGAGACTAAAACCCGATTCCTTTCCTGAGCCTAAACAACAGAAGCCAAAATAAGCGTTGTTTTACAAAATTTTAAGCGGCCGTCTTGCAAAAGTATTCATACCCCTCATACAATTTCACATTTTGTCATGTTACAACAAACACAAAGCACATAATTGTGACGTTGAGGGAAAAAGTAGCTACATTCTTTACAAATAATAATCTAAAAAGTGTGAAGTGTGTTTGTATTCACCCCGCCCCCCCTTACCGCGGACACCCCTAAACAAAGCCCAATGCAAACAATGCCCTCAGAGGACACCTAAAAAGAGTTAGTCTGTGTGTAGTTTAATCTCAGTAATAAGTCAGCTGTTCTGTAAGGGCCTTGGACGTTTGTTAGAGAATGTTAGGCACGTTTCCACAATCGGAACTTCAGGGCAATTTACCCGGCCTTTTTTCTAGCGGGGTAAATCAGTCTGCCCGGTCCACTAAACAGTCGTGTCTCCATACTAAATTGGCTCTCCAAGGAATTTGCTAAGACGTCAGCATGTCGCAACCGTTTCAACAGTGAGTGGAGTCACTGATCAGCGCCAAAAGGTGCCCACAGCTGCAGAAATAATAAGAGATCAACAATGGAAGAAGCAGGGATGGTTGCCGTGTTTCTATTTGCTTTGTTGCAACCATTCTGCTTGCTATGTTGTCATGCACTGCTTCACCAGCAGCCCTTCTTATTTTACAAAGCTGGTTGTTTGGCGACGTCCGCTGATATCAATTCCCTCTGAGTTGCAAATTGAATCAAACTCTCACAAGAAAGATAACCTATACTCCTAGGCATCAATCCAAGCCAATCATAATCGCTTATATTGTTGGTAACACACCCAGCCTCCCCAAAAGCAGTTTGTGTGTGGAGCCAGGGGTGCGTTCAGAGACCGCTGTTTATTCTCTCAATTCATAGTAAGGGACCGCATTTAACGCTCAGCAACGGTAACGGCATTGTAACGACAGAAACTGTAATTAGTTAGGATAGCCCGTTACTGATAAAAAATGAGGCTAGCTAACAGGGGAGGAGTTTAAAGAAGATTATATTCAAATGTGGTTGAGACATACCACAAAAGACTTCTAGCTGTATTTGAAGTGAAAGGTAGTTCCCAAAAAAATTCTGTCAGAGAGGCTGAATACAAATGTACAAGCTATTCACTATTTCTTTTCTAATTTTTGGAAAGAATTAGAAATGTGTGTTGATTTAAAACAAGCTGATCAGGGATGTTGTTTTATATAATGCCATTTGCAAAAGACGTCTCCATCTCCGTTATCCAAAACTTCATAAAAACATACAAAACCACATTCAAAAACAATCTCAAATGAATCTCTGTGTTTGTCTTTCCATACAGTTCTGTTGTGCTGGGAGTCAATCTTTTCGGTGTTTGGCAAGAAAGATGCGGCATTTTATCAACCACTTTAAATGGCCTACTTTTAGCAGAGCATGAACTCATTCATTTTCAAGTTATTGTGTCCTGACTAGTATTGGCTACTACATTTATAGAATCTTGGCAGGTAGAGTGGGTCCTCAACAGCCGTAGGCTTTATGCAAACAACTTGCTTGAGTTGACTTTAAATGCATGAAAGTGGCAAGTAATCTGTTGGAAAATCAGTAATTTAAGACTAATGTTTCGGTTTTAAACATCTGTGGTAGCTTGTAAAATCCTAGAAAAGTAGGTCTGCTTCTGGCTTAACCAATCGAAAAAAAACATATCACATTATCTTCATGAAGAGGCCCTGTCTAACTCTCCGGCAGCCAGGAAACAGACTGCTGTTGGCAGGCCCTCCTTGTCTCCCTGAGCCAAGTTGTTAGTGTGTGTGTATGTGTTGCTTTGTGATTGTTTGCTGCTCTTCAGGCATCTGATGCGACAGGAATCTGGCCGACCCTGCGTTTGGCCGCTGTGTCTCCAGATATTTAACACGGCAGTCAAGATTTACCTTCCCTCCTGCTCAACGGCGTGCAACTTGTTCTCTTCATCCAGAGAGGTAAGTGAGTCCAGAGAGAGTTCTTCCCCTGAGGACACATACAAACACTTGTCTAGATTAGTAACACAAAGTAATGTTTTTTGGCAGTCTCTAAAAACATGATTTGGAACAGGGCAGGTAAAATGACCTTCTGGCCCCCACAGGAAGGGTTTGAATTCTTGTCTTTGACCAATTTAAACAATAGTCAGTAAGTCACAAGATATTTTTCATGTATTGGAAGGGATGAGGCGCCAACTAATGTTTATCTTGGGTTTTGTTTCACTTTTTCTCTACCTGTGTCCCCCTACCCTCAAAGATGTAATAGAAGTTTGTAATTTTCTCCTTTTTCAGAGATGGAACTTCTTCTATATTTAATGTGCAGTGATTTGCAAACAGGGGCTTCCAAAGTTAAATTTGAGTTTTTTATATTTTGACATGTGATACACCAACACTGAGCTGGACATGATTGTGAAGAAGAAAGAGAAAATGATTTAGCTTTCACAATCTTTTACAAATAAAATTCTGAAAAGCGTGACATGCATTTGTATTAAGCACTCTCTACTGTACCAAAATCCAGCCAGTAGCCCCCAAAAACCTCTTTGGTAGTATATAGCCCACCTGTTTGTAATTTAATCTCTGTAAATAGACACATACAAATGGGATTTTTTTTTTGTGGAGTGATTAGATCAATGTTTTGTTTAAAATCCATTATTTTTAGATGTATGGCTTCAGATCTAGCCAGGCTCCACACAGATGGTAAATTTGGACTAGTTTTTGTTTTGTTGATCAGAGGTAAGGGGACTGTGTTGCTGGATTCGGCATTAGTCTGCTCTATGTGGACAAAGTTTAGGCGCTCTCTCGCTGCAACTACTTACAATGCATGCTAGTATGTTGACAAAACGTGTCTAAAACTGTGGAGAAAGAGGGAGCTTTGCAGAACAAGTCCTGTCATGTCTGTGATGTATCTGCTTGTTGGTTTTGATGCGTTCCCGTTCTGAATAGTGCATGCATATTTGGATAAAAAGTGTGGAATCCGTAGTGCTGTATCAAGATGTGCGTTTCTTTTGATGTGATGATCTGATTGTATTATTGTTTTCTTTTCCATATTTAAGACCCAACTCACTGTATAGAAATGGGTTTTCAATGCTGTAAGAGTTAAAAATCTCATAAAAATTAAGAGGCTGCCTGGCTCATTAGATTGTGAATGCAGTGGCTTCAGAAGCATTGTAAGGCGATGTAGGAGCATTATTCTCCAATGGCATCATGTCTTCCTGTGCCATGGAAATGAAAAACATACAGAATAACGTCACAAGGGTATGAAAATAAAAGAAAACAATGTACAGTGGGTAAAATGAGGATTAAATGCATCACCGAATTTTGAAGTAAGTATTTTTTTAGTGGTGCAAATTATATGAAATTATCACTAGGTGTCAATAGCAACCCATTCATTTCACACATCCCAAAAAATCAAACCATAGATGTCCATAAAATAAGGTTTATCTAACGAAACAGAATGACTCAGGGAATAAAACACAGAAAGAAAAGGGGGAGGAAAACGGCATGGAAAGTCATGAAACCAAGTGAAATATATTAGTACTTACAAAGCAATCATGCCACTTCCAAGTTCTGAGCTGAGGAATTTAACCACTAAGCTACTGTTTCAGAAAAAGACTCTCCAGGATGTACAATGTGTACAAAGGTGATCCACAGTACCTTCTCCATATTTGCCTCTCACTATTATTCTTCCTGTCACTCTCTTTGCCTGTCCCCGTCTACCTCCATCTCCATGTGCGGCGTGCTGTGAAACAGATGGCTGGGGCAGGGTTGACCGCCAGACAGAAGGAAGCGGGGAGCGAGAGGCAGAAAACGACAAGGTAGTGAAGTGGGAAACCATATCCAGAAGGTGAGAGACAAAGAAGCAGCAAAGTAGCAGATGTGTAAAACACAAACGACCTTGCGGAGTATGCGACTCGTTCTTGGCGGGCTCCGATCAAACCTCCCAGTTGCTCTCAGGGAGCACATCAGAAGCTGAGAGATGGCCCTCGCGAGGTACTCTGAGCATTCCATGCTGCTCATTAGCGGTCTAATTAACAATAGTTGATTTATGTAAATGCCGGCTGTATTTACAGTATTAATCTAGGCTTCACATTGGTTTTACATGGGACACCGTCAGGGAAAAGGTTCCTGGTAGAAAGTAAATGTTAAAAGCTTTCTGGCAAACATCACAGTTGACTTTGTTTTTGTTTGTGTTTTTTTTTGGGGGGGGGGGGGCGGGAGGGTTGTCTAAATCTCAAAAACCTGACCACTGATGACTGGCATTCCTTGTCTCAGTGGAGTGGATCTCCTGCTTTCAGCCTACCATTCCATATAAACACTCAGGGGCATGTCACTTTCAGATGAATAATTCATTTGAATTGATGATGAAATACATGCCGTAGATAATTACAGTGGGAGTTTGCACAGTGTCTCAGACACAAGAGGTTTCGTCATTCAATGCATCTGCATGAGTAATAAAAGACTAGAAATGTTATATCATCCCAAATTTCTGTTTTATAACACCGTATGAGAAAATGTCAAACAAAACTAGCTAACTTTTTCTCAAAGATATTTGACGGAGTCAATTGATCCTTTTTCTGAACCCACTTCGTCCTTACAGGGTCACGGAATCTCCATCGAACATTGAGGTAGAGGCAGAGCACACTCCAGACAGGTTGCTTTAACTTGGTATGCAAACACTCACACAATGAGAACAAATTAAAGCCTGCAATTAATCTAAGATGCATGTTTTGGAGAAATTGAGAATACCCAGAGAAAAAGCATGTATGGACCACAGGAACGTGTAGGCGCCAGCAAATATGTTTTTAGTGTGAGGCAATAGTGCTAAAAGCCTTGGTACCATGTGGCCTTTAAACCTGGTCTGAGTCTGTAAATTTGGTGGTCTTTTTTTTTTAAAGGAGTAGCAGATGGTTACTAAGGTTGCCTTCACACTGGGTAAAGACCGCACACCATTCTCCATGACCTACAAAAACCGCACACCATTCTCCTTGACCTACACTTTCGGTGTAAAGGCAACCATAATCATACTGCACCCTTAGTACTTGCTCTGTGTTTCTGTTTCCCATGTTCTCACCACTATTGTAGTACACCACCAGCACCTTCCCTTGACAATTCAAATTCTGTAACAACTTCACGCTGTCACCATAACAATAATGCAATGGAAGTTCAGTGCATACATGTTTGTTATGTATGTTATTAGAGCCAACTGGGTTTCTTATACGCCCCTAAAGACCTTGCAAATACCATCGATGGCTGATTTTTTTAAATGTTGTATCAGAAGCCTTAATGGGAAACCAAAAGCAACTGACTCAATATTTGTTTACTTACAAGATAAGTTTCTTCATGAGAATATACATCTTGAGTGCCCTATCAAGCATCAGTTGGTACCTTTAACATCGGACGTGCCGTCCTGTAGTATGGTAAATCAGAAGAGATTACTTCACCTCAGCCATTACTTAGAGGTAACAATATTTAAAATGAGAAAATGTTTGAAAAGGGTTTTTGAATACCATGTCTTGGAGCACTGGTTGCCAATCAGACACCACTGGAACAGTTTTTTTTTACTTGGAAAAAATGGATGTCGGTTTGGGTTGCCCTTTCATCAACTTACTAAATCTGCTTCAAGATCTGTTTTGTGTTTTTATTTGAACTTAAAATTGTAAAGCCGATAGTTTAAGGACACCCTGGTCATTGATTAAACTTTAACCAAAGTAGAGGTAATCAGAGTTGCTGATGAATGCTAGGAGATCAGAAACAACAACAAAAAAAGGTTTCTCAGCCAGAATGCCAAAAAAACAACAAAGTGTGGTAAAGATTTAACATAATGTAATTTGCCTTATTGACTTCATCGTCCTCTACCCTCTTTTTTACTTACCTTTACGGATGAACTGTTCTTACAGAAATTGAAAATGTCACAGTTAATATGCTCCTTCTATTGGACGTAACGCTTTCACGCTCAATCTAACGGTGCAATGTGCAACAAAAGCAACAGATTAAAGCTCAGTCCTGACACTCTCCTCCACCTCTAACCTTGCGAGGGCTGCCTCTCCAGCAAATACCGATTGGATCAATCGAAATCACGATGCTGCTGTAATAATTCAAATGGACAGGATCTAGCCCCTCTTTGAGGGCACTTTGTTTTACGTCCAGTGACTACATCAGATAGGCGAGGAACTTGTAATAATTCTTTGACTTTTCAGCTGATGATGTTATCCCTTCTATCTAGGCGAAACACATCTTTATCAGGGAGTGACATCGTTAAGATTGGGATCTTCAGACAATGCAAATGTACTTACAGGGCTGCAAGGCTAATTGTTACTTTAAGGAGGGTAATGACGAGTTTTGTTGCCACAAGATTGTTAGCTCTTCTCCGTTTTGTGTGACCTGATATTAATTTGAAGTAATTACTTTGTACCCAACTGTTAACATCCAGGTTTTCTGAATGGAACTGTGAGTAACCAGAAACACATTATAAAAGTTAGATTTACAAATCTAAAAAAATAAAAAAAATAAAAAAAATTTGAGGAAGCAGAACTCTGGATTAATCAGAGTAGATATTAAAATGCAATGAAAGGTGCCTAAAGCACTATGGGAAGAGGAGAGAGGGCAGTGAAAAAGAAGGTCGAGGTTCCCTTGAGCTATCCTGTATCACGTCTGATTGACAGGCTACACGCTAAGTTCACCTGAGCCCATGACCTCCCGTTTCACATCTCACTGCGGCTCTTCTCGTCCCTCCTTTTCTTCTTTCCCCCGCCTATTTTTTTTCTGAGAGCGGGGGAAACCTGAGGAGGGCCTGATCCAGGGTGGAATCGCTTCAGGCTGTGACCTGCTCTAAGGGGGTGGGGGTCACAGGGAAACAAAGGCCATTCAGGTAAACCGCTCTGAGCTGGCCAAGCTCCCTGTGCAGAAAACACTGCGGCTAATGTACTGGAGTTTGCAGTCAACGAGACCAGAATCAATGATCGGGTGGGGTTAGGTCTCTGTGTGTTTTCACTCTGTGAAAGAAAAGGAAAAACAGACTGACAGGTGGGCAAACACAACACACTAAAAGCCCCTCTGAACATTCCAGAAATTTCTATGCTAGTGTTGAAAATATTCCAGGCAAAAGTAGTAATCCTCTTTACTCAGACTAATCTTGGGCAAATTCAGAATTTAAAAACCGTGTAAGAGAGCTTTCCCCACACATGTTCGCCCTAGCAAGCATTTGTGGACAATGTGAGTTTTTCTTCAGGCAGCCCCTTTTGCTCAGGGGATAGTGAAAGACTTTTGAAATGAGTTTCTGTTAAAAGTTTATAAGCAGTTCATATTTTTCCGGCAGTAGAAAACGCTCTTTGCATCTTGTGCACCACCAATATTCTTCCTGTATAAAACGTATACCTAGAACGGAACGTATAAAGAGTTTGAGGTCAAAAGTAACAATGTCAATAAAATAATGAATAATTATGGTTTTTGCTGGGTTTTTTTTTTAACATTGTTTGTGTAGTATTCAAAAAATGTTCTGTATGTAATGACAGTGTAACACATATAGGTCACATGACCACTGGTCACAAATTATTAAGTTCGACTAAATGCACTTCATAGTAATTACTTAAAAATATTGATGCATTGAGTGACAAAGAGGCTAAAGATTATATTTATTCACCACCTGTTCCTTCAATTTCAATTTGCCTCACATTCTATCCCGGGTTTGTTTCTGGTTGCATTATGTTGCAAGTTTATATCTAAGCATACATTTTGAAGTTTACACTACTGGGTCATTAGTTGATTTAAAATTTTCTTCTGTTAAAAGCTATATTTCAGGTATATTGTTTCTTTTTATGTTTATTTGCATGTACTCACAATTGCTATGTTAGCATTACCACTCAGAGACCGGACTCCTCCTGTCTCCCTCTGCCTCAGCAGCACCGGGCTCGGGCGGTGCTGGCTCGGCGCCCTGAACCAGCGGATCTCCTCCGTCGTCACCGGAGATAGAGGAGTAGAGGGAGGCTTTATGGAGCCCAGCGGGCGCGAGCCGTATCAACTCGGGGCGCTGAGTCAGCGCTGCCCAGGCTGGCGCTGCTGCTGAGGGAGAGAGAGACAGGATGTGTCCGGTCTCTGACTGGTAATGCTAACATAGGCTAACGTTCAAAACAGTATGTTAGATAAGTGCTAATGTGATAATAATTGGTAACCTGAAAAACGCAATCCAACTCCAAACTCGCCACGGGGCTCAAACCCACGGGGCTCAAACCCACGGGTCGTGTCTGTGAGACCATGGCTGCTGTGACACAGTCAATGCCTGTGACGTAGAGATGTACCGCTCTCCACCAATCACAAAATTCAAATGCAGTTGCCACCGTTCAACCTTAAGGGGGCAGCACTAAGACGTTTTTAGACCAAAAAGTGTAGAATTAAACAAGTTTACACCAAAATTTAAAAAAATCCCCAGAAACTGAAAAGACTGCATTGGTAAAGACCCATTTATACAGTTTAGAAGCAAAAAAAAGTTGTTTTGGGGTTTAGTTACACTTTAATCTTTCCTCGCTGCCAGAAACATTTTGTTCCACCCATGTCACTCCTGACACCAAGCATTATTCATTATTTCAAATACATCACTTTTTATCTAAGATGGACCCCTAACATCAACATGCTGTCTTGTCAAAATGTGTTAAAATAGCTTTAAAGTACCTCGCAACTGGTAACCACATACATATGTAAAAGACAATACTGTATTAATGTGATTTTACATCTTGAAGGCTTGAAACTGTTCTTATTTAATTGTTAAATATTTTTACATCCTTACTTAAATCATGTTCTTACACATTTAACCTGTCAGCTATTGTCTGTCATGTGTTGTATTCTGGTTTTAATAATTCACAACAGACTCCAGATTATCTTGCCCTACCCAACAAGGTAATATGATTTATTAACATTTATTAACTCTTTCCTTTCCTTCCATTCTCACTTATCTAGCATCGATTGTCAGGGGCAACCTTTAATGTAGCCTAGCGTAGACGCACATGAGTTAAGCCTCGCTTGAATTAGTAGTGATTGAATCCACCTGAGCTTCGTGTTCGTGGAACCGAATAAGCCTGGAGTGAACTGCTAATTCAAGAAAGTCTATTTCAAATAAGCCGCGATTTTTTTGAGCTCGCTTCGTAGAACAGCCCTCAGGTGTGCTGTAAAAGTTTGTATAAAGCCAGTAAGATTGTAGCAACAGGTGTTTAAGGTAGATGAAATAAAGTGCCGGGTCAATTTCATTCACCCAGAAGAAGCTATGAATGTCTGCTGATGCTGTCTCTCTAACATCTTTCGCGACACTCGTGTTACACTACCTCACACAGATATATGAAGTTTACATTCCTAAGAGGACAAATAACATTCTAAATGAATATTTTTATAGCAACTTTAAACATATAATTTTGAAATTGGGTCTTAGAACCAGTGCTTGTACACACTTTTGAATAGAACGCTCAACAAAAAAATGACAAATAAATGCCAAATAAAAAGAAATATTTCCACAAAAAGGAGTTCTATTATTGAATTACAACATTTTACAATTTATGATTACTTTGTCACCAATGCAGTAACCAGCATAAAACCTATCAACCTATTAGATCAGTCGCAAAATATTACATTGTTGGCTTTAGTATATATAAGATGCTCATACATTATTTACAGGTTTTTATTATTAACCCATATTACATCATTGGTTGCTACATACCATCTTACTCACAGACATTTTTTTACAGTAGTATATTACAGGACTTAAAGAACATAAAGAAAAAAAAAATCCCTTATCAATTGGCACTGCGTAACTGCAAGGATACAGTTTCATTGGCGATTTGTTCCAATTTTCCTCAGAAGTTGAAATTTCCATACCCCAAGTGGGTAAAATAAATGTATAGCTAAAGGTCGAGAAAAACCCAGAAGTCTATTGTGAAGGCTGGAAGTTTCTCCCCAACCACATGCTAAAATCCAACATGGATGGCTTGCTTAAAACTTAACGATAGCCGCAGTAAAAACAGTTTATCTTCAATAGATCTTTCACACACACAGTATTAAATAACTACTTTTTTTGTTGAACATTTTTCTACAGTGTTTAAAAATAAAACATGCAAATACATTTTATTAGCTTATACTGCTAAGTTAATTGATCTGATCTGGAAGGATATAAATTAGCAAGTACCTTTGGGGTTTGCTCCCAGGTCCACAGTCCGACTTTAGATGTTGTGCAGCATTAGCAGCCGGCAGCACATGCGTGATCACTATCAGTTTGTAAAGGAAGCTGTCAAGATTTTGCTTAAAATCTTTAAACAAAACCTCACTTTGAAAGTCCTGAAAAACCCTTCTAATGTGCAATTAGTACCTCTTCAGCCAGGAGCTGAATGTGGATGAGTGAGCAGGACAGTTTCAGCCTTATCTCTTCTAACTAAATGGTCTGCTTTTGTTTACCTGTGGGGCCTTATCAGATACAGCTGATAGAGTCAAATGTCCTTTCAGTCCCAGAATTAGAACATCTACGATGCTAATTAGATAGATGATGAGTCGCTAATATGAGCTACAAGTATCACATCGGTTACTTTGAATGCTCTGGTGGCTGCACAGGGTCTCACAGAACTGATATTCTTTGGATTCTCTAGTTTTTACCCAGGTAACAAGAAGGAGTTGCGTTGCTCTGTATCATTCTGGATTGGACTTTTTAAGAGAACATATTTGAAAGAAAAAAATAGATGGAGTAATGATAGTTAGCTGGTGGCTGATTTGCAGGCAAGCTAGGCAAAGACTGAGTTATGTCAAAAAGGTTACTATACTGTATATTCCACAGGGGATTGCTTCATTTATAGCTAAATATTTGGTAGAAAAATACCTGTGTGAACTCTGCATACTCCGTTTTTCTTTTCGAAAGAGAGCACTTCTGGACTGTGCTTCTGGTTTTTTTGTGTTTCTTCCTTCTCCTCTGGTATAGCTGGTATAACCCCCAGAGTCAATGTCCAATTTCACCAAACCTTTTACTTCTTCATAACAGACCTCAACTAAAAGCAATGCCATCCATCCATCCATCCATCCATCCATCCATCCATCCATCCATCCATCCATCCATCCATCCATCCATCCATCCATCCATCCATCCATCCATCCATCCATCCATCCATCCATCCTCTCTCCCCAGCCACTTGGGCCAGCTCCTCTGGTGGAATCCCAAGGCCTTCCCAGGCCAGCAGAGTAACATAGTCCCTCCAACGTGTCCTGGGTCTTCCTCTGGGTCTCCTCCCGATGGGACGTGCTCAGAAGACCTCACCAGGGAGGCGTCCAGAAGGCATTCTGACCAGATGGCCGAGCCACCTCAACTGGCTCCTCTCGATGTTTAGAAGCAGCGGCTCTAGTCTAAGCCCCTCCAGGATCACCAAGCTTCATTTTTACGACTCACAAAGAGTGCCTCCTACTGGTGTAAATACACTGCAGTTCCAGTACTCAAAGGCCTTTGCTCGGCATACAGTTTTAATTAAATGTGAATCTTTTTTATAGGATTGGATTGACTTGATTTGACTTGAATTGAATTTATTGGGGACGTAGAAGCCACCCAAATTACCCCTAGACACATTTTAATTCACAGATACAGAAACACAACAAAAGGTGATGTGTTTCATATGTTTTTGATTAGCTGCAAGCTAGTAATAAAGTATTTTATGGTATTGGGTAAAACAACTATTTAAAAAAGTGCAAGAAAAGGTCCAATCTAGTCTTTTTTTTTATAGCAAGCACATTTTCTTAAGCGCGTTGACACTATCCACTGAGGTTGTTGCATATTTGACTTTATGCTGATTATACACATATTACCCCAACATGGTTTTTCTTAAAAGAAACAAACAGGAGAGGGCGGGCAAGGGCCTCCTGTTTTGTCCAAACATCCTGACAGGTGAAAGGAGCTCTAAGGCATGTTGTCCTTTCTCAAAGGTGCTCTAACGTGTCCCTGTGGACCCTTAGCGTTGGTTCTAGCTGCTTGCCCCAAAGTCCCAATGATGAAATCTGATCTGTAGCCAAGCTCACTCACATTCTCCTCTCCTTCCTCCCATACATATTTTCCATCGCCCTCCTTCTCGTTTTCTGTGAGCAGGTTTCACTCTTGTGCCCGTCATTCTTCTGCCTTTTGTATCAGTCAGCCTTTTCGCTATTGAATGCTGCTTTCTCCACCACCCCCACACCCCTTCACTGGTCTCTTTCTCCTATATCCTCTCCTGCTCATTCATTCACTCTAGGGCCTAATTATGAGCTAGCTTCGAATAAACACATGTATTTTTTTTCTCCAGAGAAGTGGGGGGTTGGGGGGTGGGGGTTGCAGGCCGTGTGCTCGACTTTTTCTTTTTCCTTTTTTTTTTTTTTTTTTTACAGGAGGCTTAAGGAGGTTTTATTCAGCAAGGTCTCTCCGCTGATCGGAGTGGTCATTCGGACGAGAGATTTTCCGGGTGCAATAATTGTGTCTCATTAATTCTTACTGTAATGCTGGGGTAGCTATACAGGCTATGCAATTAGGGGGCTGAGCCCTGAATAGGCTGGCTAATCAGGGGACAAAAGCTGTAGCTCAGAGGCCATTAGGCCTGGAGGAAGTGCTTCTTTTGTGAGGAGTGGTCGGTGATGCCTTCATCTCCCTCCAACTGGGGTGGGGAAGAGACCTTAAGGGAGTTCCACCACTTTAAGACTTTTTACTGTTCGAATCATCACAATACCTACAGCTTTTTTTATACAAGCAAAGGGTGCACCCTGCTCTGGATTATGCAAAATCAACAGTGGATTTCTGCTTACAGAGTAAAATTTACATTTCTGTCTGCCCCCGGACAGAGTTGGACCCTCTGTGCTGGCAACTTTTGTATACACAAACTTCAGCAGAAACTGCTAAACCTCTTTTTTAATGGACATTAAGTGCATCCTGAGACTCTCTGCAACCCCCCCCCCCCTTGTCCCTTTTCCATCTCCACCTCATGCCGCTGCCTCACTGCTCCCTCCCCCGATAGCCCACACGCTCCTCCAAACTGTCGATTCAGGAGTCTGCAAGACCTTCATGCCATCTGGGAAAGGTGGAGGAAGGAAGACTAAACAGAATCCCAAGATTCATCTATCCCCCCCACTCCTACCACTGCTCTCTGCAAGATTTATCTTTCAACCCTGTTAATCACATCGTAAGGCAGTCAGGCAACCCAGACGGGGGATAAATGAACCCTCCTGGTCATTAAAATTAAGCATTGAAATATTGACATGCAATTAGCCTCCCTTTTTTTTTTATTGAGCAATTCTGGAAATTTTGTCGCTGGAGATATATATAGATATACACACACACACATATATATATATATATATATATATATATATATATATATATATATATATATATATATATATATATATATATATATATATATATATATGTGTGTGTATATCTATATATATCTCACACACACACATATATATATACATAAAGATTGTTGTGGACATTGGGACCAAAAAAATGAGGGCAAGGCAAATATATCACATACTAGAAAAACATTTCTAACTAAGAAAATTCTATTTATCACAGAGTAAGAGCAGCAGGTCTGCTTCTTCTAAATTGTCTGCTAGTTTTATTCCCATAAGGAGTGGCGTCTTGCACTCGTTATCTGCTTTGTCATGGAGAGGCTGTTCCGTATTATCCCATGGATTATGTTAATGTTCCAGAGTAACACGGACACACTCCTCTACCTCCTGTATGGGCCAAACTACTATGTCTTAATACGAGAAAGTAGTAGAATCACACCTCTAGACAGAATACAGAGGGAACTCTGACAGATTTCAGGATTTTCAAGTGAGCTTACGGCTAGTCTGACAGAGAAAAACGCAAAAGTGGATTTGTGACACATTAGACCACTCTCAAAATGTCAAAAGCAGTATATACAAATTATGTTTAATCAACATTTAAGCTATCATGACACTGGCAGTGGAAGGATCTTTACAAAGAAACCAATGAGTATTTACACAGGAAATGGAACTCGGAGGCCGTGCACCAACAAGGATACTCCTGAGCAAAACGCATACTGAGAACTGATAAAGCATATAAAGCAAAGGGGAGGTGTCTTCTATGAAAGTACCATGGAAATAAAAATCTAAAATATTACAGCAGTTAAAGTGAACACGCTTTTGTAGATTTTTTACATTACCTTACTATTCTTCTATAGGCTCTTTCATTGAGCAGAAACACTTTTAAAATTCCATTCCCTTCCATTCCCTTACTTGACCTAACGATACACCCAGCTCGCAACACGTTAAACTATATTGGGCCGTGAAAAAGAGAAAACTAAAAATTCCCATTGTTTTCACACAAGGAATATCATATTTTTCAAATAGTTCAAATATATACATATTCAGTTAAAAAGTACTTTATTTCAAAGGGAAATGTAAACCATTTTGTAACTTATAGTATTGAAGTTTCTTCAAGGAGTCGTTGAAGATGTTGACAGCTATGAGCAGGAAGGATTTTCTGTAGCGGTCAGTATTACAGCCACTCTGAAGTAGCCTCTGACTGAAAACACTGTATCACAGTCTCATGAAGATGATGCTTAGGGTTATCTGTAATGTTCTTCATTTTCTAAAACATCCATCTCCAGGTGTTCCACAGCAGTCCCCCAAATACAACCATCTTTTTTGAGCTTGTTCAGTTGTCCCCCCGCTGGCTCTGATGCGGCTAGCCTAGGGGAAAAAGGCAGTAGAGATTACACTCTCCATGACAGACTTATAGAAGATTTAAAGCATCTTGCAGCAATACTCAAGGGCCGAGTTGCACTGTGCGTTTTTTTGGCCGTCTCAAAGGACTGCTTCACGGCACACTATGCAAGCTCCACCGGGCTCTAGAGGTGTGTCACACTGAACGGCCCAAGTTTTCCGTGGGTCAAACTGCACGACATCGCGCTCTGGCTGGACGCACCAAAAGCCAACGTCACAAGCGTACATCACTGAAAAGCATACAGACCGGGATCGTAGAATTTTCCGACACTGCCTGAAGACTGCCGAGGGCAGGTTCTGATCGTACGAGCACTAAATGAGCGGTCGGGTAGCACGTCACACTGCACGGCCACAGAGCTAAGATTCTTTTCACGGTGAAAGAAAAGGTCTAGGACCGCCAAAATCGCACAATGTGATCCCAGCTGAAGGACCTAGGGTCCCTCAAGAAGCACAGTCTGCTCTGTCCTGTGTTGGAAACAGCTTTGCTGTTTCAAATACTTTGCAGTCCAGTTAAAACACCTCACTAGACCTATAAGTGTTCTTTGGAAATGTATAAAATAACATGTTAATAAAACATTGCTTTAATAAAAATCAAATAAAAATACATTGTGGGGCCCCCGGTAAGCTCTTTTTTAAATTCTGGCCCTGTGTGGTACCAGCTAATCTGGATTTATGCTAAATGAAGACACCAAGGGAGTTCTATACGGCATGTGAGATATTAACGGCTTATAACCTTTTAACTGAACCCTTTTCAAAAATTCTCAACCATCCGTTCAAAACAACAAATTAAATAAAAGACCGAACAGGCAAACAATACTTTTTTGGAAAAGCGTTCCCCTTTTCACACCAACCCTTAGCTGCTGTAACAATCACCTTGGTAATTTCATGAATATCAAGAAACACTTACTGTGCTTGTTAGTCCAACACACACTCGGCAGCCTTTTCATAGCAGCCGAGCAGAACTTTGACAAGCTGTTTACGCTAAGCCTGAGTAAATCAAATTCAGAGTCTGCCTTCCCTCCCCAGTAATCTCATTTTGTTTACCGCTATCGCTAAGTGCATTAGCATCTGCAAGGAACTGTCTGTATTTACTCTACTTGCCCTTACTGTACTGGCTCTAAGCCGAACAGGGACTAATGGTAGAAATTGTGGGTAACCAGCTGTATATTCATGAACCACTCGCTCCCTAATCTGACAACGAGGCAGGGATCCGGAGCAGGCAGAGCTGCAAAACTGACAGAAGATGTTCTTTTTTTTTTTTGCATAAAAGAACAAAATATTAAATGTTCTTCAGCTGCAGCCCTTTATTTCCCTGCCTTTGGGTGTTTATTTGGGAAAGTGAGGCATGACCGAAGGAGAAATGGAAAGGCTTCTTTGCAGGAAGCTCCAAGATACACAAAAGGACGTAATGGTTTGGGTCATATCATTAAAGAGCAGTGATGCTTTTTAAGGTTTATGCAGGAAGTGAAGGTAATCTGAACTTTTAAGTGAAAAGGAAAAGACAACAGAGTGAGAGCATATCAGGTTTCCATGTCCTTGTAGTGTTGTCTCTCCCGGCCTTGCAGAGTAAAATGGGCCAGTGTCAGATTTCATTTGTTTTATGCATCCTCTTGTTTGTCCACCGTTCCAGGGCTTTGACCACAGTCTGGGTTCCCATAACCTGTAGCCTCCACACCTTGGTGAACCTTAGCTCTGCCTGGAGAACAAAAAGCCAGTACCTTTACAATGCAACCTAAGGAAATGTCAAGCCAAAGGCTATGTATTTTCACTTTTACTATCACAATGATCAAGCTGAAAACAATGTAGACGTTTACAAATAAAATAAAAATACGAGAATGTAGCACAGTACTGCAGAAAAAAATGTGATCATTTTGCTCTATTTGGGAGGTACAGCGCCATACGAAATTATTGGTGCACTTGTAAACATTGCATTTTGTCACATTGCAACCACATATGTCACTTTATTTTATGGGGATTCTACACCCTTTACTTTATTATCCCTAAATTAAATTCAGAAGTCAGCTTGAGTTGATTCTAAATGTGGCCTTTATGGAAGAGTGGAAAGCGGCTTTAACCACTCACAATAATATAACACTAAAACTAATTAATAATCAGAATGTTCATTGCCGCTCTGAATGAACTAGACATCATGACATTATTTTGAGTTTCTGGTATTCTGCTGGGTTTTGGAAGAAATGGCTATTACTCTCTATGCCATCATTTCATCTTCAATACTCTCTTTGATGGAAGGAGGTTGTTGCCCAAAATCTCATACATGGCCCTATTCATCCTTTCTTCAATACGGATCAGTCGTCCTGACAATTTTATTTTAAGAACCTTTCACCCATTGCCATGTTTGCAGTAGCAAGTTAATTTACAGAGGAGCTTTGGTCTTTTATTCAGGAAATGGATTTAGGAGGTGATGCGCTAAAAGTGCTCTTCCTCTGTAAAACACTGACTGAGAAAAGAAGCATGATTGAAAAGTAAAGAGGTATAAAAAGTAAAAAGAAAAAGTAGTTTAGGACACCATTGATAGCTATTTACAGTCATATTCAACAAATCAGAATATGGGTTCTGAAGAGGCTATTCTGAGTCAAGACCTAAAACAACTCATGTATGCGTTTATCTTTAGTCGCATTGATTACTGCAACAGCGTTCTCACAGGTCTGCCTAAAAAGTCAATCAGACAGCTGCAGCTGATCCAGTACACTGCTGCTCGTGTTCCTCACTAGAAATAGGAAAGTAGGGCACATCACATAAGTTCTAAAGTCCTTACACTGGCTCCCTGTAGCTCAGAGAATAGACTTCAAAATACTGTTATTAGTTTTTTTAATTATTGAACCTCCTCTGTACTTCTCCACCAGCATCCTTAAAGCAAAAAATGCATCTGTAGTACTCCTTCTTGGCTTGAAACCATACTGCTGCTCACTTCTGACCAAAGCCTAGCTTCTACCACCCTTTCCCACAACTTTATTGGATGACTAATTAGCTTTATTCCTCTGTAGTTGTTACAATTCTGTACATCTCCCTTGTTTTTAGAAATTGGCACTAGAACACTTTTCCTCCATTCATCAGGCATGTTCTCACTCTTCAAGATCTTGTTGAAGAACCTATTCCAATCTCTACTGCTACCTCTCTTAAGCACTTCCATACCTCAACAGGGCTAACTGGCTTTCTCCTTTTAAAGCTTTCCTCACTTCATCCTTACTAATCTCAGCCACTTCCTGATCCACAACAGTCACCTCTTCTACTCTACATTCTCTCTCATTTTCTTCATTCATCAGCACTTCAAAGTACTCTTTTCATCTTCCCATCACACACTTGGCACTGTCAGTACATTTCCATCCCTATCCTTCCTTTCCATCTCTATCTCTCTGCCTAACCAACCTATACACTCCTGTACCACTCCTACCTCCACTCTTATAAGTCTCCCTATGTTCCTGGTTCTTTTGGAAGAAAGTATTTACAACAGTCATTTCCATCCTTTTTACAAAGTCTACCACCAATCTGTCCATCTTCGTTCCTATCCTGGATAGCAAACCTGCCCATCACTTCCTCATCACCTCTGTTCCCTTCACCAACATCTCCATTAAAGTCTGCACCAATCACTACCCTCTCAACTCTGGGGATACACTGCATCAAATCCTCTAGTTCAATTCAGTTTATTTATATAGCACCGATTCACAACAGATGTCATCTCAAGGCACTTTACAAGAAAAGTCATTTCAGTTCAACCATACATACATTCCAATCAGTTTAAATGTTTTCTACATAAGCAATCCCTGCAGATTGAGTTGTGTTTTAAGACTACAGAAGTTCAATTGTGTCTTGACCTTTCTTGATTTAGCCAGTAAATTCAGCCTCTGGGACCACATAATCTGGATTTGAACTAAATGAAGACAAAAGAGATTTATCGACTCCAGGTAAGATATCAATTGCCTAATACCTTTTAATGTGTTTAAAAATGCTGAACTAACCCTTTAAGAAAAATCTGTATGGTAACATGAAATTTATTGAAAGAAAGGTCATATTTGAGAAAAAAAATGTAAATTATGGTTTCAAAAATAAAATACTGTTATCCTGGATTTTCTCCTAGTTTTGTTTGTTTTGGCAAATCATTAATTGGAGTGTTCCTAGTGTGCCCCATGTGTCTCTGCGTATGTGACCTATTGAAAATGCTCTTAACTCCTTGTGAACTGATAATTCTCTGTGAGGATAACTCACCTAGTAGAAGACTCTTAGTCTGCACGCAAAATAGGTCAGCTGTGTTGAGTTTGTAGGACAAAAACCTTAAACTTTTCAGCTGAAAAGCTTAAAAAAGTACTTGCTTCATTTGGATCTTAACACAAAATTTTGTTTCCATTTTATTTTTTCAAAATAAAAGTGAAATGTTTATTTTTATATATAAGTAGATGGAAATATCTACTCAGAAATGTCTCTGCCTTTACCAAAGCCAGAAATCCCCTTCCTACTCAAATGGTTTAAGATGGTTAAAGCAAGTGTCTTCATATGCAGTGCTGTGTACACACGTTCATCCATCTCAAAAGGGATGGAAAATAATAAGACTTCAGCACTTCATGCCTGAGCTTGATTTTTCTCCTACTCTAGAGGGATCAAACACAGCATGACTGCGGCCGCCTCGCAAGGGACGTCCAGCAGCGCCGAGAAGTCTTGGAGATGGGAGGGTTTTAGCCCTGTGGGCAATGCAATCTCTATATCCCAATGTAATTATGAGTATAAGACATTCTTCCTCTGTATTGAAGACCAAGGCTTCCAGCCATGGTGTGCGGAGATTTGATTTGATTTAAAAGGCGCTACTTGCGTGGCACTTCCTCAGAGGGCTCGGGGGCCTTCTGCAGCTCACGCGTTAAGCTTCCGTGTCCGTGTACAATAGTTGTTAAATGCATGACTAGTTTCTCTTTCTCTGATTTTTTTTTTTTTTTTTGTGCTGCACAGAATTTTGAGAGGAATTGGTGATAGACACTCGGTTCAGTCAATTCTCCAGTCCGGGTTTATCCTGCTCTGTATCTTCAGGTGTTTGGAGAGATGCATTAAGGTAGGATGTGGGATACACCTGTTCGGGTCATCTGCTTGTCGCTGAGCCAACAGCGGGCAGCTGGGTCAGTTACCTTATTGCGTCTGCTCGAGGCATTTAACTTCCTCGTGTCAAATGTGCGTCAAAACAAAAACCTAACCAGGAAGGAATGAGTGTCTGCGGAACATGTTCTGGTTTAATAATATGAACCATGAATCAATGTTTTTTAAACAAATCTGAGTTACCTTACTTAAGTAGAAATTTTGGGTATCTATAATTCATTGGAGTAATTATCTATATGCCGCCTTTTTATTTCTACTCCTAACATTTTCACGTAATTATTTCTACTTTCTACTCCTTAAATAAGATTTTTTTTAAATTATTATTTTATTTTGGCTCGTCATTGTTAAAAACAGCACAAACACAAAATAGAATCCAGATCAATTGCACCATCCGGATAGAGTGAATTTGATTGCGTTTGGATAATCATTTTAAACATCTACCCTTCTGACACCCTTTTGGTTTGAACGTGATCCACGCACACTGTCTGCGCATGACACAAACCCCTTTACAGTCCACCCAGGACGAAGCAGACGTATGTTGCCGAGTTCAAAAATGGCCTTGGTAGAGACTCATGCAAATGCACCATTACAATACTTATAGGCAATTAGTTATCATATCTTCTACTCCATGAAATGCTGTGTAGTCCACATATGGTTCTTTAATGTATTTGCAATGTATTAAAATGCATTGATTTTCAAACGGACTTATAAGCAATGGGTAGCCTGGTGTATCCCAATTTTTCAATATTTACATTTTTATATTACATTATAGTCATTATGGGCTTTACAAAAAGATTTCTGTCGGGGCGGTGGAGTAGTGCGTTGTGGCACGGCTTAAGAGTAGTCCTTAATGGTATTTTTTTACTTAGGCCCACATTACTTTTACTTTTATACTTTAAATAGTTTGGAAACCAGTACTTTTTTACTTTTACTTGAATAAAAGCTTGAATTGATACTTTAACAGAAGTCTTTTTAAACCCTAGTAGCTATACTTCTACCTGAGTAATAAATGTGAATACTTTTGTAACCCATGATCATGAAATGATTTGTATGAATCACTGTACAGGGGGCCATCTTTTGACTTTATGGTGGATATTGACACACCAAACACCAACAACACTATGCACACAGAGTCAATTATGCACGTGTTCCCTTTTTTGAGAACTTTGAACTGAACAATGTTGTTTTTAGCATGATGAACTTGAAATGAGCACTGAATGGATACTATTCAGCGGTGAAAAAAAAATTACAGTGTTTTTCGGGGCAATTTTTGGATGTTTAATGCTGAAAAAAAGCAGCAGCAACAACAGGCAGCACGGACAATGTTTAGACAATTTTTGCTGTCTTTTTAGGTCCCCTTTAACAATAATGATTGGCTATTTTTGACATTACAGATTTAATTAAAATGTAAACAAATTAGATAATTTTATTTTTGACAATTGATACTCTTTTTACATTGTTTTATTATTTTACTTAGATATGCCTGTTTTATTTCTTTTTGGAAACTGACTTCGTGATTGGATGAACATATTTTAAAATCTAAATTTGTAAATACATGTTTTTTAACCTGTTTGGATTACCGTGAACAGTGAACCCAATTCTAGTGTTTAAAATTCAGAGCTCTAGGTGCTAATATTATTCCACCTCCTTAAAATGCGTTATTAACCCCCCCCCCCCAAAAAAAAATAAAAAATCATGCTAATGATGAATGTATATAAACTTCCAATTGGCACTGCATGTAATATAATATTTTGTTGGCTTTCCCTTAGCTTTGACTACAGCTTGCATTCACTGTTGTACCATTGCAATCTGTAATATCACAACATTAATTTTCCCACCAGAGTTGCATTAGTTTTTCACCAAGATTCTATAGAGATCAGAATCAGAAATACTTTATTAATCCCCGAGGGGAAATTCAGGTTTTCCAGTACAACCCATCTGAGAGAAACAGAAACACAACACATAGACAAACAGGTCTAAGTCCCAATTCCATGACTTCCATTTGCTTTTTGCATGTGGAAAAACTCGTATTTTCTTGTCAGTAGATAGCCATGAGTTCTTTTGTTTATCACGATTTGGATACGGCAAATGTAATCACAATCACTCAAACACTTTTTTTGCTGAGCACATTTCTTTCACAAAGATGATGGTTTCCCACTTTCCTTCTAGTTTTTAATGATGCCTTGGACAATTCTCAACTCAATTTTAATTGTATAAGTAATCTCTACAGATGTGTTTTTCGTTGCTTGATGCATGCCAATAATGATACTGATGCTGTCTTAAATCCAGATGGTATAGTGGGTACAGGTCACCACCAGTGGATAACAGTTTCTAACTTTACAGCAGCCGATCTTTGCAACACACTCCTTTGGACGTTTGACTTCTTGTCCATTTCCCACGTTGACAGAAAACACAGCTCAGCTGGTTAAAATTTAATAGGAATGCCAATGTTTGAGGTTGTGCTACTTTTAAACCAATATTCTTTGTTGAATATTCAACAAATGTTGCATTTATTCACCTTTAATTGTGTCTCGTTGCTTCCGCGCTCCCCTCCTCTCTTTTCCCGTCCTCTGCTGCGGACTTTGATGCCCAGGCCGCTACTTAATTGCTATTGCTGTTGAGTTTCTCCAAGTGTGAAACAACAGAGCGTCACACCTCAAACACGGTATTTATTCATTATTTTTGCATGCAGTTGTCTGTCAGCAGGAGGCCTTATTAGGCGAGCTAATTTATTGGGTGACTAACAATCCAATTAGATCTAATTGGATGCTGATAGTAAAGCCTTTAAATGTAACCTGCACTGACTCTGGCCACCACTGCGTCCGGTGAATACATTCACTGCATCACTGTGGTTGCCTTACTCAGTCAGCCTCCTGCAAACTGGTTATAAAGCTATGATTGCATCATGTAATGCAACCATTCAGATGGATTCAAGGAAAAAGAAGTTGACAGAAGAGTACATGGTTGTTTCAGTAAAGGTTCTTTTACTCAGAGGAATAGCTTGTACTTTTTAAAGTGGAGTTACAGAAATGTTATAAACAGTCGACAACCTACGTACAGTGGATATCTCGCTTGGCGCCCTTATTTTCTGTAATTACATCTATGTGGAATTGTCATGTTTTCCCTGTTCCTGCCATCTTCATGCTGCTCCTTCGCTCTGCCCCTCCTGCTCCTGCTGGCTGCTGATTGCGCCCACCTGTGCTTCTGACTAAAGAGGTATTATTTGCTTTTCAACACAGCAGATGCGTCCGCAACCTGGCTGCAGAAAGAGACGCAGGCCCTTTACATAGCTCCGGTTTACATTTTTAATATTTGGTTTTTTTGCAGTTGCAGTATTGGGTTAGCCATATTAGCTTTAGGGCTGGGGGTAAACGATTATTTTTAAAACAATAATTTGGGCGATAATTTTATCGAATAGTCCACTATTCTAATGACTAGCAGCTTGTCACTTTGGTGATGCCAATTGGCCATACGCCGACGCTTGTGACTAGATAGGTGTGTTCTGTTAGCTGTAAGTTAGCCACCGTTACCATTCATGCCAGAATTATATGCTATTTCTAACTAATGTTAGCTAAACACAGCTGTTTAGTCACTAGCTACTAGCAGAAACCAAACACAGTTAGCTCGCTCCACCGAAGTGCGCAGAGCTGAAGCACACGTTACACAATACAAAACACTACTAACGTTACACAAACGCGCAATTAGTTTAGCAAACATTGGCGGTAGTAACTTTAATTACTTCTGTTCTCCGGCGTCACGAGTAACAATGGGATGCCTCCGCTTCAGATGTTCCCACATAGAAGTTGTGCTGGTGTGATATGCCAGCTCCATCTTGCAAAGACTGCAAATAACTATACCTTGACGCTTATGGCTGCGTTTAAAGTATTCCCACACCGTTAAGGTAGGGCGGCGGCCGGCGGGTTGCGTTCTGGTGACATGTAGAGCTTGGGAGTGCAGGCTGCTGAGCCTGAGAGGTGGTTGGAGACGGAGTTACGTTCTCCATGGTGCTTCGTTGTGGTCACTCACGTGCGTGTGGCGAGTGGGCCTGGTGCGTCGACTACTGGATTTGATGTTGACGATTTTTTTAGAATCGAGTCGTCGACGTCATCGACACATCGCTACAGGCCTAGTTAGCTTGTTCGTCAGCCAAGGCCAGGGGTCGCGTTAACCATTCCAAAACATGCATGTTAGATTATTTTGCCTGCCTTAATTGAACCTAGGTTTGAGTGTTTGCATGCAAGGTAATTTGTAATGTGAATTATCCCTTCAATTAATAAACACTGGAAGATAATAAACTGCAGTCTGTTTTTCCACCTATCTTTGTGTTTTCCTTACTTTGAAGCGTAACGTATTTTTGCTTGTTTGTTTATTTCCTTTCCTTCTAATCCTGTTGCCTTGTTGCTGAAGATGTGCTGTTCCAAAACTACTCCAAGAGAGGATCACCAATTCACGCAGGAGGTGATGTAAGAACCCAGAACATTTAAAGCTCCAGACCTCACTTGCGCCAGTTGAGGCCAGTGTTCATTATTCAACAACAAATCCAGGAAAACAATCTTGATGAATCCGTAACACTTTTGGGAAAATATTTTGCTGACTTATGAAGAAAAAAAGCACACTTCGGTTATGCAGCAGAATGATGATGATATAAAGCACAACAGCAAGTCCACCTATTGAAAAGCTTGAAAGAAAAACCCCACTGCTTTGGATGTGGGCTAGTCAAAGTCGAGTCTTAAATGCAAGTAAGATACTGTGGTCTGATTTTCAAGTAGGCTTTAACACACATGAAAACCCTCCAGGTAAAACAGTTCTCAAAATTCCTCCACAGCAATGTGTGAGACTTATTACTAATAATCTCCAAAGCGTGGTAATATTTATTGCCACCAAAAGAGGTGCAGCTAGTTATTAGGTGTAGAGGGTCGATTACGTTTTCAAATAGGGCCATGTTGGATTGCAAAGCTTTATCCTATTTGAAAACAGAGTTCTTTTGTATTTACTCAGCTACTCTTTGTCTAAAATGAAAATGTTGTTGTTGATTTAAAACTGTTTCTCTCAAGTATGTTATTATTTTTTTTCCATCTAAATTTTTAAACGTGATGAAAATATACGCATGAACCACATCACTCCTTAAATCGTTGGTAAGATCATGATATAAATAAGAGCAGTTTAAGCAGAGCAGAAGGAAAAAAAAGCTGACGCATGCAGACGGATGGAAGCCGACTCCTCTCTGACATGGTTTAAACGAACAAAGACATGAATCTAATGTGATTTGTTGCTGTTGGACAGGAACAGAATTATGTGGCAGCTGTTTGTGATTTTACTGCAACCGTTCTACCTTACACATATTTGAGATATTTTTGAGCGCTTGAAGGAGGAGATGCAGCTACACGACCAGGGAAAGCTTCGGGGAAAGGGGATCACACGGATCAACCGTTTCAGCCAGGTGTTTTCATTGTGAACTAGCTTTGTAATTAGACTGTTAACACATTTAACTTTTTTGTGTGTCTTTTTTCACAGTAAATTCCATATCAAAAGCAGGTATAATGATTATCAAATCAGTAATAAAACTCACTTCCCCACCATTCAATTGCTCTTTTTTTTTCAATCGTGAGCTTAAATGTGGAAAAACGACATAGTCTGGCTGTGCTCTCATGATTCTGAACCAATTTCTCCCCCCCTCAGTTCTTTTGACGAAATATGTAATAAACTATTATGTTCGTTGTTAGAAGATGTGACAAAGTTCTCACTTTGATATTCAGGCGAGACATCAAAGATCCCCGGCGCGCTGGAGCCAAATGTATGTGAGGAACAAACGAACGTGGCTCTTAGTCAGAGAAACGCACAGGAGCGACCCCACTGGAGCCTGATAATGTTCCCTCTTTGGGGACAATCCATTGTGTACACAGCGAGATCAAGAGGCAAATGACTGATGCTATTCCCATATCCGATTGGCCCCTGCCTGGCTTTGGAACGTGATGCGAGTAATCACAGGTTCTCTTTGAAACACGTCATTTGAAATTTTGAAGCATCTCGCCGCACGTTCTTCATTTCAACAGGCTTATGTGTGTGCCTCTGTCTGTGAGGCGGTTTTCTATCCAGTCAAATAAGTTGAGCTTTAACGTATGAACAGACAAGCCGAGCAGGAACGACAAAGGAAAGTGCTTAAAGAAAAAAAAAAGTAGTTGTCAAGTCATAATCACTACTTCTGTATATTTAACTGGGATTTTATTTGACAACGACGCAAAGTAGTGTGTAAGTGTGAATGTTGTGTCGGTCAAATATCTGATCTTCATTTGCCGTCAGCCCTCAGGAGTGAACACATTCTGGAACCACCTGTCTCCGCAGTTACAGCCGCAAAGTCTGTTGGTTTATGTCTCTTAACAGCTTTCCACGTCTACAGACTGAACATTTCTCCCGTTCTCTTTTGCATAACAACTCAAGCTCAGTCAGACTGAATGGTGAGTGTCTCCGAACATCGCTTTTCAAATACTTCAACTTGAACTTGTGTGAAGAATTCCGTAAACCATGTAGGATATGTCCAGGGGTCGACTGGGACAAAAATTCAGCCCTGGCATTTTGTGTCCAGACCAGCCCACTACATTATCAGCCGACACTACACAAAAGTCCACAAATCTCGCAGCATCTCCTCTCATGCATTCTACAGTACAAATGAGAATCATATTCCTTGGTAGCAGTTAACAAATAAAGCACAAAACTGTGAACTCAAGGACTAAAACTGACAGCTATGGCAATCAATCACTCAGTATTTATTCATTATAGTCTCAACAGAACAAATCAAGTATGAATTCACAAAACATTATAAGACACATGATATACTCAAATCAGAGACGTCTCAGTAGTAGCCAAAAAGTGAAGTGGAGGCAGGGAGAGAACAAGCCCCCAAAAAAGAAAAATGTCCAAAAATGGTATGCCTGTTTAAATTAATCACCAATCACTTCGATTCGAGGGTCATTTGTACTTCAGATTGCATTGAATTATCTAATGCAAATCTTTAATTGTGCTTTTCTCAAAATTAGTTTTTTTCCAACATTCAAAACGAATAATCTTGAAATCAGTTATACCTATATACACCAAACCTTCCACCATTGTTCTATGCTATGAGCTGAAAAAAATTACAGAGCGATTTGTCAATACATCGTTCTAAAAAATATATATCTGCTATTTTGTGTAAAAAAAACAGGCCGAAAATGAGTTTTTTGGAGCTACTTACACTGTTTTTTGATTTATGAAGTAATGAAATGAAATAAACCTATTTCCCTCTGTAAAAAGTTTTTGAAGTTTTTTCTAATCATATAACATATATGAATAATTCAATCTGTCTCACCAATTTTGAGATACGTTTAAAAATATGTGCAAATTAGCACATTTTAAACCAGATTACACCTCATTTGCATATCTAAACAAAATTTATATAAAAATTTCTAATACAAAAGATGTTTGTTTTAATACTAGGATTAAGTTTCTCAAGTTTCATCAAGGTATCTTGAAGGTAACTTTTTTCCCTATTCACCTGTAGTGTCTCCCTTTTAATGTTTACTGTTGCTATGGCAACCAGAGACCGCTGCCGTTAGTAGCTGTCACAATTTGGCATTTTTAACAAAATCAACTGCAACTACCAACAGTCAGCCCTTCATCTCTGGGCTGATATGTTTTAACAAGTATTCAGTTATTCAGGTCACATCGCAGTCAATGTAAAACCGTTTTATACTTTATTTTGGGCTTGTCTCAAAATGTAGCCGAGGCAACCCCACGCTAACGTTACGCACCATGGATGTCTCCACTTGCTCCTCGTGCAGCAGCATCTGCTGCTGGGGTGGCGACCCCGGCACTAAATAGGTCTGTCAACCATAAACATTTAGCAGCTTCCACCTCCAGAGATTTCACCTTTTTGAGCCATACTTTTTCAGCGCCATTTTCAACTCAGCAGCATCCCGTCCCACCACTCCAGCCCATGTCATGAGGTCCCGCCCACCCTGGTCTGTGTTGTGATTGACAGCACTGTCATGGCTCTCATAGGCTGTCAGCCCATGTTTGAGTGACGATGAGAAACATAGACCAATAATATGGGTCGATTCTGGCTACACACTGCTAGCCCTCTGTAGCCAATTCGCCGGCCCAATTGGAGGGAATTTAGAGAGAGAGAGAGAGAAAAAACAGCGACCGGCCCCACATTGGGTCAACTGTCCACCGGGATGATGGCCAGTATGCCAGATGGCCAGTCCACCCCTGGATATGTCTTTCAAGTCCAAATTAGTTGTCACTTTGTGTTGGAATACAACATTAAATCCCAAGGAAATACATAGCTATAAAAAGCTCTTGGAGTATACTTTTTTTTGGGTACTGTATGTAAAAAAGGACTTGACTATTTCAGCTACGGCAAGCTACTATGGAATAAATGTGGAGAAGACAGGAGGTTGAAGAGAATTCCTTCTCCTGCATGAGATGTTGACCACATCTCCACCTTTGCACCAAGGCGTTATTTTCTTCCTTAAAGCTCATTATGATGTTAAAAGTGCCCAGTAACATAGGCTTGTCATGACTGGTGGAACAGGAATGTAGATTTGAACCGTTCAGCTTCATTAAAGCGGCTTCTGGAAACACAATTAGAAATGCAAGCAGTCCTCGGCCCTGGCTCATTGGAATTCCTGCCGCATAGACCCGGCCAGGCTCGGTTTGCAATCCGGCAAAGGCACACAGCAGACAGACGAGCTGTCAGAATCGTTATCGCCTTGATTTATCTCGTTAATTTGCTAGATGGGAGCGCAGGTATTTGCCCTGTGGAAAACTAAACACACTCACAGGGTTTCTCAGAGCGTCCCCTCCCCTACCCCCCACCCCCCACGTCTGATTTGCAGAGCACCGAACTAGGCAGCCTGGGCGCGCACATAGCCTGCGGTCATATCACACCCAACAGCCTGGCTGGAGTCAATATGACCGCAGGCGGAAAAATAGTGCTTGGAGCTATGGTCACCATCAGTCTGAGGCCTGGAATGGGCGCTCATTCGATATGAGTGGGCCTCACCGCTCTGCACACACACACACACGCACGCACACACACGCAAGCACACATATCAAAACTAGCCTTCAATCAACGCCCGTCACCTCCGCCCCTTCCTATAACAACTCTGTGGCTCCAACCCGGCCTCTAGTGTTTGTTGCAAGCTGTACATGATCTCTTTTTAATAGTTTTATGAAGGGAAATGCTGAAGTATGCGTGTGGGGCCACGACGTTTCAACAACTAAATTTGATTTGACAGCTGCTTCTCTTTTTTCCTCCCTCTCTGTTGTCTAGAAGGTGAAAAGGGGTTGGAGAAGAGGTGGAGATCAGCAGTTGTTATTTGCTTGGCTGCCCCTCAGCTTCCAAATGCACCCTTCATTGAGACTCTCGTGTTTTCAGTCTTTAATCAGATTATAAAAGTTTAGTTGTGGGGATTTGGAAAGGAAGGATGAGAAGAGGTGCTGAGGGAAGTCCGATTGCAGGGTACAAACACACCTACAGCGCTTTGCAAAACTACTAAAGCCCCTTAAACTTTTGAAACATTTCATTATTTTATAGCTACAAACATTAGTTTAACAGGTATTTTATTGAAAGAAACTGAGGTGAAAGGCAAACAATAAATCCAGCCATCAATCCATTGGGGAGAACATGCAAACTCAATGCAGAAAGACCCTAGGCTGGGATTAGAACCCAGTACCAAGGCAACAGTGCAACCAACTGCGCCACTGTTCAGCCTCAATGGATAAATACAGGTCCTTCTCAAAAAATTAGCATATTGTGATAAAGTTCATTATTTTCCATAATGTAATGATACAAATTTAACTTTCATATATTTTAGATTCATTGCACACCAACTGAAATATTTCAGGTCTTTTATTGTTTTAAAACTGATGATTTTGGCATACAGCTCATGAAAACCCAAAATTCCTATCTCAAAAAATTAGCATATTTCATCCGACCAATAAAAGAAAAGTGTTTTTATTACAAAAAAAGTCAACCTTCAAATAATTATGTTCAGTTATGCACTCAATACTTGGTTGGGAATCCTTTTGCAGAAATGACTGCTTCAATGCGGCGTGGCATGGAGGCAATCAGCCTGTGGCTCTGCTGAGGTGTTATGGAGGCCCAGGATGATTCGATAGCGGCCTTAAGCTCATCCAGAGTGTTGGGTCTTGCGTCTCTCAACTTCCTCTTCACAATATCCCACAGATTCTCTATGGGGTTCAGGTCAGGAGAGTTGGCAGGCCAATTGAGCACAGTAATACCATGGTCAGTAAAGCATTTACCAGTGGTTTTGGCACTGTGAGCAGGTGCCAGGTCGTGCTGAAAAATGAAATCTTCATCTCCATAAAGCTTTTCAGCAGATGGAAGCATGAAGTGCTCCAAAATATCCTGATAGCTACCTGCATTGACCCTGCCCTTGATAAAACACAGTGGACCAACACCAGCAGCTGACATGGCACCCCAGACCATCACTGACTGTGGGTACTTGACGCTGGACTTCAGGCATTTTGGCATTTCCTTCTCCCCAGTCTTCCTCCAGACTCTGGCACCTTGATTTCCGAATGACATGCAAAATTTGCTTTCATCCGAAAAAAAGTACTTTGGACCACTGAGCAACAGTCCAGGGCTGCTTCTCTGTAGCCCAGGTCAGGCGCTTCTGCCGCTGTTTCTGGTTCAAAAGTGGCTTGACCTGGGTAATGCGGCACCTTTAGCCCATTTCCTGCACACGCCTGTGCACGGTGGCTCTGGATGTTTCTTCCAGACTCAGTCCACTGCTTCTGCAGGTCCCCCAAGGTCTGGAATCGATCCTTCTCCACAGGAGTCAGGTCGGCAGTCTTACCCATGATTGCGGTTTTGAGTAATGAACCAGGCTTGGAGTTTTTTAAATCCTCAGGAATCTTTTGCAGGTGTTTAGAGTTAATTAGTTGATTCAGATGATTAGGTTAATAGCTCGTTTAGAGAACCTTTTCATGATATGCTAATTTTTTGAGATAGGAATTTTGGGTTTTCATGAGCTGTATGCCAAAATCATCAATTTTAAAACAATAAAAGACCTGAAATATTTCAGTTGGTGTGCAATGAATCTAAAATATATGAAAGTTAAATTTTTATCATTACATTATGGAAAAGAATGAACTTTATCACAATATGCTAATTTTTTGAGAAGGACCTGTAATTTCCAAAATTTGTTAACAAATAATCTGAAAAGTGTGGTGTGCACTTGTATTCAACTCCCTTTACTCATCTTCTGCTAAATAAAATCCATTGCAAACAATTGTCTTCAGAACTCACATAATCTGTAAACAGACTTAACCTGTGCATAATTTAATCACAGCATAATTTAAACTGTTCTGGGAAGGCCTCAGGGGATGGCTAGAGAACCTTAGTGAATAAAAAAGTTGCATGAAATAAGGTTTAAAGCAGATTTAAGGTATGGTCACCTATTAACATCTTATAAATCTTTCCTCACTTAATCATCTGTTAATGGAGAAACTTTGTCTCTATTTCAAACCAACCAAAACACGAGCGTCCACCTTTACCAAGGGCAAGGGCTTTAGCAACCTATACAGATGAAATTGAAATTTTTGCCTACAATCCTTCAAAAATAACATTTATATAAAGCTGGTAAATGTACATGATCCCTTGGATGTTTAAAAAAATACTTATGGCTAAACTATATATTTATATATATAGTTTAGCCATATATATATTAGGGCTGTTTAATCTAATTAATCACAGGGTGGCTGTAAATTAATCATGATTAATTAACATTCCTGAATATGACCGAAAAAGTAACATTTTTGGTGTAAATAAAGGACGAAACCTGAAGCTGTTGCTCTTTTTTTTAAGGAAATACAGGAGAGATGCATGGAGCTTTTGTTTTGAATACCAGAATCACATTTACACGTGGAGCTTTTTGCCTATTAATCTTTTAGCCAGTTGCTAAGGCAAACAAACTGGTTAACATTTTCTGAATGTAAAGCTGACAGTTTCTTATTCAATTTTGGACAACCCTGAGCATCCTCTTCATGGGACTATCCTACAACAACGGTGTCTTTGGTCAGAGGCTTCTTCAGTTTTGCTGCGACACAGACTGCTACAGGAGATAATTCCTGCCTACAGCCAACAGGATCTACAAAAGCTCCTTGAAAAATTAAATAATATGAGCTACAACAACACTTAATTTCTCTCTGGGATGAATTGATTCTTTTTTAATTGAAATTTTCTGACTAATAGAGGGATTATTTATTAATCAACACCGAACCTTTCCCACGGTTATTATTTGCAGTTATCAAACAGTTGTCATGCTGTTTACGTGACAAGCGAGCACTGAAAGCAGCGTGGGTTTAATTGTGGGGTAAACAGGGCAGGTAATTCTGTGCATGCGTTAATTGCGTTAAAAAAATTAATGGCATTAATTCCACAAATTAATTGACCCGCATCAATGCATTAATTTTGACAAATATTGTTTCATTTTTTATCTTTTAGGTTTTAGAACAAGGACGAACAGTAGATCTTTCCAAAAAGAGAATGAATACATTTTTATGATTAGCTCAATCCACAGTTTTTGCAACGAATGAGGCAGAAGCACATAGTTTGTGGCATACTGACACAAACACTGCTTTTTAAAAATATAATACGATTCTGTGTTACAAATTCTATGGAGAAACTGCATTAAAAAAGTCATATTATTTTGCCTTTTAAAACATTTCTCAGAGCATTTTTGACAAATAATATTGAAAGCCACTGGTAGGAACTAAACAGCCACATCTGACTCCAGAGCAGACGATTTTAGACCACTAATGTAAAGTAACAGGCTTGGCAAAGAGTTAGTTCATCCGAGATGTGTCTAAAAGGCCCATAGTAGCTCTGGAGGAGCTGGATGCTTACCAATACTCCACAACTCTGGATTGACGAGTGGCAAGAAGAAACCCATTGTTGAAAGTCGTCTGAAGTCATGTTTTGGACAATGACGGTGCCCTGACCAGCTTAACCCGCAATTAAACATTTTAGGATAAAAATATTAATCACGTTTGCATGTATACATGCAAAATGCGACATGTGGCTGAAAAGTAACAATGCACATCACCTTGAACACATTATCTCCATGGTGAGAAACGATAGTGGCAGTTTCATGCTGTAGGGATGTTTTCTTTTTTTTTTTTTTTGCATTTTGTTCAGCAGGACCAGCTTGCTGATCAGATGGAATGATGGATGCTGCTAAATACAGGTTCTACAAAGTATTGACTTTAAAAGTATTGATGTTGAAAACACAAGTCATTGTCCTTCCATTTTACAATCATGCATTTCGTTGTGTTAGTCTGTCACATAAAATGTCACTGAAGTTCTTGTTATACAAGTAAAAAAAGATAACAAATCACGGGGTATGAATGTTGAATCCTGTGGTCACTTGGAATGATCACAAAGCACTTAAGGCATTTGTGAAATAATAGTAAATTGCCCAACATGACAGGAAATGTTCTTGAGTCCACAACCCGTACGTGGTGTTGAATTATTGACCTCTACGAGCCATTATTTTGAAAGGGTCATCCGCAGGGTCAGTCAGAATCACAGCCTAGATCACATATCTGGCAGCATTGTTGTTATTCATTTGTTAACGGAATATTTATGACTAAACCACACATTCCAGGCAAAGCTGCACAAACGCTCCCCTCGTTGAGCCATGCACAGACATCTCAAAGAGAATATGCAAACAGAAACAGCTTTATAGACGTGTGCCTGTGTGTGTGTGTGTGTGTGTGTGTGTGTGTGTATGAGAGTTCTGTCAAACGTCTGTTTATCATCTCACTTCCCAGAGGCACAAACCTCTTGACAGAGGCTACATCTACTTCTCCTGCAGAGCGATGTCTTTAAAACAAGAGCGTTTTGCATGCCTCTTGAGTTAAAAGGTGGGAACAATGTCAGTCTCACAGTCTTAGAGGACAAATTATTGTCAAAGAAACTTGTCTTTTCTAAAGGGTGTGTGTGTGTGTTTCTGCCAAACAAATCCTTAGATATTACAGCAGAATTAGAGTCGAGGTTTAAACAGATGATATCTAGTTCAGACTGTAAAGTGGGCGGACCACAACAATTAAATAAATGACAAAGATGACCCACTGAAGTCCCAATTAGCTAAGAAAAAGAAATCTGTAGCCTGACTACAACTGGCCCACAACACCAGACAACTCATTCCCAGCCATTGTGGATTATCCTCAAGATGGATAAGAACAAAGTAGACCCACCCTCAACACTAAAACCCTTGTATGGAACCTCCCCGGGCGGAGCAAAGAGAACGGTCAATGCACACAACTTCAGAGTCCAATGAAAATATCAGATGCAGGAGAACACCCCTTGCCTTCACCTTACCTACATTCAAAGGCGAAGAAAGATAAAAACTGAAAACCAATGAGGCACCCAATTTAGTTTTAAGGGTAGGTCTCAACTTGGTGTTCAAATTGCACATTGCATGGTAGACCCATTTTTTTAGCCTGTTACCTGGGTTCCTTTCTCCACTGTTGCCCTGATCCCTGATCATTGCCATTTTGGAACACTTAGCTGTTTAATTTCAACCATCTAGCTGGTAATTTGAGGGAAAATTGAAAAGTTTGAAGGTAAACCACCTTTGCTTCATTATAATGTTTTCTTCCAGAATCACATGCGTTGTCCTTTTCTAGGAAGCAGCAGGACATTTCAGTCCTGCTTCTAGTTGTTACATTTTGTTCTTGGTCAGGACTAGTGCTGTGTTGAAAAAAGATCAAAAAAATCAATTCTTATAAAAATTCCTAAAAATCGATTTAATTGTTTAACATTGTTTGTCGTCTTTACAGCTAGAATTGAAGGGAAAAGTCCAGATGGGCATTTTAGGTCTTAGGTCTGAAAGGGTTAATACAGTTTCCCCCGGTGAACTGTAACCCCACTCGGTCTTGCGTCATTGGATTACAGGCAAATGTAACGGTTCAAAAAGCCCAGTTTTTATTAGCACTGACCCATATCAACATCGAATTGGAACAGTTTGGATCGGATTGTGATAATCAATTCTAACTCTTGAGAATCGGAATCGAATCGATTCTTGAAATTTGAATCGATACTCAGCTCTAGTTAGAACCCTCTCAGCCCATCGCTATATGTTAAACTTAACTATGAAGAGAGACGCTGATGACGTTTGGGACAGAAATTATCCCCAGGTATTTTTAGTCCAGGTGGCCCATCATGATGAATCAGACATGATCTCTCATAAATATGTTTACACCAATAGTTAGACCTGTCCCACAGAGAGGACATCCATAGGAAGACACAGGACCCTTTCTTCCTTCCTTGGCGTTCTAGAAAGTTGAGCCTGGAAAAGCATGGAACCCAGAGATGACCCTCTTTTGTGTGTTTTGCTTTTTGTTTGTTGTTGTGCTCACAGTAAACCACATCAGATCACTGCTTCACAGCTCAGCAACACAAATACAGATTTCACTGCCGTCCTTAAGTATGCAAATGATCCGTCTGTGTGGATGGAAGGCTTATGGTGGCATTCCAGGTTTTTCTCGGTGTAATATCCCAGCTGACGCTACACTCTTCAGTCCTTTTGTCACTGCGCTGTGCCGAGCCTCTCAGCAGCCAAGAAAATAAAATTTTTAAAAAGTCAGTTATTCAGTAGCAATTGATGTAACCCGGCATTTAGTGAGGGGTGGATTTATATGGAAACATCCCTCAGGAACATTTTCATTTTCAGCATTAAATGGTTAAAAAAAACAAAAAAAAAAACGTTGCCGTGATAATTAGCACTGTGTGCGTAGCTTAATATGTGTGCTGAAGCAGCTTTAAAAGACTTCAAAAAGCCTGCAAGAAAAACAGTTCAGTGTTTTTTTTTTTGCGACATCTCACCACCCGCTCTGCTGTCAGTCAGCATTAAGGCCCCGCGTTCGCCTGTTGTATTTTTCTTTTGTAACCTAAAGCACCGTGGTTTTCAAACAACTCTGCTAATTACTTTATTTAATCAGAGGCTGGACGATGAATTATTTCTGCTGCCTAAAGCTAAATTGAAACCTGCAACAATAGCTTTAATATCAGTGTATGATATAAAAAAAAAGCTTCAATATTTAATCCTGGAAGCCGTTACAAGGATTTATTTGGAGGTGCACTTTCATGCGGACCCTTTAAGATCTTGAGGACTTTGATAAGGCCGTGTTTCACCTGAGGATAATCTGAAAACCAGTTCAATTAGTGCAACCGAGCAAAGAGGAGGATTAGAAAGATTTAGGAAAACAAGGACAGTATCTGCGGTATAATGTAAGACAGAATGTCCCTGAAACCACGTCATCCTCCTTTCTAACCACACCTGGTCCCCTCTGAGCGGCCCCTTCCCCACTCTTCCCCTTTTCCAGTTTGAATTGGAGAACCAAAGCTTTGGGCAGCAAATGGTGTTTGAAAGACTTAAAAAAGACAGGGTTGTGGACTTGGTGATGGTGGAGGCAGAGGGAAAGGCGGGAGGTGAAAGAAAGAGAGGGAAAGTGGGGGAAGAAAAAAAAATAAAAAATCAAAGCGAAATCGGCAGAATGTGGACTTTCAGAAGCCGCGGCACAGTTGAACTGAGAAGGCCCGAGTCCTGTGAAAAGAGCTGGAGACAGCCTGAATGCAAATTAAATCCTCCTCATTCCTGCAAATATTGTCTTAGCCATTAGTGCGGGCCCGACTAGAAAGGAGTGGTCCCAGTCATTGTCGCTCGGCCAGGGAGAAGTCAGGGGAAGAATTCTATTCAGTGGCCGTCTTGGGGGCTCGGCGCACTTGGGCCCTTGTTTGGTACCATTCAGACGCCACAGACCGTGGCAACAAAGAGAGCTTTCAGCGTACCTCACTGTAAAAGCATGTGAAAAAAGAAGAAGAAGAAAGGAGGTGGAAAGGAGGAGGGAAGAGGGAGTAAAGGGGGCTGCCATGGGGCGAGGAGGGAGAGTGGAAAAGTTTAGGTGTGGGTCCCGAGTGGGACTGTGGGTCTGCATGTTGTTTTCTAATCATGTGGTTCATTTTTCTGGGTGGGATCTTCGAGCAGCTCATGTCGCCTGGGCAACTTGCTCCACTGGGTGAGGAGATGAGGGTCTTTCAGGCAAACGCATAGACCTACTCACAGCTCCTTGAAAAAGTATTTATCATGATTTTATTTGATACACCGACACGAAGGAGCACATAAATGTAAAGTAGAAGACAGAGGATAAATGATTTTATTTTGCTACAAATAACAATTTAGAAGGTGGATTTGTATTTAGCTCCATTGAGACAATACTTTGTAACAGCACCTTTCACTACAAACAGAACCGCATGCTTTTTGAGGTGCGTCCCCACCAGCGTCGCACATCTTTGCAAAACTGATCAAGATCAGACAGATTGGATGGAGAGCATATGAGAACATTCATTTTCAAGTATTCCCACAAATTCTCTTTTGAATCTGGACTTTGACTGGACCATACTTCGGGTTAAGCGCTTCCATTGTAGCTCCGGCTGTGAGTTTAGGGTCACTGTCCAGCTGGAAGGAAAACCGCTGATCCACTAAAAGGTTTGAGGTCTTTCCACTTTTTTGGGGGGATCATGGTTTGAAAAGTCTTCCAAAAGATGCTTAGAACTTCGGATTTTGTTGAATAAACTAGGAAAGCTTTAAACTTCTCGACAACTTTAACCAAGACCTGTCTGCTGTGTTAAGATGCTGTTTGTTCACTAATATTTGCGACCCAGTTAGGTGATTCCCGAAAGAAAGAGAATCTTATTTAGTGGTATCAGAGTCAAAGGGCCCGAATACAAATGTCTGCCTCTCTTTTTAGATTTTCATTTGCAAAACAATCACTTGAAATCCAAAAATATGAAAAAAAACAACAAATCTGGCAAAGCACTGTATGTAAGTATTGTCGGGGCAATATGATGCCATCTGAAATTCTCATCATTTTCTACTAGATGTTCAAGAAATGGTCCCATTTCCCTAAAAAATTCCACAGCCTTCTGCTTAACTTATCTTTTTTTTTTTTATTGATCATGACTGCTCACCAGTGGATTATTTTTTTAAATCATCAGTGCAGAAGTGGCTGAGGACGGGGAAGTAGACGGAGTTAGCGAGATTCTTTGTTACAGGCCTCACAAGCATACCCAGCACGTACAGACAGCTATGAAAGACAGTTTACAGGAGTCATAAATTCAGGATATAAATGCAGGTCCACAGGTCCACGGTCCACAGGTTTGTGGACCGACGTGTGTGCAGAATAGCCCCTTGGCATCTCGATTTGTTTTGACTGCTGCATTTACAGCTGCAGCATAGCATGACGGAGGAAGGGCCTGGCCAAAGCAAAACAACCAAATTCTTACTTTTCCTCTTCTTCTCCTTCTTTCACTCTTCCTCCTCTGATGTCTTTGGAGACATGGCTGCCGGCCAGCCAGCTGTATAACCAAAGCCCTTCAGTTACACTTTATTGACAGATGCTACTTCTAGCCTTTCTTGGAGGAGTTAAAGTTTGTTTTTGAACCTCTATGAAAGATTGGGTTACATAGCAGGGTGATGTATGCTTCAGAAGGCTTTGTTAATACTGGAATACAGCTGCATGGAAGTACTGAAAAACCAGTAGGCTATTTTACCCTAAACACACATAGGGACTGTAGAAGAAAGGTAACATGTCTTTAGGTATTTTCTGTATCTAATATAGCTATGCGAGAAAAAAACGTCCAATGTTCAAATAAGTCTTTTTTCTTTTTACTTAACCAGATGCCCTTCAAGGACATTTTTCATATAGAAATATTCATGTTAGAGATCCCCTAGGTCTGATAAGCTTGAATATAAATACCAAACTTTGTATGATAATGTGGTGTTTCCAAAAGAAAAAGATCCTGTGATTTTTATAAAAGCTTTTTTCTACATAGCTTCTTTTTGATTTGGAGGCATAGACAAAGGAAGAAATATGTTTTTATTCACAGATAAAAAACACAAAGTGCTTCACAAAGACCGAGCTAAAAAATTCGAATATGACAAAAACAGATTAAAAGATAAACAAAAATGTAATTTTTCTCAATTCTCAAACAAACAGATTACCACACTGCAAAAAAAACGATGTTCAAGAAAGTAAAAATCAGTTTTTATGGGCATTTTTTCTCATTTTCTAAATATATTGTCTAATTTCAAGAATTTTTTTTCAAGAAAATATTCACTTATTCTATTAGCAGACTTTTTAGCTTATTCCAAGCAAACATATCTTGTATTATTATTTTAAAAACACATTTAAGCAGAAATGATGCAAGCCCTTATGTTCATGTCAGTTTAGAGCCTTAGCACAAAGGTTTGGACCAACTAAAGGTGATCAAGCCCTGTTTATTTTGAACCATGTGAAAAGGGCATTAACATAGTCCAGACGAGAGGAAATGGAAACATAAATCACCATGTTCAGTTCCTGTTTTAACACCAACATTTGGCATGATGGCTAAGTTCAAAAATCCAATCTGTTGCCTGATCAGAGGAACCACGGTCTCAGGATCAATAGTCAGACACTCTGTCTCCTCAGAGTTCAGCTGAAAGGAGTTTTAACTAGCTTGCAATTTCAAGTAATTCAGACAGTTTGAACATAACTCAGAAGTTTTAAAGGAGGGGTACACTTGAATGGTATCTGCATTCTTCTTTTAATTAATTATCTGTCCAACAAGGTGTGTATTTAGCAGAAAAAGGGAGTGGGCCTAAAACAGAGCCTTGGGGACACCCCACATATTAGATCAGTAAAATCAGACATGATGTGGTTTAGACATATTCTGAAGCTTTTGTTTGAAAAGCAAGACCTCACCCACTCTAAAGCGATTCCAGAAATCCTTACCTGACTATGTAGTCAGTCAATAAAGATGTTATTATTATAGACGAGACAAAAGGTGACTGAAATATCTAACAACACTAAAACTGTAATTTCTCCAGTGTCTACAGCTATCATGATTTAACTGCAAACTTTTAGCAAGGCAATTTTTGTTAAATGTGTTTTACAAATACCAAATTGATACCACAAGATTTTTCTAAGATCTTTGAATAATTTGGAAAAGTGCCTGTAATAATTTGGCTTAGTCAAAAAAAGTCAAAGAAAACCCAGGAACCCTGGAACTTTCTCTGTCAGTGGTCATTTCTGTAATAGGTAGTAACATAGGCAGTTGCCCAGGAGTTGCAAGGAAGGGGGTGTAAGGGTGCCAGTTAAAAATATTTTAAATCAGTTCATCCTAAAATTATTTTTGTAACATAGTTTTTGAGTGTGTGGTCAGTGAGGAGTTGGCATCCCTATGTGTGAAGAAAGGAAGAAGGGGAAAACGCCTTACCTTACTGGGCTGACCAGCATTCCCGCATCAGTTATTTTTTTTCTTTTTGTCAAACTTCACATCCTGCTACTGGTTTGTCCTCTTTTGGCATTTAAACCATTTTTTGTTATGAGTTTTTATTTCTAATCATGCACTATACCTGCCTATCATTTGTGTCCCCACCAGTCCTGACAGTGGTCCTGGAGAGCTACTGTTCTCCAACTTTTGGATGCATCTCCTCTCCATCAAACCTGAATCAAACAGCTGAATTCCCTCGTCCGCATTCAGCTCTGCAGAGGCCTGGTAACGAGCCATTCGTTTGAGTCAGGTGTGCATAAATGTAAAACTGGATCCGCAACTTCAACGTTCAGTCATGTTTCTCAACACTTTCTCGTTTACTCACTGTCCTTTTAAAAGCGTCTCCGTGTTACCCATGTGCTGCCTGCCTTCTCTGTTTTTCACTGCAAAAACAGAGAAGGGCCTGAGTTACTGCATTTGCTGTTTAGTCTTGATTCAGCGGGACACGGAATGCCAAGAAGACGATCTGAGATGGAGGAGATGGCAGGATGGAGTCAGTGACAGATGGAATGGAGAGGCTGACTTCTTTATTTTGAGGACAGTATCTTCTATCTCTTCCTGCCAGCCTGTCGCGTCCTCCTTTTATCGTTGCCTCTGTGTTGTTTACAGAGAGAGTGGCTGATCTATTCCCTTTTACGTCTGTGAGAGAGCAGGAGATGAATGTTAAATGCACATATAACGAGTAGAGAAATAAAAACACCTGATATAAGTCTCTATATGCACAGATGTTGACCTAAAGTTACTGTAAATGTTGCTGCTTTGACTTTAGAGATTTGAAAAAAGCAAAACAAAACAAGCATGTATTTCCATAACAGATCAAACACAGAGGTGTTAGTGTGATGGCCGGGGGATTCTTGAGGCCCTGGATGACTTGCTATTATTGATGGTGTCATGAATTGCGTTATTGACCAGAATATGCTGAAGTCTAAACACACCTTGTTCACGCAGCAGGAATGCGATCAAAAGCCCAACAGCAGATCAACCTCCGAATGGTTACAAACACCCAATACAATGGTTTTCAAGTGGCCTATTCAAAGTCGAGACCTAAATGGGATTGAGATGAATTTCTCTATAGTTGAAGAAATGTGTGTCAAAGCAAATCCATTTTAACAGCACTGTATATCAGGTGTTGGCATCCAGCTCAGTGAGAGTCCATTTAGGTAGGTAAATATATTCAGCATGCAGAGCGTGAATGCAAAGCACTTTGAATATGACAGCTGGCCAAATGTTGCATCCAAACAGTCTTTTGCATTTTTGAAATTACTCTCAATGTTGCCCTGAGTATGGTTCAATCTATGCAGATCTACCAAAAGCTCTGCTTTGAGTAATTATTACTGACTTTGCTCCTAAAAAGTTAAGTAACCATACAGAAGAAGGAGCTAAATCTAAGTCTCCAGTAAAAGGATTGTTGACATCTGTGGTTTTCCACTTAAAGTGAACCTCTGGCAGTAGACAGGAACACATCAAACCCACATCCACTACCAAAAGCTACTGTGGCTTTGTGCTTTAAAAGAAACAAAAACCCAGATGTGGCCATTCCAAAAGTGACAGCTAAAGGGTCTGAAGAGAGCAATTTACGATTTTTCTAAGTTTTCCTTTGATACAGTCGTGAAGATCGTCACACCTGGACCGACACGATGTTTTATCAGTTTACTCTGTCGGGCTTGTTTGCCTGCCAGCCTCCGCTTCTCCCCCTCCAGCATTGGCAGGATTATGTCTGACATGTTTAAGGAAGTGGCTTTGGCAGCCGGTGTAGGAAACGAGACGTGCAAACACACATGCAGGTGCATACACATTCCTGACGGCAGCTTTTAATCAGTGACCTTGTGCAGCCGGGCACTTTTGGACATTCTGTCAAGCTGAAATTGATCTGTGTGTTAGGAGAAAGAGGGAGATGAAGGGTGAGGCTGTTGCATTAACTCGGCTGTCATGATAGACATCAGCGAGGATGATGCGGAGTGGCTTTCTGTTGTTGGTAAATTGATCATTGCTGCTTGATTGGAGCATGAATTTGAATATGGCTGAGTGAAAGTAAGCGGTGGGACAGATTACGGGTATGTCTTGAAGACATAAAAACCTGTTTGACTCTAAACTTTCTGCTTTTAAATTCTGACAAGACAGAAGTTTTGGACTGTCTTTGGACCAGAAGCTGTCAGGAAGTGTGTGGAGCATGGACCCCAACACAGATGCTAAAGGAAGTGCAGGATGTTTATTTAAAGGTGGAGTAGGTGATGGTGATGAGGACGACGGCAGGAATGGAGAGACTGGACATCGGGCAGGAAGACGACACACCATGGAGATAGAAGACAATGTAACAATAATGATCTGGCACTGAGTGGAGAGAAGTAATGGGCTTTAAAGGCAGGAGGTGAGTAGTCTTTTTGGGTACGCCTCTGGAAGTCTGGCGGACGGCCAGGTGGGCGGCTCCTGAGGATCTGGAGGTCTGGCGGACGGCCCCGGTGGCGTCCCTGGAAAACTTTGAAGTCTGGTGGACGGCCCGGAAGGTGTCCCCTTGCCGGACGGCGGTCTGGCGGACGGCCTGAATGGCGCCCCCTTGCCGGACGGCGGTCTGGCGGACGGCCTGAATGGCGTCCCCTTGCCGGACGGAGGACGGCCTGGTGATCCTCCCTTGAGGCCCTGGAGATCCGGCGGACAGCCGGATGGATTGCTGTGGTTGGAGTCTGCTTCAACAGGGCACAACTGCAAGTCAAAGACTCGATGCAATCTGCTGGGATTCCTTAAATAGAAAACTTTTAAACTGATTGGAATATTTGTATGATTGAATTGACTTTTCTTGCAGTGCCCTGGGATGACATCTGTTGTGCATATAAATAAACTGAATTGAATTGAAAATTGAATCAAAGGTGTTGAAGTGTTAAAGTTTCCGCAGGATGATTCCAAAAACATGATTAATGATACTTTGAGAGGAAAATTAGAACTGAAGTGTAGGGGTCTAGCTTTCTGAGGTCCAATCTGCATGTACCATTTCACTACTGAAGATTTAAAAGCCTACAAAATAACTTAATTATAGAGGAAGCTTTCCAAATAATGAAGAATCCCACGGCAATGTTTGCTTTTCTCTACAGGTGAAATCCCGACAAGAGTGGCTGAAAGTGTGGGAAAGCTTCGGAAACACTGAACGGAAGAAGGGAAGCCTTCATAGGTCGTCCCAGCACGAATTCAAACAGTAATTGCAGTCAAATGTGACCAAAATAAGGAAAGATGTCTGGATCCAACATCCTGTGCTTTCAGCCGTTTTTTTTTTCCTTATCTCCGAGACGGAGAACAAATAGCAGGAAGTTGAGTGCCAGGAGTTGCCGAGGGCCTCTTTATACCTGCTTTTATGTTGACATGCTCAAACACGTCGCCTACCTCTGTTTCCCCCGGAGGTTAGCTTCTCCCACTGTTGATGCAGACAGGACGCTCTCTATCTCTCTGTACCTGCTAGCCGACTATTTATCATGTTCTGTAGCGAGCCACTGGCTGTAAATCACTGCAATAAAAAAAGGAGAGGGAGAGGAGGTGGGCACGTTCAAAGGCGTTCAGAGTCTTTGGAAGTGTTGGTTTGTTAGTAACAGGTGTTTTGATTTACGGCGTTTGAGCTTCACCTGACCATTTCGTTAGGCGTACATAAAAATACAATGTGGCTCAGATTGTGTTCAAGATGGACCAAGACCAGTTCAAGCGACAAGGGTTTTCAATCAATCATCATTGCCTCAAGGCTATAGAGTGCATCTACTTAGGATAAAGGAAGTAGAAGACTTTTAGAATCCAAACAATACACTAATGGAAGAAAAATAGGGGGCAAAAGCTGTGGTGTCTTTGCCCCTTCCTGATAATTGCCCCATTACCTGACGTCCACCAAATGTGAGGGGAGCACATTCATTTGATCACAAAATAGATTATCTTTTCAATTTTGAACTTCCGCACCCCTCAGTTAGCTCTAAGATATACTCTTTATAAGGACCGGAAATAAACTCCGTACACTGTGTGAAATACATCTATATGAATAGTGTCACTTTTTGAATGGAATTACTGAAATTACTTAACCGTTCAATCTTTTTCTGATGTGTCTTTTATGGCGATATCAGCTCAGTAAAAAGGTTAGGATGAATTAAAAGGATTCAGAATGTTTTCCTTTTTCAGCACACAGGCACACTTCACCTGTAGGAACCAGATCTTCTGTCCCAAAATGCATGGTTAGATGAAGTTAAAAAGTAAGTAACCAACAGCAGTCTCCTGTGTTTAGTCTTCTCAAGTTGCTTGTTTCCTCTCTTTACGTTTTTAAACGTTTCCTCTCTTTGGTTTTTGTGCCGCAGCAGCCCGCCATATTAAATAAAAACTAATTGCATACTCCGAGAGCAAGCTACGTTTTAATAGGGTGATCTGACTCTATTTTACGGCTGTTATTCTTGGCAGGGTCTCTTGTTTTTGATTTATTACCTAATGGTAATAGATTGTGGTTCTGGTGAAGGCTGCAGCTGCTGGCTTTAGAAGTATGTGTCCTGGACTGCTCACCAGCCAGGCTAAAATAAGTCTCACTCGGTTGTGCTTGTTTGAACAGAAGCTGCGGCCTCTTCATTTTGTGGTTTTTCAGCAGAACTCTGGTGAGTTTTTTTTTTTTTTTTTTTTCCCCCTCTTTCTCTAAATATAAACCAGAACACCACTACCTCATCTCGCTCTGTGCCATTGTAACAACTGACCAACCCAAACATGTACACTTTTTTTCACTTTCTGATTTGCACGCTGAAAGAAGAATTTGGAAACTTCTGTGGGACATTAGTGCCCATTTTGATTCCTCAAATCCTTCCACCACATAGAAAGTGGGCCAATTCATTATCAGCGGCTACTCCTCTCATCTTTTCCTCAGCTTGTACAAACCCATTGTGTCAGCAACGTGTCACCAACTGCGTCCCTGAACTCATGAACATGAAGTAAACCTGTGGATATGGCCAGAAACAACAGCTTGCTTCATTCCAGTGAAGGGGCAAATGACCCAAACCCTCGAATGTTCAGATCAGCTTCTCGTAAAAAAGCATACAGCTGGTTAAAGCTGGAAAAAAAAGAAAGAATTTAAACTTAAAATGTGGTCTTTATGCAAGAACAAGAGCTTGCTTTAAAAATTGTGCCTAAGCAAATCAGTTAGCGTCACCATATGTGAATCCCGTTGACACAGAAATCATCTGCTGGAGCAGACTGAACATGGGGGATGTGTGTTCAACAACTGCAGCCCCGTGGCGTACCAATGCTACAGCGGTGGAGGACGGAAACCTCCTCCGTCCAAACAACATCCTGATGCTGTCTCCGTCGCGCACTCCCAGCGTCTGTCATCAGCCGTCTGCTTTGTTTTTGAACAATTGGTACTAATTTGCCATCTGGCCGTGGGAGCCTTTGTTGCTAGGGGGAGGAAAGCATTATGTAGTTATCAATGGTCGAGTCCACTCGGGGAGCCACCAGGGGACAGAGACAGACAGGGAGACAATGCTCTTTATCTCGGCTCCGCTCTGGTTAACTTCAGCGGCCGGAGTGTTTATCAAGAGTTTCTTGCAAACTTGGGCAAAGTTTACTTGAAACACAGGCTGACATCATGGTATTGGTATTTTTTAAAACATTAGTGTCCATATACTAGATTAACTTTAAAACTGTTACTTACTGAAATAAAAAAAAGGGGGGGAAAACATGGAGAAATTTCCTCTGGTGGCTGGAGCCACAAATTTATTTTCGGGGGATTTGAAATGATAGACCAACATGAAGTGGTGCATATGTAGTTCCATGGTAACTCTGGAGGAGCTGCAGAAATCCACAGATCAGGTGGGAGAATCTGAGAATTTCTCCAAAGACTGGATATCTACGGATCTTTATCATGGAAATTGGACTTTACCCCATAGATCCCATCTAACTTCTAGTGAATTAATGATGTTGAAAGTCAGTTTAAACAAAACACAGTCCCATATTTTCTACATCTATTGTACCAAAATTTACTTGGGAGAGATTAGTCGTATATTTAGGCTTCACTGGAGAGCGGCAAGAAGAAAGTTACTGTTGAGAAATAGCCATAACAAGTTATGTTTTCATATTGCCACAGGCAACAAAAGGGACAGTGCAAACAAGTGGAAGAAGATTCTCTCGTCAGATTATAAATATTGAACTTTTTTATCTACATGCAAATTGCTAAATGTGGTGAAACTGCTAAGATAAAACACGGTGGTGGCAGCATCATGCTTATGGGGATGCCTCAGAAGAGACACAATCCTAGTAGGAGCGGCAAAAAGTTTAAACTTGGATGGAGATTCACCTTCTAGCAGGATCAAAACCCTGAACATACAGCCATAGCTACAACCGAATGGTTTTGATCAGAGCAAATCGATTTTTTAAAATAGCCTGGTCAAAGTCCTGGATCCAATAAAGAATTTGTGGCAAACCTTTTTAAAAGGAATATTCAAAGATGCGCTCTTGAAAGCCATTTCTCTTCTTTTTCCTATTCACAATTATGCATTTATTTTTTTTTGATTTATTAGATAAAATCCAAATAAAATAAATGAAGTTTGCGATTGTAATGTGACAACATGTGAGAAAGTTTTAAGGCTATGGATATTTTTGCATAGCGACAGAGTCAAAACCAACTTTGTTGTTATAGCTTATTGGGTGTACTGTAGAAATGACTCAGCACAGGCTGTGGGATCATGCAGCATCAATAATGCACTATTTAATTCCAAATTTTATTTTGCAGCAGCAGCTAACTGGTTACCTTTGGTGCACATGGGCTCACAACAGGGAATCAGCACGCCATTAGAAATCTCACGGAGAAAATGCATCTTATGTTTCACTTAAAAAAAAAGAAAGAAAAAATAAAACATTGCAAAATGTGGAGCTCACCTCTTGGATTAACTGAGCTCCAAGTAACAAGTTATTTTTTTGTTTGCAATATGCCCACGAGGTGAAGGAGACCGCTACCTCCACCCCTCCTTCCTTTGCAGCAGTGGCACCACAGCTGACAGAGTGACAAAACCTTGGTCCCTTATTACCCCGGCTGTGTTCCTTTCTCTGTTCATCGAGCACCCCCACCTTCTCTGCCCTCTCCATCTCCCTACCTGTTTGTGTGCGTGTGTGTGAGCATCGCTCCAACCAGCACCTTCACCATCATCCTCACCCCAATCCATTTTGCAGGCAGGCCAGGGGAAGATGAGAAGTGGAGCTCTGTGTCCACAAATCAATAGGCCTCATTCACCTTTGAGTCAGGCTGCATCTTCAACTGTATTCGGCTGTACAGTATGTGCAAGGGGGGAGGGGGTGGAAGAAAGAGAGGCTGCTGCTGCTAGTATTGGTGGTGGGCCCAAGGGTCTTCGCCTGCCTGTCTAATGCATTATTGAGGAGTGCATCTCAGCCATCATTGCAGGTACAGAGGCTGAAATTATTAGCTGCTGCAGAAAGAAGTGAGCAGAACCCCCCCCCCCCCCCCCCCCCCACAGCTGACCACAGCCAAAAATCTTGGAGAGTCTTGGAGGTAGAAGCTGATGTTGCTTTTGTGGAGGGATCCTCTGGGAATCATCTCGTGAAATTGCATAAAAATTGACCTCCACTGAACTGTGACAATCACGACAAGATTATGAAGCAACACGTTTTGGTTTTATCAAAGTGATCAGAAAGGAGACCCTGAGGTGTTTCATGACAATTTGTTTCACGTTTCCTGCAGGAAAATTCTACTTTTTTTTTTGTCAAAAGAAGTTTATTCTGGATTCCACCTCTTCTGTCTGCAACACCGGATTTATATCCATATCTGCTTAATTTGTAATGTATTGGAGGCTGTATTTTTTTTTTGCTCCATTAGCGATGGTCTGTTTCATTGAATTTCCAATAAACATCTCACCCCGAAGTTGCGCTCCTGGAAAAATAATCTCTTTAGGCCCTGGGAGTATGGACATCCAACAGCATACTTGATAGATTGCCTACAATATTTGCGTCCAGAAAACCCAGAAAGCAAGCTTAATTTGGAGAGCTTCTCCACACTCCAGCGGGTCTGTAAACGGTATGAAAAACTAATGAGCGCCGACATGTCATTTAAAATGTATGTGCCCGGTAGGAACATTTGATTCACTCATCTACAGGCTGCAAACAAGCTTTGTGCTAAACGTCTGACATGTAACTTATTCATGCAGCGCCTTTAAATTTACTTGGATTTCATCAGGCTGAGATGAGAGAAGGCATTGCTGCTACATTTGATAAAAGACAAAACAAAACCCCCCAAAAAACAAAAGATGGCTTACATGTTCAACTCTGACATGCTGCTCTGTACTTCCTTCTCCCTATGGCTGGGAAACAACCACATTTAAACCTTCTCCTTCTACTGTTAATATAGATGGCTTCTTGACCAAACGGAAACACACACAATTGGTGAATGATCCAATGACTGTATTGCATGAAAAATAATGCCATTCAGTGTGTACGTATGTGTGTTTGTGTGTGCTCTGTCAGTTCAGTTTAATTGGTTTGGAAAGTCTGACAGCATTCAGCAAATGGCATTTCACAGATCCAAAGGCTGACATTCCGTGATAGAAAATAAACAAAGCTACATCGGTTGACATGGAAGGCTCCCTTTTGTCTAAGCTGGATGCATACTTTTCTTGTTGACATGTGCAACTTTGTGCAATATTAAAGACCCACGTGTTGCACCATAAACTTCACCTGCAAAATGAGGTGATTGATCCAAGTGTTTCATGCTTTGTCCGTTTAGGGCCTTTTTCCACTGAGCTGGTTCAATACCAGAGCATGACTTGGCACCGGTTGTTTAGTTTTCCACCCATTTTTGGGTTCCAAACCGATGCTTATCCAAGCACCAACTAGTTGCTAGGCCAGAGCTGGTTCTTGATGAGAACCGCTTTCTTACCCACCTGCATGGTAATGCAACCAAGGTACTGAGGGCGTAAAAACAAAAGCTAAGCGTAGAGGCAAAATGCATAACTGCTACTTTCACTCCTAACAATAGACGTAGGACGTAACCAAGAACATGTTAGGTACCCATCTTTGCAAATCCAGCAAAGTCTGGACGCACAAAAGCAGCACTTCTAAGAAGGCGATGAACCCTCCATTGTTAAAATCTCTCTTTGTTCCACGCTTCCTGTTCTTGTCTCTTCATGTGGGCATATACAGTTGCGTTGCAACGCTTTAGATGATGTTATGCTGCTGCACCAAGTGGGCTCAGAGTCGGCAGAAAAGCTACCGCTGTTTTGAAAGAACCGGCTAAGAACCGACTTAGTACTGGCTTTGGTACCAGCACCACTCTAGCACCGGTTCTTTTTTAGTGAAAAATTCCTAATAGAGCAGGGGTCTGCAACCTGCGACCCTGGCATGTGGCTCTTTGGGCCATACAGAGTGGATCTTAAGAATTTGGATTAAAGATTATGTACAGGGGGCGTTGTGTGGCGTAGCTGTGGAGCGGAAGCCCCATGTGCAGAGGCTGCAGTCCTGGACATGGCTGTCTGGGGTTCGATTCCTGAGCACGGAACCTTTGCTGCATGTCTTTCCCCCCTTCTCTCTCCCATTCTTCTTGTCAAGCAACTGTCGAATAAAGGCCAGAGTAAAACTGTTATTAATTATTTTATATAAATCTAACCAAAAGCAGATTTGTAGCAGTTTTTCTATGTGGTTTGGATCAATGTCTATATAGAGGTTTTTAAAATAAAAAAGGTTTTTCCATCAGGCAGCAAACGACATACTTTTGCTTCATTTCCCATAAACAAGTATTTTTCTATTCAATAAAATGCACGTGTTTATTAAGCTAATACAGGTGAAACGAAAAGAAATTAGAATATCATGCAAAAGTTCATTTATTTCAGTAATTCAACTTGAATATAGTCTCATAACACACCAAGAAAGATATTTCAAGCCTTTATTTGTTATAATTTTGATGATTTTTTTCTTACAGCTTATGAAAATCCCAAATTCAAAATCTCAGAAAATTTGATTACACGAAATCAATAAAACAAGGCTTTGAAATAGAGAAATGTCAGACCTCTGAAAAGTCTAATCATGGATATGTACTCAATACTTGGTGTGGGCCCCTTTTGCTTCATTTACGGCCTCAATGCGGCGTGGCATGGATGCTTTCAGTCTGTGGTACTGCTGAGGGGTTATGGAGGACCAGGATGCTTCATTGACTGGATTTAGCTCTTCTGCATTGTTCCGTCACGTGTCCCTCATCTTTCTCTTGGCAATGCCTCATAGATTCTCTATGGGGTTCAAAGGTCAGGCGAGTTTGCTGGCCAATCAAGCACAGTATGCCCATGGTCATTAAACCAGGTTCTGGTACATTTGGCAGTGTGGGCATGTGTCAAGTCCTGCTGGAAAATGAAGTCAGCATCTCCATAAAGCTCATCTATGGAAGGAAGAATGAAGTGCTCCAAAATGTCCTGGTAGATGGCTGCGTTGATGCTGAACTTAATAAGGCACAGTGGACCAACACCAGCAGATGACATGGCTCCCCAAATCAACAAAGACTGTGAAACTTCACTCTGAACTTCAAGCATGTTGTATTGTTTCCCTCTCTATTCTTCCTCCAAAATCTGGGACCTTGGTTTAAAAATGAGATGCAAAATGTGCAGTTCTTTTTTTCTTTAGCCCAGGTAAGACACTTCTGTCGTTTGTTTGTTCAGGAGTGGCTTGGCAAGAGGAATACGACATATGATGCCCAGGTCCAGGATCCGTCTGTGTGTGGTGGCTCTTGATGCACTAACTCCATCCTCAGTCCACTCCTTGTGAAGGTCCCCAACACTTTTTAATGGCCTTTTCCTGACAATCCTCTCCAGGTTGGGGTCATCCCTGCTGCTTGTGTACATTTTTCTTCCACACTTTTCTTTTCCACATAACCTTCTGTTAATGTGCTCTGATTCAGCACTTTGGGAACACCCAACATCTTTTGCAATGACCTTTTGAGGCTTTCCCTCCTTATGGAGAGTGTCAATGATGGATTTCTGCACAACTGTCAGGTCAGCAGTCTTCCCCATGATTGTGATTCCTACTGAACCAGACGGAGAGACCATTTAAAGGCTCAGGAACCCTTTGTAAGTATTTTGGATTAATTAGCTGATTAAAGTGTGACACTTTAATCCTTAAATATTGAAGCTTTTCGCAATATTCTAATTTTCTGAGATTTAGAATCTATCTTCATCTTCCTCTTGCTCACTAAAGCCAAGGTCTCACCATCGATTCATTGATGTCAAGCTAACGTGCAGTGGCTCTTTTCCTTCTTTGACGGCCAGCTCGATTGCCTTTGACTTAAAAGCTGCATCATATGCATTTATTCGTGTGTTTTGCATGATGTGGGTGTGTGCATGATGTGCAAAATAACAGTTCAAAATGAAAATCAAAACTACTGTCTCCTTCGGCGCATGATCTTTCCCCACACGGCTTCCTGTTATAGTGCCCCCTGGAGGCCGTTAGCCAGTAAAAACACGTAAATTAGCAGCATCGTTGTATAGGCCACAGGGTCCAAAGTGTGGGAAGAAAGTAGCGGCTTATGGGCCGAAACTTACAATATTAGTTTCACCTATTAAGCTGAATCACTGACGTTTCACCTGTACAACCAAAAAAGAAAAAGGAAATCAACATTGTTTCACTTGGATCATAGATTTAAGTAAGTATAAATACAAAATAGATCAAGTAAATAAATCTAAGATATAACTGAAACCAAATTGTATAAAACAGCAGCTGTAGTTAAGCATTTTAGTAGCTTACGGGGGGTGTTTGGTAGAAGTCTGCTGGATCTGCTTATTGTAAAAGTTGAATTTCGTTGTTCTAAAACCCCAAAATGTAACTACAACTCTGGTTCTCTAATTTAAGCACAAAACACAGACATAATATATATCATTAAGCTTGATCATTTTTTGAAGTGTTTTAGGGCTCTGGAGAAAAGTTACTTGAAGTGAGAGCAGAAATGGCTCTTTGCATCAAAATGACTGTTGACCCCTGATTTAAAGGGACCTCTCAGCAGTTTTGCACAGATGGAAGCTGTTTTGAGGTTTGTAATTGGGAAGAGCAGGAGAAAAAACCTAATGTGGTTTTTTTGAAAGAAGGCAGACAAAAATGTTCTATTTAAATACCTGATACTGTAAGATAGCACTGTAATTACACCAGCTAGCTAGCCTCAGGATGTGCTCGCCAGACGCACCTATCTCACCGTAGACGAGTCAGGTCTGGGAAAACTCTCCCTAGATAATTACACGGCCCCTGTCTGGCTCCCATTCTACGTCTTAAAATCTAAAAGCAGATAAACCCTGGTGAACATAAACTCAGAGATACATCCTGATTTCTGTTAGCTTGGTTTCCTCTGTGTTTTAGGTTATAGACCTCACATCTCCACAGCCTGAACCTCTTTTACTCTATTTAGCACTTTGTTGAAAACTTTAAGTTGACATTTTAACAAATGTATGAATGCATATGTCCTTGTCAGATAACCACACAGTCAAGCAAACTATGGTTTCACTGGACAAACTTAAAGGGGTTTAATTTGATTTTAAAGTGAGTTTCCCACACTTTCTTGTTGAAGAAAGATATAATGAGAGAAAAAATATGTCAGAGATTTATTTAAAAATGCTCACAATAGTTTGCTGGAGTTCTGGCCCATTCCTTCTGACAGAGCTGGTGGGAAAAGATTAGATTAGATCAGATTAATTTTGCTGGCTCGCTCGCACACGGCTTTTCAGATCTGCCCACAAATTCTCTATGTAATTGAGATCAGTATTTTGTTATGACCATACCAAAACATTGACTTTGTTGTCCTTAAGTCATTTTGTACCCATTTTGTTCCCAGGCTTACAAACGTCCTGCTTTCCCCCCCACATGATGGTCATTGTGGCCAAACAGTTCCACTTTAGTTTCATCGGACCATAGGACATGTCTCCAGAAATGAAGATCTTTGTCCCTTTGTTAACTGCAATCTGGCTTTTTTAAATATTTCTTCTGAGGTAATGGCCTCCTTCTCGCTGAGTGGCCTTTCAGCCCATGTCAGTACAGGACAGGACATGTTTCACTGTGGATAAGGACACTGTTTTACCAGCTTCATCCAGCTTCTCCACAAGGTCTTTGGCTTTTGTTCTGGGTTTGGTGTGCACATTTCTCTCCCATTTTTGTAGCATTTAGCAAATGGAAATAAATTTGCCAATTCTAGTGGACCTAAAAACAAAACATTTGGTATGATTTAACATCAGACAGTGAGGGGAAAAAAGGTTTTATGTCTTTATTTGGTGAATGAAAACTTCCTGGGTTTTGCAGCTGATTGAAAATTTGCCCGACAGATTCACTGTCAACAAATTGGTAAATTCAACTGATGAGGCAGATTGATACACTGTTGGTCTAGCTTGTTAACATACCCCACTCCCAGGATTTATTTACTTTTCTAGCAAAATCATAGTGATAGGACCCCCGTCTACAACAGCTATTGATATTGATTGCAATAAACTCACATTTCCCACTTCCATATGTTTTTCAACATCACAATGTACCCAGCACTCAAAAGTAGTGCAAGTATATCCAACTGTTCCAGTAAACCATTGGCAGGCAGTTTATTTGCATTACACCTGATTAATGTAGCCAACCAAAAATTCCATTCAATCCAAAATAATATAATGATTACGTTAAACAGATTGAAATTGTGATTACAACTGTGCTGTAAGTAAATCCAACACACACCAGCTTTCTTCTTTGAATGCTTTTAGAAACTTGGAACCTACTTTTGTGATGGAGCATTAAATATTTACTCTGAAATCCAGAGTTTTCAAGGTTTCAAAGTCTTAAACCTCAACTGAAACTCAAACCTAAAGTCAAAACTTCCTGCTTGGGAGGTCGCTCGAGGTCAACAATCTCAACTTCACAAATTATAATGGCTGCGATGCGTATAAACACAGCAAATTGTATTCTTCTGGCTGTTTGTATATTTTTAAATCAGTGGAAAACATAGTACTGTACAATATCTCTTTGAACACATATGCTGAGATGCACACTTTCTGTAGTTAGTTATCTGTGGTTTTAACTTATGGACCTCATAACTTTAATAAAGATGGTTGCTTTGTTTTTTATCCTACTTTGCCATCTGTCTGTCTTAGCACCAATTGTTCTCAATGCTGTCATACTCACAGGTTCTACACATTTAGCTCTTTGGCCACTGGAGAAATATGGTTTACTTGGAAATATTCAGCTTTTGCTCATACTTCTGCTGTAAGTCTGGGAGTTACGCTAGCTTGATGCAGGCTGTGTAGGCACACACATAGCACACTGGTGTGGCATTTGGTGTCTGCATGAAACATAACCACGACTGACCTGATGTGGCACCAGTACTAAATCTTCAGAAAACATCTTTTCACTTTCTATAGCTGGCTGTCCCACCATAAAAGGTCACAGAGACAGACAAGGGTGTCGTCTCACCAACTGCAAAATCTGAAATCACCAGAGATCAACAAGCTCATTACATACACAAAAAAGCAAGCTGTAGTTCACACAAATATTAACAGGCTTCGTTGCCTGAACTGACTAGTTGGACTGCATTGCTGCTCATATTAGTTTGGTCATCCGAACCCTCATAGACCTGTCAGATCAAGTTATAGAGACAGCTAAAATTATTGAAGTGCATCAGCAGCAACGGCCATCTTTCAACTACACTAAACAATTTCCCATGAATTGACTTGTTTGCCCCCTGAGATAATTTTTTACGCATGTGTTCAAACACTACCAGATGTAAGTATGGCGCACACACATGCACACACATGCACGCACTGCTGCTCCACTTAACTGTGCATTCCCTAACAGGTTCTTAGTGCAAGCTAGGACTCTTCATAAACACTCCTTCAGCAGCTCTTGGTGACATAACCGGGCATAAAGAACCTTTTGTTGATATCCATTGACAATGAAATTGCAAGAATCCCTGCAAAGCTAAACCATACAGTGCCACAATAAGTCACATAGCAACCACAAACCTGTGTGTTTTATTGGGTCTTTATCTGATAGGCCAATACAAAGTAGTACTTGATTGTTAATTGGAAGGAAAACGATAATACATGGTTTTCAAATGCTGATAGAAAAAATGTGAAAAATCTGATATTACTTTGTATTTAACCCTGTATAGTCTGATGCTTCTAAATAAAATCCAGTGTGATCAGTTTAAATTCAGTGTTAATCCAGCTGTTCTGTGAAGGCCTCAGAGGTCTGTTAGAGAACAATAGAGATCAAACCGCATCATGAAGACCAAGGAAGATGGCCGACAGATTGTCAATATCAGCATCACTTTATTATCATCCCAGTAGGGAACTTTGCCTTGCAGCCACGTGAAAAACACAAAAAACACAATCACTTCATAACAGTATCCAAAACAGAGAAGAAGACTCAAGGGAAGACATAAGTAGAAATATCATTTAACATGACCAGACTAAAATAACAGAGCAATCACACCCAATCACATTTTAAATTTAGCTGAATAATTATTCATAACAACTTTTCCTGCTTTAGACAGTTTGGATCTCTTTCCAGATGGTAGGAGCTCAAATTCATCATGAAGTGGGTTATAAAGGGAGTGGAGAATGTCTTCCACCTTTTGTGTGACTCTCTTTAAATATTTTTGTATTAGATCAGGTAATTTGGTAATTGGTACTAATAATTTTGCCAGTCACCTTTACTGTGTCTTTCATTCAGTTCTTGTCTGCTGAGCCATAGGTTTCTGAACCAAGTGATAAAAGCAAATGCAAGTACAGATTCTATCATTCTCCGAATTGATTTAGTTTGAGGAGCAGGTGAAATATTCCATTTGTGATATTTTGCTGACATTATCAGAATTTTTGTCAGCTTCTTGTCAATGAGAACACCCAGGTACTTTTAACACACCCCAATGGTTCACCTTTAATGACACCAAAATGGGGTGGACATGACTTCTTCCTACAATCTATACACAAATCCTTGGTTTTGGGTGACATTTAGTTGGAAATAGAAATTCTCACACCACACAATAAAATCCTCCACCTATGGATTAAAGATGCTATATCTAATCTGCAAAACAAGCTACCTTTTCAACATAAAGGAAGTCACAGAACTCTCACCCCTCCCGTCGGCTGTCATCCCTAGGCCACGCCCCCCTGATATAGGAGCACACATTGCTAAGGTAAACAAGAGAGCACAAAATGTACATTTTGGGACTCTAGTAGTCTGTCTTAAAGTTGAAGTGGTAGCAGCGGCATTTTCTCCTTCTCTGACATTATTGAGCGAAGAACCTCTCACACCAGTGATGTTCTGTTGCAAAATGCGGGAGCGGGTCATGAGTGGAGGACCCAGTTAAATGCGAAAGTGCACTTGTCCGGTGAGACAGACAACCTGATGGTCTAATCTTTGGTTCCACACAGAGCCATGTTACTGGCTGAGGTTTTAAAACAAATGCCACAGAACCACTTAAACATTCTTTTTTGTTTGTTTGTTTCTTTAATTTCCACAAAATATTTATAGCTATACTATATTAGAACGTTATTAAGAGGCATGACATTTTTTCTTGGCTAGCTAGCTTGTTTTGCAGATTTGACATAGCAGCTTTAATCCTCTCCGTGTAACAGGCTGACACAATAACTCTCATCCACACGCTTCAAATAGTGTCCTGTTTTTGAAAGAACGGTTAGGTTATACAACAAAATCCCAAACCTCTTACTCTGTAGGTGCTGCAAAGATCCACTTCATCCATGCAGTGTTATAAAATACCATAGATGAACATTTTGGCTTTTTATTCAAAACAGTATGTTGGGGAAAAACCACTTAAAGTACAATTTGCTTAGTCAGAACTGATGAATACATGGTGACCTGGATGAAAACCTGTTGAAGTTAGAATGGTCCAGTCAAAGTCCACACCTAAATACAATTAGCAATCTGTGGTAATGCTCTTGAAACTTATAGTTACAGATTTAAATCCTACCTGATTTAGCTCGAGCTATTTTTTAAACCCATTGGATTTTTATCTTTACATAAACTGTTAGGGGCTGGACAAAACTCCAACAAGCAGCTATGACTCAAAGGGGACCTGTTTATTTCATGGCATCCAGTGGTAGGATTTTATTCCCCCCACACACAGGACTTCATCACATTCTTTTTGCTGCTCTTGGATTTTGTCGGAAACATGCAGAGATGCAGCGGGCCGCGCCTTGAGGCTGAACCTGGGGTGACCTGATAACTGTCTGCCAGGTTCAGCATGGCGGGAAGTTTTTCCAGGAAATGGATAGTTGTCCTCTGCCCTGCTGACCCAGGACACGTATTTGCACAACACTGTGCACAGTTGCTGCACGGCCTTGAAAAGTGTAGCAATATCTGGAAACCTCCACGAATCAGATACAATTTATAACAAATACTTATTAACGAATGCTGTGAATGCATCTCATATTAAAATGACACAGTGGGACACATGCCAAACGATGGATTGATCAGCGACATCTTTTTTAAAAGTTTCTTTCTGTTCGTTCAGTAAACAGAGGCTGTGAGCTGTTAATGATGTCCTCCCGGGTCAACACCTCTTTTTTTCAAATCAAACAGGTCTTGGCAGAAAAACAGTATTTTCAGTGAGCTAGATTATTTTTCAGAGCAATTAACCTGGGACACAATATCCAAAACCTTCACCAGAGTGGCAACGTGTGTAACAGCAGCTCCTGGCACCAAATCTCATTTTAAAACACCACAATGTTTTTCATCAGTGTCTTAAAGTGTGTCTTAAAGCGCTACCTGGTTGCTGTCAGTGTGGGATTTTCTCCAGGGATGAATGTTTAAACTATTATATGCACTCACCAGACACTTCTTTATCTAAAAAGTATTAAATTCTAGCTAACAAAAATACCAAAACAGCCAATCATGGCATAAACTCACTGCATTTTGGCATCTGCTTGTGGTTAAGACTATTTGCTGTAGCACAAATTGTGCATCATAATGGGGAAAAAAGATTGAAGAGACTTTGAACAGGAAAGGCAGGAAACTGAGGCTACATTTATTACTGGTTTAGCAAATCTGGACGATAACAGATTGGAACAAATGTTGCCTGATCTGATGAGTTCAAGACTCATCAGACATTGGGGCCCCACAGCACAACAACCTACTTCAGCACTGTCCATCCATTCTTTAAGCCAATCTTTTGCAGTGTTGGGGGGGCAGCTGGTGCCCATCACCAGAGGTCATCGGGCGAGAGGCGGGGTACACCTTGGACAGATCGCCAGTCAATCGCAGGGCAACATAGACACACATAGGACAAGTAACCCTGCATGCGCACACACCTGAGGGCAATTGAGAGAAATCACTTAACCTAACAGTCATGTTTTTGGACTGTAGGAGGAAACCGGAGTACCCGAAGGGAACCAACACATGCACAGGGAGAGCAGGCAAAATCCATGCAGAAACACCCCAGGCTGGGATTTGAATCCAGGACCTTCTTGCTGCAAGGCAACAGTGCCACCAACTGCGCCACTGCGTAGCCACCTTAGCACTGTTGCTCACCATATCCATTGCATTCTACCTACCGTTAGAATGCAATGTTCCCATGTTCTGATAGCCATTTCCAGCTGGGTAACGCACCATGTAACAAAGCTTAAGATATCCTTAAGCTGGTTTCTTCGACATGGCAGTGGGTTCACTGTACTCCAGTTTCCCCCAATTCCTCCAGATCCCAGTCCAGCCGAGCACCTTTGGTTTGTGGTGGAATGGATGTATTATGAATCTGCACCCGAAAAATATGACACCTTGTTGAATCTAGGCCATGAAGAATTTAGGCAGTTCTGAGGACAAGAGGTGGGTCCAATCCGATAATATAAGTACTAGGGTGTGCCTTAAATAAGTGTCTAAAGAGTGTACAATTTTGACTGTTGTCCCCAGGTATAAAGGTGAATCCTTTTAGTTTGTCTTTCTGTATATGTCTGAGACTTTTGTTTTGAAGAGTTCTCGTCAAAGAGCAGACAACACACAGCTACAACAAGCCTCCATCACTCTTAAATCACTCATCTGGCAACATTTTGGGTGCTTAGTAGAAAAAAGAAACAGTGACCGAATGTCAGACAAAATACAATTTTAGTCACAATGGGAACACTTTGACTGGCTAACCATTCATGCTTCCGGAATATAGCCTGTTTTTTATTTAGTAGTTGATTGTTTTGTCTTTGTTATACAGCTTTAAAAAGTAATATCAACAACAGCCCTGACTCTAACATGGACCATCTTGACTGACAGTCCCTTCCTCAAACCAGTCATTGACTGAAGGTCTGTGAGGTGTTGCAGGGTGGCGGTATACACCTTAAATTGGTTTCTTAGAAATCTCATTTATTTTGTTCAGTGTTTTCCATGAACCCCAGAAAAGAAGAGGCTTTCATTAGTGTTCTCGGTTCTTGCACTTATTCTTGGCTCTCGCTGTTTTGCCTCAGATCAAATGTAGTGAAGTTCTCTGCCCTTTTCCAGATTTCCTCAGACACAGCATGAATCTGGAACTAACTGGAACCCTGACTCTGCACTCCCTGATTCAGGAGGATTTTAACAGCTTGAGGAGTTCATGGTTCCTCTCAGCTGATTTAGGATCTGATGAATCCGGTAAATAAGAAAAGCTGCTCATTGGTGTTTCAACATTTCCAGTTCAGCCAGTTGTTCCAGGATTTTTCCTAAACTGGTTTTGATGAACTTGTGTTTTCCTCATATTTTGATTCTAACATATGCACTTTTGATTTCAAAACAAACCCACAGTAGCTTTATTTAAGTTCTTTTAATAATGAAGATGTGGCAAGGGACCCATAACGTGTCTTTATGTCATGGCAGGGGAGGCAGGTGAGGCACTGCCTCAAATAACAACAAATAAAATCAGCACTAAAAACGATAATAGAAAATCAGTGTTTCAATTTATCTGTTGTATAAATTTGTTTTTCTATAATACTTTAACATTTTTATTATCAAAATCACTGAATTTATACAAGATAATAATACATTTACAGAGTGCCTGCGGAGTGAGGCGGGGTGACCAGTCAGGTGAGCTAGTGCTTTGTTGTGCCTCACCTCTGGTGGCGCTGTGTCACACACAGTGAATGGAGCAGGCAGTTGCCGCATGCTCATTTCTGTTTCTCTTTATATCACCAATATACATGTTTGATTAAACATGTAGGCCTACAACACATGTTGACATTCTACAGTCTGTTCTGATTGACCTTAAATGCACAGTCAAGATGTGCAGGGTGAGGCAGAAAATACCATGCCTCTCAATGATCGGGGGCAGTGCTGAGCCCAGTAGGCACAATGGGAAACAGACGCTCTTCTTCTACGCATTGAAAAGACTTTAAACAGTCTGAAAAATACAAAAAACACAATCAGAAAAGAAGCAATCCAGGACAACTTTCCTCCTTATAGATCGTCTCCAGTTAAGCAGCCAGATTTTTTAAAATGAAGGCAAACAAAGAGGATTTTTACATGATAGCGATATGTTTGTGGAGCAGAATAGATGCATACACCTATTACACAAAGGGAAGATCAAACATGATTTTCAATTTTATATATACAAAAAAAAAAAAGGATTAACCAAAAATAACGAACTATTTTTACAGAATATTAAATATCAAATTATTTTTCAAGCTAACATATTGTTAAATAGCATGGAATTGATTAAAGCATAATTAAAAGTAGTTAAAACGACACAAATGTTCCAATTAATCAAAAAAATCAAAATAGAAGCTTCTAATTTGGGTTTAATCATTCCGATTCAATAAGAGTCTGTGCCTCACTAGTCATGAACCTCACCGCACGTCACTGATTTGATCATACAAAACACTTAGAACAAAAGATTTAACCATTGTTCAGCGTAGAATTACAGTTTTGAGTAGCCTATTTGTGAAAAAGGGGGCATTTTAAATGTTTGGCGGCATCAGAACTGCCTTAGCTTTATCACCCTAGTATCTAATTTGCTAAACCTCGGCTGGAATATTTGACACTTATCACATTTTTAATATATTTTTAAGAAACTGTGAGAGCTGCCTAACCAGAGTTCTAAAATAATATGATTTAGGAAACCAACGGTATGAGTCTTTCCTACTCTACATGGTGGTCTCTTCAACTAACACTAAGCAGGCCTGTGGAGGTTCCATCCCCAAAAGGGGCCCATTCAATCAATCTGGGGCACACAAATGTAAATAAACCTATGTGATGGTAGCAGAGGATGGCTGGGTAGCATTCACAGTGTGGGTGACTGTAATCCTTTGGGAAACGGAGCAAGAAAAAGTAAGCAAGCCGTGACCCGGAGTGATTTGTACCTCCAGAGTAACTTCACCAGGACCCTTGGTGTGCGGTACAATGCAGTGTATATTGGATTTGTTTACACCTCACTTGGCCTCAAAGGCCACCACGACGGGTGGTGGTAGAGGGGAGGGTCAAACCCAGGGATCGCGGCTTCATTTGCAAACTGAGGGAAAGCCCATGTCTCTTTTTAGAGCACAAGCCCAGGGTCAGCGTGCTCTAATTATGATTATGTATGCTCCTGATGGGAGGACAAGCTAATAACTGTTCCAGGATCAGAAGGAGATGAATACAGCTCCCTGGGCAGACGGAACACATGCAGAGGCTGGAGACAGGACTTGACTTGTGGATCACATTAATCCCATCAACGCAGCTTAAATCCTAAATTGGTATCAGTCTTCCTGACCACAATCTTTAAATGGAGAACATCTATACAGAAAGGGAGCTTGCTTTTAGGACAGTGCAGACTGTAATAGACTGAAGGATCAGGCATGTTGAGGTTTAACCAGAAGCTTTAGTGTGCTTCCCCGCTAACATGTGCACTGCCATCTTGCATACTCACTTCTAAGGTTGAATGGCTCATAAATTCTTAGGGACAAAACCACTTAACAAATTCATAAACTGGGGTGATTGTAGGTCGGTGGGTAGAGTAGTTGGCTTGGAACTGGAGGGTTGTAGGTTCATTTCCAGCTTTCTCCTGTCACATGTCCATGTGCCCCTGGGCAGAGCACTTAACCCCAAGTTTCCAATCGATCTGCATATCGGTGTATAAATGTGTGCGTGTTTGTGAGTGTGAATGGGTATATATGGCTAATATTGCAGTATGACTAGAAAAGCCCAAAGTTCAGTCCATTTACCATAAATTCTTGCCCTTAACAAAGAGTTTTCAAAGCCATGACTGAACTCTCTGACAATGTCGGTATGGAAAAGTGGCGGAGCCGGGGCTGTTGTGTAACTGAAGGGATCTCTGTGTGAGTGCGCAGGGCCAGGGAAACCGGTAAGCAGCCTGCCAGCACAAATGCAGCTGCAGGGCTTAAGGAGCCAGAGGCCCGGCTGTATGAATGCATCAAGTGGATGTTAATTGGAAGCCCCCACCTTTCTGCCACTAGTTGAACTCCTCCTCCTCTCCTCCCTCCCTCTCTTTGTTCCTCCCTCTCTCCCTGTTTTTAAGCACAAATGCCACATTCCTGCCATCAGTTATCTACTTTGCTGACAGCCTCAGTGGCCCGTGGAGGACTCCCCCCGCTGCAACCTGTCCACTCCAGGAGGAGGCCTGTTTACACAGTGTTGATTGGGAGTGCCCCGCGCTGCCCTCATGACCTCTCCTCCCCCCCTCCCTTTTTTCCCCCCTTCTTTCTTCTCTACACTCCTATTTTGCCACAGACCCCTCGGAGTTGCACCTCCCTCCTCGGTTGTTCCTGCACCCACACAACCTCATCCACCTCACAACACAGCAGCTCACTGAAGCACCCGCCGTGGGATGAGGGGCGGCGCTGCTCCACGGAAGCCCAGGCGGCGGGGATGTAAATCAGTTTTTACAGGCCTTCCTTAAGGGACATAGTGAGACTCAGCAGAGGCTGGCCCAGATTTACTGCGTGTTCACAGCTAATAAGTGACTTTTGTGCCTTTAAGCCCAGCTTCAAAATGCCATGTAAAAGGACCTCAGAGCCTGACTGTTTCCATTTTATTAATGTAGGAAATGAGAAAATGCTATTCCTGAACTATAGGTCTTGAGATTAAGAAGAACAAGTTTAGCATTGCAGTGTATGTAAAAAAAGAATCCTCCTATGCTACCTTGCATTGAACTTTGTTACATGTTGTCTCATTACAACAATGTTCCATTTTGCTAAATAGAGTACAAAGCAACAAATTGCCTTCAGAAGTCCAAAATGGATGTTAAGACCTAAATTCAATTGATGATGTCTGGCAGGACTTGAATGCTCTCCATTCAGTCTGCCTGAACACTTTGCAAAAAAGAAAAATTTCTGTCTCTAGGTGAGCAATGCTTGTAGAGACATACACCCAAAAAAGTTGTGGCTGCGACTGCGGTGAAAGATGGTTCTGCAAATTATTGACAAATGAGGTATAATACAAATGTGTGGCATAGTTTTTCGAATTTCTCTCTTTAAAAATGTGAAAGCCATCTCTATCTTTACAATTAAAGGAACTTGGGGCAGGATTTGTAAATAAAATAAACATCCATGTCCAGTTTTTTTAATGCTGTTGGGTGATGAAACGTTATAAACCAAAAAGAATGAGCCCACCCATGTATCGTGCCATTTTCTTAAACCGGCTGTGTGCTGCAAAATGTGTTGCAGTTCGGGGCCCGAATTTCCGGCGTTGTGGCGGTGTGACGTCAATTGAGACTGCGTGCGCGTTCTCGACAGCTTTAAAAGAGGAAGAAAAATGGTCGCAGACATCCATTGATTCAATTGTGAGAATGGATTCTTCTGCAACTGGGAAACAACTCACAGCCCACTAAAAAGTGGGACTAAGAAAAAGAAGTCACTGTGAAGAGTGTTTTTTTTTTGTGAAGCGTTTGAGTGCGCTCCCTTGCGGGTGGCTGCAGTTACTTGCAGCGCCGGCCGCGTCGCTCGTGAGTTTTGTTTCTTTATTCTGCCCCATGCTCCTTTAAGCCCTATTTTATGTTGGTGACATAAATCTTAGTGAATTTCAACAAAAGGCGCATTTCCACTATTGGAACTTCAGGTTAATTTTACCTGACTTTCATCTATTGGGGTAAAGCTGTTGGCCTGCTCCTCTTAGCCGCCGTGTCTCCTTACAAAATTTGCCCTGTGAGGAATCAGCTAAGACGTCTGCATATCACGACCATTTCCGCAGTAAGTCACTGATCATTGCAAGGAGGCGCCCACAGCAGAAGAAATAGCAAGAGATTGACATGGAAGAAGCAGGGATAGTTGCTGTATTTTTCTGTTTGCTATAGGCGCGTTTTCACTATCGGAACTTCAGGGTAATTTTAGCGGATCTTTGCGGTACGTTTGTGTGTCCACTTTATTGGGCCGGGCCGACATGGCCGTTTTTGTAACCAACGGAGTACCAGCCTGGGGCTATCTACTCGGAATGGGCCGATTGAGGTGCTGGGCGGGAACTGTGTTCAAGTCATGCTGATTGGGCTGTAATTCAGAGGGAAATGAGCAGACTTCGCCAAAGAACCGGCTTTTTAAAAATAGAAGAGTTGCTGGTGAAACAGTTTATAACAACATGGCAAACAGCATGAACAGAAAAGCATCAGCAATCCCTGCTTCTTCCATGTCGATCTATTGTTCTTTCTGCTGCTGTGGGCGCCTTTTAGTGGTGCTGCTCACTGCCGAGAGTCGTGATATGCTGACGTCTTAGCTGATTCCTTATAGGACCAGTTTTGTATGGAGACACGAGGTTGAGTGGAGCGGGCCAACAGATTTCCACTTAAGAAAAAAGATCCGGTCAAATTACCCTGAAGTTCCGATAGTGGAAACACGTCCAATGTTGTTATAAACTGCTTCGCCAGTAACTCTTATTATTATACAAAGCTGGTTATTTGACGATGTCTGCTTATTTCCCTCTGAATTACAACCGATCAGCACGACTTAACCACTTTAGTACTTTTCAAAATAAGACACTGCACATCAAGACAATCAGTTTAAACAACAGTCAGCCCTACAGGCAGCATGTCATTGATGGTAAGCATAATCTCTATAAATGTATTTTCTCATCGAATCAGTGTGTACCAGCTGGTGCTATATTGCCAACACATTTTAATCTGTCTCCACAGATCCTTAAATAAACTCTCTTGCTGCTCAAAAGAGAAAAAAAAGGATATGGAAATAGGGAATAAGAGCGAGAGAAGCACAGAGATATAACTGTAAATTGGTGTGGGAAGTGCTGAGGGGCTCTGAAGTCTGGGGCCCCTGAGATTCCAGCTTTGTGAAGGCTTTCACTGGAGCTTGCCGTCAGATTGGGAGGAGGCGGCTCATAGCCCGTAAATATCCTGCAACAGCAAACTTAATCCAGAGGTTATACATTTCTGACCTAAAGAGAGAAACGGGAAAAGAAGCTACAGTTACAAAGAATCAGAGGAGAATTTAAGTGCTTGGTGTTTACAGCCAACCAATGATCTTCAAATGAAAACTTGTTGATTGAACTCTTAAATGGAAAAAGAAAGCAAGTGTAAATGTAAAGAATTGGCAAGGAGTCACACGTTTTCCACTGCAGTTTTAGAGTTTTTTTCTTTTCAGTTATGGTCTTATTTCATGACCCTCCCATCCTAGTCAGATGATGCTGAACACAGGTGTGCCTGCTGCTTCGACAGACATATTAAAGCCAAGTGTGTCTTGATGTTTCCTGGAGGCTGGGAGAGGGCTCTCTGAGCTGCGGTTCATTCTTGAGCTTTGCTTGCGCTTGTTGCTAATTTCATGAGAAAGCAATATGAAAATGTTGCTGCCTCTACATATACAGTAATTATATCGTTTTTGAAAACCCTGTATTTTTTAAAGTAATATATGAATGTACATTCCAAGGCATCTACCACTCACACTTATCACTCTTGGTTAAAAGAAAGAAAGAAAGTCAGTCTGATGGAAAGTCATAGATTGAAAACCAGAGAGGGAAGTAAAGAAGTGCAACCTACTTGTAATAAAGAGTACAGTTGGCATGCTTACAGACATTCATCAGTCACCACAGACCACATGGTAGCTAACTAAGCTAAGAGCAAACAAAACTACAACCCTGGTTAATTGCCCAACTACAATCAGCTGTTAATCTTCAAAGGTGACATATTAGGCCTCTTTTTTTAACCTGTTCTCATAGGTTTATGGTCTGTACAAAACATGTTAATGAAGTTCTCTGCACAACATCACTCTCACATAAAGCGATCTCACCAGCTCAATTCTTGACAATTTCATTGCCTTTCAGAATGAGCCGTTTAGAGGGTTCTGTCACTTTTATGCAAATAAGCTGTTGCAGACCACGCCCACCCATCTTGTTAGTAGGCTTCGGGTTTGCCACACATGAGAACGCCATGGAATTGGTGGGTGGGGTTTGACAGATGAGGGGCAGTTATATGCAAATTTCGCTTTTTGTGACATAACAATAGAGCACTTTTTCTAATGGGTTGTAAAAGCACAAGATTTTTGTCAGCAAAAATTTGGACAAAAAGAACCAAACAAAAAGGAAATGAATATATAGTTTTTATTCATGTTTGTAATGTTTATGGAGGCAGCAGAGACCCAAAAGGCAACACAAAAGGATGAAAAAAGGGACATTTGCATAATACGTCCACTTGAAAAGCGTTTTGGGACGGAAACCATGATGCGAAAATGTGGCCTGAATCTGTGGAATTTGACTTATATACTTATATATTTGATTGAACAAATCTCCAAAGATCAAAGAGTCATCTAAACTGGAATGCAATTGGGAATGCCAACTCTTGACCAAACCTTTGAAACTATATGGACAAAAAAAAAAGAAGCAGAATTTCGGTTGGTGAAACGGAGCAAATGTCTTGTAGAGCAATATCTATAGACTTGAGTGGTCGACAAATGTAGAAAAATACAGTTTGTTAAAGTCTGTAATGCCAGAGTTGTAGCTGAGGTCATCATCGTGCTTGTGTAGGTGGATAAAAGATGACATTTTGCAAAGATGTTACATATAGATTAAGTAGTTCTATATGAACTCTCTATTATTTAGTGTTGTCTGTGGTGTTTAGTGTTGTGCTGATGTTGTGATGTTATCACCCTGGAATAATATCAGGAATATAACTGTGTTGCAGTGTTAGAAACCAAGCAGGGTCAAGAATGTATCAACAGCTGTTGGTTGTTAGGTTTTTTTCTGTTTCCTGTTGTAGCAAATGCTTTATAGCGGGTGAGTAAGAGGACACTCCGAATATGGTCGTAAAGTGAGTAGAGTATGATGGGGAAACTGCTTGGGAAATAAGAGATACTTTCAAAAAAACATTTGGGGGAAAATAACTGGATAATAGATGAACCATCTGTCTACCTGCTAAGATTCCTGCTTAAGTTATGGGGGGAAAAAAGTCAAATCCTCTGACCACTGAAAGAAAGCCTTCACAAGCTGTGTTTTCTTTTACCTGACACGAAAATTTGACATCAAGTTTTGAAAAGTTTGCTTATAGTAGGGTTTTGCGATGTCCCCCAAATTGGCAGTTGATGATGTTTACAGTAAAACATTGCGATGGACGATGATATCGTCATCTGGCAGGGGGGAGTGCACTTTTGATGAACCGAGCTGTAAAGCACAACAATTTATTTTCGTGGTGGACCGGTAAAAAAAGAAATAAAACTTGACGTCCGAATTTAGTCCTCAGTCCCCCATAAGGAAGGCGGTCTTTGTATCAGGATCCACCTACTGCTCCAGGCCGTTCTCCTCCAAGGTAACAGCCTTACAATGAGTTCTTTCCACCGAGCAGCTCCACGACGCGCTCCTCCCCTGTGTCGGCTGACAGGCGAACAGCTCATCTCCTTTGACGCTCTCACGTCTCCACCCTCGTCGTGCTACGCCCCCCTTCAGCCATAAACAGCTGGACAAACTAAAGGCAGGCACCAATATCCGCGCACCCTTAACTTATAGTGCAAGTTGTGCGGTGATCCTCGCTCGCTTCTCAAAACAGAGGTGAAACGATACTCATAGGCGAGGCACGTACTCATCTGCCTCGCGCTGCCTGTCTGCCGCTCGCAGTTTTGCTAGAGACATCTGCGCCAGTCATCGCTCGTGGTGACAGGGTGGGGGGCGTGGCATCATGATGGTGGCTCTCCATCGTGATGTCGGTCAGCCATCACATTGGACGATGACATCGTTCATCGGCACAACCCTAGCTTATAGAAAACATGGCGTCAGGAGTAACTTCAAAGAAAAGTTTATTAGCAGTCTGGGGTGTTTGTCTGCTTCCTGCATATCTCTCCACTTTTCTGGAGGGTTCCACCAGAGCTCCTGGCTGAGCTGAGGACCTGTCCATCAAGCTGGGGGCGGAGCTCATTGAAGCTCATCATAGGCTGAGGATATAAGAAGCTAGCTGTCACATCTTTGGTGCCTGAGTCTCAAACTGTCTTGGTAAACCTCAAGTCATCCGTGCGATCTCCTGAGTTCCTTGTGTGCCTTTTTCAAGTGACAACCTGTTAATTTTGTTCTGTGCTCCTTCCAAGGTTTCCCTCGCTGCAACTTCCTCGTGATCAGTTCTCCAGCTTCCCAGTAAGCTTTGGTTTTTCTTCCATGTCTAACCGCCTTCAAGCTCCAAGTTCCTCCGTGATCCATGCTCCATCTCCGTGCTCTGCCTGCCTGCCCACCGTGTCTTGTCCTCGCTCTTGGATTCCACCATCTCTTCATCTCGATGTACTCAGCAGGAAGCTCCCGCAAACAGCCCGGACTCCTCACTCTCCCTACCTGGCGTTCCATTCACCATCTACCAAATAAGGCTATCCTGAGTACATTCAAGGAGTTTTTATTTTGTAGGTACTCAAATATCTAACAGCATTTTGGGTTCTACGAATAAAAAAAACAACACAAACGCCTCATTTAAACAGAGCGAGGAACAGATGTGGTCCGGTTTCCATACGGACCTCCATTCACACCAACAGCAATTCTTATGCGGAATGTCTCCGGAAAGCACAGAGCAAAAGCAATGAATGTTTAGCAATAGTTTTCAAAACATTGACAGAATTTGACATGTTTAAAGATATACTTGTAAAATAACATGAACTCTCTTACACTGTGAACTGATATTCCTGTCATCAAAAATAAAAGAAATTTGAAAAAAGAATGCAACACGGGTTTAATTTCTAAATATACTGGATGCACCTTGCTAGCCTATGTCTCACTTGCTGTCTGGCTCATGTAACTTCTTTAACTTCATGGAAATCTGCATGTGGCGTCCAGAAAAAATAGACTTCATGCGGAAGATTTCTGAAACTCCGTGACAGCAGCCAGTGAGAATGTTCTGTTTGGACTCATTGTTTTTTTTTTGTCTTTGTGTAAGCCGTACGGAGTCCTGACCGCATCCGTTCTGCACTCTGTGTGAATGAACCATGACAGATGAAGGATTTGTAAGCTCCGTAAGAATAAAAAGACTGGCTTCCCTGTCAGTTGATTTAAGACTGATAAAAACAAAACAAATGGCGATTCTTAGCTTTGACAGAAAGCGAGCTAAAATCTTAAGTCTTAGTGAACCCATATTCAGTGTTGTCTTATCTTATGAGGTAGATATGTTCTCACGTCCCTATGACCACTTTTTATTCTATCGAGGCAGGCAGAAGGAACTGAAATGTGCTCAAATAAGTGAGTTTAAAACACTTTTAATCCCTAAAGATCAATCAACGGCCCTAAACATCTGAAAAAAGGTGAAGCTGACAACCCAATGAAGCTTTTCATCTGACACTACAATTATTTCAGAATAAACTTTAGCCTAGCATTGCTTTAGTAATGCCCAGGACCAATTCTTTTGAAATTTAAAGTAAAAGATGTCAACTTAATTCCTCCTGCTGGTTCAACATAGATATTTTGGCATGTTTTATTGCAACACCAAAGACGACGTAGATGCAGATTTTGAAAAACAAACAAAAAAAACTCCTTAGAAATACATATCAGGAGTTGTGTAGCTGGAGTCTTTTAAAAAAGGGTCAAATGAAAACGATCTGATCTGCTCAACCCAAAGTTCAAAAAAAAAATTACCGAAAGGCCATTAGAGTTGTAAAATACTATGTTGAACGAGAGTATTGATGCAATATTTGTGATCCTGAAGGGTAACTAAGGACAAAGACAGTAGAAGGGGAGGTTAAGGGGTTCTGGCGGGGTGGAGGGTGGATGACTTTGTAACCAGTGACCCAAAGCGAGTCCAACGTCACTACCTGAATTCCTGAGTGTCTCCAGCCGTTGGATAGCCTCCCCAGGACACAAACAGCATGGCCCACTTCCCATTTAGCTAGTCTGTTGCAAAACCTGATTTTTTTTTTGGTGGTGAAATATAAACTGACTCGCGCGGAGCAAAGCAATCACACACACTCAAGATGTGTTTGGAGCCACATAGCTTGAGCTTTAGGCAACTGATTCACAAAGAGCTTTTAAAAGGGGCAATTTACACCATTGGCTTGTCTGTCATTAAATGTGTCTGAATGGGGTGTGAGCCTTTATAATTTACTGTGTTTTGTGGTTACAGAAAATAAAGAAAACAATTATTTGAATAAAGCCGACATTTCCTTCATGTGGTTTTGCCTTTGAAAGTCCGTGTAAACTAGAGATATGTCTACGCTTACATTGAGCAGAACACACAAAACCTCAAGTGTTTAGAAAAACAGTGGAAGCTCGAAATATGGTCATGAAATACAGTTTCTGAAAAAGTATTCATACCGGTGGAACCCTGCCACATTTTGTCAAGATATAGCCCTAGATTTCAGTGTATTTTTTTAAGGACGACATGTGATGGACCAACTCAAATTACTTGTGTGGAAATTAAATTTTTTTAAATCCAGTAATAATGTGAAAAGTATAATGCACATTTGTATTCATTAACAATGAGTCAAAAATTGTAGAACCACCTTCTACTGCATTTATGCTAGCAGCAGTTTGAGTTATGTCTCCATCAGTTACCAGAGGTGGGTAGTAACTAGTTACATTAACTTAGTTACATTTACTTGAGTAGTTTTAGAAGAAGACACTTCCGGTAGTTTTCATGCACACACCCTCATCATGGAAAACACACGAAGAAATGCAGCTTTTAAGTTAAAGGTAATTAAGCTGGCCGTCAAAGAAGAAAAAAGAGCTACTGCATGTTAGCTTGACATCAATGAATCAATGGTGAGACGTTGGAGGAAGCAGCGGGAAGAACTGAGTCAGTGTAAAAAGACGACAAAAGCTTTCAGAGGACACAAACACACTGAGGAAGACGACTTCAGTGGCTTTAGTGAGGAAGATAGCGACCAAGATTTTTCTGGTAGGCTAAAGTAGGTTTTATTCTCTAACCAGGCATGTTATTGTTGATGTCGTGTTGGTGCCGTAATGACGATTTTCAGGCAGAATTTGAAAAAAAATAACTACGTCTTAAATTAAAACTAGAAAAGAACTCAGTCTTCTGCCAGGGCCACTCATTCTCTAATTATCTCAATATCTAATTCTAACTTTCAGTACATTTCCAATAAAATCTGTCTTAATGAGACGTATGGCTGCGCTCTTCCAGCGGAGAGCGGAGATTCGGGGCTTCTACGTGAGGGCAGCCGCCTGTGAGCTTTCTGACGTGGGAGAGGAGTGGAGGTTATCAACCCCAAAATGTAATCACTTGTCCCTGGTCCTATTGCAGACATTTCCTGAATATTTAATCGAAATCCGTCCAAAACCTTTTGAGTTATATTGCTAACAGACAGACAAACAAACAGGCAGAAAGACGGGCCTGAAAACATTACGTCCTTGCGGAGGTGATAAAAAAAAAAATCTCCTGTGTACGATCTTTCTTTGTAACTACTGTATCTCATGTTACAACATGAAAACATACGGCTTATATTCAGGTGCGCCCTATATGTGTACAAAATGTATCTTGTAAAATTTAGCTGGTGCGCCTTAGGTCCAGGTGCGCTCGATTGTCTGAAAATTACCATACTTTTACTGGAAGCACTTTATCATGTTCTAACACACACACACACACACACACACACACACACACACACACACACACACACACACTAAGAGGAGCAAAAACAAAACTGGAAAGGAGTGATATGTCCTGGAGCTGGGGGGGGGCAAATGTTGGTGACATGGTGTGATATGCGGGCCAAAAAAAGGCATGTGATTGGGGATGAGGGCTCTGGTCGTGCCCTGTTGTCTGGGTGGGGCTTAAAGCTCAGGGAGAGATAAAGGCCTGACTGACAGTAAGGACAAGCCTAGTGTTGGAGGGGGTCATGGGTCAGGCCTCTGCTAAACCCCTCCTGATTTATGGCTCCTCGGACCACTGGGTCAGGAACTCTGCATTGTTATGGAATGTGATCATTTCCATAAGACTGCCAATGTACGTCCATGCACGAGGGAATAATAATAAAAAAAACTCTCTGAGCAGCTACAGAGCTTGTATAATCCTTGGGAGATCGGGATGGCTGTGAGGGAAAGAGGTTCGAGGCAGAGACTGCTGTGTCTGGAAATAGCAGCGAGGAGGCTCGCTCTGCTGTTTGCCTTCCCAAGTTTGATTTGACATCCTAATTGCCACATGGAGGAACAAAATACTCTGAGGTTCCCCAAAGTGAAAGCTGATGTTGAACCAAGCAGGCTATGTTTAGCGGCATGGGCTATCTGCAGAGGGCCTACATTTACTGTCGCTCACTCTTCCTTTCGCTGCCTCTGTTTCTGTATGTTTTTTTCTTCTTCTTCTTTTTCCTCCTCCTCCTCCTCCTCCCGTGTCTCTTCCTGAAGAAAGAAGATATGGAGACAGAAACGGAGAGAGAGAGAGAGGGAGATTGACTGGAGGGATGCTGGCACCAGAGAAAAAGTAGGTAGAAAGAGAGTTAAAGATAGAGAGAGAAAAAGGACGAGCAACAGAGACAAATTGGAAGATCACTGCTTTTTATGCACCCCTCCAGTGAAACTCCCCATCCCGGCCGAGCGCACAAGCACACACACGCAGACGCACACAACTCTACTCGCCTTCATTCCTCTATCCTTCCTCTACTCCTCATCTACCCCCACCCCCTCTGCTTTTTCTCTCTATACACCCTCAAGCGGCAGTAGCATGCAGCCCAGGCAGGTAGCTGACAGGGAAAGTGAAGCCTGGCTGACTGAAATAATTACACGTGGCTGTCTGTGTGGAACACGACGGGCTCTACTTTCAATTAAGCCTACAGAATGCATTCTCATCACCCGCCGAGAGCTCCGGGCCTCGCCCACCAGCCCCGCCGGTCTTTCGTCCACCAGCAAGGCACGGAGCTGAAGTTGGAGAGCGCAGTGCTGCTGCATCGACAGCGACTTCAATGCAGCCTCCCTCAAATTCTGAGAATAAATGAGTGGCAAAACTGTGCAGCAGGAAGCTTTCCGCACTAATAAAAAATGGTGAAGGGAGGGGGGATCAAAGTGAATGAGGATCTACAGCAGAGTAGCAACCGAAAAAAAAAAATCCAGATAATTAACCTGTGAGGGAGACTGTACCCTGCAACCCTCCTCAGCATGGCCACAGAGACGGAGCTATCAAAGGGTGACATTCCTGTGATGCTGATGAGGGCTAACAACAGAAGCTAAACGTTGGGACAGAAGGTGGTGCCCGCTAATAGTTACCAAACCCACACCTTGTTTGCACAGTTATAATGGAGAATCACTGTGCTGTGACAAAGCAAACGTTGGAAGATTAATTTGAGTATAATGTAGAGATTAAATTCAGTTTTCAATCATGCAATCCTTATCCTAAGGACTGTAGCCACAGATTGTAGCTGCTGCTGTGCATGGATACTGTTAAGCCTGCCTCTGAAGTTACAAAGTTGTGAGAATTTACAGAGTTACAAAGAATTACTAGCAGTACACTAACTTTTATTTACAGTCGCCTAATTATCAGGGCCGGATTATGAGATGAAAGGTTCCTGAGCACAAATTGTTGAAGATTTTTAAAGTAGCCATAAGTCCACATTAGCTACTGTTTGGAGCAGCATATTTCATGAGAAAAACACAAAATCAATATATATTATTTTCAAGACAATCATTATCTTTTTCAAAAACAATCATAAATAATTTTTGCATGTCACAGTGTTGAAAGGCTGAGCTTGACAATGTCAGTTTGATGATAAAAACAATAAAATATAGGTCAGAATGTATGCTGACACTTAACTCCCTTTATATGAGCAGGAAAAGACTTGAGTGATGTCACTTCATGGGTGCTAAGAAAGTTTAATTGAACAATGATTTCTAAAAAGGGGGAGATTGGTATGTAATGGGGTTGAACAAAACAGGGGGACATGATTAAGTTGTGCTATTTTATACTGTACGTAATTAATTAATTTTTCTCATTTTTTTAAATTTAGGCTAAATAAGACAGGCAAATGATTATATTACCAGAAAAAACGTCTCCCATATACATTTTTGTATTTCATTCAATGAAAAGTAAACTTTGGTAACTGGGACAAGCTTATTTGGCTGTCCTCTCCTCATTAGAATCCCATTAAACTTTTAAAAAACATCCTTTTAAAAATCCGCTTGTGTGTCATTACGCAAAGGAACATAGATCCTTCTTTATCTTGTTTTAACATGTATTTTAAGATTTACTTGAAATGAAAATCTTTGTGTTAAACCTGTGGGCCACAAAGTGCACCAAATTCAGAGAGTCACCCATAGCTACAACCCGCCTGAGCACCTCCCACTAGAACAGCTCCTTTACCTCCAGCTGTTGCTCTGGTTCAGCTTTCAGTCGCCCTACCAGTGGCTGATGCAATGATCTGAGCTTTTCCTTAATGGTCACACACACGTTCGGGATGTTTCCAGTCAGAGAAACCAGTAATGAAACTGGTTTTTATTCGTTCCAGATAACATGCAGGAACAACAAAAGATGTTTGGTGAACATGTGGTCCACTCTGGGGAGACTCTTTCTCCACTTGGGAAGTGACACCACACCAGATCATTAGTAAGAGCACACTTTGCCCCCCGATCCCCGATCACGGGATGAAGCTGGATATCTGGGTGCCCGATTGTGAAAAACAGCAGCTCCACGATCGATAATAACAGCGCAAATACTTTTGTCCACTGTCCCCTACAATGCTGCGTCCCACACCGGATAGTCCCCGCCTGAACTGCCGCTGCCACAGCTAGCCTCAGGTTGTGTTGTACAGCGAACAGCAGCCTCCTCCGAACAGGTTAATTAGCACGCTATCATCCACGATGTCTTCTTCCTGATTTTCCTCAAGAAGCTTTACAAAGAACATGTTAATAAATGGCAGATTTCTTAATAAACACATCTACTTCTCATCTTTCTCTCTTTCGTTTATAAAAAAAAAAAGTTCAGTAAAGCGTTACTTGATGGGGTAGGGGCAGGGCATGTTGTGCTATGTCTGCCAGCAACGATCTCTGCCAAATTAGACATTTGAAAATTCCCCCCACCCCCACCCCCCCCACAAAAAAAAAAACAGCTCACGTGGGCCCCTGGGCCTGTGCACATAATGCCCATTAGATAATGTGGCCTCTTAAAACATTTGGTACAATATCATCTTCATAGGTTAGATTCACAAATTAGTGCATAATTGTGAAGTGAGAGAAAAATCATATGCTGTTCTCAAAATTTCTGTGGCTTTCTTTTGTATTCAGCGGCTCCGCAGCCCACATCCACACGGGAACGTTTTTTTCTAAAGCAGGTTGCCGGTTTCAAAGCCCACACTGGAACATTTCAAGAAATGTTTTCATCCACACAGATGAAACACAGAAAACGAAATCAAAATGTTATTTGTACTCCACCAGACCTGTTGGTGGCGCTAAACACGGAGTATGGGACATGCGCATAAAACCTCCACACGAGCTTAGCGGAAAACATAGCGACAAAACAAGAACAACAAAATGTGAGTGGAGTCCTTTGTGTGGAGTGGTGACGAAGTCGAGCATCTTCTCCGTGTCAGGTTGGATTATAAATTAATAAACTACAAAACATCAAACATGTAATTCACTATTGTTGTTGTGAAGTATGATGCCTTTAGGGTTATAGGTCATATTAGAGGTTGGGCTAATGCGTCTTAGTTCTCAGAAAATGTCCACTGTCCACAATAATACTTGAGGGTGACATTTTCACTCTGGAACCCGTTTGAAAAATAAATATATAGAAATTTGGGGTACCCTAAAACACTGTTTCCGTGTAGACGGGGCCTGAATCATTACCAGGCCTGTGAAGATCTTGATGGCAACACAAGGAGGTAATCCAACCATTCATTCAGGGAGACATCTTCCTGTCAGTTGTAATGCTGTGTTGAAAGTGCTCTATAAATAAATTGGTATGATATATCTAAAACATGCAGGACACTGGCTCCTGAGGACTGGAGTGGGCCACCCTTTATGTACGGCATTCTGTAGTCGGGCTAGGTGTGTCTTTCACCAAGATCTCAAGTCTGTTTCAGTCCCCCCTTTATCTCCCATCATCTGTCATCAACTTCCCTGTCCCTGTTGGAAGAAAAGCATCTCCACAGCATGAGGCTGCCACCACCGTGTTTTAAAAATTGGTTGAAAAAAAAAATTTGTGACATACTTTTCGGCTTTTTATTCATAAAATATAGAGTTCATTCAATCATTTGATTCAGCTGTGTTGGAGCAGGGATGCATCTAAAACATGCAGGACGGTAGATTTCGAGAACCAGGGTTGGAGACCACTGGTCTATCACGACAATGAGGATGGCGTTTTCTAGGTGCAGAGTTCTGCAACACAACATTTGGCATTAATGGCAAAAAAAAAAAAAAAAATGTTTTCAACTGACAAAGCACTTTCTACTGCATGTTTGATGTATCCCCAGACAGAGCCCTCCACAGAACAACTGTTAGTACTAAATACTGATATTAGTTCTTAAGGCAACTAGTTGCACTGGATTTTATGAATGGATAACAAATTTGGAAGACAAATGTTAAGACTATGTATTTTTTTTCACTGAGCTTTATAATAACAGACTACCTTGTGTGGGTCTGTCACATAGGAATCCAGAAAAACAACAATAAAGAGAAAAAAATTGTAAAACACTGTTAATTGAAAATGACCAGCAAATGCTTTTAAACCGCTGGTTCTCTTTATGAGGGCTATAGAATGATGTCTGGGCTTAAAGTAGCAGTCGGACCTCAGACAAGGGCAAAAATGTAAAGAGGAATGCAAACCAAAAACAGCATCGTTTGTTGTATCAGTGTGTAAAGAGGCGGGCTCACCTCCGCTGTACCACTTGGGACTGAGACTGGGGTGTATAGATTGAGCACCAAGGTCAAGGAGGTGTGAATTATTGGCACGGATAATCAGTAGGTTTTACTCAGGCAGCCCTTCACAAGCTCTTTCCCTTTGCTGTGTAACCCCCAGCAGCCCCTGGCGTACTCCGATCTCCCACGGCATCAGGGGTAAATGTGTGTTCAACACGTCTCTGCTGTCCTCTGCTTGTTCAAATGGTGTGAAGGTGTACAGTGGTGTGAAAAAAAAATCTTAAGTAAAAACTGCATTTTGTGTTTACTTGTGTTGTCTTTGACACATATTTACCTTTCTTTGATCTGAAACACTGAAGTGGGATAAATATCCCAAAAAAAACCACACAAAAAATAAATTTTTTCAGTTCAATTCAATTCAATTCAATTCAATTCAATTCAATTCAATTCAAATCAATTTTTTTTCAATTCAATTTATTTATATAGCGCCAATTCACAACAGATGTCATCTCAAGGCACTTAACAAGAAGTCATTTCAATACATTTATACAAACATTCCAATCAGTTCAAAAGTTTCCTATTTAAGGAATCCCAGCAGATTGCGTCAGTCATTGGCGTGAGGTTGGGCCCTGTTGATGCAGACTTTCCAACCACAGCAATCCTTCAGCAATCCCTCATACTGAGCAAGCATGTAGCAACGGTGGAGAGGAAAAACTCCCCTTTAACAGGAAGAAACCTCCAACAGAACAAGGCTCAGTAGGAGCGGCCATCTGCCACGACCGTCTGGGGGTTTGAGAAGACAGAGCAGAGACACAGAAGGAACAGAAGATCTGATGTAAGAGAACTTTCTATGTTACAGAAAGTAAAAAGTTTATTACAGGACACAGTGGATGTTCAGTTACAGGGGGGATCATCCCAGTCGATGCCCCCCGTCCAACAGGGCATTGCAGCCAAGCAGGATACCAGACCAGGTATATCTTCTATGGAGAGAAAAACACTGAGAGAAAACAAAGTTAACAGTCGAAATAACAGAATGTACTGTAATACAACTGGAGAGTAGTAGGAGAAAAGGAAGTAGCAGAGTGAAGAAAATTGGTAAGTCTGTCCTCCAGCAGTCTAAGCCTATAGCAGCATAACTACAGAGATAGCTCAGGATGACCTAAGCCACTCTAACTATAAGCTTTATCAAAAAGGAAAGTTTTAAGCCTGGCCTTGAAAGTAAACAGAGTGTCTGCCTCACGGACTAAAGCTGGGAGCTGGTTCCACAGGAGAGGAGCCTGATAACTAAAAGATCTGCCTCCCATTCTACTTTTAGAATTCCTAGGAATTACAAGTAAACCTGCAGTCTGAGAGCGAAGGGCTCTGTTAGGAACATAAGGAACAATTAGATCTCTGATGTATGATGGAGCTTGATTATTAAGGGCTTTGTATGTAAGAAGAAGGATCTTAAATTCTATTCTGGATTTAACAGGGAGCCAATGAAGGGAAGCTAAAACAGGAGAAATGTGATCTCTCTTTTTAATATTCATCAGAACTCTTGCTGCCGCATTTTGGATCAACTGAAGGCTTTTAATGGCATTTTGTAGACTACCTGATAGTAAAGAATTACAGTAGTCCAGCCTTGAGGTAACAAATGCATGGACTTGTTTCTCAGCATTACTCCTGGACAGGATGTTTCTAATTTTAGCAATATTCCGGAGGTGAAAGAAAGAAATCCTAGAAACCTGTTTAATATGGGATTTAAATGTCAAGTCTCGGTCAAAAATAACGCCGAGGTTCTTTACGTTATTACTGGGGGCCAATTTAATGCCATCCAGATGAAGGGATTGACTAATCAGTTTCTGTTTAAGAACTTCTGGTCCAAAGACAGCAACTTCTGTTTTGTCAGAATTTAAAAGCTAAAAGTTTAGGGTCATCCATGTTTTTATGTCTTCCAGACATGCCTGTAATCTACCTAACTGACTGGGTTCATCAGGATTTATGGATAAATATAGTTGTGTATCATCGGCATAGCTGTGGAAATTTATCCCATGCTGTCTAATGATTCTACCAATTGGGAGCATATATATGGTGAACAGAATTGGTCCAAGCACAGAACCCTGTGGAACTCCACAAGTAACCCTTGAGAGTGAAGAAGATTTATCATTTAGATGAACAAATTGGAATCTATCAGACAAATATGATTTAAACCAGCCTAGTGCTGTTCCTTTGATCCCTGCAACATGTTCAAGCCTTTCTAAGAGAATATTATGATCAACTGTGTCAAAAGCAGCACTGAGATCTAACAAAACCAGAACAGACACAAGTCCATTATCTGAGGCCATGAGAATATCATTAGTAACCTTCACCAGTGCTGTTTCAGTGCTATGATGAGCTCTAAAACCTGACTGAAACTCTTCAAACAGCTCGTTATTGTTTAAATGCTCACAGACTTGATTAGCAGCAATTTTCTCAAGGATTTTGGCTAAGAAAGGAAGGTTAGATATAGGTCTGTAATTCACTAAGTCATCTTGATCAAGGGAAGGTTTCTTGAGTAAAGGTTTAATTACAGCTATTTTAAATTCTTGTGGTACGTATCCGTTTACTAAGGATAGATTCATCATATCCAAAATGGGGCCAGGAACCAAATGGGACACTTATTTAAATAATTTGGTTGGGATTGGGTCCAACATACAAGTTGAAGGTTTAGATGAGGCTAATATTTTTGATAATTCCGAAAGCTCGACTGAATCAAAACAGCCTAAGCACAACTGAGGTTCTACAGTTCTTTCCGATGCTGCCTCATTTACTGAGGAAGAAGTAATCATGTTTGGGAGGATGCCAATGATTTTATTTTTAATAGAATTAATTTTATTTATGAAGAATCCCATAAAATCATCACTGCTAAGAGCTGGGGGAATAGTTGGCTCAACAGAGCTATGACTCTGGCTAAGTTTGGCAACTGTACTAAAAAGAAACCTAGGATTGTTTTTATTCGCCTCTATTAATGATGAAAAATATGCTGTTCTAGCTTGTCGAAGGGTCTTTTTATACAGCAGTAGACTGTTATTCCAGGTTAAATAGGAATCCTCTAGATGTGTAGAGCACCATTTTCTCTCCAACTTCCTAGTATTCTGCTTTAAAGTACGCAACTCTGCGTTGAACCAAGGAGTCAGCCTTTCTATGGCAAGCCACTTTCTTTTTTAGGGGGGCTACACTATCTAATGCCAAACGCAATGAGGACGTAATGCTGTGAACCAGATCATCAATTTCTGAAGGGTTAGAGATGGAATTGCTGCCATCCACTGTGTTACCCTGAGACACTAAGGAAAGTAAGAATGGAACAGATTCTTTAAAAATTGTTACAGCATTGTCTGATAAAGCTCTACTATAATGAAATTTTCTTTCAGATTTAAGATGGTCAGTTAAAGTAAATTCAAAAGTTATTAAGAAGTGGTCAGACAGGACCGGGTTATGTGGGTGGACTGTTATTTCCTCACACTCAATACCGTATGTCAGTACAAGGTCCAAAGTGTGTTTGCCCGAGTGGGTCGATCCCTGTACTTTTTGAGTAAAGCCAATTGAGTCTAAAATACCACTAAAGGCTGCATTTAGGCTATCACTTTCAGTATCCACATGAATATTAAAGTCCCCCACTATAATAACCCTATCAGTATTTAATACTAAATCAGATAAAAAATGTGAGATAAAAAATGTGAGATTAAGAAATCAGGAAGGAGCAAACACTTTTTCACACCATTACAGTCGCACCATGCATTTCATTATGTGATAGACCAAAGTAGTAGATAAATAAAAGTGTGTGGGAAAAGTTTAACAACCCTTAACAATGTAAAATGTGCTGAACAAATGAAGCAAAACATCATTAGGAAACCTTCTCACAGAGAAACATGGTAGTGGCAGCATCATGCAGTGGCTATGTCAAAGTCTTGACTCGAATCAATTTTTTTTCTTTCGTTTTTTGTCAAAACAATGACTTAAATCCAACACAACAACTATGTGTGTGTGTGTGGGGGGGGGGGGGGACGACTTTAAACCTGCCACTTACATATACGAATCATCCAATCTGACTGAACCTGGGTGGTTTTGCATAGAAAGATGAAAAAAATAAAATTGTGTTTGATTTTTTCTGTTTTGAAAACCACGTATCCTTTTCAATCTGAGCAGTATTGTAGTTTATAGTAAAGTGATAAAGTTCAAGAGGAATACATATTTCTCCAAGACACTGTATGTGTGCTAGAGCTAACATATGCACAAAAAATATAATTGAAAAAAGAAGTGAAAGGTTAAGAAAAACATGTCTTGTAAAATACATTGAGACCAATGAGATGTATCAGTGGGGTAGATATGTAAAGGGCTGCTCCTGACAGTTCCTGGTGCTCTCTTTGTGCCTGGTGCCAAATGACAGGCCTGTGGAGAAAGGTGCGTTTGATAATACATCCGCTACATATCCACCGCAGCAGCGTTCCCCTTCAGTCTATTTATATTTCTTCTTATATTTGCTTCGCTGTCTGCACTTTACCTTGATTCGAAGCAGCCGTGGCTGTTTTACAAGCCTGTACCTGAAACGCACTTTGTTTCTGTTTGTGGGTTACGAGTTGTTGCCTTTTAAAAATAGCGCATCATCAACTTTCGGCAAAGGGAAAGTGACACGCAGACAGACGTGTGCAAGTACTTTTGTTTTCTTCTTTAATTTCCTTTTTTTTAGGCTGTGGCTGGTACTTCTGACAGATAATTAGGAAGCGGTGGGTGAATGGGCATTTGCAGCTTGGTGTGGCCAGCATGTTGCATTCAGGCTTCCTGAGTGGAGAGGACAATGACGAGCTCCACAGTGTCCCTATTAAAGCAGCAGCCTGCAGGCTTGCGGATTAGCCTGAATAGCCTGTGCTCCCCAGGTACAGGATTTGGTTTACATTAGCCAGCTTTGCCCTTGGCTGCAACTGCTTACGCCTGTTCAGGTCACTTAGCCCTTGCTCACCAAGCAGGGCATCCCTTTTTGTAAGATAATTAGGAAGAAAAGCTTAGCGGCCGCCACTTTGTACCACATATATGGTTGCTGTTGTTTTTAGCAAGCGCTGGCGGTGCCATTGTTATTGCAGATTCTCAGAGAGTGTGCGCAGCTCAGCTACAATTTTGTGTGCATGCCAGTGAGGAGGGCATGTAGCCGGAGGCGATTGGATTGCTTGGAATTTTCGACGCAATTTAAACTTCGCCTCATTTTAATGCCGTACGACTGCGGCAAGAAATCAGAGTGCATAGAACTGACAGCATGAAAAGATAATGTAGAATAAATATATTCCACGTTTGGCGCTGTTGGATCGAAACATTGATTAGCAGTGGGCCCACCGCTGCTTCACATTCTTTTTTCATGCATATTTCATTACAGCTCTGACAGTGGTCGGCTCTGCTGTCAGGGGACTGTGACAGATGTCCATTTCTTGAACCAGTGACCACCAAAGGGAGGTCCTAGTAACCTGTGCCACTCCAAATATAGATTCTCCCATCTGGCTGACTTCTTTTTTTTTTCCAGACCATGCTTTCTAGCTATATTGTTAACTGGGAAAATGTTTGATTGTGCTTTATGGATATGCTGTTGTTATCAACAGATAAGGTATGAAAATCCTGAGAAAACCTTGCAACATTAAAGGTGGTTGAACTTGGAAGTCAAGTATTCATTCCTCATGTTTCATTGTCATTCTTTCAAAATTAACTTCATCCAGGCTTCCAAGGAATATTGCTTCTGATTTTGTGATATCATGCAAAACCAAAAGTGCATCAGATTCGGAAGGACCTGGCAGTTAAGATAAAATTCACAACTACTTTTTAAAATTCACCAAATCAGTCTAAATAACGTCTTCAGCCTTGCTTTACTTCAAGATTGCTTGATGAATAGTGTTACTTTTTTGATATTATGTCATTGAGTAAAAATACAACAGTTAACCGCATCTACACTAAAGTATGAAACAAAAATGTGTCGCTAAACTCATAAAACTCAATTTTCCATTCGATTCAATAAAGTTTAATTATATAGTGCCAATTCATAACAGATGTCCTGTCAAGGCACTTGACAAGAGAGTAATTTCAATTCATTTGTACATACATTGCAATCAGTTTAAAAGTTTCTATTTTAGGAATCCCGGCAGATTGCGCCGAGTCATTGACTTGCAGCATTAACTCCTCCTGAATGAACATATGACGACAGTAGACAGTCGCCTGCATTGTGTCGTTGACTTCACAGCAATCCCTCATACTGAGCAAGCATGTGGAGATGAAAAACTCCCCTTTAACACAAAGAAATCTCCAGCAGAACCAGAACCTGGCTCAGTACGAGTAGCCATCTGCCACGACCGACTTGGGGTTCGAGAAGACAGACCAGAGACAGCATGAGAACAAAAGGACTGATGTAGGAGAACTTTCTATGTTAAAGAAAGTGAAAGTTGATAACAGGACACTGAGGACGTCCAGTTACAGGGAACATCATCCCAGTTGATGCCCAGCGTCCACCAGGGCATCACAGCCAAGAAGGATGCCAGACCAAGTGTAGCTTATATGGAAAGAAAAACACCAAGAGAAGTTAAAATCAACAATTATTTCTTCTCTTGCTAAGATAATCTAACATATTGATCAACACTTTTATTTTTTACCTATTGAATCCATTTATTGTTTTATTTATTTTACATAGACTTGAAAAGATATATCATGAAAACCCATCTATGCTACTTGTAGGTTTCACAAGCTTTATTGTATGCATATATCTTTATACATATACAGTACAAGGTTATAATCAACTGCAGTATAACATTACCTCTCAAAGAGTATCAGGGGGTACTGATTTAGATTTAACACTAAAACAGTGTGGCTATTGCAAAAAAATGTTTTTGCCAAACAGGCGAATTTATATTTCTACCTTCGCCAAGGAGGTTATGTTTTTGCCAGGGTTTGTTTGTTTGTTAGCAACATAAATCAAAAAGTTATCGACAGATTTTTAAGAGATTTTCAGGAAATGTCTGCAATGGGACCAGGAACAAGTGATTCGAATTTGGGGGTGATCAGGAAACCGCCATTACCGAAGAAGTGATTTTTGTGAATAACAACTGAACTAATAATGATTTCACTATGAATCTAGCTGCTAAAAGTACAGTATGTTTTCATGGTATCACAACATGGGGGGAGTGCTTTTCTAGTTTTGTAGGTGACTTGAAAAGCATAATGGTCTACTTTTGACCAACTGACCAGCAGTGCACAGCAACACGTGGGACACGTGTTACATCATTTTACGCTTAATACCGAGGTAGAAATTCCCATCACACTGACCCCGTTCACACTTGTGTGTTCTGAGCATTCTTATTATAGCAATAAATGCAGGGAATGCTAGAATCTGTATATAAATCATTCCATTTATTAAAAACCTCAAAAAAAAAATCATACTGCTATCTGGAATATTGCAAAGGTAGAATTTTCATAGGTTATAATTTTATCAATACGTGGATGCCACGATTGGTCGGAAAGTTAATTAATCATTAATTCATTTTAATGTCATTGGTTTTTTGCCTTTTGCCTTATCTAATTGAAATCCATTGCAGTAAACACATTATACTGTGACTTATGTAATTGACATCTTTATATATGTGGTATATCCTTGTCCGTTGAGATCTCTCTCCATTGATGCTGAGCCCCACACTATTTATTGTGCTACCCTCTCCCATGTCACCAATGCTAAGCGACATAGCTGCCATTAAGAGTTGTAGATAAAGTAACTCCACAAAACCACAACAAGGATCACCCTAAACCATGCTAATGTCAAAATAATAATGAAGTTCAAGTGACTGGACCTTGTCTAAGATGTCACAAAAGTATCACCAGACCTGTTTATGGTTCAGTGGAAAACCCAACTCTGTGATTTGGAAATGTGTTTATTTATGTGTAAAGCTTGTTACTGTAATCTGATTGCTCAGAGGGGACTTTATCGCCAGGTGTGAATGGGGGATTATCACGCTTCTGGGTTCCGTTTTCCTAAACCTGTCATATTTGCGTATTTCCCCTTCCGGTGCAGTTCAACAATGGCTGAATCGAAGTCTCGATGTCACTGCTCTCTTCCACTTTGCCATTCGAATAAACAACGCCAACCCTACTTAAGTTTTCATGGATTCCCGACTGACGTGACACTAAGGAAGAAGTGGGTCAAAGCGATTCGCCGGGATGAAGGGCCGAACTTTAAAATAAAAGAAGGTAGCAGTATGTTTGTAGCCGGCACTTCAACGATTCAGACTACACTACAGGTAGCGTTAGCAGGCTACCGTTAGCTAACGAGTCTAACTTTGGGTGTCTGAAAACACACAACCGTCTGAAAATCGCGTCTGTACCCACCCGTTTCAAGTAGAACAACTGGGGATTGACAAGAAGGGAGTCTGCTAATAAAAGAGCATCAACTCGCTTAGGACATGACGTTCACCCACCTCTGGAGCAGCCCCTGCAATGTGAGGAGGCAATGGAGAAGAGCGCTTCGGTGATGATGACAGAACATGATTACTGTTCTGTTCCTGAAGCAGGTATGACATTTTAGTCCAACATACTGACTTACTAGATAATAAATATAACTATTATTTTATTAGAAAATGTTCTACATATAAACCATTCCCTGACAGGCCAAATAACATTTTAAATAGATTTAATACTGACTTCATAACTAGGGCAAGATCTAAATTCTTCTCATTTCCTATTGCCCCTAGGGTTAAAGAAACTCATTTTAAAATTATGAATAACATATAACCTACTTAACAATTATTAAGGATCCTTTTAACATCAGTGATAATGGATGCACCTTTTATAATTCAGATATTGAGACAACTGACCACCTTTTCTTTCAATGTACCATTGTGCGTAACTTTTGGTTACCATTCCAAACCTGGCTGAAAAATAAAGTTCCTTCATCACCACCCCTTCTCTCAAGAGACTATATTACTTTTGGAGTTTCTGTAAAAGACAAAAAAGAAGATTTATGTATCAATATTATTTGCCTAGCTAAATTCTTCATCCATAGGAAAAAATACAAAAAAGTGTGCCATGTTTTGTCAACTTTCAGAATGATTTTCACCTGTACTTCAAATCCTTAGTCTATGAGCAGCCCTGCAGCCCAGTCTGCCCTCTCTGCCCTTTGCCTCGTTCCCCTGGACTCTATAGACTCGTAACCAACACAACTGTTTATCGGACTCACTCTTCTGTACGGATTTAAGTTGTTACAATCAACCCTTGTACTTTTTTCATATGTGTACTTATTCATTGTATTTATCATAACAACAAATTTAAAAAATCCTGTTAAGTAGGAAATGTCTATCAGAATTTCTTACTGCTCATTATAGCCAACCTTAGCCATAGATAGCACAGCTTCAGTATAAATGTTGCATTTTATATCTTACTTGATTAAATGTAAAGGTGAATACTGAGTGATTAAAAAGCAATTTCTTTATAAGTCTAAACTACTTCAAATATGCAAGTCACAGCCAAAATCTGGGTCAGATGTTTAATTTTCTTTTCCTAATCTCAAACAGGTGCACTGGATGCTGCTCATGCACGCATACAGCAAATGGAAGAAGAAATCAAGGAGCTGACAAGAGAGCTGTCACAGCTGAAAATTTATCAAGTGCGTTTTCACATATTTTGTGTCTCAGACAAGGACATCCTTTTTTACACCAGATTCACATCAAGAGATGTTTTTTGTGTCTTCAGGGAGGCTGTTCAACCATCTGCCTCCATGCTGGTTTATTGGTCGAAAGCTCAGAAAATGGGAGAAACATTTGAACATTTGTACACTGCAACTGGTTGATGAGTTTTTTCTCTTCTGCTGCCGAGTTGCTGCTGGCCTGCCAGAGAAGGTGCTGGCTGACATGTTTCAGGTCAGTGTGTCCACTGTCTCCCGTGTTATTATAACATGGGCAGACTACCTTTACCTGCTCCTTGGTTCCCTTCCCATCTGGATGAGTAAACAGCAAGTCAAGAACACCATGCCAAGCAAATTTGTACAGTTCTGTCCAGATGTTTGGGTGATCATCGACTGCACCGAGGTGCGATGCCAGAATCCGTCATCCCTCACTCTCCAGTCAGAGGTTTTCTCATCATGCAAGAACACGACAACCTTCAAAGCCTTAATTGGCATTGCTCCATGCAGTGCTGTGACTTTTGTGTCAAGTCTCTTCACTGGCTCCATCTCTGACCGGGAGCTGACCGAATGAAGTGGACTGCTCGATTTACTGAAGCCAGGAGACGGCTGCATGGCAGATAAGGGTTTTACCATCGAGAAGATGCTAGCTGACCATAGGGCAAGGGTGATTATACCACCCTTCAAGATGACAGGTAGGTATGAAATGAACATTTCAAATTAAAACCATGACCAAAATGTGGCCTTTCAGATATGCAGACAAATGTTTAAATTGTACTGAGGCACTCATTGCTATAATAGAAATTAACTTCTCTAACCACGGCGCAGTTCACTGAAGAGGATGCTCTGAAAACACAAGCAATCGCCCGACTTCGAATCCTTGTGGAAAGAGCAATACGTAGAGTCAAGGAGTACCGCATCGGGGAACACACTCTTCCTCTAACCTTGTCTGGGACAGTCAACCAACTGTGGTTCTGTTGTGTGATGACCAACTTCCAAGGACCACTTGATTTAAAGGGCTACATCCCTG